>CM074518.1:10010000-11210000 GCA_037379345.1 Perna viridis
TATGGCCACCAGATTTCTAATTTTTCCAGCTATGTTGGCACTTTAGAGCCTCCAGTTTCATTATACTTTACATCCCATTGATGAGTTTAAGGTGTAGTTATCCTTGTGCTCCCCTGTCTTTCACACTGATTCTGAATAATAATTTATTACTTGACAGAAATCTATGCAAAGTAATTATAAAATGCAGTAGAGCTAGAAGTAAAGGTCAAGCTCTGTTTTGCTGTAGTCACCATTCAGGAGTTAAAACCCTTTTGTTAGACTGATGTGAATAAAGGAGTACCCTTGTTCACCAGATCAATTTTTTGATGTTTTTAAGTTATTTTCAAAGCCATACTACTTAGTGCTATAATATATCATTTATTTACTAACAAGTAATTTTGTTCAAAGCAGGCTGAGTTATTGTCTAATCTCCTGCCTTCTAACTACTCATCAAGTGTTTGCTATTCCTGTTTTTTAGGGAGGAATGAGAATCCATGTGATGTACGGAATGGTGGATGTTCTCATCTCTGTCTCATGTCACCTGTAAAACCATTCTACTCTTGTGCCTGTCCAACAGGTATCAAACGTAGACCTGATAACAGAACTTGTAATGAAGGTAAGTCCAGGCATCATGCATAATGATCCTATTTTGGTCTTTGTTTTATTTTTTGGTTTATTTTGACATGGTGACTGTAACTTTGTGTGCCCTTCAATTTTGGGTCCCATTTTCACATTTGCCCACATTTATCTGCAGGTCAAAAAGGTAAAAAAAATTCTTAAATTCAATTTTGCTTGATTTAAAAAAAAATGAATTCTTTGTGTTCTTTGATATGCTGAATCTGACTGCATCGTCAGTTTTCAGTTAGAGACCCTGTTTTCAGGTTTGTCCAAGTGTAAATGGTCCAAAATTAAACTTGATCTGATTTCAAGAAGAATGGAATTCATTAGGTTCTTAGATAAGTTGACTCTATTCATGTTTTCAGAATAATTTTGCCCCTATCTTTGTAAAAATAATATGAATCCAATTTAGTTCAAAATATTGAATAGAAATTAAATGACTTAAAATGTGGATAAGTACCAGAAAGGGAGATATTTTTTTCCTTTACCAAACATATTATTTTCCAGGATATGAACAATTATTACTGCTTGCTAGAAGAACAGACCTACGTCGAATCTCCCTTGATACACCAGATTATACTGATGTTGTTCTTAAGCTGTCTCAGGTTAAACATGCAATTGCTATAGATTTTGACCCTGTAGATAAGCAAGTGTATTGGACTGATGACGAAGTGCAGGCTATTTGGAGAGCCAACTTAGATGGCTCAGGTAATGAAGTCACTTTACTGGAGAAATTATCCTATTAATTAAATGTATATGACACTTAAATGTAGTTGAAGGCAAGCCTGTGGCTGGCCTGAAAAAAATTATTTTGGACCAGTGAAAATTTAGAGCCACTGGCCCAAATATATGATACTGGCCCCCCAAAAATTTTTGTTGGGTGGAAATTCGGAAAATGAACTAAGAAATAATCTTTTCAAATCAGGGACTTAATAGTACAAGGTCTGTCAATCATATCAAAGTCTGTATAATGTACAAAAATAACTGCCTACCAAGCTTTTATACATGGTAAACATAAATCCTATAAGTTTTATATTTGACTTGTGTGTGCATAGTGGGGGAAAGAAAAATTATTCAGGATTTTTGTTACATAAGTTGTAAAAAATAACAAATTGATTAAGAGAAATTGTGATGAAAATAATAAGGAAGGGTGTGTTCTTAAAACACTAAAAATACAATAAAATGTCACCCAAGCTTCAGAGCTGTATTCCACATCAAAAGAGTTGTCAAGAGTCATTGTGCTTAGCAATAAATGAGCCTAAAATGATGTGATTAAATGGCATATTTAATTCATAGTATATTTCATTTAATTCTGGATCTGTTCCTTTCTGATGATTGTTTTTTTTTGTCTTAACTATCCTTACGTATCTCACACGACCGCCACTTACAGAGATTCTGTAAGTAGTTAAGAGGTAGCAGAGCCCAGCCTTTGGTATACCTGACCGAAGAACTCAGAGTATGTGGCTGTTGATTCCCTCACTCTTAAGTATTTGGGAGTATGGCAACATGTAGAGTGTGTTCCTTTCTCCACCTCCTTGTCTTTTCAAGAAATTCCAGCCCTATGGCCATGCTTGATATTTAATTTGTCATTGCCCAAATGTATTTCTATTAACCAATCACAAAGGTTGAATCATATTCTTAGTTCATGCATTTTGTGGTCTTAGTCATGCTGGGGTAAATTAACCACTTACCCAAGTTATCTGCCTTTGTCAACAGAAGTGGCAAAAAAATAAAAACAAGATATGACAATGATTTTTGAAAACATTTCCTACGACAATGGAGCTGTTGCCCAAACAATTTTTTTATTGGCCAGCAACTTAATGTTTTTTAGCAAGTTTTAGTCATTCTTACAGAAAACTGGTTGTATTTGGCAAGCAGCAAGCCTGAATTGGGAGGTTTTTATTTACTCATAATATGTGTAGAGAATGCTGAGAACTTATGAAACATGTACTTTATTTAATCTTTACACACTTTCATTTTAAACAATGTAGTTTGGTCTAACTGCTCAGATTATTTTTATATTAATTAGTTAAAATTAGATTTTTTTGTCAAATCAGCATTTTCACAAAGTATTCTTATCATTAGGTAGTTGCTAGTGATTCATATTAAGTCAATAGGGACCATTTCAAAACAAAAAAAATACTCGCCAGTACAGGCAAGTTCAAAGTTATTTTTTGTTTGTCTGAAAATTTATCAACTCACATGTTTGACTGGGAGAGTGTCTATTTTTTATACTGTAAGATAAGAAATGATTTCACCTTTAGGTCAGGAAAAAGTAGTAGATAGCCACCTTCAACACCCAGATGGTGTTGCTGTAGATTGGATAGCCAGAAACTTATACTGGACAGATACCGGTACAGACAGAATAGAAGTGGCTAGACTGAATGGTACTTCAAGGAGAGTGTTAATTACAGAAAATCTTGAGGAGCCTAGGGCAATAGCTCTTGATCCAATCTCAGGGTTTGTAGACATACAGTTATGCAATATTATTGTGACTTTCTAGTACATTTGACTAAAAATAGCATTTAATATGAAAATAAAATGACATTGCATACATGATTAGTGATTTTTGAGGGAGGAGAATTTCAATACTGAAAGATGTTCATAGTGTGAGTTAAAGCAGAGCTGTATCTCATTCATTAAGAAGTCTTTCCATAAATCAGTGATTTAGCTAGAGCTTGCCATTTTCGCAATTGACGAATGATTTTCGAAAGTGGCGAATTTTTTCTTGTGCACGATTTGTCACTTGATATTTCGCTCCCCCCCCCAAAAAAAATATCGGTAAAAAAGCCTTTGATGTTCCCATGACCCCATAATTGACAACTTTATTACCTTTCCCAAGCCAATTAGGGTTTTACAATAAACAATCATGACCAATGTTTTGATTGCATCACCTTTGATCACACCTTGCTTGATCACCTGGTTGAGGCAAATTATCCCGACAAGCAAATTAATTAACGGTAATGATTTGTTTGTTGAGCGCTGTGACACTTTCTCAAAGTACTCAAAGTGTCATCGTATGTAATTAAAATGGAAAGATGTTTGGATTTTTCAATCACAGTTCGAATCGCAACTATGTCCGCCATTAAGAACTATTTTAGTTAGTCGTCACATGACAACGTACCTAAAGGTCAAAAGTCTAAAAATAAGTCAGCTACTACAAAGAGTAGCAGTGATCGACTATTAAAGTCAAAATTTAAAACATCCTTCTGATATGGGTTCCTTTGATTTTAAGAGGGCTTTCACTTTGTGGTGAATGGCTAAGGACAGGTTTATGCATTACTGATCAAGTAAACAGTGCTTTACATTCTTAGACACATAGCGTGACATGCCAACAATAGTAGCTGATGTATATAATTTTTAGATTTTTACACACATGATATGTATGACACAGTAACAAAGTATTTTTTTGCATTTTTTATTCATGAATAGTTGCTAATGTAGAAACTGTATGTTGTTATATATTTTTTATTAATATGAATTATCTGTTCTTTATATACCATTCATATATGCTTTATATTTACATTCTTAGACACATAGCGTGACATGCCAACAATAGTAGCTGATGTATATAATTTTTAGATTTTTACACACATGATATGTATGACACAGTAACAAAGTATTTTTTTGCATTTTTTATTCATGAATAGTTGCTAATGTAGAAACTGTATGTTGTTATATATTTTTTATTAATATGAATTATCTGTTCTTTATATACCAGCGCTGACATAGAAATAAACATGTTATTATTTATAATATAGTTGTTTTAAGTATATGTATATACATGCATGCTGATAAATTTGTGACGTGAAAAGAAAAAACAGTATTCAGATTTAGTCTTACGCAAAAGTGACTAATGGGTTGAAAATCCTGGCTAAATCCCTGATGAATAAATGCAAAATATGTATCTTGTCATTGAAACAACAGTCTTTAGTTTCCACGTTGCTCTTGTTTTGGACTTCAAGTATAAAATTGAAGTAGTGGTTTAGTTGATATAGGTCTTTTTAACACTGTTAATCTATTTTACTTGATAGGTATATGTATTGGACAGACTGGGGTGAGAAGCCTAAAGTAGAACGAGCAAATTTAGATGGGTCAGGTAGAATTGCTCTTGTTAATTCCTCTTTAGGATGGCCTAATGGTATAGCTGTTGATCATGCAGAACGAAAGATTTATTGGGGAGATGCCAATCTAGATCAGATTGAAGTGGCTAACTATGACGGTACAGGGAGACGAACTCTAGTCAGCCAAAGTCTACCTCATATATTTGGCTTTAGTTTGTTAGGTCAGTATTTCAACAGCCTATGTATTCATTGTTTAGAAATATAACTAGCAAGAGCCTATATATTTAAATACTTAGTGCTATTGAAGTATGTATTAAAAACGAAAAAGGAAATGTAATTATCTGTGTAACTTGGAAGTCCACTTTCAACATTGAGATTCATTCATACCTTTTTTGATGTTACACAACTATATAGTTACAATGCCTGAACTCTGACCTTCCGTCCATCTTTTTATAAATACTCTTATTAAATTCCAGAATCAACATTTTTCAAACACATACTTAGTCCTTATCAATATAATGAATTTCTTCAAGTAGTTTAAAAGGTCAAAGGTTAAGGTCAAATTATCAGACTTCATCCAGGTCAAATGTGGCAGGATGCATGTAGACTTGGTTCATTTTTAATGTACATTCTTTTATTTCCATAATGAAACAAATGAACATGTAAAAAGCAAATATTTTTTTTCTTCTGTAGGGGACTATATTTATTGGACTGATTGGCAGAGGAGGTCTATAGAAAGGGTGAACAAGAGGACTGGTGTAGACAGACAGACTATAGTGGACCAGTTACCAGATCTAATGGGTCTAAAAGCTGTTAATCTAATCAAATTCGAAGGTATATATTTAAGATAGTATGAATACAAAGTAAATCAGTAGCAGTTGAAATTCTTCTTGTATATGTTGAATTTGCTTGAATCTGATTAATAAGTAAGTTTCACTTTTTTAAAAAAAAAATTTGTTAAGGCCAAAAAAAAAAAATATGTGTGTTTATGGTACCCCAATATTCCAATGCCAACCCATGACATTTTTATTTGAAAAATCGTCAGAAAATAAAAAATCTGGAAATTTTGCTGCTTCCACATCCAGTTTTGTCTGTTATCAATTCAAACAAACATGGCAACCTCCGAGTCTTATCCGTGGACGGTTAGTTCTGTAACATAAAAACATGCTTTAAATGTTTAACTTCATGTTTTATTGGATATTAATAGGTTAATTAATTAGAAAAAGTGAAAAATCAAAATATAATCACAAGTTCAATCATCACGACCTCAGACGTTCTTGGTACGAGTGATCATATTTTGGTTATTCAAAATAACCGATTGATTATCCTATTTATTATAAAGATTTTCTTCATAATTTATCAATATTTCAACATGAAGTTTAAATTCTGTGATTGGCGGATGGATATCAAAGTTATAACGTTTTAGCAGGAGAAAGTCTTGAGAGTGAAATTACGGAATTTATTTCACAGTGTGTATTATTGAAAATTATAGATAGTTCTACCTGTTCCTTTAAATCTTCAATATGATAGATTTCTAGCTCATTTATAAACACCAAATATAATATGATTTACAGTAATATCAGACACAACAAAACAACTTGTGCATTTTACATTCATACATGGGCATTTCTACCTTTCTTTATACTTTTTGTTCATTGACATTGTTGAAGACAATGAATTTAATCTTTAAAATTTATATGATAAAACATAATCATGTTTTATTCACTGAAAAGAAGCAACTCATCATTGCACATGCTTCTACTAATTCTGGAACTACAGATTCACACTAAAAATTCAGTTCAGTAAACACACAGACATTTTTTCTGGCCAAATTAGCAAAGAACTTTCAATGTTCAATGTTTTGTTAATAGGTACAAACCCCTGTGCTAACAATAATGGAGGATGTAGTCACCTTTGCCTTATGACCCCATCAGGGCCTGTATGTGCCTGTCCAATGGGTCTAGAACTTAGTGGTAACAGTAAGACCTGTATAATACCTGAGGCTTTCTTGATATTTGTTGGACAATCCAGTATCAAACGTCTGTCCCTGGAGGCCAACCACAGAATACGACCCATTCCAATACAAGGCATTAAACAGGCAATTGCCATTGATTTTGATATCAGTGATAGTAGGATATACTGGACTGATACCCAGGAAAAGGTAATTTATTCAATGTATACTCAGGGTTTGAAGGAAATGTCTTAACTGAACAGAATTACGTTTTTTTTCAAAATAAATGGATTATATTTTTTATTCGCCTATTAAGGGACTTCATAAAACTGAAAAAGGCATTATATAGTGGAACTTACTAAAGGGAATTAAAAATTCCCTAGTCTTGTAAACAAAGTCATGTTGATAGGCTGCTTGTGTATTTTATCACTAAAATAGGCAGTAGAAAGTTTTATGTAAGCAAAGCATATTTAAGTGACATTTTAAATGTATTTATTACAGACAATAAGTCGGGCCTTTATGAATGGCAGTGCTGTTCATCCAGTGGTACAGTATGGCCTAGAGTACCCAGAAGGTATGGTGGTAGATTGGGTTGCTAAGAACATCTACTGGATAGATACAGGCACTAAGAGAATTGAGGTGGCCAGAACTGATGGAACATCACGTAGGGTTATTGTATGGAAAAATTTACACCAACCAAGGGCACTGACAATAGATCCTGCGAATGGGTATGTACCTGCTTGTCAAATAGCAGCTTGCCAGTAGCCTTATGAAACAATTTAAATACATTTAAGGACTCTGATAAAGATTTCTCCTTACCATCTAACATTAGAAATGTGTCATCCGCATATTGACCTAATAAAATTTCTTTCTCTTTTACCATAACACCATGAACATTTGGATCTGATTTAAGTTTTGTAGCTAACAGTTCAACACCTATAATAAACAGATAAGGTGACGATGGGTCCCCCAGTCTACAACCACGTTGAAGATTGAAGAAACTTGGCATATTTCCATTATTTATTACACAGCTTTTGGCATCTATATAGAAAGTCTTGAACCACCTGCAAATCGATGGACCAGAATTAAAACTTTTTAATGCTGCAACTAGAAATTCCAATTCAATGGAATTGAAAGCCAAATTCTGACATGGGTAAAAGTGTTCAGCATGATGAGATCTATCTCTAATCAAATTTTCCTTTTTAGCTGTTAAGCCACGTTTTGACAGTTTGTCATTTTGTTCAGCATGATTAGGTCTGTCTGCATCAAAATTTTCGTTTTAATCTCTTGGACTTGTTGCTCTTTTTCAAAGTTGTTTTTTAGCTATTTTAGTTATTTCTTTCAAAAATCTTCTCCTCGGACACTACCAGACCAACTGGAACCAAATTTGGTATGAAAGTTCCTTAGTTAATTTTTCATAGAACAGATGTAGGGATTTTTTAACCATGGAAAAGTGTGGCTGCTGTTACTAAAAATATAACAAAGGGGTCTGTCAGAAGTTTTTCTTATATATCTCCAAAACAGTTAGGTTTAGCCAAATTCTTTCAACTGCTGAAATGACAAGGCATACAAAAGTCTTAAAGGGATCAAAGTTTTCAGTCAATATCTTGGAAACTATGATAGAAAGAAAGAAACTTTCAATTGCTGAAATAATCCTTATTATAAGTCCTACCAATGTCTTGAGTCAAAATTATTGGACAACTTCTTGTTTAATTTATTGTCCTTGAAAGGCAAAAGTTTAACCAGGTAAGCGATTCAGACTCCTGGCAGCCTTTTGTTCTGTTTTCTCTGCTGAATCAGTGTACTCAAAATATTAATATCTGCTGACCCTTTTTCAGTCATATATACTGGACTGACTGGATAGAGCCATCAACACTTGAGAGATCATCATTAGATGGAACAAATAGAAAAATTATTATGGAAGGTATTGGAAAAGTGCATGCCCTAAGTATAGACTTCTCTCAGAGCAGGATTTACTGGGCCAGTATTGACAAAGAAGTCATTGAATCAGCTCATCTTAATGGTATGTTATACTTATAGATAAGGTATTGAATCAGAAGGTTAAGGACAATGTTCATTATTGCTTGAAGATATCAGTATGTGATTAAATGGAAGAAAACAATAGACCCTTTAGTACTAACTGTGGGATAGTCGATGAGCATGCATAGAGTATGCTCAATATACACTTCTGTGAGAAAAATTCTTTTGTTCTACCCAAGCCCTTCCTGGTGAAAGTGTGTCCTGAGCATGCTCACTAACTTACCACAAAAGGGTTTATGCAGAAAAGAATTTGTTCCTTGCTTCCTTAATGTTGTTTTCAATGTCAAGGTCTTTGTCATCTAAAAATCAACCCAGGTTTAAGCCATTTAGTTTGCTGTTTTACCAGCAGGTACAACTAGGCAAAAATCTATGTGAAACTGTATTTCATTTATGTTATGAATAATACTGAAGCATTATCATAAATAGACCTTTTTATGCTAAGAGTTAGTCAATATTATTGTCTTATTCAGGTACAAACAGAACTGCTGTAATCACTAACAGTGTACCTAAACCGATGGGACTTACTCTGTACAATGATTTTATTTTCTGGGCTGACTGGGACCAACAGACCATTGAGACAGCAAATAAGACCAATGGGAACAATAGGACTGTATTGAGAGATGATATGGGACTTGTGATGGATATTCTAGTCTACCATTCCTCTAGACAAGCTGGTAATTGTTTTGTGTGGTAGTGAAATGGCTCAAGAACATTATGAGCAATTTTTCAAACATCTTCTCTGAAACTACAGAATGGATTTGGATGAAACTTAGCATGATTATTCATAAGGGTATCCTGCTAAAAAAACATGGCCCCTGAAACAAAAATAGAATATAGGGGTCAGACAGCAGTTTTTTGGGTTTATCTTCAAAACTGTTACATTTAGCCAAATTCTGATGAGGTAAAAGTGTTCAGCATGATTAGACTCATGCCCAAATTTGTTCCAGAGGTTCTAAAAACACTGAAGTCATTTCCAACATTTTACAGTGCCTTAGGTACTCAGTTCAACTTGCAGCATTCATCAATATATGCTCTTTATCAGCAATTGTTTTTTTAACATGGTAACAAAAGCATAATACCTTTGCTTACTTAATTGATAAGGCATCTTGTTTTAACCTCTTTAAAGTACTAAAATATGCGTGGAAATTGTAGATGTAGGCAAGCTTGCATATTCTCTTGTGTAGTAAAAATATGATTTTTGGGAAAATTTCATTTTTACAAGGTGCTTTCCATCCCTCACTATTTTGCTTAACTGGCTCCAAATTGAAATAAACAGTTATGTACATATATGCAGTTGTATCAGATCTCTTTGATCTGTGTGTGTTGAAATGTCCAGTAAAGTCTATATACATAAACTCTTCTCCTAGTCACAAAGGTAGATTAGTTGATGGCAACAATTGTAGCCAATTTTTTGGGTGTTTTTTGTTTGTACTATCATCTGTTTTCTCTTGGATTTGACTGTCTTCTGCCTTTCTTTTTCTTTCTTTGACTATCTTTTCATTTGTTTTTAAATTTATCAAAAACTATTCCATTTTCGAATATTCCCTCCCATTGAAGTGTTTCATGTACTTTACAGTAACAAAATAAATGCTCCATTTCTGAACTCATATTTTAAAAATAAAATTATATTTCAGCAGATTCATCATTAAGAAACAAGAAAATGTTCATCATTTGCTTCTTGTTCATTTTTATTTTGACAATAAACAACTAATTTGCAAGGTAACATATAAATTACCAAGATATTTTCGTTTGAAAACTAATACGAGATCGGGACTGTCATATTAGGTTTTGGCACATCCTGTTTACCGAAAATTAAAATGGCAGATCGTGAACAATGCTTTACAAGTCAATAAAATTGTGCATATCATGCCAAAATTGATATATTGACATATTAAAGCTAAACCTCTTAAAATGTAGGGAACATATTTTTAATGTATGATGTTAAGGGATGTTTAATAAATAACCTGTTGGCTGGTTAACTTTCCTTGGAACTCGCCATTTAAATGAAGGTCGCCAAATTGACAAGTATAAGCTAATGAGAACTTGCCAAATTACACATCTACTCGTATTTGGCAAGCTGGCAAGCAATGGTTTCCCACATTGAAATCAGGACATTTTCATGCTGTCTTTTAACTCTTTTTTTTTTTGCTCACCTGGGTGAAGGCCATGCATGTGAGCTATTGCCATCACTTGGCGTCTGTTGTCGTCCTCTGTTAAGAATTCTTCAAAAATCTTCTCTTCAGAAACTATTGAGTGGAATTATATGAAACTTTACACAAATGTTCCTTGGGGTATCTTGCACAAAATTTGTGTTTAGATTTTTGATCCGTCAAAAAACATGGCCACTGTGACTAAAAATAGAACATACTGTAGTTTTTCGCATATATCTCCAAAAGTGTTAGGTTTAGCCAAATTCTGACAAAAGGGTAAAAGTGTTAAGCATGATGAGATCTATCTGTGGTCAAATTTTCATTTTAATCTGTCAAGCCATTTAGGAGTTATTGCCCTGTTTTTGACGTTTTTTTGTTATGTTTAAAGATCTTTCTTCCAAAAATCTTCTCCTCTGACACTACTTGACCAGTTGGAACCAAACTTGGTATGAATGTTTCTTGGGGTATCATGCATAGAATTGAAGTGGGGTTTTTTGATCTGTCAAAAAACATGGCCACTGTTACTGAAAATAGAACATAGGGGTCGGACAGGATTTTTTCGCATATATCTCCAAAACCTTTAGGTTTATCCAAATTCTTTCGATAGCTGAAGTAATCCTTATTTTTAGGACTACAAAAGTCTTCAGGCATAAAATTTGTCAGACGCCTTCTTATAAGAGTTATTGCTCTTGACAGGGGAAAATGACAGATTTTTTTTTTACAGTTTTCAGCCAATGTCTTGAAAACTATGATAGATTTAGACTTTCATTTACTGAAATGATCCTTATGATAAGTTTTCTTGAGTCAAAATTGTTGGACAACTTCTTGTTTAATTTATTGCCCTTGAAAGGCAAAATTCAACAAGGTGAGCGATTCAGGCTCCTGGGAGCCTCTTGTTTTTTTCCTAAATGCTTGCAGATTATGATATGATCTTTGGTATATAATTTCACCATGATAAGTTACAGGTCAAGTGTACGTTTTGTTCCGCTACAATGATATTTACTTTGGATGAACCAAAACTCAAAGAAATCACAGCCTGGAGTTTGAAACTACCATTCTGAGTAGTAGAATTTAGTTAGAAGATAAAGGTCTAAAGCCTAAAGAAACATTCATATTCCTTTTTTTATCGGGGTCCTTCTACATGTATTTCTCTTACAAACAAATTTACTTGAGTATCCAACATGGGGACGTGTGGGGTATGTGAGTGCGCTCACTAAGGTTCTATAATTTTTTAGGCGGCTATTTTCATAATGGCTGCCATTTTATGACCATTTTCACCAGTTGCTCAGTTTCCATCTTTAGAAAACTAGGTATTGGTGGCCATTTTTCACCTAATTTTTATACTTGCTTTGATTTCGACAATAACATGGTCTCCTGATATGAATGGTGATGATGAAAATTTTGGATAGCCATGGTTTAACTTCATTTCATGTTCTTTTTCAGCAAATCTATACAGGGCTAATGTCCCTTCAAACCAGGTTGAAAAACAGGACATAAGGGGACCCCTGCCCAAATTTTTTCCAAAGGTTCTAAAAACACTGTAATGTAGAGGGCATTTCCAACATTTTACAGTACCTTAGGTACTCTTTTGAACTCACAGCGTTCTTTGATATATGCTCTTTTTCAGCATTTTTTTTTTGTTAAACATGTCAACAAAGCATGAAACCTTGGCCTACTTAGTTAATAGGGTATGGTTTGTCAGGTGAGCGATTCAGACTCTTCGAGAGCCTCTTGTTTGATTTTCTTCCAGGAAAATATTGCAACTTATTCTTATTATATTAATACAATTTGAGTTTTCAGGATTTGGTTTTATTGCAAAAGTAATGCAAATAATCCTGCCTTCGATATTTCACTCTCTACAGTCAATACTATAAAATATTAAGCAATACATTACATCTATTTGATAACTTCCTTCATTTCAGGTTCCAACAACTGCCATGACAAGAATGGAGGTTGCTCCCATTTGTGTTTGGCACATCCAAGTGAGGATGGTAAAAATCTGAGCCACTACTGTGCTTGTCCAACTCACTTTAAACTCAATGCTGACAACAAAACCTGTTCTGGTAAGAATGCTGTATGTTTAATGCAAATGTGCGGAAGTGTGTTGGTACCCCATTCAACTTCGCCACGAAATTTTACATGCATAAACGCGTAGAATGTTACAGAGAAAACTAACAAACGGAAAGGAAAGTCATGAAAGTAGCTAGTATATTGTTGCCTGTAGAAACAAACGTAGCATGCATCATTACTAATTTTGAGTGATCCTGTGCAGGTCCGGGAGTTCAAAGAATAGGCCTGCTGCAGCGCTAAGCTTGTCGTAAAAGGCGACTAAATAGTGCTCAGATCTCTAGCCGGGGGCTAGGATGCTCTGCCAACAGAGCAACTAGGATGTGTGCCCCAGGTGGTGGAATGGGGTACCCCTGGCGTGTTACATGCTGGGGTTGTCAGGCTATAATACGGAAAACCTGACCGCAAACCATAGTGGTGCACCATGTTGGGAAAGATGCCACATTCCTCGCATGTTAAAGAACCCTACTGTGGTATTCTCCCGGAGTAGGAACCATAGGGCTCCGCCACAGGAGGCTAAATTGCCCGACCCTACCCACCTCTCCCCATTTCCAGTAGCAATCAAAATTTGTTGACCCCATTGTCCTTGTGTCCCATCCCTTTTTCATTTCATCACCATTCATGTTCATTTTATCATCCATTTCATGTTCATCGTCTGAATATAGCTGAAATATTGCTGCTCGGACGTTAATCCCCAACAAACAAACAAACATAATTTTGAGTGTTAATAGTACATGTATTTAATGCAGTATCAAAACTTGAAAGGTATGTTGTGATACTGGAGGTAATTTGAGAAACATAAACTGTAGCTACTGGGTAACATAAGATAGCCGATATTGAAAGTTGTATTGCGTGCATATAAAACTATATTAGATGTAATGGAAAGACTTACATGTTACTGGGTTCATTTTGTAATAGTATTTAAAGTCGGGGAAAAAAATGTTGCTTTTTTATAAATTTAATATCGTGGATTTCTATCTTATGAAAAAATAAGACATGCTTTCACAACGAATCATGGAACTTTATAGTTGAAAAGTGAAATAGCAAGTACAATATATATACAAGTTCAAAGAGTGTATTGGAATGTTGAAGACACAAATTAAGGTCAGGTGGAAATATTTTTCCTGGAAGTTTTCCACACATATTTGGTAATCGAAAAAAGTTGCTGCCTTCTTGAAGGGTACTATAACGATGTTAAAGGAAATTCAACAAACTTACAAAATAAAATTGTGGAGGCATCTTCAAAACATTTGTATGCCTTTATTGTTATGAGGTCTGTTTCACTGAAAAGTTATTCTGTGTATATATCAATGGATATCACCAGAAGTTCAACTCACCTGAACAGCTTAGTTAAGACAGCAGAACAGCAATTAGTAAAAAGAAATCTAAATTTTTTAAAACTTACTTAATACTTGTTTAAATTTCAGCACCCAAAACTTTCCTCCTGTTTAGTCAGAAGAATGTTATCAGTCGACTAGTGATTGATGCTAACGATTTCGATACAGACACCCCTGAAGTTGTGTTACCCATCCCTCACCTTAAGAACATCAAGGGATTAGCCTATGATCCTGTAGATCACTTTATTTACTGGATAGAGGGAGGCAAACAGAACTCTATCAAAAGATCTTCTGATAATGGCACTGATGTAAGTTGAAATAGCAAACTATCGAGTTAACTATTGAGTTCATGTCTTGCATCAGACTTTTGTCATAAAAAAAGGGCATATACATGTACTTTGAAAACAATTACTGTAAACATATTAATTTTCGCGGTGTTCTTATTCTCACTATTTTCACGATAGACAGAAAACTGCGTAAAATAATACCCATGAAATTGATTTTAACACTATTTTAACATGCAACATTTTTAGGAAACCGCAAAAATTGATACCTTGAAATACAGTCGAACTTCACTCGCTCGAACTCAGATGGCTCGAACACCCAGGATTTCTCGAAACACAATTCAAAGTACCAAAATTTTTTTTCTGTATAATCAATATAAATAACCTTGGATTTCTCGAAGACTCGAACTGACTAGTCGGTCGTTCATTAATAAATCTTAGAGAATAACCCTCACTGACTCGAACTCATCAGCCATTTTGTCAGCTTGGATAATAAAAGCTGTGAAAAACTGAAACCCTATCATTAATCAGTGTCATTTTAGTTAATCACAGGTAATATTTAAGTCATCACTAATTAGATAGTTTTGATCTTAACATAAAACTGATTGAAGTTCGAGAATGTTCTGAAGTCGGTATGATGAAACCATGACAGAAAATCGATGAAAACAAATTATTGACCAATGAACCCACACTCTGGACGTTTTTAAAAGAAAACACAGCATTTTTAATTTCCACAAATCAACATAATCTTCATAAAGCGAATGAAAAAGATCCACGATCTAACACAACTTCGGAGGAAGTAAGCAATTTCTAACGATAAAGTCGAACTCTGACCGGCAACAAAAGAAATCTGGAAATATACGTACTTCAATTTCTCGAACTCCCAATAACTCGAACACTTTTCAATGGTCCCTTGGAGTTCAAGCTACCAAGGTTTGACTGCATGTTCACTTACAGAATCCGTGAAAATTAATACGATTACAGTATTACCGCAAGCATTTACCAAGTCTTTGAGGAATTTTTGCATTGGTACAACTTATAGTGATGTAATCTGTTAATTTTTATACACTTGTCAATTTTTAATGGGACATTTTGATCAATTATTGACTTTTAACAGTCAGTACATTGTATATTACATATCACTTCCTTGTTGTTATGGGCTACCTAAAGACTGTATGTTAAACGACTTTTCATGGTCACAGGTGTTTTTGGTTGTGAATCTCTTATTTATCACGGAATGAAAAGAACTGTAAAGGATTATTTTCAGCTAGTTCAAACAAAGCAAAAAAAAGTTAAACAATATTAAAATTCATGTTGAACTGCATGCTGTGATTGTTGTTCAGTTATTTCTTTTTTTTACCCTGTATCTGTCACAACGGCCGAGGATGTGTTGATGATTTTGCTTAAGTTGAGACACTGAAGGATTTGGTCCCTTTTTCCCAATTCCCAAAACCTAGTAGCCCCAGACCCCTTGAGTTGATAGATTGGTCAATACAGCCATTTTCTGACATTTTTTTGGTCACAAATGACAACACTTCCAATATTTATTTGCAATCACTAAATCCAAAGGAGGATTCATGTTTTTTTTCCTCTGCAGAATACAACTTTCAATTTCACTTCCAAGAAGACATCTTAATTTCTAGAATTCTTTTTGTAAGTGAAATTTATAAATTCATCTGCAGAAAATATAATATTTAAATCTTTTTTTGGTTTATTGTTTGAAATTGGTCTGGATACCTGTGAAATTTTAAGTCAGTTAAAAACTCAGAAGCTACAACTTAAAAGGGCAAACAAAATCACAAGCAATGTTTGAATATTTTTAATTCATCTTCATATAAGTGAAAATCATGGGCTTTAGGTGCACTGACTATGATTTGATCCATGTGGCTTTGATAACCAATAAAAATTTTAACTTGGGTCCTATATTCATATTGTTGAAAGAAAACTCAGTTTAAATTTTCATTAATTTTGAAGATTTAGTTTTGAGTGAAAGGACGTTTTGCATTTAAAAAAAGGAGGATGTTTTTTTTTTCAAGTTCTAATTGAAAAAGTCCGGTAACTTTAGGATATTCTTATTATCTATGGTCATTGGAGCCCTTTCATTTTCAATAAAATTTCATTATCATATTTTCGATTTTTTGCATTTATTCGTAAAAAAGAGGAATGATTTTTCTGTTCCCACGCTCTAACTGAAAAACACTTCAGCAAAGTCAACAAAACCTTGAGATGGTCAAAGACTCCCTTTTGTTTTCTATAATGTTTTGATATCACAAATTTTCCATTTTTGGCACATTTTCATAAAAAAGCAAGGTAGTTTTTTTCTATTTCATTACTCTAACTAAAAAACACTTTCAGCCATTGATGTCTTCTACTGTGACCTTATGTTGCTGTGGGTGTCTGTGCCATCAGCATAGAATTAGTAGAAATGCTAATCAATCCAAATCTTATCTACTGGACTTTCTAATTTTCATGGACTTTGTTATAGCCACAGCCAGCTATATATGGAATGCAATATATTTTATAAACTTTGATTAACCCTGATATTATAAACTTTGCATATGCCAGAGTGTTTCATTGTCTTAGAGATTAAACCACATGATTCATAGACTCTGCAAATGCATTAATAAAAATGAAGGTAATTTAAATGATTGATACATATACAGGTTACAAATTAAAACATAAAAATGAGCCAGTATGAGATATTTGTCATCACTATTTATCAATCATCTATAAATTATAACAGTATTGAAAAGGTATTGAAGCTGCAGGTATAAATGGCTTTGTACCGGTATGTCTAGGAAATGAACGATATATGGACTTAGAAACACTTAATGTTTGATATATCAGCCAACAGACCTATTATGTGCTCATGGTGTAGATCTATTTTTTTTATAAATTTGTTACCAATCACAGAGGCAGTAACAAATTATGTATGTAATTGTCATAGATAAAAACGATTTTTAGATAGTGCATATCTGAAATCAAATTCTTGATGATTTCTCAGAAATGCCACTTATAAGCAAAGGACTGTTTTTCATCAAATGGAGAGTACTAAAATTTATAGAATATTAACAGAGATTATTGCTTATTGAAATGTTTTCAGGTAAAAGTTGTAGTGAAAAATGAAGATGCTGTCTATAAACCATATGATATGGCCATTGATCCATATGCTAGAGTGATGTACTGGACAGATGCTAAACGTAATGTTATCAATGTCACTAAACTTGATGGAACACCACTAGGGGTTGTCATTCAGGAGGAGAAAGAAAAACCAAGATCTATTGTGCTTAATCCGCTCAAAGGGTAATAGTTTAATTAAATTGTTTGTCTTATCTTAGTGTTTCAATGTTTCACCATTTCTAATGAATTTATTCCAGTCTCCTTTGTTGGTAATAGACTTATATTTTCAGGAAGAATGACTGTATGTTATTTTTCTACTTAAAGTCCAAGTTTACATGTGTTTTTTTATGCACCAAGGTTAGGCTTTACAGAGTCTGTTTCAAGTTTACATGTGTTTTTTTATGCACCAAGGTCAGGCTTTACAGAGTCTGTTTCAAGTTAACATGTTTTTTTATGCACCAGGGTTAGGCTTTACAGAGTCTGTTTCAAGTTTACATGTGTTTTTTTATGGCCCAAGGTTAGGCTTTACAGAGTCTGTTTCAAATTTGCTGACTTTTCTTCCATATTAAGCTTTTTAAATTCATTTTGACAAGAATATTAAACAGATTGACTGGTCATTTACTGTTACTCTACACAAAATTATTCAGATATTGTTTGTTACATTTTGAATGTTGTATATTGTGAAAGTACTTATATTGGTGGGGTACCAACTCCAACCAAGAAATTGAATTCCCAACAAAATTCATATTTCTGTTTGAACTGTGGGAAATGTCAATACATAAAAATTATTATCCATGAGTAAAAGTACATTCATTATATATACCCATTTGTTGTGATGTCATAGATGTTGTATTAAATTGATGTTTCAAGAATGTCATTTTGTTCAAATCAAAATCTTTCAATTTTTTTTTGCGCTTAAAATAAGTTTATGCAACTGCAACTGAAAGTTGGAGGGGGTCATATTGTTTTACCCTTGTCATCTATCCCACATGTTTTTGTAGGATAATTCAAAAACACTTGCACAAATTAACTTGAAACTTTGAGGAAGTATTTATAGTGCAAAGATCCCTATAATTTTTTAAAATTCCAAATGTCCTTTTCCAGTATTTAAAATTTGTTCTCACAGAGAAAGGATGGTGTTCCCAGTCTTTTTGCACAATAACTCAAAAATGCTTTCACCAATTATAATGAAACTTAGGGAAAGTTAATATATCTATAGTGGGAAGCTCCCTTAAGTTTTTTGAAAAATTCCAATTTTGCTCTCGACTTTATATTCGTTGATTCATTATAAAGGGTAGTGTTTTCCAGTTTTCACACCGTAATTCAAAAATGCTTTCACCAATTATAATTAAACTTGGGGGAAAGTGTATACATTCATTGTGGAAAACTCCCTTCAGTGATTAATTGTAGGGTCACAGAAATGTATTCATGAAAAGTGGGGGAGGGGTGGAGGGGGTAAAATGTATATAGCTCCCTTTGATCTAATTTTTTTTTTTTAAATTCCAATTTTTCATTTGAAAACACTTTCAGCGGTTTGTGTGTTGTGTCAGAATTTTTCATCTATATGTATTATGCAGGACTGATAGAAAATCTGGTGAGCAGTTCAGTGTAAAGTTTAAAGTTATTAATTCATTGTGTTGCCCAAGTGTCAAAAGACAAATCTTACATCTGAGGGTGCATCATCTGTGTCTCCAAGACACAAAAATATTTCTAAGGTAGTCTTAGTTCGAGTGTTTTGGCTGAACTGTTGTGTCCATGTGGAATGCAGGGGCATCACTGTATTTCTTTTTGTTGCACCATAATGTCAATAACAGTTCACAGACTTGAGAAAAAATTAATATGCTTAGAACTCTTGAGATTACTCAGCACAACCTTGCATTTTCCCATGATATTAAGCCTTATCTATATATTGGTTTTATGATAAATCACTGCATTGTAATTGTCAATGTACAGGATAACCAACATTGATATGAATTATTGTTTCATCAACAGGCACATGTACTGGGTGAATCAGATGCAGAATCCAACTATCTTCAGAGCTTCTCTAGATGGTACTGAAAAAATGTTGCTGTTTGATAAGGCATTAGGGAAACCTGGTCCATTAGCAGTGGATGTACATGATGAGAAGTTATATTGGGCTGATGGCAATCTTAACCGTATAGAGTGTTCTGATCTTGATGGTGGCTTTCGAAAGGTTTTGGTTGATGGTGATATTGCCAGTCCAAAGGGTATGGCTGTTCTTGGGAATTATCTGTACTGGATTGATAAGGAACACATGCTTATTTCTAGGGCTAATAAATTTACAGGTGAAGGTAGAACTTACATTCAAGGTCGTGTAAAAGGCTTAAGTGACCTTCATGTAGCATTAAATGTGCTGCCAAAACACTTAGAACATCCATGTACACAGAACAATGGGGGATGTTCTCATATTTGTATTGCCAAAGAGGATGGCAGTGCAAGATGTGCCTGTCCAAAAAACTTAGATTTAAAAAGTGATGAGAAAACATGTGCTGATCCACCCACATGTTCACCAGAGCAGTTTCCTTGTGTCAGTGGAGAAATTCAATGTATTCCACGAGTCTGGAGATGTGATAAATCAGAGGAATGTCAAGACAAATCAGATGAGATGAATTGTCCAATGTGTCATCCTGATCAGTTCAGGTGCAATAATAATGTGTGCATTGATGCCAGTATGGTCTGTGATGGAATTACTCAATGTATTGATGAAAGTGATGAGCAGCATTGTTGTTTAGATGGCGATTCTAAATGTAATGAAAATACAACTCCTAAATGTAAAGGAGGCAACTGTGTAACAGCAAAACATTCATCAAATCCATCCACTGCCCAATATACAATTGTCATTGTGATAGCTTTTATTGCACTTGTGCTTATTATAGGAATCATTTATGCTTGTCGAAGGAAATCACAGCCAGGTCATGTGATCATTTATGAGTCTGATGTGAGTGTGATAAAACCTTTAACAGATCAAACAACCTTAAATTCACTTTCATCTCATGGTAAATCTCATGAGACAGGTTTATCACTTGGTTCTGTTGGTACCACTGGTATCTACGATAGGAACCATGTAACTGGTGCTTCTTCAAGTAGTTCAACAGTGACCCAGTATCCACAAGAGACACTGAATCCCCCTCCTAGTCCAGTAACAACAGACAGATCTGTGTTTAATGGAGAATTTGGATATTCTTCGAACAGTCCATCAACTGTTAGGTCTTATAGACCTTATAAACTCCGCCCTGTGCCTCCGCCTCATACAACGCCATGTAGCACGGACGTTTGTGAAGAAAGTGAGCCTTATTATACACGGAGCAAGCGACACAAAACAAAACGCTTACAATTTCGTGATTTTTCAGACTTTGAGCCTTATCCTCCTTGTCCTACGCCTAGAAGTCATTACTTTTCTGATGATATGAACAGTTGTCCGCCATCACCATCGACGGAAAGAAGTTTTCGTTCAAACCCATATCCACCTCCCCCTTCACCAGTGGCTGGCTCAGATTGCTAAGAATGGTAGTGTTATTGTGTGTGTGTGTGTGTGTGTGTGTGTGTGTGTGTGTGTGTGTGTGTGTGTGTGTGTGCTAAGTATAGGAGATATGGTTGATGTGTATAAGTGTGTGTGACTTTGTTTATGAAGGAAAAGTGTGCAAACATAAGCAGCATTATATGGAGTTACTGTGTAGAGTTAATAATTACTTGGCTTGATTATTGTCATAGATTGTGGTTAGTATATTGTCTATCCATTTTATCAAAAGATCTAGGATTTACTTTATAGTACTGTGTTTCTGAATATGGTCTCAATTTCAGTACTATTTGACATAACAAAATGTTAATAAAGTTTTCCTGCATATCTGAAAAGTGCTCAAGTTTAGTTAGAGAAGGGTGAGAAGGGGCAGGTTCTCTTTATGAAACATAGATTGTTGGTCATTTTTCCTGATCATTTGATTGATAAGGTTGTTATACCCCTTACAAATAAATTTTGGGGTAGATAGGTCTGTATGTCTGTCCAATATGAAATTGCCTTTCTATGCAGATGTGATAACAATATGAAGATTTTGTCAGTAATTTAGACTTTGTTGTGTGATTATTATACCCCAATTGACCTGCCTGTCTGTCTTTCCTTCACAAATTGTTGTCACCTGCATAGAACCTCCATCTTTTCACCAATTTCCTTCAAACTTTGGTGAATGGTTAGTAGCAATGAAATTTTGATATGATTAACTTTCACTAAGATAGGCTAAGAGGGCCATTTTCTTGGGAATGGGACTGAGTAAACAAATACTTATTTAGGCTATTTGCCTGGGTGCGCCTCAATTTTTTAACTGATTACCTTCAACTTTGGTGAATGGTTAGTACCAATAAATTGTGTAATTGGATAACTGATAATTTGTTTGATTTTCACAGTAATTAGTTTATGGGGACAACCTTTTATTTGGGTGTAATGACTGAAGATTTTTGTGAGTGTGCTCTCTAAGGTTATTTAATCTGAAGGTGTTAGTGCCTTTTAAGGACTGTTCTAGTTGAATAATTGTCATACAGGGAGATCTGCTCCAGTATACACTAAATATTTGGTGAACTGAAGCAATACTAATTAGCATGAACACTAACATATTCCTTTCTAATTGTTTAAGACAATCTGAGGACAGTAATTAAGTCATGTATTGATATAATGTATAAAGATGATATTTATGCAGTTAATATGTACAGTATGTATATAAAAACAATTAGTATTCTGAAACCCATGTATTGGTTCTTTTTTTTTCACGGGTATCTTTTTTTTCCTTTTTTGTTGTAATTGGTGATTATTTAAAAAATGTATGTATTAAGGTAATGGCTATCCCAAAAGTTCATAATTCTTCAGTTATAGATTACTTAAGTAGCACTCCAGCTAAGAACCATGCAAAATGTGATACATGGTTTGAAGGCCTACTTATTTTATTTTTGATATTTTGTTTAAAATGCTTAAGTAAACAGAAAATTGCATATGGCTCCTCTGAGAACACTTGTTCATAAGAGATAAAAGTTACATAGAATGCACTGTGGAATTTAAAATTCAGAGAGATAACTGTGTAAATGACACTAAAATATGATAGAAAGTGTTTGATTTTCAATGTTGATTATCTCCTAAGAGCAGACCGACTGGAATGCATAATTGTACATTTTTTCATAAAGACCTATAAAGCAACTTAATAACAAAAACAAGAATGTGTAGCCTTTTTTTGGGGTGTATCACGTACTACAGAATTTGCATGATTCTTACATAGACTGCTACTTAAATATTCCTCCCAGTATGATCCTTTTATTAAGTTTGATTTTGTTCAATATGTCTTCAGTTTTATGCCTTTTTCTAGCAAAGAAAGTTTCAATGTAGTTTGCTATCATTAATTTTTTTTAAATAACTGATACACTGTAAAAAATGCACTTGGCTTGAAACTTAATCCAGTGTCAAACTATACATGCATTTTAGCAGAACTGAATCACAGTGATTTTTCTAAATGATTTTGTGTATTCTGTTTGTTTTCTTTCTTTCTTTGTATACTTTCTGTTTTTGTTCCTTATACTCTAATTAATATAAGGTTGAAACCTTTTTAATGTGAGAAAGTAGCACAGATAAGGCAGTAAGCTCATAATGGCAAGATGTGATATAAGTGATACTTTCCCTGAAAACCATTAAAACGGACATAATTGGCAACATCAATCTGTATACAAGACACTATTTGTACTTGTCAGAGATGGAAAATATCAGGAAATAAAAACAAAGGATTAATGTTACAAGTGTGCTGATATGACATTTATTATGTTGATGAGGCCAGTAGTAGCATACCATGATATGGGTTTCAGAATGCTTATAACATGATGTAAAATTGTGTAGATAATATTTGTTACTTTGGCAACTGCCAAAAAATATCAGTCATTAAGTATTTTTTATTATATTTATGTATGCTTTAATGCAACGATCAGTTTGTAGTTTATTTTCTGTAAAAATGGCATGTGATAATTGTCTATATTTCAGCTGTGGTGTTTTCTGTCATACAAAACAGCTTTTGTCCATATTATGGAGAGTTATTCAGGGAAATTAATATACAAATAATTTGAGTGTTTTTCCTTGCTTATCAAAAAAAGACAGGACTTAATATTTTGCTATTATTTATGAAAATCTTGTTATCAAAGTACATTAAAAAGCCACTTAAAATTTATTCACTGTCAAAAAAATATATATATATAATGGACAAAAGCTGTTATACATGTTCTTTATTTGTCATTCTTTCTCTCTTCACTATTCTTTTGACTATTTTCTTTGTGGAGACAGTTGTTTGTTGTTTTAAGTTTTTTGTTGAGAACTTTAAAAAAAAAAGAATGAGCTTTTTGCTATTAATAAGTTTTGTTGATCTATTAAGATTTTTATTTGCATGCTGTTATGTAGTCTTCAGAAGATTTTCAGTTTTACCAAAATTACATCTTTGTGGAGCAGATTAGGCAGATTGCAGAATCAGAATTCAGTGAATCTAAAAGCTGTTTTCTAGTGTATCTTGGATGAGTTGCTTCTCATTTGTTTTGAGTTTTTACCTTTTAAAGCAGGTGAAAGAGTGTTTACACTGACACAAAAAAATACATGCAAGTTTTTGGTAGTCTTCTTTCGATATAGATAGCCATTTTATTGCTGTTATGAAGTAACCCCAATATACTTGTTTTTCATTTGAGATATTTGATCCCTATAAGATATTGGCGATGTCATTTTTGAGTAAATCTACTGACAATTTCGAATTAATGTGTATCTGCTACAAAGGGAGATTACTGTGTCTGATGGGAGGTAACTAATCCAGATATAATGTATTTTGTACTAGAAGTGTGATAACCAATGTGATCTAAATAATTTAGTGCTAAAAATTGAAAAACACAAGTGTCTATTATTTTTTTTCAAATATTTTAGTTACCGGAAATAATTTTATTATGTCTATAGTTCACTGTTTATTTAATTGTTGTGTTGTAAGTTTTTGTTTCCTTCCATTTTAATATGCAAATACTATTTATTTTATTAGTACATTTGCACCTATTTTGGTCAGTTAAATTTTCTTTTCAAGAGGAAATGTTGAAGGTTCACATTTTATATACTTGAATTTTTGTTCAAGCTACTTTTTAAATTTATACTTTTACTCATAAAAATTATTTTGCTACTTAATTTGTTCAACCAAAGTTGAATCTGTCTAAAAATTCTAATGGTGTGGTTTAGTTTATTTTATTTATGGGACATTGTTGAATTTCTATATGCTACGCTATAGAAAAGCGTTACGGACAGAATGTCACCATATGTAGTAGATCATATTGTGTTGCTATTTTGATTTTACAAATTTTAAGGAGTTATGGGACTTCCTACAATATAGAAAAGAAAACATCTTGGATATAGCTCCTTGTAGACTTTTTGTTCAAATTTTGCAGGATTGTTGGTCACAATATGGAGTTGATTATATTACATTGTGATTGTGATTTTACAAATATTACAGGAGTTATGGGACTTTTGAGCTTCAACCATTTTTTCTGATGGTGGAGGACATATAGCTACCCATAGCAGTCTTGTTTTCTCAGCTATTTACTGTAACAATTCATGTTTGTGTGATACTAAATTATGGGGTTGAAGGCTACATCTGTTTGTGGATTGCAACATTTTTCACATTTGTACCCATAGTTTTGGTTAAATTTTAATTCTTCCTTGCAAATATACATACTTTCACAGTTCCGTAACTAACATATTTATAAATATATCAATTTCAATGGTTTCTGACATCTGAAATTAAGGTAGAATTATGTAAAGAAACTGTGATAGAAGGTGAAAAATACAAATAAATTATCCAATACAAAGAATACATTTGATACAAGTTACATGTTTGTCTTGCAATAATGTATTGTAACTTCTGGTTCTAAGCCATGCTTTGTAGTTAACTGTTGAATTACATTATGCCATATTGATGTTCATACTATGTTCACATATATGTACATGTATTTATCATTAATGTACAAAGGTAGACACAAGAAATTCATTATCATTTTACCATTATTTATAAATGTGTAGTAGATATTTTTCTGGGAGTACTTCAGATCTGTGCATTTTGTGCTATTTTAATTAAACGGGTAAACATTGTTTGTCTAAAACTTTTTTGATCAGATCTGTTATGATAAAAGGCTGGTATATACATGTATATGCCCTGGAGGTAGAATTGAGTACCATTTACTTAGACTTCAGTGTGTTCAGTTTTCCAGTGTGCTTTGCAAACTGAAGAAATCTTAAACAATTTCATTAACTCATAAAGATCAGGAACTCCAGAAAAAAAATGTTATCTGAACATGTATTGCTGATATTTTCTTTAAAATAACTTTGCTATTACAATACATAAACTTCATGATTTTACTTGTGAAATTCAATATTTAATGATTTAACACAATGCATGAAGACATGTTATATCAGCCTTTTGTTAAGTAATCCCTTTGATGGTGTTGGTGTGTTTTTTTTTCACACAAATGGTTGTTCTTATCTCTTAATATTCAAATTTGAACTCAAAATAGGCAGGAGAATACTTTCTTTTAATGACTGGTTCCATTAACCATTTATCAGGTAATTAAACTATATACTGAGTGGTTCCCCTTTAACACAATTGCATTTCAAGTTTTTCTAATGGCTTATTTGAACAGGCTGAACAACCATTTGTGAGAAAATGACTCCCAGTTATTAGCATGTAATGCTTGTTAATGTGCCTTATAAACATGTGCTGTACTATACTGCTTACCATTAAGGCTACATAGAGCCAAAATACAAATAAATAGAATATTATCAACTTCTGGGTTTTATATTTCTTGAGGGGTTTTTGATTCTTCAGAATCAAAATATCTAATGTCATCAGTTAATATCAGGAACTTTCCTACTGTTTCTAGACACAGAAATATTGGCCATATATAATTCATTTAATATCGGTTAAAATCTTTCAAAATCAGTAAATATGTTTCAGATAATTATTCGGCTTAATAATATTCTATCATTGTTACAAATAAAATGAGATCTAGACTTTAAATCAAATGAAGTAGTGAGGGACTTGACCTTCAAAGATATTCAGTAATAAATTTGCCGTAACGAAATTAAGTCTTTGTGAAATTTGTCAGGAAGTATTCAATAGCATGTTCTATTTAACACACTTATCTGTCAAAATCTTTATCCTTTCATTAATATTTTATAATTGAAAAACAGGAAGTGCAGTAATTTTTACCAGGTAAAATAGTGAAATTGGTGGATGAAACTAAAATTATTAAAAAGCATCTAATCTTATTTTGGTTTAGACATTTTTTTCTTAAGCACAACTTTTGAATGTAATTACAAATCAATTTTTGGATAGGTTTTAAAAAATGTGAAACTAAAATTTGTAGATGTGTGTGAAGTTGAATACTGTTATATTGTTTACAGTTCATATCCATATCTTCTAACCCTCCCACATTAGGGGACTTCTACAAAATCTATGAAAAATTTAATTTCTCTCACATAAAATTGTAAGGTTTGTAGTAAGTTTTCAGTTAAATTTACTATATTTCCTGTAAAAAATATGAAATAATTAATTTTTTACATAAAAAGATGAAAAATCTCCCACATGAGACATTGTCATTGGGAGATTCTCCAACAGGAACTGTTCCAATGGTTTACAGATTTGCATACCTATAGATTAACATTCAGTTTAAACATTTAAGTAAAAATTAAAAATAGGTCTAAATTATATGGGAAATGCAAACATGAAATTGCAGTTTTATTTTACATAATGTTATATTTGTGATTGTGTGTATAGTACTATTTTCACAAGAATCAATAACCTTGAGTGCTGCCAGCACTTTGATTACTCAGGCAGATGCTCCATTGTCTTTATTCTATGACTGGTATGAGGGAAGAATCAATAACCTTGAGCGCTACCAGCACTTTGATTACTCAGGTAGATGCTCAATTGTCTTTATTCTACGACTGGTATGAGGGAAGAATCAGTAACCTTGAGTGCTACCAGCACTTTGATTACTCAGGTAGATGCTCCATTGTCTTTATTCTATGACTGGTATGAGGGAAGAATCAATAACCTTGAGTGCTACCAGCACTTTGATTACTCAGGTAGATGCTCCATTGTCTTTATTCTACGATTGGTATGAGGGATTGTTTCTATCTATTGATATGTGTTTTCTCTCAAATTTTTATTAGTTTCTGATTTTACATTTTTTAATTTAATATTAGACTTAATTCACATTAAAAGGGCCGATTTCCCATTTCAGACAAATCAAAAATGCTTCCACCAATTCTTTAGCTCTTCATTAAATGAAGCTTTATGGCATTTGCCACCACATGTAGAAAAGAATATAACTTGTGAAGGGATTATTGGTAACTAAACCCATATTTCCTTTTTATAAGAAGTGAAAACTCACTACAGTGAATGTGAAGCCAGTAATAGATCAGAGACAGTTCTTTTTTGTAACAACCCCTCCCCCCCAAACTGTAGTTTAATGGATTGACATAGTAATTTGGGTGTTTGTCACCATACATATGTGGATACTGGATTGTGATAAAGTGTACAGAGGTGTTAACTTGGACAGATTCTTCATTGTTTCTGCAAATTTTGAAAGCACATATCACTCGGCAGATTTACAGATTGTGAATCTCTCAAGAGTGCCTGTGTTTAAAGTTTTTGGGATTAAAAGTGTCAATGAAATTGATATTTTTTACCCTAGTTGGGTCATTGTCTTGTTGACATATTTTCAAAATCCATTCTTGTAATATTCAAAATGCTATGTACATGTAACCTTTGAAGTGTTTAAGGTTGAGTGAACGTCCTCAGTGGCTTCATGGTTTCTTGCTAATAACAGAAATTTAAAATTAATTCAATATTTTATACAAAGCTGTAATCTGTGTATAGAAATATCTTAAAAGCTCATCTATACATCACCAAACACCTATTCATTTCTTGCAATGGGTACTGAGAAATATGGGAAGGAAAATTTCCCAATTCTGCACCTTTAAAAATTTGATGGAAGTCATTCTATTTTCAGTAATGGGGCAAAGTTTTTCGACAGATCAAAAGTTCTATGCATAGTTCCCAAGTAACATTCATACCAAATTCAATAACTCCAACATGGCTTAACAGATTAAAATGAAAATTTGACTACAGATAGATCTCATCATGCTGAACACTTGAACCTGTGTCGGAATTTGGGTAAACCTAACGGCTTAGGAGATATATGCAAACAAAATTCTGTCAGATCCCTGTGTTCTATTTTAGTGGTGGAGTCCATGTTTTTTGACTGATCAAAATCCCCTTTAGTTCTATGCAGTTATAAAGCCAGGTGAGCTATAAAGGAGATTTTTTAGGCTGTGGCCCCCTATGGATCCATTTACCTCAAAAACTGTAAAAGATACCTGCAATCAGATTAAAAAATTCATGAGGAATCAAATAAAAAATTATCAAAATCAGTCCAGAAATAAATTAAAGTTCTTTTTTTTTTAATGCAAAACATATGTCTCCCCACATCCCTGTTATGAGCATTTTTGGTTCAATAGTTTCAGAGGACGAAGTAATTTATGAGGATTTTTGGAAAATTTCTAAATTCAAAGGGGCTTAGCTCCTACAAAAGTTTCCTGGTAATATGCACAATTATATAGGATGTTCTTATTACATACCAAGTTTCTTAAAATTTCTTACAATAGTTTCAGAGGAGTTGTGCTTACAAGGTAATTTATGAGGGTTTTCAGAAAATTTCTAAGTCCAAAGGGGCATTACACCTACAAAATTCAACTTGTAATATGCACTGCATATGATGTTCTTGCTACATACCATATTGTGTAAAATTTGGTACAATAGTTTCAGAAGAGTTGCACAGACAAGGTGATTTATGAGAATTTTAGGCAAATTTCTAAGTCCAAAGGGGTATTATACCTACAAAATTTCCTTGTAATATGCACAACTACATATGATGTTATTGTTACATACCATATTACATAAAATTTGGTACAATAGTTTCAGAGGAATTGCACAAACAATATATCTCCCCACCAAAGAGGAAGGGGGTGGGCAGACAAGCTATCGTCAAGAAATTAAAAAAAATACTGGTTTCTGGCCCCTTTGTGCCCTTATTCTTACTTGACTCGAGTCACAACCCTAAAAATCAATCCCAGACTTTCTTTTGTGGTATGGCACCTTCTATTACAGTTTTAAAAAAAAATTCTCCAATAATCAGGTTACTGTCTGGACATCAGGAAAATGCATGCTTCTGGTCCCCCTTTTTAACCCCAATTTCTGAAAAATCAATTCTTGACCAAGACATTCTGTTTTTATTGGAGTTGTATAGTTAAATTCAATGAAATGCTTGTTTTAAGCCCCTTTCTCCCAAAATGAATGCCAACATTCCTTTTGTGGTTTGGAATCTTGTTTTAAAATTTTATAACTTAATTTGATTGTTTCCTTCATTGCCTTCTAAAGTTATCATCTGTAAACTTTAGGAGATGGACAGACGGATAGACATGCAACTTTTGGGAGGGTATCAGTGATTCATATAGTATCTAGCCACTGCCTATGGCAGGGCTTAGAAACTTGAAAGAATCTAGATAATATTTTACATGTGGCCACAGCCAAGGTGTCAGTGCATTGGTACAAGTGAACAGTAGAAACATTTGTCAACATACGAACAGTATATTAATTAGCTCCTAATTAAGACACAGAATTCAAATGGTCTCAACCTCAAATAATATCTCATTTTAAAAGAACTCCAGCCTCTTTGACATAATGTATCACAACTAACTTTATCAAAAAAGATTGATATTTTAATAAAACATTCATCTGATTTCTTCTCATAATTGATTAATAGTTGGTTTGACTTTTTTTTGCTTTAATAATACAAGTACCAGCAGTACAGGAAATATATTTGCATAAAAAATTCAAACAAACAATGCATCTTGAACTTCAATGTATTCTAGTTTATTTTGTATTGTAAAATTAAAACTGAAAAATGCAAAGTAGTATAAATTAAGTATCATTTCCTTCATTAGTTTCACTCTCTCTTGATCTGATGTTACGTTTCCCAAATTTTCTGCATTTAAAGGCAGTTTTGATTGTTTCACTGTCATGATAATTATCTTCCTTATCTTCAACTTCACAGTCATCTAAATCGAACTTTTGCCTTAATTTTTCGTTAGTTTTATCTCTCGTGTCAGACTTTTCTGTCATCCTTTCACTTTTACGTTTAGAAAATGTAAACTGCCCTTTAGAACATGCAGTTGATTGTAAGTCTACTTTATTTTCTTCAGCTTCCCCTTCCCTTATTTTTCTCCTTTCTTCTAAAAAAGCATAAGCTGCTTGTCTGTTTTTGCTTTCATCCAATACATCAATGTCTTCTAATGAATATTTCTTCCAACTTTTTGGTCCATCATTGAAGTCTGGCATTCTCCCTCCACCTCTCCTGAAGTTGCCACCACTTCCTCCCCTCCTGAAGTGGCTACCACCACCTCCCCTCCTCATGTTCCTGTTGTCCCTAGAATTATATCTTTCATTGCTGTATGGTTGTGGCCTTGAATGACCTCTGCGAACAGGCAATGGAGCCTTAAAAGCAGGTTTGATAGTTTCTGTATCATCTGCGGATGGTTCTGTTTTACACAAATCATCAGAGTCTTTTCTTGTTTTTTCAAAGGCTTTGTGCTTATCTTCTAAAGTTGTTAAACAATCAAACACATTCTTTGCCTTTTGCGTAAATTCATCTGGGGATTTCAGTGTATATGGGTCAACTAATTTGCTTGAACCTGACATTCTGGAACATATAACTACAACAAAAAAATAGCAAATAAAAACATACTGGATTATACACTATCATACACTATTGCCTTTAGACTTTGTAAGTACATAGAGTATAAAGATAATGTCTATGAAATTGTGCCCAATATAGAAAATCAAAGAAAACTGTTTTGGGTAACTCATTCAATAGAATATTAAGGGGCTTCTGCAGGGTACGTGTACCCCCTCAGGTTGAAAGATTACATTTCAATTTGTTGCAAAGTCTTCCAAGTAAACTGTACAGGTTGTAAGTAATTTTATAACATTTCGAGGTCAGGCTATGACAGGATATCCTCCCACACAAGGTTCTGAGAAAGCATTTAGATTTGTTGCAAGATCACAAGGTCATTTGAAGGTAAATGTACAGGTCACAGGTTGTATTTTATAGGTGCACAGGTCAAAAGTTGCCTCTAAAAAACCCTAATGTAGCAGGTTGCATTTGACCCCGACAGAATCCCTCATTACTTATTGCATGATATCATAAAGAGCTTAGTCATGGGCAGCATGATATCACAACATGTTGAATTCTTCACTTAAGGCAAGTGTAGACACAATATTAGTTTTTAATACACTTAACGTTTATCATTATTTTCAATGAATATGAGCTCAAGTTTACCACACTGAAGTAGTAAGAGAGGAAAAAGTGGTCAAATCAGAGATCTATAATTAAAGAGATAAATAACTTGTTAATTAGCCAGTTTATCGATAAAACTATCACGCAGTGGAGAACAAAATTCTCTGACTTTTCCACTTATTTATTAAACTACTTTTTCCCTTTTCAATGAAATGATCTTAAATAACTAGCAGATGCCCAGAAGATGTAAAAATGGGAAACTGAAGATTTTATTTAATTTTCTTTGAAAACAAAAAAGTTGTGATAAGTTTAAGAGAAAATAATGATTTATTTTCATTTTGGTAAAAATCAGGGGGTGAGTAATTTGTTTTCAATACTCCTTTTTTGTTTGTTTTGATAGAAAGACAAATGTGGTCTGCATCTGAAGCTAAGATATTGTAAAATGGGAAACTGACGTTTTATCTCAATATTCACAATATTTTTTAGTTATGATCATTTACCGGTAAAGTCAAGTTGTTATTGTTGATTGATAAAGTACAAGATCTTCTTCCCGCCGCATGTTAATACAAGATTTCAGTTAGTTGCAAATCTTGTTATTTACAGATCTATGACAAAATAAAGCCCATATTTGTCAAGAAGTAATCAAGCGAACCAAGGTTATAGCGGCAATCAAAAGAATGCAATCCAGGGACAAAGACCAGACATGGAAAACAGACACACACAATAAGAACACAAAGAAACTAAAATCATACACACAAAGCAACAAAAGCAAATGAGCAACTCTGACTCCACTAAAAACTGGGAGCATGGACCAGGTGCACCAGTAGGTTAAGTGTCCTCTGCTTTTCTAGAAACACCCGGATATCAAAATGTGGCAATGAACCTTATACAGGACTTACAATGTACAACTCATTATGGACACAACAACTGGTTTGAACACAATATTGCACAAAATTTGAAATTTGATACAGTTTAAGCCCACCCGTTGGATAACCTGCATACATTTTGTACATTTGAAGCACTAAAAGCATTCAATATAATAGGCAAACATGTAAGAGAATACACATAAAAGTTCAACCTGTCATAGTTTTCCTTTCAGCTTTCACCTACTGGACATTTTATGAGCAACTAGGTGTGTACTTCTAGAAAAGCAGAGGAAGCTTACCCTACCAATGCACGTGGTCCATGCTCCCAGTTGCTCACTCACTTTTGTTAATGTGTATGTATTATTTTTGTTAATTTCATGTTCTTTGTTGTGCATGTCTGTTTTCCATGTATGGTCTACATTCCTTTGATTTCCACTAGAATCTTGGTTACCTTGATTACTCTTTCAATACATGTTATGGATTGCTGTAATGATTTAATGAGTTTTTAGTGATAACAAAGAACCCTTGTCCTAAGGGCCTGTGTTTAATCCATTGAAAAAAATATTTAATTACCATGAACATTTATTAACCATTAAAAATGTTGTGCCCTCCTCCTGATGTTCTGTGGCTGTGTCCCTAGATTTCTGATATTTTTTAGTGAAAGAGTAATTAAGGGAACCAAGGTTATAGCAGTAATCAAAAGGATGTAATCCAGAGACAAAGACCAGACATGGAAAACAGACATTCACAACAAAGAACATAAAGTAACTAAAATCATACATACAAAGTAACAAAAGTAAATGAGCAACTCGGACTCCATTAAAAACTGGGAGCATGGACCAGGTGCACCGGTAGGGTAAGCGTCCTCTGCTTTTCTAGAAACACCCGCCGAGTTGCTCATAAAAAGTCAAGTCTGGGGTAGACAAACGAGGAAAGGAAAACTATGACCCGTTGAATACATCAGCCTTCATGGCGCCGATGGATACACCATAACGATCCACGAGTCCACGATGACGACCATAAAACTTCTGTAGTGACGACTTCAATCTTGTAGCAACATAACCCTGTTCCAGAAGCCTATTTGTTAGAGTTCTAGCGCGATACAAAAAGTCTGCGCAGTTTCGGCAAGCTCTGGCATAACGTATGAGTTGTGATATGAACACTCCATACGCAGGAGCCAAAGGGATGTTGCCACTAATGAAAGGAAAGTTAACAATTCTGAATGAAAAGTCATCACGTTTGTCGTAAAGTTTGGTCAATAGTTTTCCTTTACCATCGATTTCTAAGTGTAGGACAAGATATGAGGCTGACTTCACAGTGTCTGTAGTATCCTTTATCTCAAGTTCTTTTGGGTAGATGCGATGTATCAAATCCCCGAAATTAGGATTGTTTAAAGATAATACGTCATCTATATAGCGGAAACTGAGATTGAAGGATCTAGCCAAATGATATTCTTTCTTTCTGATCAGATCAGCTATAAAGTCAGCCTCATAAGAGTGAAGGAATAGGTCAGCAAGTAAAGGAGCACAATTTGTTCCCATTGGAATGCCGACCGTTTGTTGAAAAACATGTCCACCACACAGGACAAATATGTTGTCGATTAAAAATTCCAGCATTTTGTAGACATCTTCCTCTGTATATTTGGAAGATGATTTGGAATTATTTCTTACAAAGTATGAGGAATCTCTACCAAGAACTATATATTTGTATGTAGGTGTACCATCTTTTTTGGAAAAACAACGATGTATAATGTTTTAAAGTCGGAATTTTAACTGAGTATAGGGAATAGAAGTATACAGTGTTGAAAAATCATAGGTTTTAATGCTATTATATTCAGATAATAGTCTTGAACTGATTGTCTCCAAAAGATCTTTCGAATTTTTCAGGATCCACATTGAATTAATACCACTACAGGAGTGACAAGTGTTGTGGTAGGACTGTAGACCCTCTTTGACAGTTGTGAGTATAGAAGTTTTGAAAGAGGTTTGGTGATACATTTTGCAGATCCAGCTATGAAACGTTTGTATGGATTCTTGTGAAGTTTAGGAATCCAGTACATAGACGGTAAATCACAATCATCGTCCTTGGTAGAGAGACCAAAAGACAATAGCACAGATTTATGGTTTTCCACAATCTCTCCTTTGGAGAGAGTGGTAGCAGTGTAGGTCCTATCACTACTATTATTTCAATAATTCATTCGCTCTATTGTCATAATTGTTTTTGATATGATTAATATGAGAAAGATATTTTATCAGCTATGTTGAAAGCCTTTCATGAATGATGTATCGATACCAAGAGAGCCTGATATAGTAAATGTACAGTAAATCACTACATCTTCACCTGTACTATTATACAGTACTTCAGTAGTCAGTAATCAGTATGCAGAGAGTGTCAATAAAGTCGGAAAATAGCTCTGGAAGATAATAGCATGGTGCCCTATCGCAAGGAGTTTCTCAAGCTAAAAAAAATCCCGTCACGAGAGAAGCTCATTATAACAGGATACCCATGTATTAGAGCTATTTACAGGATGAAAAGTTTCAAGCTTACATTTTTGTACATTCAGAGTTGTCGCCCATGCATTTTTACGACAAGCAAAATTGATCTTATACATATTTTCCATTCTTTAACGACAGTAGAAAATGTATTAATGGAAAATTTGTTCCCTTCTCATTATAACAAGTAAAAACAAAATAAAAATTCTTTTTTAGATTAACGACATCCGAAATCTGTCAACCGGAAGTTTACAACTTCATTACACAAAGTAGCCGGCTGAAAATTCTTTGTTTCACATTTCAGATAACCTCTGTTTAGCAGCAATGAGCGGTGGCGTGTATGGTGGAGGTAAGCTTTAGCAAAAACAGATATTGTATACTCGAGAATTTGACATATGGATACAAAATGAATGTGTGCTTACCAAAAATGTCAATCTGACTCCTGAGTCTTGCGTTGGATCATAATACATGTATACTCGATGTCACATACAACACATTTTCGAATTGAAGCTCTACTTTTTAAAACGTCGGGACTTACCGCTAGAGCTGTCTCTCTTTAATTTAATCTGAAGATAGTTCGCATATATGCATGACGTGTTAGTACCAACGAGTCGCTTATTAGCTTAAATCATGCGTAACAAATCCTTATGGGAAAATCCCATACTAATATCTGCCATGTTTGTTTCTACGGGACGATTTGTTTACAAACAAAGTTCGTAAGTTCCCGTCGAACTCAGGTGACAATCGTCTGCTTGATCAACTTCTCGGTATTGTACATTGTTCGCGTAAAATAAATCTGAGATATCCGAAATAACGCTGAAATGCATTCTGGGTTCTTCGGTTTTTGGACAAACCATTTAAACGTAAACAACATCTCCTAGCAACCCGATCACTGTAAACATGGCTGACTTTTTACAATGTAAATATTGGCACCGAGAATTAAAATCTGACCAGAATTTAACGATTCAATGTTTAGGGAGAAGCCGTTTGGCTAAACGAATGAGCAAGTCATTTAAGACAATTTAAACGACGGTAGGTGTCAATAAAGTCGTAAAAAATATTTTTATTTAAATTTTAACAGTATCCTATTTATGTGACGCCGAGTATAGTTAATTGTTTTCTAGACTTAAGAGAACAGGTCTCTGGAAAGAGGATTTTTATTTTGTCTTAAGTTAGTACAACATCTAATATTTCTAATTGCAATACTGGTATACCAGTATGGTATCAAAGCATATTTGACACTCAGTAATCGCTTGCCTAAAGGTGAGGTAAATTTACACATGGAAAAATGTTCCCATTGTATCACTGTATTAATAAGAAAATCTTCTTAAATTATTTCCATAAGAAATCTTGTAATGGCAATTGTAGGGGCACGCTTAAACACCTTTTTATTTGATCATGATTTTTTCACTTTTTCATCCAAAGTTAACCTTCATATGGACAGCAATTTTCCTAACATGACCAATGCAAGATTTGAAAGGTAGTCTCTAATTTTCCAGTTCTTAAGAAATCTGAGTAGATATGTGGTTTCAAAGTTTACACATGGCTCCATGTTCAAGCACAAGAAATACTGAAAATGTGTGTGGTTCCATGCTCTTGTTCTCTAGCATAATCCAAATTTCCTATGACCCTGCAACCCTCCTCTTTTTTATTTGGATATTGATATGTCGGGTTGGGGTCAGAACGATGTGCCATACAAAAAGTTGGAGATTTAGCGGTACCATGGAGTACCGCCCTTCAACCGCTTGTAACGACTTTCAAGTTGAAGTTGTGCATGTCACTCCTACCTAGTTTGATTCCGGAATCATTTTCCTGTATGCTGATACCAAATTTGCTACAAAATTACATTTATTATTGAAGTTTTGATAATTTTCCATGAGAGACCCTGTTTTGTTGACATTTTGAACTGTAATAGAGAGTAGGTGGAGCTTGTTACTTTTGGAACGGAAGGGTAACGGACAGGTAATTTTTCAGCAGAATTTTGAAATACAAATGTATTCTGTTAGATTCCGGTTTTAAAATTCGTTTCTGCTCCATTCCGTTCTAAAGGTAACAAGTTCCGCCTACTCTTATTACGGTTCAGAATGTCAACAAAACAAGGTCTCTCGTGGAAAATTATCATAACGTTTGGGAAAAGGGTAAAAATAGGTGCTTATTAAAATGTAATACATGGAATGTTTCTTTCCTGTTCAAGTATTACTTTTTTATTGTGTTTCTTATTTACTTCTGGTAAACTACTGTTTCAGCAGATTGTATATGTTAAGGATGGTTTTCAAGTTATAAGGTGCCAAAGTTGGGCAACACCAAAACAATTAAACTTTTTTATATTTTCGTCTAATTTACTGTATTCCGCATAAAAATCCCAGCCTGCATTTTTCAATCAGGTTTCAGATAACTCGAATGGTCTGCTAATATAAGGGGTCAAAGGGGCGATACCAAAAAATATCAACTTTTTTATTTTTGGTCCAATTCAAGAATTTTTTGGTTGGATTCCTCATAGAAATCCCTGCGGCTGCCTGGGTTTTTCAATCATATTTCAGATATCTCTGATGGTTTTTGGACTTACAAGGGGTCAAAGGGGCCACACCTGAAAAAATCGACTTTTTTAATTTTTTGGTCTGATTTCAAAATTTGTTTTATTGGATTCCTCTTACATGTAAAAATCCCTGCCTGTGTTATTCAATCAGACTTCAGATGTCTTTTCCCGTTTTCTAGTAATAAGGGGTCCAAGGTCCACACCTGAAAAAAGAAGAACTTTTTTATTTTTGGTCTGATTTTGAAACTTTTTTAATTGAAATTTAAAATTTAGTGCTACATAGTGTCCACACCATTTGATGTGTCCATAATAAATTGTAAGATCTTATGCTTTAGTATGTCAAAAACTAATATTGTAATATTGTGTCCACACTTGCCTCAACTGTTCAGGGTTTGACCACTGCTGCTGTATCATGCTGCATTCGGCAAAGCTTTTTATTCAACATTCATTAACTAAAGGACAATCTAGATTTCAATTTTGGCAAGTAGAATTTTCATCAATTTGTTGGATAGGACAAGGTTCATAAAATGCAGATGTCCTACCCTACATAATTGTCTACACTGAGAGGTGTTTACATGTACAATGTATCTTGCAAATAATAGTTAAAGATTTATAAACTATGCAGTTTTAATTAGAACCTTAAATTTTAAATGTACATGTACAAGAAAGTACAAATTTTATACATGTATGCATTGACTTGTGTATACACAACAGATAAAAGCCTTAGAAAATATTGGCAAACTCTATTGGGGCCAGATCGACCCAGCAAAATGGGCTGGATCAACCATGGAAAGGAAAATTTGGAGACACCTGACTCTAAAATCATACATGTACATGCATTTTTTACATGCATGAATTGAAGAAAAGAGTACTTAATTGCCCTTGATCATTTTGATTAATAGTTCTTCATGTATATTGTTTAATGAGATCTTAGACTACATGTATAGGAACAATTTAAGATCCTAACTGTTTGAAGGAACATATCACATAATTATTTTTGGATGATATGGTCAGTCTAGTCATGTGGAAAATATGAATGCATGTAAATGTATCTAGATATAATGCTAAGAAAAGTGATTCATTGATAGACTAAATCAAACTCTTTGAGATTCAAGGTCATAGGTTAAAAATAAGAACATGTACAGATTACCCTTACAAAAAATATACGAATATTTGTAACGTGCACCTGGTCCATGCTCCCAGTTTTTAGTGGAGTCCAAGTTGCTCATTTACTTTTGTTACTTTGTATGTATGATTTTAGTTACTTTATGTTCTTTGTTGTGTATGTCTGTTTTCCATGTCTGGTCTTTGTCCCTGGAATACATTCTTTTGATTACTGCTATAACCTTGGTTCCCTTGATCACTCTTATAAATAACTTATGACAACTTCAACGTTATGCTACATGTATGTATGCCAGGCATTGATGGATTATCCGTTTCTATGTTTTTCTCTTGTAGATGAGGTAGGAGCTGTTGTTTTTGATATAGGATCTTATTCAGTCAGAGCTGGATATGCTGGAGAAGATTCACCTAAGGTATTTGATGATTTCTAATTCAAATGGTCTTTTATTTTATTCTTAGTTTAAACTCATAATAAACTCTATAAAAATGATGAAGTTCTGTATGTAAATATGTAGAAAAAATGATTTAAGAGTCATCAGTATTTTTATATATTAGTCACTGGAAAAATAGTATTGTGAATATAATATCAAACTGGAAAATTGTAGAAAAAAAAACCCTAAACTTACATGTACATGTAATAATACCAAAACATTGTTTGTAATGACAGTTGATTAAAAAAAAAGTAATGATAGTGTACATTTACTAGTGCTGGTTTTAGGCACATATTTTTTGTTCATAAACTCTTGAAAATTCATGCACAATGAGAAATAGTCTTGATTTTGTGTAGTTTTATCATTGATCAATGTACAGTTTTCATGGTTTTAGGCTGAAATTCCTACACACATGAGTGTTGTAGATGATCATGATGTTCCCATGGAAACAGAGGATGCTGACAAGATCAAAAGTCCTGGAAAAAAGTATTTCATTGACACTATGTCAATTAAAGTACCTAGGAAAGGAGCTGAAATCACAACATTTCTGAATGATGGAATGAGTGTGTAATCTTATGTTTTTTTTTATACTGACCTCAATAAAATTAAAATAACGTGAATTTTCCATGTGCATATTTTGTTTATTGCACCTCACGCAATAAACAATATGCACATGCAGCAAAATTTATGTTATTTTTCAATAGACAAAATTTTTATTATTGCCAATTCTTAACTGGATAAAACAATAAATTCAATACTGAGTACTGATCTCTTTGCAATTGTATCACAATTGATTGTGGGTTTTATGACCTGTAAAAATTGTTTAAGAAGGGTCAGAAACAGAAAAAAAGCATTCCTGGTTTCTCTTATAATAGCTCAAGTAAAAATGTATGGATCTCTGTTTAATCTACTACAAGGTTTCATACAACAAATGGAAGATTAGGATTTTGGTGTTAAGATCCCAATTATTTAGGATTTGGAGGCAAAAACAGAGAATTTTATGAAACTCAATTATATAAATTAAGTTTAAGTGTATAGATTCCTATGAAATTGTGAGGAGTTCTTATACATTCATTTCCTTTTTGGTGTACCATGACTTGTTGATTTGCACATTTAACATTGAATCAAAATGCTTTGAAGGAATTTAGAAAATTGTATGGTACATTGTTCAATATTTGCTGTCATATAAGGCTCCTCCTGGTTTTATTATGGTTTTCTGATTTTTGCTTCAAAGTTTTTGGACTTTGAACAATTTATAAAGGAAAACAGGTGTATTACGATCTCGGACCCATGTGTTAATTTGAATTACATATTTTTCAGTTGATAACTGGGACATGTATGAAGAAATGATGGATTATATCTACAATAAAGCTATTAAGTCAGAATCTAACCTTCATCCTGTCATGATGTCAGAACCTGCTGTATGTATTCTGTCTATTCCATGACTAATAAGATTTCATTATTTGCCTATAAAGGACAAAGTTGTAAATTCTAAGCTTAGTTGATATACATGTACAGTTAATATAGACAATAACACTGCACTGACTTGACATAAAATTGATACAAACTGTATACAGATGAAGTTAAGATCAGCCGGCTGTGCCAAGCATCGGTTGGAGCCAAATTAATGTATTTAAGTTTTTTTCAAGTCAATGCACTGTTATTTCTAAAAGAAAAATGACATTTTAAGCAACAAAAAAAATGTGTTATTCGAATTTACTAACATCCTGACAACTTTAAAACAATGTAATGTTTGTGACATCACAACAGAAAGTTTTATTCAGTCAGTGACAGTATATTATTTGTAAATATGCAGTCATTGTATTTGAACTGCACAAATAGAATGGTTGTAGAATGAATAGATTTTGAAATGCATTTGTCAAAGTACATTCAATTTAACCATTGTAAGTCTGTTTACTATAAAGGACCAAAACCCTGACTTCTTAACAAGATATATTTTTATTACAATTGGTTTATATAAGCTGTCTTCTGCCATAAGCTTTATCTTTTTAACCTATTACTTTTTTTTCAGTGGAATGTAAAGAACAAGAGAGAAAAGTTAGCAGAAATAATGTTTGAAAAGTACAATGTTCCAGCTTTTTTCCTCTGTAAAAATGCAGTACTCACAGCGTATCCTTAAATATTTTTAGCAACCATGAATAAAAAGTTTCTGATTCCATACTTTATACAATGCACAGTAGTAGGAATGTTCAGTAGGAAATATTGCCTTGGCTCCAAACAAATTCAGGGAAAAAAACAGTGAACTGAATACCCAGGGCTTTGGCTTTAATTCATCTTTTTCTTTTTAATGTTTTTCTTAACTGGAATAAGTTTTGCTAATGGTAGATCAACAGGTTTAGTATTAGACAGTGGAGCCTCTCATACTGCAGCTGTACCAGTTTATGATGGCTATGTTATACAACAAGGTTGGTCCATATGATTCTTATTACCTGTTTTACACAGTAGTAATTTTTTTTTTAAATCAATGATACACTTAGTGTAATTCTTGTTCCCTGTTGCAAGCTTAAGGTGACAGGCCATAGAAACACAAGGCTCCTCCATTTTCATTTGTTCATCTATTACAGCCTTGTAAGTGCTCTCACATATCGATTCTCAATAGATCTTTAAATGATTGAATGTTTTGTTCAACAATAATTAATTAAGAAATGAAAGTGAAAAGCCATTTTCCATTATATAGAAAAACAAATGTAGTTGCAAAGTAATCGAGTTACATGTATTTGAAAAATAACTATAATTTTTTTTTTTCAAAGATTTATAAAACTCACACAACAGGCTATACTAGAACTGGTCACCTTGAGGATTCTATAAAAAAAAACAATTATAGATATGGTGTTAAGTCTGTTTTTTTTTTAAGATTTATTTGGATTAGGCAAAACAAATCAAAACAAAATCTGATCTATTTGCCCATGTTAAGTTTAAAATAGGCATAGACCCTTGAGAATAATTACTTTTGTGCACTAACACAAAACTGGTGCTCAAGAAATAAAAAAAAATGCTTAGTTTTAAGTACCAGTCAATGTAATGCTTCATTCTCACATAATTGCATTGAATTCAAATTATCAAACTTACATTGAGTCAATGTGCATCGAAAGTGTTGATAACATTCGCAAATATTTTGTATTCACAGTAATGTGCAATAGAATTGTTTGACGTTCACACGCATTAAAACTTAAATTTGTGTGGGTTTGCATTGATAAGTCACAAACTTATTTGCTTTTGCCAAAATCATCTGCTTACTTGGCATTTGTTCAAAAATGTATCCAGAAGGGACTTCTAGAATGTGCTTTATTTCTATTCACAATTTTATTGGAAATGTGTTTTACAAGTGAACGCATTAAAATTTGCATTAAATGCGCATTATTTGACCGTTTGATAGCGCTATAAAATTCAGACATTAGTTATGGTGACGTAATTCATGGTGAAAAAACTAACTATTAAGAAACAATACCTTTTCAGACTACATATGTTATACTTCTATAGTCCATCAGATCTGTGTTTTTGAGGAAACTATTCATTCATCTCCCATTAAAATCAACCAAATCAAACCAAATCAAGAACAATAACTCTTGCAAAGTACCAATCTAAATAATTTTTTCACGAAAGTGTAATAATTGTATGACAAATTAAGACTGGTTATGTGGTGTGAAACTATCACTGAATTCGAAGTATAAGTAAATTTGGTGAGTTAATGACATGAATCACCTTCTATCTGATGTTTATAAAGATTGTTATGTAAGTGTTAGCCACTGCTCTTTCATAAGTGTTTATGGACTCTGTAATATCTTGAAAAAGCCATTGTAAAGTCTCCATTTGCTGGAGATTGCACAAATTTGATGACTGTTTTTATTTTTTCAGCCATTGTAAAGTCCCCATTTGCTGGAGATTTCATCGGTATGGAAATAAAGAAGCTGATGGAGGAATTAGAAATAGATGTGATACCACCCTATATGATTAAAAGCAAAGTATGTAGCTGTTCATTGTAGTTTTATTATTCAAGCTCTCTGGAAGAATGTTATTATACCTTGTATATTTGAAATATTTGATATATTATCCTGAAATTACAATGCAAAAAAATAATATCATTTACAAGTCAAAAGCTCTAGATTTACAAAAGCTTTCCCAATCTTTACAAAAAGTAGATCGTTTTGAAAACTATGATAGCTGTGTCAAAAGGACCCCTAACAATATAAATCAATCCTGGTCAGGGGGTATTATACAGAAGTTTGGGATATATTTCAAGTTTATAAGAGGTATGTTTATTTGCAAGCTTTTTAAAAGGTTGAAAATTATCTACTGAATCTATTGATCCACAAGTGGAGTAGAAACAATATAAAGTTATGACACCCTTGTTCACCAAATTAAAATAATCCTGCCAGCAAGTATACTTCAATAACTTTTATGTCTAAATACTATTATTCAAAACACCGTTTTTAGGAACCAGTTAATTTTATGGAACCTGCTGAGTGGAAGAAAAAAGACATACCAGAAGTTTCTAAATCATATCATAATTATATGGTGAAGGTAAGGAGAAATGGTAAACATAGGATAACTTCAAGATAATGTCATTGATATTGTGATGCTTTATTATACCCTCTGCTCTGCCTTAAAGTGGGACTGTGCTTTGTTATTTGTTTGCTTGTGACATTTTATTGCATAACTTCTCCTAAACCATTTGATTTTTTTAATGAAATATTAAGGGAATGATTATTAGGTAATGCTACTTAACAATTGTATTTTTTTTAAATCTTATTTAAATGCATTTGGGGATTCAATTAGCAACCAGAAACATTGCCAATAACTGAGATAGTACCCCACACTCCTAAACTGTTTAATGAAATTTTATGAAACTTTCAGAGATTGATTATTAGTTGTTAATCTGGAGTCAGACAGAACTTGTAGAAAGGAACAATGGTTAAAATGATCGAACATTTTATGTATTTTCATGACATTTACCAAGTTTCAAAGCATACTATTTTCATTTATCATTTGTACAAGCTTAAGAACAGCAAGTGACATAGAAGAAATTCTTTATTGAAGACAATTCAAACTGTAAGACCAATCTATATGAATGATCAGCATTGAGTTGTATTGTTGTATAATTACAGGATGTATATCAGGATTTTGCAGCCTCTGTTGTACAGGTTATGGATACACCATATGAACAAAGGTATGAGACTATACTGAATAAGAATTGTCCATATTAGTAACACATACCAGGGGCATAGCCATACTTTCTTTGTAGTGGAAGCCCAAATTAAGCAAGGGGTCTAGGGGACTGCTGAATACCCCAGTGGGAGACAGCTACTGGTGTTTGAGCAGTTTAGGGCATTTAAGCAGTTTTCAGCCAATATCTTGAAAACTGAATAGATAAAAAGAAACTTTCATTTGATGAAATGATCCTTATGATAACTCCTACCAAAGTCTTCTGAGTCAAAATTGTTGGACAACTCCTTGTTAGAGTTGCTGCTCTTGAAAGGCAAAATTTGAACCAGGTGAAAGATGCAGGCACCTGGGAACCTCTTATTTAGCTCACCTATCCCTGGGGCTGTGTGAGTTATAACCATCACTTGGAGTCCATCCTTACTATTGTTAACAATTTTAAAATGACCACAAAAGATTTCAGTTATATATTGGTATGGAGCTATAGTCGTTATCTGTAAACACTGGGTTTTCATGCAATAACTTGAGTATTAGTCGGTTGATTTTTATTAAATTTTAAAACAAGGATGTAAACCATAAAAGAAAGGTTGGTATTGATTTTGGGGTTATAGCCAGGACTGTTTTATAATAAGGGGCCAAAAACGAGGCATACAACTGGCATTTCATAGAAATTAACTATATAACTCAGGGGTCACGCTGGGCTTCGCCAATGTCGCAATTTGCGATTTTTTATTTGATCTGGCGACAAAAATAACCAATTGGCAATTTTCTTGGCGCATAAGTTTTGTATAATAAAATTGACAGGAAGTTTATCGGCAAGGGACATTTTCTCAAATTATCAAATTATGTTGGCACCTGGTCAGAGTTAACTGACCATGACCAATTTACGACTGAAGGCAATTAACGGTAATTAGACCAGACGACTGTGACTGACAATATCCTCATGGGAGGTGTCAATCAAATGTAAATATATTATTTAGCCAATCAAAACTCTCATCATCTGGTCAAAGGTAACCACAATTATGGCCATGTGCACATGGCTACATACAAGCTTCACAGCCCTGTTTAACCATGTGATACATTCAGAAACAGACTTACCTAATAACAGAATAAATTATATCCAATTAACAATGATTATCCTATCAGGAAGTGTCTAAACACTTAGAAATTAAAAAAATTGATGACAGAAAATGGATGACATTTGTTTACACTTTGCCATGTGACTTTTTGGCGGGAAAATCGGTAAACAAATAGAATGGGGATTCCCAAAATCTAATTAAGGAAATACTATTCAGATACCAAGATAATTAAACAGGGACGCAATTAATGGTCCATGGTACAAAATATAGTTTGTTAGAAATTTTGTCACATGAAAAAAAAAGAATCCAGTTTGTTAAATTAAAAAAAAAAAATTATATTGTAATAAAAATCAGACCATGATTGGCATGAAGGACAAAGGTGAGAATGCTTTAAAATCAGGGACTATGTGAGAATAGAAATAAAGTCCTTGATAGAAATAAAATACCTGTTTCTGGAGTAGTACTTTATTATTTTATGCATACGAAAGTGACAGACAAGCTAAAAACCTGCGTCATTCATGCATCAAGAGTGAATCTTGTGTACATGTATGTCATGAATGGAGAGGTTATTTTGATGAATTGACAAAGATAATTCATCAGTGGACTTAATACTGTCATATTTAAAAAAAAAAAAGTATAATTTGTTTTTTGCCTCCCACCCGGCTCTAATTTCTGAAAATTGGCGACATAAAATGGCAGCTGGCGATTTTTCTGGCGACAGAATTTTGGAAGCCAGAACAGCCCCTGTAACTCCAGTAAAAGCATGGACATATCTATGATATTGTTTCACGGTATTCTACACCACAGTGGTCAGACTTGGAATGATTTTTTGGGGTTAAGACTTGAACTTTTCAGAAATATGGGCCTAAAAGGAAGCTAGAAGTATGCATATTCCTAATGTCCAGACAATAATTTGACTATTAGTGAAATAATCTCTTTAAAATTGTGTTATAAGGTACCATATCACCAAAGTAAGATTGAGTTATGACTTAAATCTTGTAGGAATTAGTGACCAAAAGTGATCTTTAAGAAGCATTTTCCTTTTGTCCATATGATAACTTGAATAAAAGAGAATGTATCTCATACATTTTTACTACAAGGTGCCATACCACAAAAGGAAAACTGGGATTGATTTTTGGGGTTGTGACTTGTGCCAAGTAAGAATGAGGGGCCACAAAGGGGCCAGAAACAAATATTTTATCTAATTTCTGGATGATAACTTGAGTAAAATGGGATGATTGCTTTGAAATTGTGCCACAAGATGCAATATCCCTGCAGGAAATTTGGGATTCATTTTCCAGATTTTGATTGCAAGCATTAAGGAATAATGGTCAAATTTTGATTGTGTCAAATTGTGTCAAATATCTAATCGTAATCAAAATTCAAAGCTGTGTCAAGTTTGAATTGTTAGTCCGTTCTTGCCCTAACTGTTCAGGGGCCAACCAGTGCAATCGTATCAAGCTGTGCTCAGCAAAGTGTTTTATTCAAAACTTGACCAGTTATAACCAAACTTGGTATGAGTGCTCCTTAGTTGCCTAGAACTGAAATAGGGATTTTTGATCTGTAGACAAACATGACTGGCATTTCTAAAAAATAGAATATATTGGACAGGCAGCATTTTTGCATACATCTCTCTAGCTATTAGGTGTAGCAAAAATTCTGGAACAGGGTAAAAGTGTTCAGCATGATGTGGTCAAAGGGGTAAATTCACTAACGCTAATCTCATGCATACTATTTTGCCAAAGTTTCAACTTACTATTTGAAATTTTCTATTTGCCTTTTTTAAAGCTAAAATACTATATTGATACTAATATACAGAAAATACCAGCTGTTGCATCATAATTTTAGTCACAAGGAGGGCACAAATCTCTGCTTCTACACAGTTTTCAAAGGATTTTCACAAAAATGAGAGGATTAGGGGTAGTTTTTTAATCCAAAAATACAAAGCACAAGCTATGAACAACAAAATCTTTTGTGAGGAATTGTGATGGTACAGAAGGCTGTTATTGTATAAAAACCAAAGCGTTCGACAAATGCACCCTATATTTTCTACATAAAAATGTCTTATGAAATAAGCTATTTTTACACAATTCGGCTAAATTTTATTATTTGGCTTTATTTTCATCTACTATTTTAAAGCAACACATGCATGAACAGTAATGAAACTTTGTTTTTAAAGAAGGCGCATATTCAACTAGTTAATTACGCAATTTTCAAATTCATTTGAAACACTGTAGTTTTTGTGGATGATTTTGATATTTTCTGAACTTACTCCTTGGTGTGAAAAATCTACCCCTCTGACAGGAAACAAACTTGGTATGAATATTCCTTAGGATATTCTGCTTTGAACTGATGTGAGGATTTTTGGTCAATGGACAAACATGGCCACCATCAATGAAAATAGAATATAGGGTTCAAGCAGCAGTTTTTTCCATATATCTCAGAAACCACTACTGCAACGTAGGTTAAAGTGTTAAGCTTGATGATATCTATCTGTGGTCAAATTTTCATGAATATTTGTAAAGCCATGATGGTGTTAATGCCGTTTTTTATGTACTTTTGCTATTTTTTAATGTTAATATTTTCATAAATCTTCTCCCGCGAAGCTACTTGACAGAATTCAATGAAAGTTGATTTTATTATTGCTTAGATATGAGTGTTGGGATTTTATTTCCATGAAAAAACAGGGTCACTTTTACAACAAATAACATGTAGCTTATTAAGCCAGCTGAATGATTCAGGCTCTTTTGAGAGCCTCTTGTTAGGGATAAAGGATGAAAACATGTAATCATATAGGTCATGAAATGTGAAAAAATAGTATAAATAAGATGCATTTTGAAATACTGTAAAAATATTATTGTTGATGAATTATCATTTTGGGTTTTTTTTTTTTAGGATTTGGTAACCTATGAAATTTGGTTCCCAACAAAAGGAAACTTTCAAAACATTTGTAAGATGGAATGGTCAAATCAACATGTTCAAAAATCTATGGTCTAACATTTTTGGCCTAAACCAGGAAAATTGGTACCCATGAATAAAAGTACTTTCACAGTACACATGTTTGAAACTTTTATAACACAATGTCAGGTCATTTACTGTATTAGAATTTTCAATTAAAAAATATCTGTGTGTTCTTTTAGATTTATATAGTTGATGAATGTGTTTTTTTCTTATTACAGTACAGCAGAAACAATGCCAAATGTACACTATGAATTTCCCAATGGTTACAACCATGACTTTGGTTATGAAAAGTATAAAGTCTGTGAAGGGTTGTTCGATCCTAATGCTATTAAAGTGAGTATATAAGTGGAAGTCTTGTTAAATATCAGACAGGAGATGCATGTCTAAAACCCACAAAATTTCTTATTTAGAAGCAGTTACACACCACATAAACCATTTTAAGGCAGAAGTTATATAGACTTTATATGAAATGACATTTTGCAGGAGTTATATTTCTGATTCTGTAGATTTAAGATGGACATGTAATGTTATGTATAGTTTTCTCCAAAATAAAGATCTATATACAAAATGGAATATAGTAAATAAGGCATTTGTATACTGAAAATTCATAATTCCAATTTTTATTTGGTTTTTCTGGAACTTGTGTCACCTCTACTTTTCAAATTGCCTGAATTTTATATTGATTGGTAGTTAAGACATTGTCTGAAATTCCTAATAGTTCTTAGCAAGAATACAGTTGTTAATGAGTTCTTAAAAAAAAGTTTCATGTGCCGTATACGTTAAGCAAGGATTTGACAGCTACAATAAGAACAAAGTTATTGTCATAGGTAATCTACAATCTGCTGCTCTTAATGGTTAATATAGAGGAGTGTATTAAATCTGAATATGGGTTTATTTGGGAACAAATGATTTGTCAAGTTTATCATCTCTATGAGAATGATAACTTGAATCTTTTCAAATAAATAAATGTAGCAATCAGTTGATTTTATGTTATAACACACGACCTTAAAATTTATTGAAATATAATGATGAATTTCTTTTGAATATTTACATTGACAATGTTCAGTAGCAATATCAGACTGTTCATAACCTGATTTAACAAATGTAGTATGATTATGATAACCGGAGAAAGGTACCAATAAGTTTCATAGACCTTGACATGGCTTATCAAAGGAAACACAATTATTTCTAATAGACCATGATAATAAAATGACTGTTTAATAATGTACAATTTTCCTATTGTCTATGATAATATTTGAAAATATATTTTTTTATGTTTTTTTTAGGATTTACCGAGTGGTAACTCTATGTTGAGTGTTGGCAATGTTGTAACAACCAGTGTAGGGATGTGTGATATTGATATCAGATCAGTAAGTATGGTTGTGGGGGACTAAGTATGACAATCAATCTGTTAAAAGTTTGATTTTGAAAAAAAAAACAGGAATCTAAAAAACAAAATACTTGATGTATTATATTGTCTCAAGTATCAAAAACTTAAATTTTAAATTTCTTGTTAGAGGCTTGACAACCTGGATATATCATAATTAACTGAAAGAGATTCTTTAATTCATTTCTTACACTCTCAAACATAATTATATAGTTTAGAAGTTTTGAATTCCAGGATTTCATTTCATCAATATATATTGTATTTATACCTCCACTCAAGGAGTAGGTTTTATATTGAAGTCACCATGTCCGTCCAAATTCTGTTTCCATTATCTCTACTCTCAATTGATGGGTAGATTTCAAATCTGTTATATGACTTAATGTAAATAGGGTATATATGAAATTTATTCTTCTTTCTTAAAAAAGGGGGACATAGGATTAAGAATTCCTTTTGTGAAAGAAAATTGTTGATTTTTACAATGTATTTTGAGTTAACATCTGCTTTGTTTTTCAGAGTTTGTATAGCAGTGTGATAGTAACGGGAGGTAACACATTACTGCAGGGATTTACAGATAGATTAAACAGAGACCTCAGTGCCAAAACACCTCCTGTAAGTCCTTTATTACATATAGTAAACCCCCAAGAATAAATTATTTTATTTCTTGACTTGACAGCTTGAGTTAATATAGCTATTTTTAAGTCTGCTTATCAGTCTGTTTGTTTATTTGTCGTTCGATTTATGGATGAAATTAAAAGAACCATTCAACTGAATCTTTTTAAATTTTAACACAATACTGTTGACCATAAAATACAGTTAAGTTCTTGCATTTACCATTTAGGAGTTCTTGACCTCTTCACTTTGAAAATTTCAAATGTTGGATTGATTTACTTCAGATCCTTTTTAGCTCACCTGACCTAAGGCTGCATGAGCTATTGCCATCACTTGGCATGTGTTGTCATCATCATCCATTAACAATTTTTCAAAAATCTTCTCCTGTGAAACTACTGTGTCTGTATATTTATGCATGTATTTAATGAGATGAAAGATGTGTTATGAACTTTTTATGGCCTCTATTCATAGTTTGAATTAGTGTGCAGTTCAGTTATTTTTTTTTATTGCATTTTGATCTATGAAAAATTTGCATAAGTTGTCAATTAATTACTCTTTTGTCTTCATTATTTCACAGTTTTTAATGAAACATGAACAGATGATGTGCTTTTGATGCCTCTTGACTGAGATTGAGATAGAGTTATTGCCCTTTGAAATTTGTGTTCTGTATAATTATATGTCATCTGTAGACACTTTGTTTTGTGTGATAGCATGAACATTAGTTGGTTGGTCTTTAAGAAATTTTGTAACAAGGTTTCAAACCACAAAAGTAAGGTTGTTGTTGATTTTGGGGATTATATGGCCCCAACTGTTTTAGAATTAGTGGCCAAGAAAGGGTCAAAATCAATCAATACATAGAATTTACCTATACATCTTCTACTTTTACTCAAATATATTCCCTGGGTATGAGTGGTGTTAAAACAGGGAACCCTTGTCCAGCTACCCTACATAGAATTTACCTATACATCTTCTACTTCTGCTCTGGTATGTTCCCTGGGTATGAGTGGCGTTAAAAAGGGAACCCCTTATTCAGCTACCCTTGGCTATAAGGGGATTTATATGTATTGCAGGAATTGTAAATAAATCTATGTATAATTGTTAAAAAACAAAAACAAAAAAAAAAACTTTACTCCTTGATATTCTTTTCCTCAAAGGTCAGGCTGGGATTGATTTTTGGGATAAGACTAATGTGGGCCAAAAAAAGGGGCCAGAAACATGCATATTCCTGATATCGAGACATTAACTTGACATTGGATCTTTTTATAATTGTTCCACAAAGTTCCATACTACCAATTGATGGCTTGGATTGATTTTGGATTATGACTTAGGTCTCACTAACCACTTCCGGGTCAAATGGCCACCCCCCTATGTAGTACCAAAAACACACTGAACCTAGACATATGCATTGTAAGTGCATTATTTGTGTGTATTATGATTAAAAGTAGTCAAAATAAAGCTGAGAATGTGTACTTTAAAATCATATATGTAATTAACTACAAAAGTGTATGAATATTGTTTACATGTGTGTGAGTAATTTGCCTCCATGCTGTCAGTTAGCAGACAGGTAAAAATGTGGATTTTCAGTATTATTTATTCAAGTAAATTTTGTGAAGAAGTTCTACTATGATCGTACCATTAGCATAATGATTTTGGAAGCCTTATTTTCCAAGCTTCGCAATGGTATGCAGCTTTAAGATGTCATTTGTCCTGGGAATTCACAGTGAGACTTTGAAAATTACTTTTTTAACATGTAAAGTAATGGAAACGTTAGAAGTGGTTAGTGAGACCTTAAACCAACTAGGAATAAGGGGTCAGAAACAGGGATGTTCCTGATGTCCAGACAATGACTTGATTTGTAAACATCTCAATAGTGAAATATATGATCACAATCAAAACTATATCAAGTTTGAATGTTGATATATGCAGTCATATCAAGCTGTGCTCAGCAAAGCCTTTTAGTTCAAACTAGCATACTCAGATTTAGCTGTCATTAACTAAGGAAAAAAAACATGTAAAATTTATTAGTTGTCCTTTAATTGTATTGTTGTAAAATATCTCCAGCGAACAGAAATAGGATAACATATTTTCAGGGATCATTAAAAATTTTTCAGAAGTTGGCACAATATCTGCACATTTTTCACTCGTTGTTATTTTCTTTTTATTAAATATATCTAAACAAAAACAAAATTTGTAGCTGTTGTATAATGGTATGGCTTTGTCATCATCCTTGACATTATAAACTTAAGACACTTGGTTTTGTGCAATTACTTGGTTATTACTTGATTACTCTCGTAGTGGCATAAAATCATATGTGGATACTTAAATATTCTTAAGATTTACTTCAAAACCTAAAATCTCGTAGTTTTTCGAAAATTAGTTCTCTTCAAACTTTTGACTTCTCAAATCTCAAATCTTTCCACTATGTGATAAATAGAAATCTCATTTAAAAGGACTTATTTGTAAATCTTTTGAAAATTCTAGAAATCATGTTGTCCTAGGTTACAATTTCACATATTTTTCTAAAACATCTCAGAAGGGTAAAGTGTGCTACACAGGAAAGCAGGTTGCAGCATACTTGATATTCTCAATGATAACATATTTGTCACCTTTGGAGGAGCTATATTTCAGTGACAAGTTGGCATTCCAATGGATTTTATTTTGCCGCTCTCCTAGCTGACTTGTTTTTTGTATTCATATGGGACTGAATTTCTGTAGAATCTCGTAAAAAAAATAAAAATATATATGGTGCTAATTCCTCTAATTTCACATACATATATTTTGATGATGTAATGTCCATTAAAAACCCTTCTTTTGATAAATGGTTACCTTCAATATATCCACCAGGAGACTACAGAAACAGCTTGTTCGCCCTCTTTTTTTTTACCTACATCTGGAATTCCACAACAGTGGTTATCTCAGTACTAAGACATGATAGTAGAGACGACTTTAGTTTTAAAATTAAAAATTTTCCTTATCTATTCAGAAATATACCTTCATCTCCTGCATATGGTGTTTATATTTCACAATTGATTCACTACACTAGAGCAAGTACTTACTACCTGATTCCTCAAACACCATAAATATCTGTGTAACGGACTTCTGAATGAGGGATATGTGTCTCTAAAGGTTTCTTACCATATCAGTCCTTGAATGAAAAAAAAATTCAGTTTCTTCTGAAACAATGAGTGATTGCTTTTTGTTAATTATTCTTTGTGCTGATGTGACCACTGATTTACTGACTATGACACTATAGCGTGTGAATGCTATTTAATCACCACTGGTTAATTCACATCACAATGGAAGAGGGATGGTTGGCATACTAGAAAACTGAGATTTAACCCACCATTTCATTTGAATACTTGTACCAAGTCAGGACCGTTGCAGTACCAGCTATTTTGGTAGTGTAAATTTTTTTGTCAGATTAATGGACTTGACTTGATTATGGAACCGAATAGTGTTTGGTAATGTTGTTGTTATTAACTATTTTGCAGAAAGTCCCATGAATAAGAATTTGATAAAATTCTTTAATAAGAATATACCATAACTTAAAAACATTATTCTAGTTTGAGCAATATAAAAGTGTCTAAGCTGAACCTAAATGTTCCATACCACAAAAGGAAGGTTTAGTTGGTTTGAAAAGGTCCTGAAAACAATTAATTATGAAATGTATACTGCCAGCTTGAAAAGTGTGAGGGGCGGGGATTTATAGTGATGGGGGTGTCCATTTTCCATCACAGTTTTCTCAGATTAGAAGGAATGATTAGATGTTGATAAAGTGATTAGATATATTTATATAACACATTATTTAATTGATTTAAAATTTCTGTTTAAAGAGTTGTCTGGCTTTTGTTTTTTCTTTTATTGTGGTTTGATGAAGTCATGTTTATTGCAAGAAACCATGAAGCCACTGAGGACATTCACTCAACCTTAAACACTTCAAAGGTTACATGTAAATAGCACTTTAAATATTACAAGAATGGATTTTGATAATATGTCAAAGAGACAATGACCCAATTAGGGTAAAAAATATCAGAATTTCATTGACACTCTTAATCCCAAAATTTTGTTTTTTTTCGGTTCTGTACCTTGCCTACAATTAAGATTTCTGTGTATATTATAAGTTATAAGCTCCCAGGTGACCGTCTATGGTAATTTAGAAAGTCACAAGATTTTGTTGGAGGGTGATGCATGAGCCGAATCCCTCCATCAGGTCTACTGACTCTCTAAATAATCATAGATAATTAAGGAAGCCTATAACATATTATCTATTTTTTGTCTTGGCATCCAGGTCAAATGTACTCACAGGCCAGTTGCGTCATTGAACTATCTTTGTTACGACATTCAGATCAAATTGTTTGAAAGTGCACACTCAGCGTGCATCATTTCATTAATAGTGGTATATTAGTCTTTAATGTCATTCTTGTTGGTGAATCTTCCTTTTGTGGTCATTTGGTAATTGTTCATTCAAATATTTTCATCAATGGTGGATGGATTTTCTATGTATCTTCCTGCTGCCTTGATTATTTGGATGAATAGTTTATAATGAAAAAAATGGTAAAGTGAAAATATTATGGCTTTAGCAGAAGCTTATAGACCTCTGTCCTTTGTTTTTTTATAACTTTTTTTTGTTGGAAAAAATATAGTGGTAGATTTCCCAATTATATCATGAGTAATATTACATTGTTCAGTTTATGTTATAGGGAAGTGAAACAGAAAGATAGCTATGGAAAAGTTCAGTAGAGACTTCAGGTCTAAAAATACACTTCTCATTTTCCATGCATTGGATAAACTTTTAAGTCCATGCCAGTTTCTCTCTAAATGCTATGGTACTCGTCATTAAATGCTCCATAGAATTAAAATAAGTGCACTTATATGCTTTAGTTAATTGGGAGAAATACATCATTCTATCTTAACAACTGTCTATGCCAAAATGATCATTTTAATGTTGTGTTTCAACCTCCCATGTTGCAGAGCACTCCTGTGTGTTCTAGATTAAAGAAACCACATCTGAATAAGACTAGATATATAAAAATGATACAGGTACACTAGGCAGGAGTAAATCACAAAAATAGTGTGTTGATGAAAGGCCTTTCAGTTCTATACAGTGGTTTGGTTTGTCCAAGGGAAATAACTCAGCTTGTCTTTGAAGTGCTATATTTTATTTCTTAAACCACTAATAGATGTACTCAAACAGATGGACTGTTTTACATTAAAAGGTTTTAGATCATTAATTTTTTAAGGGCAGATAATTTCATATATCCTTGCAGATGTAATTTTTCATCTGTTGATAAATGTCTCGCGTAACCATAATTCATCATAACTCCATAGAATTTCTAGATTTTAATAAAGACACTACTGATAGTATTTTCTGCAATGACCTTTTATAAACTAGGGTAAACTGACATACTTGTAGGCATTGAACCATGTATAATTAGTGCAGTCATATATTAAAATGGGTCATAAAGTTATAGGATTTTTAACATTTGAATTGATTGTAAATTAAGATAGTAAATCATTATGATACAAGTATGTGTAACTTAAATCTCTAATTTGTAAGTTAGTTGTAAATTGCAAACTCTTTGTAAATCATGTCTTTAAAGTACTGGTTGTATTTTAAAAAGTGAATATTTTGAATATGTTATACTTTTAGTGTGGAAAGTTGAATGATTTGAAAAAACAGTTTTCTTTTCCCACATGTATCCTGATATGACTTGTAAGACATTTATTTTGCCATAATCCGGGTATTTCCAAGATGTGACAAATTAAGTAGCATATTGATTTTTAGTATCATTTTCAGTATGTTTTTACTTGCATAGACTGGTTGCTTATGTCTACAATATGTTGAAATGCAATTAAAATGTGATTATATTCTTCAATCATTGTGCTTCTTGCTTTTTCCAACGCAGTCAGTATAGTTTCGCTTTTTACCCTTTGACCTTAAAGACGTTCTTCCATGGAAATGCAAGTCACCTGATCAAAATTCTGTTTCCAGATTGGCCAAATACTGATAACTTAGTGGGGATAGAAAAATGAAATTGAAATTGCGTGCCATGCGTTATTTCCTGATGAAAATTATAAGTAAAAAAAAACCAAATTTTACTGTATGGGCTATCTTTTTTAAAGATAGTACTTGTTATAAACTCTTTGTCCTGTTCTCATTAAATTAGGCAGTCACTACTTCAGTCTTAATTACAAAAACATAACTTGATCTTATTATCTTGACATAATCCTTAAATACAAACATCAACTGATGTAATACTGTAGATACATGATCATATTGTTTCCTAGGAAGTCATTAGGAAAATATTGTTGGTTTGTGGAGTAACATTTTGACTCTCTGTATGTTTAGTTTGTCAAGGATATGGTCAAAGTAACTATTCATCCAACATGTCTTGTTTCATAAATATAAATATTGTTCCAATATTGTACAGTAGCCTTGGTAGAAATGAGATGATTATATTTTATTTAGATATGCTTGTTATGCTGAAATGTGCATTTTTAAGAATGTTTACATTCTTCATGAATAAAATTGCTAACATATAACATTTATAATTTTTATGTGAGTAATTCTATGTAATTACCAATGAAAAAATAATTCTGCTATTTACATATTTATTTCTTCTCTCATGTACATTGTATTTTCACCTAAATAATCTTCTTTCTCTGAATCATTTTGTGTAAGTGCAAGGCAAGGTATTAACATACTTTTTATTGCATTTTATCTTTTCATTTTCTAATTTCGGTTTTATTGCACTTTTGTATTAAATAATTTCAAAGCAAGACTGTTGGAATTTTGTGAAAACATTTGTAAATCTCTATGCTTTGAAGTTTTTTGGCCATTACCACATCAAAAGTAAATAAATGCACATGAGATAATTGGTTAAAATTGGTTTGAATCAATGTTGCCAAATAACATCTATAGTATCAAATGTTCTTGAGTTATAAAACTACAGTTTTCAAATTACAAAACATTAGGTAAAGGGAGGTTACTCAGGACTTTGATTTCTTCTTGTTTAGTAGGATAAGGAAAAGTTTTATTGAAAAATGATCTTAAGGAATTTTTTTTTAATTTAAAGCCTGAAAAAATGTATACTGTATTCAACATTCTCATTTTTCTCGCAACTGGCTGGTGACATTTAATTTTGAACAAATTTCGTCAACTGATTCATTATTTCAATGGTTTGGATCATTCAGGTAAAAAAAAATTCATAGTTTTGTTTCCTGCTACCAGCACATAAAAATATGACGGTATGTAGGGAAATTATGTATTATTTTTCCAAAACATTCTACAATGAGTTATTGCAGAAACAATCTAGACTTAAACAGTGCTGGAGCCAAAATGGCCATAAGATGTTAAGGGTAGGCACAAAAAATAGAGTAGGTAGGGCATCAGGAAACAGACATATACTCACACTTGCACACATTGTGCACAATCCAAATCAATTTACGTGTTTCACATAGCAAAACACAGACTGTCATTTTTTAATAATTTCTTATTTGTTACTTCTCCTATACCACTAGATGGAATTGAAAGAAACTTTCACAGAATCTTTATTACATGTTCCAGTTGTGCTTGTCCTATTTTAGATTTTGATTCAAATCTAAATGGAATTTAAAAGATGCATGTTGTCAGATGGGGAGTGGGGGTATCAAGTTAGTCAACATTTCTCACAGTTTTTCTAGCTCCTTTTTTTTGCCTCAGATTGTGGCTTTATTATATTAACAAATGGTGAAAAAGTAAAGTACATTATCAAGACTTAAGACATTTATTAGGTCTCATTATAGCATATTTGAAATAGTATCTGTAAGAAGTCATATTGGTGGAATTTGTTTAAAAATTGCTCCTTAAGTTAAGCAATTATTGGTTAATGATGATGTTCCCTGTGGGTAACAAAAATGTGTTCAGTGCCATCCCAAAAATGTTTATGATAAAGATATTTTCCTCAGAGAATGATGTAATACACTAAAGTCTGATCATTTGTTAAGACTGGTACTGTTATGGTACCTTGTTTTTTAATGTTTAGATCATACATTATATTACTGCCCTAAAGGTTTTCCTCCTTGTGCCAGGGTTTTTTTTCTGTAGACTTATTTTGAATTAACAGAGGTCTTCAAAATTGGTTTTGAGATGATTGTGTTCAAAAATTCAAAAAGATTTTCATTTTTTCATAAAATTGTGAAGAATATTAGGTTCTTAAAGGAGTGTGTAGTGAAGATCCCAGATATCTCGCAAGAGTGGAAGATATTCCAGATCTTTACTATTCACGAGTACACAAACCTATTCCTTTCATTTAAAATTACTGTATTAATGAAAGATGTTGAAAAATGGAGCAAATTAATCTGCCCTTGTGAAAATGTGTGTTATGTCAGTTATAAATAAATACCATAAAATAAGATCATCAGTAAAATCAATTATTGTATAATTGCTTAGAATAATAAAATAGAGACACAATGGCATGGTTAAATAGAAGAAAGTTTTTGAATATTTTTTTTCTTTCTGAAATATGGTACTACAAAACATTATCTTTTGACTACTTTTTTGCCTCACTTTTGATTGGTTGGCTTTGCCAGTGAAGACAGAGTCACATGCAGCTGTCTTCACGGGAAATAAATCAAAAACGAAAGAAAGATACATCTATAAATAAGATTTCATATCCTTTAATAGCAAAAAGTCTGACCCAACCTTTTTTAATGTCAAGGCCAAATGAAATTAGTAAATTCTCAGCCCCTCCCTTCATCCCCTAAAAAAATAATTTTTTTTTCAGAATTTTAGAATTGGGGAGGGAATTTCAAGATCAAGATTTATTTATTTTTTTCGTATCAGTTTCTAGTATTAAGATACTTTATATCACACAAATCTTAAAATTTCTTGGTAACAAAAGCAGTGTCTCTTCTCTGAAACTGATGTGGCTATGGATTTAGGACATTTGCTAAAATTAGGCTAGCAAATATCTGGTATTATACATATATTACATATATATATATATATATATATATATTCTTTATTACATATTTTCATTGTGCACCTGTCATTTTAGATTTTGATCCAATCAGTTTAGGGGTTTCACATATCAAAACATGGACTTTGTCATGTATGAATATAGGGGTTTCACATATCAAAACATTATCTGTTACTCATCCTATACCTCTGAATGTAATGGAATGAATCTTTCACAGAATTTTTACTACATATTCCCATTGTGCACTTGCTATTTCAAATTTTGATCAAAATCAATATGTATACCAAAAGGGCATGTTACCTTGTTGGAGAGGGGGTATCAAATTAATGAGTTTGCTCACAGCTTTTCAAGTTTACTTTTGTTTCTTTGAACATTTTGGTTTTTTCTTTGTTGTATGTGTCTATTGTCCCTGTCTTTGTCCTTATTCTTATGATTTTCTTTATAATCTTGATTGCCTTGATTACTCTTTCTTCCTATACCAAGGTGTGGAATTTAATGAAACTTTCACAGAATCTTTATTTAGTATTGAATATGTGCACTTAATATTTTGAATTTTGATCTACATTTTGAGGTCTCACATCAGCAAACTTGTACTTTATCATTCCATGGCGTGGCGGTACCCATCTCTTATCTGTAACTCACTGGACACAACTGAAAGGAACTTAATGAAATTTGCACAGAATCTTAATTACATATTACCGTTGTGCACCCTCTTTATAAATTCAATTTGGAAGTCAAAAGTGCATGAATATCAAATGGAGGAGTGGGTATCAATTTTGTGTGCTTTCCTCACCGTTTTTCTAGTTTTGACATGTCAGAAATATACGTTGTTTTTTTTTTTGCAAAATGTGTATGATATCCTCCAGGCAATACCCCTCAGACAATATTTAAAATACCCTCCTGACAATATGTGTCATTCACTTTACACAATATTTATAATACCCTCCAGAAAATATGTACAATACCTTCTAGACAATGTTTCATACCCTCTTGACAATATTTATTATACCCTCTAGACAAAATGTATCATACCCTCCAGACAATATGTATGATACCCTCCATACAATATGTATCATACCCTCTTGACAATATTCATGATACCCTCCAGACAATGTGTATCATACCCTCCAGACAATTTTTTTGTATCCTCCAGACAATATGAATCATACCCTCCAGTCAATATTTATAATACCCTCCAGACAATATTTCTGATACTTTTCTAATACCTTCTAGACAATATGTATCATACCATTCAAACAGTATTTATAATATCCTCCAGATAATATGTATCATACACTTCCTACAATATTTATAATATCCTCCAGACAATATTTCTAATACCTTTCTAATACCCTCTAGACAATATGTATCATACCCTCAAGACAATATTTCTAATACCCTCTAGACAATATGTATCATACCCTCAAGTCAATATTTATAATACCTCCAGACAGTATGTATCATACCTTCAAGAAAATATTCATGGTACCCTGTACCCATTGTTCAGACTTCATGTTGTGTAAGACAATATTGATGATACCCTACAGACCCCCTTCATGAAGATATTGAAACAAAATAAATGATTCAAGGCGTAGAAACCATGTACAATACTTAAACATTTTCAAATAATAAATATTTCTAATTATGAAATGATTTTGGATTTTTTCCAATCCCCAGGTAATATGCTTTACCTTACTAATTAGTCATTTTACAGTGCTACAGATGGAAAAATCATTTACTTTCTTATTTTATATACTTACTGTCTGCATGAAGTCACTAAAACTCTTGTTATAAACTTATCTCTTTTCTGTTGTTGAAGGTTCTGAAACCTAAACATCTAGAATTTCTCTATAAAGCACAATATGTGGCAAACATAGAATATAAGTATTTGAAAGTGTTTGCACAAAATTAATGATATAGCGAATTATCTTTTTCTATTAGAGGGTTATTATTTAAGCATAAATAATTTCATCTTCTCATTCAAACTTTGTCAAGATAAGTCTGTAGAGCTTGATCATAGATGCTTGTAGTATTGGTGGTTCACCTTGCACTATAACTTCACATGACCTTGATATTTGACTTGAGGTCAAGTACATGAAAATGTTTAAGTATTTTAATGAAGGACAGGAAGACACATGTTTAAGCACACTGAAACTGTAGTTGTTAGTTCTGATCTAACATGCCAGTGTAAAACAAAGTGTTTTTTTTTTTCTAAAGAATTTTTTTGTTATGACTTCATCCTTTAATATTCAATTGACTTTGTTGAAATATTTATCATCTGTAGTGTACCAACCATTTTCTAGGGCAGACAATGCAGCTTTAAAATGTGTGTGGGTTGGTCAGCCCATGAAACTTACAACATATTTAAAGTCATACTACATAGTTTTACCACATCTATTTTGCTTAGAAGTCTATAATATTTACTAGACATTAGGAAATCAACAATAAGTATTGGTAGTTAGACCTCCAAAACTATACCTGACCGATGATTTTTACCTGCAGGTCTACTAGCTGCTCAGCTCCATCTGTTTGAAAACTATACCTGGCTATGAGCAATGATTTTTACTGGCGTTACCTAAGATTATAACAGGTTTACTAGCTGTTCAGTTCCATCTGTTTGTTTGTTCATCATGTTAAGGTATACATACTTTGTGTAATTTTTAATTAAAAAATATTGAACCATTATTATGCAAACTTTACAAAATGTTTATGCAAATTTTGAAGATTTGCCATAATTATCAGAAAAATGACATTGATGTAGTTCCAGACATGTTAACGGTCCTGCTTTTGTTGGTCTGTATTATTAAGTTTGTAGTAATTAAACCTGCCTGTTTAACCATTGGATTCTATGGAGGGGGCTGGCAATTTTTTTTGGAAATAAATATAGTTGAAAGTAAATATTCTGGCCTACACCTCCTATGAAATGAGTGGAGCAATAGCATGACAATGCCTGCAAATTTAATTTTTTCTTGATATTAAATGCTAGTCACTTCTAAATATGAAATGTTAACAGGATATTTAAGAAAATGCTGTATTTTTTATATGATAAGTTTATATTAACTGCTCTTACAGATTAGGGGAAAGTAACAAACCAATATATCAGAAATTGTGGACTTCATTAATCTGCAAACCCCATCAGTTTGTTAGAGAAGGTAACTGACTAACCCTTTTAAATAGTGCAGTGTTCCATAATAGTACACTGTATAAGAGAGAGGTATAAAATTAGATACAGGCAGTAAGGCAAGAAGATGAATGATGATTTTATTGTTTTATTGCCAAATTAAAGGTTCATAATGGGATTTTAAAATGTTTCAAAAACATAAATGATAAAGTAATGGGGCTTTCATGATAAGTTATGTATGACTTGAAGTATCTGATGAACATCAACCTTGAAATAGAGGATTACACAATGTCATAAAAATATATAATGTATGGAGTAAAAATAACATAACTTTATTATAAATGAAATATTGGTGAAATAAGATATGTTTGGTGATAGCTGTTGGTTTACCTGTGTGGTGATTGTTACTTACCATTTGGCAAATGTTACTTTTGGTTGTCATATAAAACCAGTTACATATGCCCACCATGAAAGTATGTGGAGATGTGTCTCATCTCAGGTATAAGTTTGCACTGAAGTTTTTTCTCTATGAAGAAGGGGTAACCTTATGATAATACTTTAAATTATGGTTGTGCTGACTACACATTTTCTTGATAAAAATAGATTTATTAACCTGTTTCTTCAGACAAAACTTGTTTTCCCTCCAGGTGCCACTACCCATTAATTTTCTCTTCCATGTGATACTACCCAAATATATTCTCTTTCAAGTGATATTACCCACCTATTTTCTCATCCATGTGCTACAAAATCACCTATGCTCTCTCCTCCAAATGACACTATCCACCTATTTTCTCCTCTAAGTAACATTAACTACCTGTTTTCTCCTCCAAATGCCATTTACCATACTATGCTCTCCTCCAAGTGATAATACCCACCACATGCATGCACTTCAACAAAATTATCGGGACTTTTATTTTGTGCAGATTTAGGTCTGTAAAATTTATAATTATAGACAAGGAAAAGCATATTCTGTTTACAGTCTGCTTTACATGACAAATGATTTTGTTATAGGAAGCAAATTTCATGCTTTTCCTGTAAAGACTTCTCTAACAGTTCAATAGCATATGTCTGATTTTCTTGGCAAGTGATATTCTATCTTACATTACATCCTGTAATTACATGGTTCTATCAAAATCTCATCATGACAGACCTTCAACATGACTACCCTGCCTTGCTCCTGGGTTTAACCAAACTTTCAACACTAATCTAGCTTCAAACTTTGGCAGAGATTAAAACACACCACCCCACCTACTCCATTGTTTTCTTGCCAACAACAGAGAGACAGAACTTAAAAGTCTTCATGTATTTTTAATGTTTGTGGATTTCCAAGTTTTGAAATGTTACTGTGAGCACTGCCAGAAATGAGAACCATCTATGCCAGGTTTTCTGATTTAAACTAATTAAATTGAGCTACAAAATGAATGTTTATAATTCTATTAACTGAACAGATAATGGTGTAACTCCATGTTTTGTCTGGGGATCATGACTCCCAACTGCAATTAAGTTAATTTTTTTAAGTGTTTTGATTAACATGTACATGTAAATCTTTGTGTTTGGAGAGTACGTTAATTAGCCTGTAAACTATCGTGTTTATTTTTTTGGTGATTGGTTTCTCTTTCAATTTATCTAAGATTAAACAGACAGGTTATTTTGTGATAACTACATGCTGGACTTTGTTACAGGAGTTCATTTCAGTTTGTTTACTAAGGAAAGCTGTTTACTATACACCAGCCCATGATTGAAGTGTTTTTTTTCTCAAAACATATATGTGTAAGTTCAATAAAAATTATGCTCCAGTGCCTCTAAAGTGGAGAGTACTCTTTTTAACTTTTTGTTGTCATATTCTTAGACTTTGCTTAGTGTCACCATAGAAGTTAAGAATTTTCTCAAACTTAAGTATACTTTTAAGTTTTGTGGCACAGTGCACCATTTCACAAAGCTTATATAAGACTTAGGTACATGTAAGTCCAATTGGTTTGTTATGGATTTACATGTAAGCAAGTTTTTCAAGTGCTTTGTGAAACAGTCACCTGGACTTCTTACACTACCTTGAGGATATAAATTAGTTCTACCCATATACTCATGTATTTATCTTGGTGGTCAGTGATCAAGGACTTGGAACTGTAAATATGCTCTAATGAAATTGTAGGAGAAATTGTAAAAAATCAAAGCAGATTGGTTTTGATTCGTTTCCATAAGATCTTGGGAAAATTCTGAAATGTATTTACCATTTGACAATTGAATACCCTGTGACTTATTAATATTTGATCAAATCATGAACAATTTCTTGATTTTAAGAGATTTTTTTCAGTTTAAGTTCTGGGTTGAAGATATATTAAAATGTAACAAATGAACTTGAACAGCTTATTCAATTATCTTTAGATATGATGAATCACCCCCTGCCTGGTTTTTAAACAGACTCAAACTTAAGCTTTTTATTTTAAATATCTTTGTTCTTTTCAGAGTATGAAGTTGAAAATAATCTCTGGTACAACAGGTAGTGCTGAGAGAAGATTTAGTAGCTGGATAGGTGGCTCAATCCTTGCATCTCTGGTAAGTTTTGAACTGAAGGCAACCCACTTAAACCATTTTCTAGTTTTCTGTCATTTTTTAGCTGCTGGATATTTTGTTCTATTTCTGCATTTGACAACATTTTCTAATTTGAATTTTCGAAAGTAACTAGCATTTTCCTGTCAGTTGCAATGAGAAAAAATGAAATTTTTTTTTGTCTCGCATAAAGCAGTAAATATATTGCTTCCTGACATGGGAACTGCTTTTGTTTATCAAAGCAAGTGTTGAAAGGGAATAAACATTTCGGGGTTTTAGTTCAGCTTGGCAAAAGGTCCAATTCACATATCTAATTTTTCTTAAATTCATTAAAACCTTTTTACAGTTTTTAGCCTAACTTGGAAGGAACGATATATGAAAGTGCCACTACAAACAAGAGGTTTTGTTTGACCAAACAAGATGGCCACCAGAAGCTTTTCAAAGTTCTATAACTAGATTTGTTCAACGTAACATAGTTTTCCTTTCCTCTTTCCACTACCCTGGACTTGACTCAGTGGATGTTTCTAGAAAACCAGAGTTGTTTACCTCATTGCCCTCTACACTTTTGTGTGGTTCTGATGTCTGCTGAAAGTTTCCATAGAATCCCTTTGTATTTAAATCTGCCTATATTCAACCTTCTGAACTAACGTTTTACTTAAGGAAAATTTGAATTAGAAAATGTTGTGAAAATGCAGAAATTGAAAATATAGCTAGCAGCTAAAAATAGAAGTAAATTTGGTATGAATGGCAAAAGTAAGAGTCTTTGAAAAAAAACCAACCTTTTTTTTACCACCATCTGCCGAAGTATTCATTGAAACTTTTTGGGGAAACACATTTTGCCGTATAAATCTACTACTGTAGATTGTAAGAAATCTTAAAAGGAATGGTGTAAGGAGGGATCAGGGATTTTATTTTTGCTTAACTTGAACAAATGATATGGCCACCAGATTTTTCTAAGTAAATGATTAAGGTTGTTTAGAGACTAAGGTTTTTTTGTTGTCTCTTTTTTATACCCCTGCTTGAGAAGTGGGAGGTATATAGTGAAAATGATGTCTGCCTGTCTGTTCATCCTTTCATTCATACCCTGTCCTAAAATCTTCTGGAACTATCTAATGGAATTTGATGAAACTTTCGCAGATTCTTTTTTACATGATATCATTCTGCACCTTCTGTATTTTGTTTTTCATCTGCGTGCTTAAATCACTTATGGGGTATTTTATTTTCTGTGGAGGACATACTTTCTATAAAGTTCATTTTCAATAATACAAACGACATCAATGGCGATTTCTGTTTTAGGGTTCATTCCAACAGATGTGGATATCAAAACAGGAATTTGAAGAGGGAGGAAAATCCTGTGTAGAAAGGAAATGTCCATGAAGGAATAAAGACCTTTTACCAATTTATGTGTTCATTAAGACTGTATTGGAAGTATCATTCATGGACTTGTGAGCTACTTGTTATGGACGTTACCTGGTACTTGTCAGTTACAATATGAATTTTCTGTCTATGAATTAGCTTGTACTTGTCAGTTAAAATATGAATTGTCTGTCAATAATTTAGGTTGACCTCGTAAGTTACAATATAAATTGTCTGTCTATAATTTTTAGCATGATTTTTCTCAGTACCAGTACAATGAAGCAGTCATTTTCAGACTTTCAATTTTATGTATTTTAAAGACTTGGTTATTATTGACCTTTGAAATTCTTGGACTTTAACAATGACAAAACAGAATATTATGACAGGCATGTTTGAATCATGAGAAAACATAATTTGTAATTTTGTTAAGTTTACCTGAGATCTGAAATATGGTGGTCAATCAGTGACTGTTGTACAGTTTTGTAATAAAGTCTTTTTTTTTACAAAATGTCCTTTACTTCTGAAGAAAATATAGAATTGCTAGATATATAAGATGGTACTTGACTAAGATAACAGACACTCAAGACTAAGTGAACAATCTGGAATGCATAATTAACCATGAGTATCAAGCAGGTGTACTGGTAGGGTAAGAATCTTCTGCTTATCTAAAAATACCTGCCAGGTTGCTAATATGATGTAAAATTCAGGTTAAAATGGTAAAAGATGGAAAGTATATCATAATGAAAGAACCTTTTCTCATGATGGAGATGGCCACAGCATAATGATTATCAAGTTAATGATGTCAACCATAAAACTTTTAGTCTTTAATAACATAACCTTATTCAAAAAGCTCAAACTGTGTAATGTATGTGTTATTTAAGAGTACGCCATGTATTGTGTTGTCTTTAAAGGATATAAGGCTGCCATTCTACAGACAAGAAAAATAACGTGTTCTTACAGAACTATAAAGCTACCATTCTACATGGTTATAGTGTGTCCTTCAGGGCTGCAATGCTGCCATTTGTTCAGTGGTATAATGTTAAACAGAGCTAAAAAGCTGTCATGTTATTGTCAATAGCTGTCAGGGATAAAGTGTTGTCTCACAGAGCTATGAAACAACCAATGTACAGGGATTGTCTTCCAGTGCTATAAAGCTGCTACTTTGCAGGAGTATAGTTTTGTCTTCCATGGCAATAAAGGTGAAATTGCACAGGATTATAGTGTTGCCTTACAGGACTAAAAGGCTGCCATTGTATTATAGGTATGGTATAATAGTAGAGCTATTAAGCTTCCATTATATAGGGGTATAGTGTTGTCTATTAAGGTACCATTGTATAGGGATATGGTGATGTCTTTTAGAGCTATTAAGCTACCATTGTATAGGGGTATAGTGTTGTCTGTTAAGGTGCCATTGTATAGGGGTATGGTGTTGTCTAATATAGCTATTAAGCTTCCATTATATAGGGGTATAGTGTTGTCTATTAAGGTACCATTATATAGGGGTATAGTGTTGTCTATTAAGGTACCATTGTATAGGGGTATAGTGTTGTCTATTAAGGTACCATTGTATAGGGGTATAGTGTTGTCATTAGAGCTATTAAGCTACCATTGTATAGGGGTATAGTGTTGTCTATTAAGCTACCATTGTATAGGGCTATAATGTTGTCTATTAAGCTACCATTGTATAGGGGTATAATGTTGTCTATTAAGCTACCATTGTATAGGGGTATGGTGTTGTCTATTAAGGTACCATTATATAGGGGTATGGTGTTGTCTATTAAGGTACCATTGTATAGGGGTATAGTGTTGTCATTAGAGCTATTAAGGTACCATTGTATAGGGGTATAGTGTTGTCTATTAAGGTACCATTGTATAGGGGAATAGTGTTGTCTTTGCTTGTTTGTAGGGGTTTAACGTCCAAGCAGTATTGTCTATTATGTTACCATTGTATAGGGGTATAGTGTTGTGTATTAATGTACCATTGTATAGGGGTATGGTGTTGTCTATTAAGCTACCATTGTATAGGGATATAGTGTTGTATATTAGAGCTATTAAGCTACCATTGTATGGGGTATAGTGTTGTCTATTAAGGTACCATTGTATGGGGTAGTGTTGTCTATTAAGGTACCATTATGTAGGGGTATAGTGTTGTCTATTAAGGTACCATTGTATAGGGGTATGGTGTTGTCATTAGAGCTATTAGGCTACCATTGTTTAGGGGTATGGTGTTGTCATTAGAGCTATTAGGCTACCATTGTATAGGGGTATGGTGTTGTCTATTAAGCTACCATTGTACGGGGGTATGGTGTTGTCTATTAAGCTACCATTGTATAGGGGTATAGTGTTGTCTATTAAGGTACCATTATATAGGGGTATGGTGCTGTCTATTAAGGTACCATTGTATAGGGGAATAGTGTTGTCTTTGTTTGTTTGTTGGGGTTTAATGTCCAAGCAGTATTGTCTATTATGCTACCATTGTATAGGGGTATGGTGTTGTCTATTAAGCTACCATTGTATAGGGATATAGTGTTGTATATTAGAGCCATTAAGCTACCATTGTATGGGGTATAGTGTTGTCTATTACGGTACCATTGTATAGGGGTATAGTGTTGTCTATTAAAGTACCATTGTATAGGGGTATGGTGTTGTCATTAGAGCTATTAGGCTACCATTGTATGGGGGTATGGTGTTGTCTATTAAGCTACCATTGTACGGGGGTATGGTGTTGTCTATTAAGCTACCATTGTATAGGGGTATAGTGTTGTCTATTATAGCTATTAAGCTACCATTGTATAGGGGTATAGTGTTGTCTATTAAGGTACCATTGTATAGGGGTATAGTGTTGTCTATTAAGCTACCATTGTACGGGGGTATGATGTTGTCTATTAAGCTACCATTGTATGGGGTATAGTGTTGTCTATTAGAGCTATTAAGCTACCATTGTATAGGGGTATAGTGTTGTCTATTAAGGTACCATTGTATGGGGGTATAGTGTTGTCTATTAAGCTTCCATTATATAGGGGTATAGTGTTGTCTATTAAGGTACCATTGTATAGGGGTATAGTGTTGTCTATTAAGGTACCATTGTATAGGGGTGTGGTGTTGTCTATTATAGCTATTAAGCTACCATTGTATGGGGGTATGGTGTTGTCTATTAAGCTACCATTGTATAGGGATATAGTGTTGTATATTAGAGCCATTAAGCTACCATTGTATGGGGTATAGTGTTGTCTATTACGGTACCATTGTATAGGGGTATAGTGTTGTCTATTAAAGTACCATTGTATAGGGGTATGGTGTTGTCATTAGAGCTATTAGGCTACCATTGTATGGGGGTATGGTGTTGTCTATTAAGCTACCATTGTACGGGGGTATGGTGTTGTCTATTAAGCTACCATTGTATAGGGGTATAGTGTTGTCTATTATAGCTATTAAGCTACCATTGTATAGGGGTATAGTGTTGTCTATTAAGGTACCATTGTATAGGGGTATAGTGTTGTCTATTAAGCTACCATTGTACGGGGGTATGATGTTGTCTATTAAGCTACCATTGTATGGGGTATAGTGTTGTCTATTAGAGCTATTAAGCTACCATTGTATAGGGGTATAGTGTTGTCTATTAAGGTACCATTGTATGGGGGTATAGTGTTGTCTATTAAGCTTCCATTATATAGGGGTATAGTGTTGTCTATTAAGGTACCATTGTATAGGGGTATAGTGTTGTCTATTAAGGTACCATTGTATAGGGGTGTGGTGTTGTCTATTATAGCTATTAAGCTACCATTGTATGGGGGTATGGTGTTGTCTATTAAGCTACCATTGTATGAGGGTATGGTGTTGTCTATTAAACTACCATTGTATGGGGGTATGGTGTTGTCTTTTAAGCTTCCATTGTATGGGGGTATGGTGTTGTCTATTAAGCTACCATTGTATGGGGGTATGGTGTTGTCTTTTAAGCTACCATTGTATGGGGGTATGGTGTTGTCTATTAAGCTACCATTGTATGGGGGTATGGTGTTGTCTTTTAAGCTACCATTGTATAGGGGTATAGTGTTGTCTATTAAGGTACCATTGTATGGGGGTATAGTGTTGTCTATTAAGGTACCATTGTATGGGGGTATAGTGTTGTCTATTAAGGTACCATTGTATGGGGTATAGTGTTGTCTATTAAGCTTCAATTATATAGGGGTATAGTGTTGTCTATTAAGGTACCATTGTATAGGGGTATGGTGTTGTCTATTATAGCTATTAAGCTACCATTGTATGGGGGTATGGTGTTGTCTATTAAGCTACCATTGTATGGGGGTATGGTGTTGTCTATTAAACTACCATTGTATGGGGGTATGGTGTTGTCCTTTAAGCTTCCATTGTATGGGGGTATGGTGTTGTCTATTAAGCTACCATTGTATGGGGGTATGGTGTTGTCTTTTAAGCTACCATTGTATGGGGGTATGGTGTTGTCTATTAAGCTACCATTGTATGGGGGTATGGTGTTGTCTTTTAAGCTACCATTATATAGGGGTATAGTGTTGTCTATTAAGGTACCATTGTATGGGGGTATAGTGTTGTCTTTTAAGGTACCATTGTATGGGGGTATGGTGTTGTCTTTTAAGCTACCATTGTATGGGGGTATGGTGTTGTCTTTTAAGCTACCATTGTATGGGGGTATGGTGTTGTATATTAAGGTACCATTGTATAGGGATATGGTGTTGTTTATTAGAGCTATTAAGCTATCATTATATAGGGGTATAATGTTGTCTATTAAGGTACCATTGTATGGGGGTATGGTGTTGTCTTTTAAGCTACCATTGTATGGGGGTATGGTGTTGTCTATTAAGCTACCATTGTATGGGGGTATGGTGTTGTCTTTTAAGCTACCATTGTATGGGAGTATGGTGTTGTCTATTAAGCTACCATTGTATGGGGGTATGGTGTTGTCTTTTAAGCTACCATTATATAGGGGTATAGTGTTGTCTATTAAGGTACCATTGTATGGGGGTATAGTGTTGTCTATTAAGGTACCATTGTATGGGGGTATGGTGTTGTCTTTTAAGCTACCATTGTATGGGGGTATGGTGTTGTCTTTTAAGCTACCATTGTATGGGGGTATGGTGTTGTATATTAAGCTACCATTGTATAGGGATATGGTGTTGTTTATTAGAGCTATTAAGCTACCATTATATAGGGTATAGTGTTGTCTATTAAGGTACCATTGTATAGGGGTATGGTGTTGTCTTTTAAGCTACCATTGTATGGGGGTATGGTGTTGTCTATTAAGCTACCATTGTATAGGGGTATAGTGTTGTCTATTAAGCTACCATTGTATAGGGGTATAATGTTGTCTATTGGAGCTATTAAGCTACCATTGTATAGGGGTATAGTGTTGTCTATTAAGCTACCATTGTATAGGGGTATAGTGTTGTCTATTAAGCTACCATTATATAGGGGTATAGTGTTGTCTATTAATGTACCATTGTATGGGGGTATGGTGTTGTCTTTTAAGCTACCATTGTATGGGGGTATGGTGTTGTCTTTTAAGCTACCATTGTATGGGGGTATGGTGTTGTCTATTAAGCTACCATTGTATAGGGGTATAGTGTTGTCTATTAAGCTACCATTGTATGGGGGTATGGTGTTGTCTTTTAAGCTACCATTGTATAGGGGTATAGTGTTGTCTATTAAGGTACCATTGTATAGGGGTATAGTGTTGTCTATTAAGGTACCATTGTATAGGGGTATAGTGTTGTCTATTAAGGTACCATTGTATAGGGGTATAGTGGTGTCTATTAAGCTACCATTGTACAAGGGTATGGTGTTCTTTAATAGACCTTGCCTTGTTTTACCTGTTTTGTGTCATGGTCAGAATGAAAGAAAATTTTCATCACAAAAACTGCACTTCCCAATGAAATCAAAGTGGATTTGTGGCTTTATATAGATGGGGCATGCATTTTAAGCGATTTTAGTTGTTGTTCAATATCACTTCCTTTACAACAAGGGGTATACCTAGCATGACAACGTGTGAAGCTTCATGCTGAACATAAAGTAAATCCTATACTTTAGTAAAATACTCTAGCTGGACAATGGATTAATATGTTGCTGTGTAAAATTTAGCAGATATTTCACGATGTCTAGGCTCATATGGCATTATATAGACACTTAGGTTGCCCCTAAAACATATCTGGACAGCATCTCATACATAGGGATATGATGATGATGTACTATGTTGTACTATGGTTATTATGTTACTATTGAACAATTGGTACTTGATGTTGTTTTTGGGACATTGTGTTGTTGTACGTGGGGTATGATGATGATGTACTCTGGGTGCGATGACGTTGTACTTAGGGTAAAGTGATGTTGTACAAGGGTTATAGTGACATATGTGATGCGGTGATGTTGTGCCTTGGGCATTCATGATGATGTTGTAATTGGTATATGGTGATATTGTACTATCGTGTGATGACGTTGTAAATAAGTGTGGTGATATTGTACTTGAAGTAGGGCGATGTTCTATGATAGATTTGAAATTGTACTAGGGGTAGTGTGATTTTTTTTATGGTGTACAAAGAGTATGATGCTGTATATGGGTGCTGTGATGCTGTTGAAGTATCGAAATGTTGTACTAGGAATAGGTTGATGTTGTTTTGGGATATGGAGATTTTGCTCCTTGGGATATGGTGATATTGTACTATCATATTGTTTTGATGTTGTATTTGAGGTAAAGTGATGTTTTGGTGTTGTATTAAGAGCAGGTTGATATATTGATGATGAACAAAGAGTATGGTGGTGCTGTATTTGGGTGTATGTTGATGTAATAAGGGCTGGTTATGTTGTATATGGGGTATTCTGTTGCTGTACAAAGGATATGGTGGTGTTGTACAAGGGACATGGTCATGTTGTACTATTGGTGTGGTGATGTTGTACTAAGGGTATGGTGATGTTTTGCAGTGGTTTGGTGATATATTTGTTGTATTGTACAAGGGATATTGTTATGCTGTGCTATGACCGTAGTGATTTAGTGATGCTCTTAATGGTGTAAGTTAATGTACTAGGGGTATAGTGTTATTGTGCTATGAGTGTAGTGATGTTTTACTCGGAGTATGGTGATGCTGAAAAGGCTGTAAGTAGATATAAATTTGGGTATAGTGATGTTGAAATACTGGTGTGGTGATGTATAACTATGGTTTTTGTGATGTTTATTGGGTATTGTGTTGTTGTGCAAGGGGTATGTTGATGTTGTACTTTTGGTTTGGTGATGTTGTGTTAAGGGTATGATAATAATGTAAAAGGTATTAGTTGGTGTGCTAGGGGTATAGTGATGTTGTACTATGGATTTAGTGATGTTAGTATAACTATGGTACATGTATTTGTTATTTTGTATATGGGGTATGGTGATGCTGTATATGGGTGTACATTGATGTACTAGGGATATGTTGACGTAGTACTTTGGGTTTGATGATGCCGTGCTTGGGGTATGGTGATGTTGTGCTTTGGGTATGATGATGCTGTATAAGGGTGTATGTTGATGTTATACGATGGTTGTTTTTGTATGTTGTTCTAAGGGTATGGTTAAGTGATAATGTATAACAAGGGAAATTGTGATGACTTGCAAGGTTGATGTGATCTTGTACAATGGTGTATGTGAGTATGATTATGTCATTGTACAAAAAATATTAGTGGTGCAATGCTATCGTGAAATTGTACAATTTTATTGGAGATTTCAATGGGAAAATGGATTTTTTAATAATTTTAAAAAAGAAATTCTCCTTATGGACATCGTTTGACTGAAAATTAGTTTTATCCTATAGGGAACCATTTACTTGTAACTCAATTTTATTTGAGTACACAGCAAATAAGATTTTTTTTTTTTGCTAATTGTTAGCAAGATAGCTTTTTACCATTAAAGTTGCGAATATTTATTAATTTTTTTACAATTAATTCCAAACACAAGGATATGAACTACATCCAAACATATGTCCTGCATGATTAGTGCAAGTGTTGTCTTTAGGGAAAATTGGATGTAATAAGTCGAATCTCAATTTTTCTTGAAGGTATGTCTATATGAGGTTACTGATAGTTTAAACGCATGCTTGCACTTAAGAAAAGACGGAATACCGGGTATTTCTACCCGTAGTCATTGTCAATGTGTGATATATTTTTTATCACGACGTTATATTGTTCACTACATATATTACAAAGAAAGTTCCCAGTTCACGCTTTAGAACGCAAGCATATAAACTATTTTTTCAATTGGTCGTTTTAACATACGAGATTCATTTTCTGACTATTAAGTCACCGATACATGTTTAAGATTAAGAAAGTCGCGACATCGGTAAAGCTCATGGCATATCTGGCCACCGAGTCTTTCGTATTAAACAGTGAATGTTATGTGAAGGCATGTTATGAGAGGGTATATAATTTTGACATGAAGTGTTTGTCATGGTGTGACACTCCGCAATCATTTCACTGAATTACTGGTCATAATACGGGTATTTAACCCAACCGATTAGTGCCGATTTATTACTATTCATATTTTTGAATTGCATGGAGGGTTAGCAAGGGGACATTTGTTCCAGTGTATTGAAAAAATAACTTGAACTGAGTTAGAGTATGTAACCTTGTTACCGAATTGTTTTAATCTGGGTTTTCGTGTTTGTGCAGCTTGGTATCATTGTATTTTCAAGTTGGATTAAATTGATAAAGTTTTAAGTCTCCCTCGAAATCGCTCTCCAGTGTCCCCACTGACGTTCAAGTCTAAATTGAAGGTATTTGACAGTGATTGACAAGTGTCAAATTTCAATTTTTTACTTTGTGAGATATTAATTCCAAAACTTTAATATTACTTTTTTCTGCCTGTTTGTTTTTTGACATGCTGTGCGTGCCCACATATTTTTCTAACTTTTATGTTGTATTGAATGACTTGCACAATACTCCCGACTGCTATTTGATCCATCTACTTACCAAGTCAAATAGAAGTAAGTGCATTTTGGTTTATTAACAAAGATTACATTTTCCTGTTCGCTAATGACGAGTATTAGAGCATTCAAAATTGAAATTACCAGATAAAGATTTTACATGTATGTGTTTTCCTTGTTATTTGTATAAGGACATGTATTTATGCACGTCTTTTTTGTCCCCATGTCACTGAGAGGAAACAACGTCGTCCAATCGACCAAACATGATAATGCATTCTAATTTTCTTTAGTTTTACAACCACAGAATTTATCATAATTTAACACAAAACAAAGGGAATGTGTTGTAATTGTACAGCTGCAAAAAACATGTAGTTTTTATTTTTAAAAAATCACTGAAACGATTATTCCTATATATAACTAAAAATAACGAATCAGACTAATATGGAAATAGATACAAGACTAGCAAAACACTAGAGAAATGTTAACGTTGAAAACACATACATTAATCTGAAGCGACGAATCGCTATACTGTCTTATCAGTATTTTGCAATTACAGTTCGTTTCTTATTGTTAATTTTCCGTTGGTTTGTGCTAGTATCATTATCTGTTCCATGAAATACTTATTTTCATCTCATTCGATTTCAGCTCTTGTCCTAGTTGCTTTGGTGGGGATCTTTTCTTTACTGAATCAGTCAGACGAAATGCCTCCCCCTTTTAAAACGAGTATATTTTTACAAAAATTTCCAAAAACTCTGAGTCATAGTTTCAAAGCATCATGTAAACATCATATAAAAGATAACAATAATCTGATCACCGATCCTGGCTCAAAATACACCGATTTATCTAGTGACTTCTTAATGAATGACGTTATTGATGTGGTTACAACGGGTATGTAAACTAATCCATTCAAAATACTATAATTATTGTCTGTTGGAATTCACACGGTAAACAAGATCATCTTGATGTGGTCCTTATCTATCATATTAAAATACCTACACAGGAATTAAACAATAATTCCTCCAAATATCCTACATGCAATCTCGCCTTTATTTCTAACTGTTGGATTGATGTGTGTTGTAGTGTCACCCAGGTTAGCTTCACAAAGGGAACAATCTGTAATCAAATGACAAATGTTAAGTCATTATATAATGTGGGCGGATTTTGAAAGTCAAATTAGGTTTGTATTGGTATAAGTATACCTAATGTCGATACAATTCTACTGTCTAACCACACCATATATTGAGAACTGAAAACAGGAATCATTAAAGAACCACATCACTTTGCAACCATTCATCGTTTTTATTCCTGTTCAACGAATACGGGGTATTGAAATTTAGTTGATGACTACTTTGAAAACTGGAAAATGAGGGAGCTATGATCACCAATCAGCCTCATCTCCCTCTTTTTTTCTCATTTTCCTTTAAGGGAAACTGATATGGTCATTGATATGCTCTTAATCACAGACACTTAGTGTAGTAGAATGGCGAATGGAATGTGTATGTTTAGTTGTCCTGGTATTTAATAACTTCTTTGGCAATGGAGAAAATGATATGATATCAAGGTAAATCGGAAAATTTTGCCACAAAAAAAAGCTTACGACTTATTTTACTACAATAAATTCAAGTAAATCATTCAATAACAATATGTCAAATCAAGTTATATGTATCAAAACAACGTGATACAGGAGTTAAAACTTATTAGATCATATTAAGAAGCTCAAACCGCATCATAGCAGGTTTGTCATGTACTGCTTGGATGGAAACGAAAAGTATATCTGTCGTGATTTTATTTGATATGACAAACTATCGTTTTTATGGAGCACATGGACCGTCAATAGACTATCGTTGTTTTGTTGCTCTGACATACATCATCATTGACATACATAGTATAGTGACATGGTTTGATCTGAAGTACCGCCATTATTGATCTATCTGACATACTTCCTAAGTTTGATTTGACTTACTGCTGCATTTTGATTTGATTTGACATAAAGTAGTAAATTTATTTGATCTGATGTGCTGCCGTTATTTGATCTGAAATATTTCTAGTATACTGTCGTGGCATGCTTTTATCCAATAAATACAGTCGTGATTTGATCTGAAATATTTCTAGTAAACTGTCGTGGCATGCTTTTATCCAATACATACAGTCATGATTTTAAGCAGAAATGATTGCCGAATGATAGTGTTTAGAAATGAAATAATGCTGTGAATAGATCTGATCTGACGTAATAGTGCGAATTGATATGATCAGACATACTAGTGTGAATTGTTATGATCTGACATACTAGTGTGAACATACGATCTGAGATACTAGTGTGAACTGATAAGATCTGACATACGTGTCAACTGATAATATCTCACACACTAGTATGAACTATTATGATCTGATATACTAGTGTGAACTATTATGATCTGACATACTACTGTGAACTTTTATGATCTGACATACTAGTAGTGTGAACAGATATGAACCGACATAGTCGTTGTAAGTTTCAACTGGAGAAATGTCGCGAACTGACTTTATTCAATATGATATACAAACCTTATACCTTGATATTATTCAAACGAAATGTCCAGACCCTTAGAATTTATTTGATTAAAACTTTTTAATGGTAATCCATGACCACCAAACCAGTCTTGTTGGTAAGCGATTTACTTTACTGTTTTTTTTTTGCGACTAAATCGATCGTTGTATTAGACTAGATAAATCGAAAATGTATCTACAAATTGAATTTTTCCTGTGACTGATGGTCATTGGTACATGTACTGCTTAGGTATTTATGTTCAACTTGTCATTAACCTTGGTAATTAAAATATCTTAATCACGTGTTAAAAATTAATATATTGATAACTTGCTGATCAACTTGTCATTAATTTCAATGAATCATTAAAAATGCTATTCATGTCTTTAAATTTAATTTACCAATTGGACCTGCACCAATTACATAGTATTTGATAATGCATCAGGGTGAAAAATCATATTTTTTTCAGTAAAACCCAGGGAACGAGTTATCTCCCATTGACCTAGATACAATGTCAAAAAGTTAAAACTTTGTGAATTTTAGTCACCTAAAGTGAATGTATTCTAAACTACACGTACTCAGCCACCACAATATGAAATTGTGTTAAATGAATGCGAGACTATGAAAAAAAGTATATTTTTTTACAAAACATTCAGAAATTTCCCTTGGTACATGTATATTTAAGATGGATATTCTACATCATCAATTTTGGAGTTATATTAGATTAACAGGAAGTGTCCGTTAGCATTGGACGTCAGAATAAATCATATTGTAGTGGGTAAGTAGTAAACATACATAATCATGGTTCTGTTGCACTTGAAAAGAATTTATATTATTGTTACTTTCGGGATTTCAGACGTAATCAATAATTAGCAGTCATTTCTAAATAGTACTAAATAACATCTTGTGAATAAACACGATAATTTCCTTAATGAAGACGCTAGAGATTGTAAGTTGCCGTGAGAATGTTTTCCTGATGGAAGAAACACTGGTACAACGTCAGAATTACATCGTTCTACACCAATCTTTAGAATGCTTTCTATTGGTCTATTATCAAGTTCTTGTAGCCTCGATCCTATCTTATCTGTTCAAGTCAACCTTCCAGCTCATTATTTTGCGTTGCACCAATTTTAAGTGTATATGTATTCCAAGAACGTGGTTTCAGGCATTAATATATTCGCCCATACATTTGTTTCACTGTCCTTAAGATTCGATGGAAATTGCTAGTGCGGAAAAGAAAATACGTTTAAGAAACATTGGATAATGGTACCAGCTTACCTTTAATGACTGTTGCCTGTATTTTAGTTATGTATTCTAACAGAGGCCATAATTAAGATAAAGTTTTCATCGCCTTCTGGTGCTTACCCCAACAAATCCCTAAATATATATGTCGAACCCATGAGTCGTCTGTGATGTACTTACCTCTCCGTAGCTGTGTGCAGTTTGTTGTTTGCTTTTTGTTGCTATGAAAGGTTTATTATTTCTCTATTTGTTTCCATTGCTTTGTGGGGTTTGTCGTTTCTGTTTTTTTTTGTTTGTTTGTTTGTTTGTTTGTTTGTTTGTTTATTTGCCGTTTCATTGATATGTACGTGTTTGCGTTCTAATGCTATATGCAGTTTGTCGTTTCGAACTTTGCTTTCCATGGCTATATCGTTCTTTATAATAAAACATTCCTGTCTCTACTCACCTTGTTTTTTTTTCATTGCTTTATTGCATGGCTCTCCTTATTTCCTCTGAAACTTAAAAATGTCAAAATAAAACTTTTTATCACTTGGACTACTTTATTGCTATAATCCAACCTTGGAACTTTTACTCTTTCTACAAATTATATAAATGATTCAGTATATTAAAAGGACTGTCAACTAAACCTTAGTTACATGGACGCTTTACTTCATAAAGTCATTTTTTTCCTAAAATGACACTTAAATTTATAGTTCCAAAGTCTAATGAACTGTCGATGGCTTCCTACAGCTAAAGGGAAAAGAAAAAAAAAAGAAAAAAATCGCTTTTCATGAACATTTAATTTAGATAACCCGTTTAACCGTTTACTTCTATGACCATGGATTAACAAGTGCTTTGGTAGTACAGTCAGAAAAAAACAGATTCTTTCATACTCTGATCTCTGAGCGCAGGTGTAGTTGGTCTACATCAAGCATTGACATAATTGTGCAACTAACGAGTCTGCATCGTTTGTCAATCGTGTTTATCTGAAGCTACATTTGAATTATACATAAGAACGTGAAGGATAGGGGTTATTTTTAAGTTTTGGCACTGATTGACAGGTTAAAACACCGCCTTATCATATGATAAGTGTTTAGTAATGACAAATACTGTTAGATATTATGATAAAGGGTGTCAGGCGAGAATTTAAACACTTTCTTATTTATCTGAAGGTAAGAAATTAAGATTTCGTAGCTACTGTGATCGGAAAGGGGGTTAAATATTATAGTGAGAGGGCCTATCTTAATATTGCACGGATACCTAAAGCATCCATCGTGTTGTATAATTCTTTCTACCGTTCTGTCGACTGTTGCATATGAAAAACATCTATATGTTTTTCTCAACTATCTTGATTATATATATATATATATAGATATATATATATATATATATATATATATCTGATTGTATACTGGATTGACTTGAATGAATTTTTGAATACACATGTATTTTAAGACAATACAGCTTTATGTAGTATGCCATATTCTCACTGAGTTTTCAGTCTGTAAAACAGTTATGGAGATTTATTGTGTATCATATATGTGTTCTCAATATTATTCAGATGACAAACCTAAGGCTCCCTCGGTGTTGCTAAATTTTATAATTTAAATGGTACCTTTTATAAAAAGAGGCATTCTGACTTGTACTATTCCTTGTCGTACTGCTATTTCGAATTACTAGTATTTTTACTTCTTACCATGCAGGACATGTGTCTTTATGTTATAAAAATCGCTCAGACATTTTGGTATTGCAGATTTAAGTTTGGGCAATTTAAGATAAATAGTATTTCCCAAAATATGTCAATAGAAATGTCTATAAAGATTTTTTTCTAGACTTTGTACAAACCTCTCTGTAAAATATATAAACTTAATAGTATAATTACTAACAAATATTAATTCACTGCCACCTGCAATACAGAGATGAATTGTGAATAGTGTAGATATATGGTAAAATATTAATACAGAGAGATTTGTAGCAAGTATAGCATTTGCCAGGATTTTTATGATTTATGACTGAAATATATGACCACCATATTACCCTGAATACATGTATATCTTGTTAATCACATATCATATTAGTTGAAAGTAAAAACTTAAAACGAGTCTGCACTCAATTAAAATGAAAAATTCTATATATGTTGAGGTTCAACAATAAATATACCTTGACCTTAGAGTCGATTGAGACAATTGTAAGTCTACTCACAACCTTTCGTACATTTTATAGGCTCGAGGTTAATTGTCTCGCTTTCGCAATAAGTCCAAATATTTAGTATCATTCTGGTTAAATACATACAATTTGAAGTTACCATGATCTAATTTAACATATTTAACAATTTGATGATATAACCTGCATTTACTTATTTTATTATTAAAATTAACTAATAGAAAATTAATTTGCCAATTAACTAATTAACTAATTAATTGGCATTAACTTGTTTAGAATGGTTACAGCCCGTCTGAAACTTTTAGAATTATTAACAACCGGCCTAGATGATTTTGCTAAGATACACAAATGTGCATTAAAATATGATATGCCAGAGACACCTTGAAATTTGATATATATTCAACGGGGTATACCAGATTCCCCCAAATACTAAAACAAAATAAAAAGTTCATTCGACTAATTGTTACATACCAGTATAAGCACTAATCCGGGTAAGTGTTTGGCAAAATATTTAATGTTCGTTCAACTAATACCGAAAAAAAAAACAAGACGATGATTTTGTATTTGAACTATTACAGGTATCCTATGTTCGCACATTTTTTAATGAGTAATGTTTGCCATGCATTTAAAAAGAGTTATCCCTCTTTGTTTTCCCTCTACTACAGATTTTTTTTCTTTTCCAAATAACTAAGAATTTCATGGATATGATAATTACATTGTTACTTTAAAAAAAATGTATTACTGCATGGTACAATTGTATGGGGTAAAATGTCATGATCGATGACTGAATCTGGCGCGTACATGTATTAGTTATGATAAGTGTATAAGCATCCGTCCATCGACAACTTACAAATTTCTATTGTCAAGAAGATGAACAGTAAATGTGAAATGACACATGATGAACTGACAATGACACCCACTTGACATGGAGAACATCATTATATATAAGTAATCTGATTCTTTTTTCATCAATGTTCAATTATATTCACCATCTAGAAGACTTCATAACAAGTGGGTGTGTTATTAACAAGAACAACATCCACCAAAAACCGATTTCTTCATATAGAATGAAAGGACAATTTTCTAGTAGTTGAATAACGCATGCTCAATGATGAAAAAAAAAGAAGTTGACCATCACGCAACCGATAATTCATCTTTCTCGATCAGACTTTCAAGCAAAGTAGATGCCCGACCTCGATATCAAACTCTGTTAAGTTCACAACTTGTAAAGACATTAATGCTATTCATGATAACGACACATCTAGGGGCATTATACTAGGGGTCTGTATTTTATGGCTTGTAAATCGCTTCTAGAGCGATGATATTAAGGAAATTCTGTTGCATACGAATTTTTCCAGTTAAAAATACATTTGTCACTAGACAAATTTACTGACGCTCTCTACTTCATGTCCCATTTGCAGCGGTTTTTTTAGTTTAGAAAAAAAGTAATAAAAAAACCCCAAATATTCGTGTGCAATTTCAATATTATCCATTACATGAAAATATGTACATAAAGCAATATATATTCGAGATAACGACACATCTAGGGTTATTCAAAACTGCTGCCCCTCAATGTGCTGTTGATCGTCACGTCGTGGGATATTGTGAAAGTTGAAGTTGAATAATTTGTCAAGTGACAAATGTAATTTTAATCACAATAGAAATTCCTTGATAGTATCGCTTTAGAAGCGGTTTACAAGCTCTAAAATACAGTCTGGGAGTATAGAAAACATAGAATAGTATCCTAACTCTCTTTGAGTGACCCTAGATGTGTCGTAAAAAATGATGTGAAGTTAGCAACCGAAGCATCTTTGACAAAAAACTTGTCTCGCAATATCAGAATGGACTATATATAACAAGTTTTAGTTTTCAAAAGGCAGCAGTTTTCTATTTGGCCAGTTGAATTCTGCAACGTTAGTAAGCATTATTGTATAAAGCATTGAACGCATCTCTGGTCATGTCGGACATGTTTCGCACAGCCCAACTTTAGCATCACTAAACAAAAAAACATGTATTCAATTCAATATATGGTCTGTCATGTTTTTCTTTGTTTTTGAATGCAATATTCACCACATTGAGACAATTAGTATTACAAACGAAATTATTCTTATTCTCATTCCAATAGCAAGAAAGTTTGCGGTAAAAAATGGTTCGATATTTATATTCTAATTTAATAAGTGACGTTGGTGGGATTGAATAATAATTATATATATATAGTAAGCACTCTTCCCCCCCACTGACCATACGAAATAGTTTTTATTTCTGACACGAGTTCATCATTGTCTATTTTTGTGTTGTTAAATTGTCTAGACAGGTGTATTTATTGATGATCCAACATTATAGTGCAGTCTATTACAAAGGTGCACGACTTTTGTCAGTTTCTTTTATTTTGTGTGTAAACGCACTTCCGTTCAATCTTTATTTTGGCCGTCTGCACTGAGTCACTCCTTCCCACAGTCAGGCCTGTTTGTTTTTCTCGTTACCCAGTTTTTATTTTGGATTTTTTAAATGGATATACATTTGGACGTCCGATTTATTTAACCTTTTGACCAAGTCTTCCTTTTTTTGTAGTTCAGCATGTGAAAAACAAATGCACCAAAATCCTTGTAGAAGTTGCTTGGAATATTTTTAAAAGTGATGTTCAAGTTAACTTTCTATTCAGATACACTATCAATTATACAACTATTGGCTCGTGTCAATTTCTTTAAGTTCTCTACAATTCTTTGCACCTGGAAGACGATATGATATCATGATTTGAGTTGATTTGGAAAATCTTATCTATTTCATATGAAAAGCAATTACTTAGTTTGAGCGCGGACCTCTATGAGAACACCCCACAGTTGCAAGTGTGCTTGAGAAAATTAATTGTCCCGTCAAAACTACTTAAATGTCGCCTGTATGACACTGGCATGTAAATATTTTCTTGTCATTTATATCATTAACCAATTGTGCTACATTCTCTTCTTTTATTAATATCAAAATATTATATTTATAAAAATGACAAGAGCAAAAGTTCTCGTGTTCTTTAAGATTTTTCAATTATCTTTTTCAGGTGGAATACACAACCTATCTTTTTCAAACATCAAACACTGTGAATAAGGATTATGTAATTCACAAGAGAAATAACGTGTGATATATCTGCACTTGATCGCACAACGTGTATCAGTGTGTGTCGAATTCTAACTGGCAGTTTAAAGCGAAAGCATATATTCTTTTGAAAGCATGAAGTCCTTAAGTAATTTATTTCATACAAAATCGCCGATTTGGAATAATCATAAATTTATTTAAATTCTAGAGTGAAACTCATTCATTCTTTATTCGGACGGAGAAAAGCGTATATTATTTTTTTTTTAACTTCGTCATTGTTGGATGATCTGAGAAAATGTGGCTCTTTGCCGTATTTTGCGTTTTTGTGCCAGTTAATGGGGATTTTTATGATTATAAATATGGAGACGGTTACGTTAGTGATGGTTCCAATAAACCAAACGCTTGGCAAGGAACTTTACTGAGCGGCCGTATGAGCCAACCAAAGTGTATAGACATACCAAGGAATTTAACTTTGTGTCAAAATATTGGATACCAACAAATGAGACTTCCAAATTTATTGGACCACGATTCAATTAATGAAGTCATTCAGCAGTCCAAGTCATGGATATCACTTCTTGGTGTTCATTGTCACCCTGACACTAAGTTGTTTCTTTGTTCTTTATTTTCCCCAGTATGTTTAGAGAGGGACAGAGAAATATTTCCATGTCGATCTTTATGCGAAAGTGTGAAAAACGGTTGCGAGTCAACAATGAAAATTTACGGCTACAATTGGCCGGATATGGTCCGTTGTGACAAATTTCCAGAGCAAACCGAAATGTGTATCCCCGGTCAGGCAACCAGCATCCCGGAAAGTAGGTATACAAAACGTACGTACATTTTTTGCTTTATTTGTTTGTCTGTTTGCTTGATCCCCCCTTACGGTGAAGACTTAAACATGGGAGGGCATCTATTTCGGAAATTATTTAGAAAGGAAGTTTTTAATTTGGATGTTACCTAAATTTACAAGTTATTAAAAGTTTCAGACGGAATATTGAATATGGGGTATTTCTATAAAAATAAAAAGGAATCTCATATAATCGGTTTTAGTTCAGATTTTGTATTACATTCAAAAAAGGCACTCAGAGTTAAAAAAAAAAAGATGCTTACATTGATTTATATAAAACTGCTTTAAGGTTCATCAACCCTCATATCAGTTTCTTTTTCTCACTCAAGAGGTTAAAGATCTTGATTAATGTGCAATAACTTTTGAGTCAATGGCATTTACCCTCGTTTAAAGAAAATCTGAGTAGCTTTGTAGGTTCTTTTGAAATGACAGTAAGTAACGTGTTCCCTAGCTGAATAGCTTTTCTCACAGGCTTAGCGTTTGGCTCGGCACTCCGCGGGCTGTTATCAAAGATGTAAGCTTAGCTTCAAATGGTCTGTGTGTAGATCATTAGAAGACAAAGCAGCTTTGCTTAGAGCTTTTATAAGCGTTTTAAACAAGCTTTCTTTGCTAGCATGATTCGTGCCTCTGTTAGGCTTGATGGTGAGTTTACTTACCCAAGAGAAGACCCTCGACCACCGGACTCGGATTCTAAATTGTCTCTTTCTTATAGTCATTATGTTTTTTTTTTAATTGTATGAACATGATTTTGGTGAATTTATGTGACGTCGATAAAAACGTGCAAATATATTTCAGTATTATGGGCTTAATCTTATAATCTTATCACTCTTTGAGATCATTACTGTCCTAAAATTAAGAAAACATGAGTCCGGTCATCGGGGATCCTTATTTCATAAGGCTTTTACTGCCATGTATATAGTTACGTGGAAAGTAATAGAGTATACATTAACTATACACAACGAAGACAAAACAATGCCACTACACGGTCACATGAATCCGAAAGACAAACATCTTCTTCATGCATTGAGTCATGGTATTATTTTAAATTTCATAAAGATTTTAAGGAAGCCATAACACGTATTTAAAAACCTTTCATTCATCTTATCGTTCTGTAATCGGACACTTTATCTGTCCCAATCATTAACAGTTCCCTTAATGCGGTACTAATTAGTGAGATCTGTCATGGACCAAGGATCTTAATTCATGATACTATATGTCAGCGAATACACATTTTTCTGAAGTTATTACATGATGGACTTGGTTGTTGTATTGGTGGTTATATATGAAATGAAACGAATGGTATTGAGTCTGTACATTGGATATAAAACGTATCTCACATCCCCCTCTCATGTATAACATCCAATTCCACGTTTACCACCGGATATCAAAGTTTTCCCAACTTACAGATTCCCAAGTACAATTTGTACTGCTAGACTCCTGGTAGTTATTTATCTCTCATTGTCCGTTTTCATATCGTATTAGTTTTCCATTCTTTCTGAATAGTCAAAATATAGGGATTTATGTTATAAAAATATAAACTCCTGGACAATGGTTCCCTTTTACTTTCCTCGTTCCTCACCGACATGCTTACAGTGGACCTATTGTGCGCCACCTCGCACCACTAAAATCTCGTCCACCGTCCGGTCCCTTGTACCTTCTGATATGAAAATGATTATTATGTAACTTATTTAAAGATGTGTTCTGTTATGTGTCTATTATTTTTTTTTATATATGTCATATTTGTCAATGCCCCTTGTGGGTCATTATTCGGAAATAAAGAATTTGATTTGATTTGTAATCTAACATCTGGTCCTCCAATGCCCAGCCTCTTTGCTTTGATATGACAACTTTTCCTGCCGCAAACTGTTCAACTTAATGTACAACATATCATTTGTCTTGCACGTGTTCCCGAGTCCCACCGGCTATACCCCCTTCCGCCTCGTTATTTGGCCTCTCGTATACACCACAACCTAGAGTTCTACATTACGTTCACCTATTATATTCGGCCTTGTCTAGACGGCTAATCGTCCCACACCCCTGTTAAACTGAAAATAAAAGTCTTTTTTAAATTATATTCTTACGCTTTCGATGAAATAATAATAGTTTCAAATTTTATTGCTGGCAAGATATTCTGTGTAGATAACATGAAATATGCAACTTGAACTTGATTAATGGGTCTGATTGCTTTACCATGAGCATTAATGATGGGGTTTAAAATGTGGCGAGAAATCGGAGTACATGCTTGAATCATTTCATTGATTATTTATGATTTATTTTTTTTATAAAACACTTCTTGTTTTTTTACCATTTATTACATTCCTGTGGAATTTTGATTATTGTAAAAAGCAAAATGTTCAGTTGATTTATTATAGTGTATACATGTACGAGAACCGAAGGAATTTCAAGGGGATCCCTGTATAGTGTATACATGTACGAGAACCGAAGGAATTTCAAGGGGATCCCTGTATAGTGTATTATGTGTATTACATGAGTTCAATAAATCAATTGTACTAAAGAGAAAATGAGATGCGTATCTATATTTCATAAGTGTTTGAATGGCGAATATATTACATGTTTTAAGAGTTTTTCAATTCTTTACGAATCAACTACTCATTTTCGTTGAACTTTACAAGAAGTTTTCTTTTACTTTTCTATGTGGACTATTTTGGAAAAAAATATAATAAAATATAGTTTATTCTAGTATAGCAGACAAAAATACTATTACAAATTTGAGGCTTCTTAGAAAATTCAAACTATACGAAAATTGCCAATCCTATTCCATAATATCGACCATTTAAAAAGAAAAATATGATGTACAATTTACAGTTTATCCCTTTAAAAACAATAAACATGCTAACCATTTCGGTGGCCTAAGAATTTATGTCTTATGTTTACAGCCAGGAACCTTTGTTCTGCATGTAACCAGATCAACACGTTCGAGTCATTGATCCACAATTATTGTCGAACATCTGTTGGTAAGTGTAACCAGTAGAATATTCTTAAGAGTCCGTCTGTCTGTCAGTCATTAAATTGTCTAAGTTTATGATTAGTACAGATGCGGAAAGTAAAACTAGACAATAAACTGTGAGTTGTTAGCATTGCTCACTGACTTTATACCCACACTCCTCCATATGGTTACACGCATGGACCTTTGGACCTCCAAATTGATTTATATCAAAGTCAAAAGTAGAAGATACACAACTTGAATATGTACTGAAGATTCTGTGAAAGTTTCACAGAACTCCATTCATTGGTGTAGGAGGGGTAGCAGACAGGAAATTGGTACTCCCGTATCACCGTATTTATTAAATAAATGAAAAAGTCGAAGTGGTATCGGAAGAGTAATGGGTAATAGTATTAAAAGACGAAAGGAAGGAAGGACAGACGGACATTCCTATCATTATACACCACCCACTAAAATTGGGGAATAATCAAACGAAGACTTTGTAAACTTTTGAGGACACCATAGTATATATTTTTGTTAAACCCGGAGTTGAAGCCCATTGTCAATTTGCGAGGATGTCCGAGAAAGTGAACTGATGACGTAGCTCAGAGATTATTTCAGTAAGGGTCGACAAGGAGCATTTTGACCGATAGAAGGGTTCTAAAAGATATTTCATCGAAAGAAAGGCGTAAGCTATAAGTTCCCACAAAAAGGTTTTTTTTATTACCAAAAAATGATATTATTGAGTTAAGTATTTTGTAAAGTTAATTGCTTGGTCTCCAAAGAAACATTAATTGTTCTTCGGAAATTGTGGTGGACAAGCGGTCATTAAACATTTGACGAAAAAGGAACGTTCTACACAATTACAAAAATGTGAATTCTAAATAATTATTATTCCTCCTTTCCGAGGGAAAAGTGTACACCGCTTTACCCCCATTTGTCCGTCTGCCCGTTCGTTTTCCTCTGCAACTATTCAGTCAGTTAATATTTTGATATAAGCTATTATATCCTAATGCGATTTGATGCCGGGCATTGGCAACAACAGCTCCCTGTTTGGTTTATATTTATTTTGTTGGAGTGCGCGGTAGCACTAATGAGTATTTGCTCACTGATTTCGTGGTATTATTATTATTTTCAGTTTTCAAAGCAAAGATAAAGAAAAACAGCATACGGGGAAGCAACACTGTAATCTATCTCAAAAAGAAGAAGAAAATGATAAAAGGAAATCTGTCGAAGAAAGAAAAAAGAAAATTGACCCCAATGATTACAGACGGCGCATCGTGCGAATGTGAATACTTAAATCCAAATAATACTAAAAAGAGTTTTATAATTATGGGTAATCTCACCGATACAGGTGAATTCTTTGTAACGTACATATCAACATGGGAACGAAATAAAGGATTTCGGAGAGCAGTGCGGGAAATGAAACGAAAGGTGACATGCGATGGCGATATAATCGAATTGGGTTCAAATTCGTCTGGGGGAGGAGGGGGTAAGAGAAATAAAAACAAAAATAGAAAGAAAGACGGGAAGGGGAAAGGGAAAGGGAAGGGAAAGAATCGTAAAAATAAGAAGAAAAACAAGAAGGGAGGAAAGAAGAAAAGAAAAGATAGAAAGAAGAAGAAGACTGATAGTGTTACGAAGCCTTGATCTCAATATGTCGGTATGATGACTGTCTTTCAAGTGATGGCTGTTTGTCTGTGATAAGACTGGGGAAGCACATCAGAAGTTTTCTGGTGGAAACTAGAGTGTTCCATTGAAGGTGGAGATTACAATACAATGATTATTTACAATTCATTTTTTTTCATTTTGTTTTTGTTTTGACCGTAACTAGAGTAGTGTATTGATAAAAAAAACTGTATATATGTAGATTTATAACTTTACATAATATGTATTTACTGTAAAGATAAAGTTGTATTTGTGATGTTAATGTCAGTTTTGAGACGGCATAATCTAGCTAACAAAATCACTTCGTAAGATTCATTCATTATTTTCCATATGAATTGCTTGTTTATATTCGTTGATACATGTATACATGTGCTTGATGTATGTTCTGTTTTCGATACATCGTGTGATTTTTTGCTGTCTAATCCATGTCTTCCTCATCAAATCCAAGTCAAGTTTGTATGATGTAGAGGAAGTTTATGATAATGATGATTTAAGGAATGTGGCCATCTTTCAACAAAGTTCAGAGCTGAAAAGCCATATATTTGTTTATATTGTAATTTTATGAACATAGAACTTCAGTAAACAACTAACACCTTAGGTATGTATATATATATATTTTTTTCAAAACAGTGCAAATAATTAGCTTAAAGCAGATTATAAAACTTATAAGAATTTCGTTCACAAGAATTAAGACAGTATACAAGTACGAAAAACTGACAAAATGTTGTCAATGAATTGTCACACACACAAACACTTCATCTTAACCCACTTCATAATTTTATTTAATTGAATCTGTATAGGTCTTATCAATAAATAAATTTCGTTCCTCAAAAGTTATTCTCGTGAAGTGAAATTGATTTGTAACCTAATGTGGCAGAACGCATTAACATTTTGTTTATTGTTGTATACTTTGTAATCTAACAAAAGAATTTAATATTTGACATTTTTCATAATTTATTCTTAATTGCTATAGAATTTTATGGTCTAGACTTGGTTTGTAACTATATTTATTAGTTTATCTGAAGCAGAGTGATATTTCAATTAGAGAATAATTTGGGGCTCGTAACGAGACACTTAACTGGTACCCTAAACTGGTTCCTAAGATTTGATGTTGTAATTTGATTTCACGCCCGGTAATCAAAGGCAAGATTATTTTTCCATTTGTTTGATGTAGGTAACAGAGGAACTAATGCACTGAAAAGAACTTCATACACGTACATGTAATTGGCTTTTAGTTTATTTTACAAGTTCAAATTTTGAATTAACCAGTTTTCCAGATTTACTCTGAACAAGTTGTTTAGTCCAATTAATTCTTTCTTCACGTCTAATTACAAAGGATGCAGGCAGCTTGATTTATACATACAAAAGAATCGTAAAAAGAAGAATTAAGTGTTCTGTTGTAATGCATCTTGTAAAATAGAAAAGTGGCCCTCAGATGAAACTTTCAGATAAGATTTTTTTTCGTTTAATGCTTTTTATAACAATACTCTCCAATGAAAGAAATACCTTAACTTCTCTGAGTTTGAACATCCCACGCGGCCGTTATTGACTAGGTTGAATATACAAAGAAAGATAACTCTAATTCAAACTTGGAAAATACGCCCGCATTTTTTTTCGGTTGTATGATGATATAACACTGTCGAGTTCGGCGTCGTCGTTGGCGTCCATTAACTTAAGTTTATTATGAAAACTTGAGTAAAACGTATTCAATCTTTTTGAAATTTGAACACATCGTTCCTCGGGACATGATGGAGGTTTTTGCCCCACTTCTTTTGGAAATAAGGTGCTTAAAGTGGTTATCAACAGAATTGTTTTGGAGTTAAAGGAGTACAAAATAAGTCATTTTGTAAATTTTTTGGCCCGCTTTCGAAAATGTTTTTTTATTTGATTCTTTATGAAAATACTTGCGTGATTTTAGATATTTCAAACCGTTTTCGAGTTATAAGGGATCAAAGGGGCCACACGCACAAAAAGCCTACTTTTTTATTATTGCTCCGATTTCGATAACATTTGATTTAATTTTGTGTTATATTGTGTCCAATAGTTGTTGTGTTCATAATGAACTGCAAGTCCCTATGCTTAAGTGTGTCAAAAACTAATACTGTATCCTCACTTGCCCCAACTGTTCTGGGTTCGACCACTGCAGTCGTATCATCTGCACTTTGTGAAGCTCTTTATTTCTCTTGATATACTATTGATTATCATTAAGTTGAGTATCATTCTTGTACCGAAAAAAGTAATTAATTCCGAAAATAAACCAATTTGCCACACATCTGCACATTTTTTTATCTTGTTACACATGTTAGCCACCAGCAAAATATAAGATAAACAAAGTACACAAAACGTCCAAAAGATAAATAAAATATAAAATTTAGCATTTACATTAAATGAAAAATATGAACTTGCACAAGTTCAGTGCATGTATATACGTTTGATGCATAACAAAAAGAAAGAAAACCCAAAAAACGGGATAGATAATAATGGACTGCTTGATGGTGTGTCCACCACAGGTTATCCAGTTCATTAGTTAGATCCATAAAATTGACTTAAAATCTACTAAAATGCTGTTTTTACGATTGTTATTATCATTGATTTAAAGTGTATGAACTCAAGCCCTTGTGGTGTTTACCGGCAGTCAGATAATTGATGCATATAAAAAGGAGTTATTAAGTACTAGTCCATATAAGATTCAGACAACACCGTCAATCATCAGAAGTTTGTAGATCTTCAAATATCTCATCAGAACACAATGATGACTATGATTACACTATGTTGAGTATGCACAAAACCTGTATTTTACATAACAAAGAAGCTGTACTTCCAGAAATGCGAACGAACCCTGGATGTTGTTTAACCATACAGGTTAATGGGTGAAAATCATGGTGATTACATCTGTTATGCATATATCCAGCTTGAAGCTACTTAATTGTATAAATCTTAAGAAACCTTCGGTAATCATGTAGACCAGAGTAAAGGCAATACAATTAAGCTAGACAATACTATTCCATATCAAAATGAACCAACCATTGCTAATTAGACAGACCAATGTAATGGAAAGACACCAAAATAGACCATGCTGTAAGTGAACCTACCAGCAAGACTCATGTTTCAAATATTGAACCCAAAACGGAGTCGAAAGCAAAGAAGGCTGCAAAAGCAAAAGATGCTGTAAGTAGAGAAAGCTACAAAGAGCTAGCCCAGTGTAAAGCCAGAGTTGGCAAGCTAGAAGATGCAAATAGGGATTACAAAAACACAATCTTCTGAGATCACAATTAGACACCCATAACACCATTAATGAAAACAAAAATGGGCCCCACTGCCATAGCAACCAATATCGATGTCGTGCAGGCAACAATTCATGCTACATAAACAACAACTGGGCAGACACTGGTAACACAATCGCGATAATTAAGCATGAACTAGAGATCCCGGGTCTGAAGATGGAACATCGTATAGAGGTAATAGAAATGAAAATAGCCTTTCTCGAACAACAGACACTGCATGATAAGATTGATGTGATGATAAATGAGTAGCTTGCACATCAAAAGCAAGAAAGACACTATGATTGCATGCATGCAACAATATGTCAAATCTAATGTGTCAAACTGTGAAATAACTCCCGGCAAAAATAGAGATCACTCTCATTTGAACAACACCAATATGCACTATGCTTAAGATCTACAGGAAGGGGTGCAGAGAAAGAACATGTAACAGTTCAAAACTCACTGGTACATATCAATAGGCCATCACAATATACTGCAGTGCCAGGCAGTAAATCGATATATCAAAGCGACATATATACCTTAACAGCCATGGACACAAGATTGAAATCATGAAAGCATAACGAAATAGGAGTGGGGTTATCTGATTTAGCTCATCCTGAAACATCAACGCCCACAACACTGAATGGGGATGATGTACTAGAGACTTTGTATAAAAAGTACCTTACACAAAGAGAAATCAATGAGAGAAGGATTATAAGGGAATAAGAAGATAAAAAAATATGTACATGCATCTCTGCGTCATCACAAGATAGCTCAAATTATCACAGACAAGCCACACATTAAAAGACAGATAAATTAGAGCCACCAAAGATGGAAAAAATGATAAAATCGGGAATCAATATTCACACAGACAGAATCACGTTTTAGGAATAAGCCCAAAAGGTAAAAAGAGGAAAATGAGATCAATATAGAAACTTTCAATGTCCAAAGTGTTAAATGGAATGCACGTATTTTAAAAACCTAGTGGGGCGCACACACACATATTCTCTGTATACAAGAGCACTGGCTATTCATGTCTGAGCAACGTCTGCAGCAAGAAATAGACGGTAATTTGATTATATTTGCTGAGAGTTGATGAAAACCAACCTGGATTTTATGTTGAATATAAGTTCTTTTGAAACTCGTTTCCGACTCCTTATTGGAATGTAATGTATACTAGTTCGTACCGCTCATGTAATTATATAATAAAATACTGTTTAAACTAACCTGAATCTTCCTTTTAAATGTGTACAAGCCCTCAGATAATAAAGAAACGGATGCTGAATACAAGGACACCATAGTCCAAGTAAGAGAGTAGATCTGCAAGTAACGCGGCACACATAACATATAGTGCAATGTGGAGATGAGAATGGGTCGATGCACAGGCACAAGACTACATATGACAATCTGTTCCAGAAGTTCCTACAAGAAATTGGAGCAGAGATCTATCCACTGAACCCAAAAGATACCTTTTACCAAAATAATGGTAAATCTACAACCCAGATTGACTACATTCTAGAGATTCCAAAAGTAACACTTAAGCAGATAAAATTCTTAGAAATGGAAGTTAAAAATACATCAGAACACGTCTCAGTGGTAGCAAAATTGAAAACGAACTAGTCATTACGAGATATAAACCAAAACAGCAGCTATTAGAACAAATTAGGAAGAATGTGACATTAATACCAAACAGAGATTGGAAGAGGCACATCATCTATACTGGCGGCATCAGAAGGAGATATGAATGATGACATTAGGAATATCGGAAATATTATGCACAATACATGTCATATCCCAATCCCCAAGTATAGAAAAGAAGTAAAAATGAAAACAACAGGGATGTCAATCTGGAACAAGAATATAGCTAGTGCATCAAAGCAGGTTAATACAAAGCATTCTATCTGGAAAACTGCAGGTGCCCTCAGACAGAAGGATAATACTGCAAGATCGCAGTGGATTGCAATAAAAAGGGTGCTCGGAAAAGTTCAAGGGCAAACTTACGCTTCACAAATGGACTTATTGGCTAAGAAAATCACGACCACAGGCACTAGACTCTTCCATAGACTGATTTAATCAAACGCCAAAGAACAGTTTATATGCAACATACAAAGAAGTAGTAGAAAACAGTCGAGATATACTGGGACTGGAAACAGCACTTTAATGTCTTGTCCAACCAAGGTTGTGAACATGCAAGATTTTGACTACGAAAAGTATGTACTATCAACACTTCAAAACAAGAACATGGAAAACATAAAAGGACAAAGACAAAATATTGAGCCGGTACAAGATAATGTAATGAGAGACGTACTAAAATAGCTGAAGGTTGGAAAATCACCTGATATTGACGGAATAATCGCAGAACACTATACATATGTTGCTGACGAGCTTACACCGGTCATCAGTCTCATACTTAATATTATTCTTGAATTATTCGATATTCCGGAAATGCTAAAAGGAGGAACCCTCACTCCAATATTGAAAAAAAAAATAAAGATAGGTAAAATCCAGGCCAACTATAGAGGAACTACTGTGACTAGTCTTTGCAAAGATCATACAGGCTATCCTAACAGTAATCAAGGGAACCAGAATTCTAGCGGAGATCAGAAGAATGTTATTCAGGGACAAAGATCAGACATGGAAAACAGACAAACACAACTAAGAACATAAAGTAACTAAAATAATACATACAAAGTAACAAAAGTTAATGAGGAACTCGGACTCCACTACAAACTGGGAGCATGAACCAGGTGCACCGGTAGGGTAAGCATCCTGTGCTTTTCTAGAAACACCCGCCGAAAGAATAGAATCAACTACAAAAAAGGTTCACAGAAGATGTCCAAATGATTTTCGCAGCCTTTATGGCATCCGAGGTCATAGGGGAAGCATGTGAATGAAAAGATGAATAACTACAACTAGCACTTGTTGCAGAGAAAGCATTTGACAAACTCAATCACGAAATACTATTCAACAAGCTCAAAAATTAAGCTCTGCCATTATGGCATCACTGGTGACACGTGAATACTTATATATACATATACAGAGAGCTAAAAATACAAGTTAAATGGGGAGCTAAGCTATCCATCACACTGTGTACATGTTACAACAACACAATACTTGCCATATAGAGACTCGGTAAAAATAAATCTACAAAAATCAGACCTCATATGCTACAATGCAAAAAAATAAAAAATAAAAAACGTCGAGAGAGGATACTTTATTTCGGCGGAAACTAAAGTTGGCAGAAGTGATAAAACAAAGCACATGAAGATATATATTTCGTTATGAAAAGAACTCAGCTAACGTAGATGAAAGAGTAAAGCTAGAAAGATCTACTATATATGGATTATTAGGAGCCGGACTCCATGTAAAAAAAGGTTTTTCCACGATCGTGTCATAATTTGAGGAAAATATACGCACTTCCAAAGGATGACTTATGGCACAGAGGTGTTGCAAATTAAAGATAAGCGAAATGGAAATAGCTCATAGGAAGCTAGTCCGACTAATCCAAGGACTGCCTAAACAAACTGCCAACACCGCAGTCAATATTTTTGTTAAGAACTTATTTACTTTACACTTAGAAAAAAAAACAGAAGTTTTAAGACTCCTGCTGATTCATTCAAATTTAAGGTAATATTAAATTTGTATACTTCTACCTAACTATGAGAATGATAGGATGTAATACAGGGACTATTTTGTGTCATTCCGAACTACTTTGTGTCATTCAAAACTACTTCGTGTCATTCCGAATCACTTGTTTATATGTGCAGGCGACTATTTCCCGAAATAGTGGTATTACACCAGTAACTATCGACCTCCAGATCGAAACCGTCTGTCAAATCATTCATCATTGAAATAAAAATGTCCTAAGATACATGTCCCTACCAACTAGCTACATTTCTCAGTTGCTACGCTTTAAAGCACAAGTTCTACAAGTTTTTGCAATGACACCTATGTGTCATGTAAAAGCGCTTAGTTTCTGGGCACGCACATAAATATAAACGCCAAAGTCTTAGAATATAATTTCAACAATTATGTCTGGTGTAGGAATCACTAGCCGTGCACTTGTAAGGCCCTGCAGCACCTACAGCTCTATTATCACAACACATGGCCAAAATAGCCAAATAGAATGATTATTACATAAAACAGTATCACCAGACCAGAGACTGACACCATTTCCGAGAAACGCATTTCTTTTGTCATCGTCTAAGCAAAATTAATTTTTGATTTGTCATCTCCGGGCTTCCGATGTCATGAGGCTAACTGTAACAAATATACACGATGCAGTGAGTGATACATAAGGATCGTTTCGGGGGTTATGCCACCCTTTTGTTGAAAGTGTGGTAATTTGAGCGGCAATTAAAGCCTGAAACAGAGCGTGTAGTCCCTGCCTGGAATCTCTTTCTTTTCATAAATGTCTTGATTGGAACAACTGCCCCATTTTGTAAATATATGGATTCCCCAGGGCCTGCAAGAAATATCTGAAGACGCTTCAAGACAGATCTTCTAATTGGTACTCAACATTCCTCTTTATATTTTATTTCTATAAGGGATGACTATTTACAATCTCACAAGGTTGTCATTTCTAGCTAAACATCAAATGGTTTGTTATGCGTCTACAGATCAAAATAAAGCACTTGTAGGCAACTTGATTATATCAAAACAATTAACGATTTTGGTTTATTCGGCTAAAGTCATAGAAATAAACGTACTGATAAGAGGTTACATGTCAACTATTTTTAATTGAATCGTTGTCAAACCAAATTAATCAGCATTTTTAGTTTGCGTAAAAGTTGTTTATTGGCGTAAATAACATCGGATTGTATATGATATATTAGAAATACCTATAAAGTGGACCTAACTATCTGCATTTGAAACTTAATGGGGTATGCCAGTGGGACTATTTTCTTGCGGTAGTGTAAGATAATTGCAGATGCTAACAGGCTTTACAAATCCAAAACGCTCTAGATTTGGCGACTGCTATACCAATTCTGATCTTTCGAACTAAATTGATAAAAAGCGAAGACCTCTCTAAAAAAAGGTTTATGACAGACTACATGTATGGACAATGAACACATTTAACTAAAACATCACATAATAAGTAGCGTATACTCGGAAGATGCAGGAAAAATATCATCTTGCCAAGGCGAGAAAGGGAAGACAGTGGAGAATCCAGAGATTTTGGAAAAGAGTTCCAGAAAAAAGGGGATTTCGAACTATTTTTTGCTTTTTTTTAAAGTTCGGCACGGCAATTACAAAATTTTCTAACAAAAACGAGTTCCGTTCCCAGGAACACCTTGATTCCAATGACCTGGTATTTGATTTTTGCTACACAGAGTTTCTTAGTAAGAGAAAAATGAAGAATAATTGAACATTACATCATAATGTTGGTCCTCTCGACAAGGAAATTTTACGGACTTTAATCATTTCATATGTTGAATGGGAAATCAAAAGAATCTGGATTCGAATGGTCATCAAAGAGAACATAATCCAAAGTTAACGACTAGACAAGAAAATAGACACACAACAAAGAAGATGAAAGAACAAAAATAGTTACATAGAAAGAAAAGTAAATGAGCAAACCGGATTCCACTAAAAACTGGGAGCATTGACCGGGTTCACTGCATGGTAGGGTAAGCGTCCTCTGATTTTTCTATTTAAACACCCGTCAAGCTGCTCATAAAATGCTACGTCCGATGTAGACGAAAGAGGAAATGAAAATTATCGATCTTGTGGTGTAGATGAATACACCATAACAATCCACGAGTTCATAACGACGACCATAAAACTTACATGCAGCGACATAACCATATTCAAGAAGCTTCACCGTATGAATTCTAGAGCGGTACAAAAAGTCTCGACAATCTCTGGCAGAACGTATGAGTTGTAATATGAAAACTCCATACGCAGGTGCTAAAGTGCATGGTGTTGCTACAGATGAAAGGAAACTTGATGACGCGGAACGAACATTCATTGCGTTTGTCGTGTTTCCCTTTCCAGCGGTCAAGAAATTTATGATTAACGATTTTTTTTATAAATGTAGCCAAAGACATAGGAAATGGTGCAATTCAAATAGATAACAACCACCCCAGCATTACTAAAATAGACAACAACCACCCCAGCATTACTAAAATAGACAACAACAACCACCCCAGCATTACTAAAATAGATAACAACCACCCCAGCATTACTAAATAGATAACAACCACCCCAGCATTACTAAAATAGATAACAACCACCCCAGCATTACTAAAATAGATAACAACCACCCCAGCATTACTAAAATAGATAACAACCACCCCAGCATTACTAAAATAGACAACAACCACCCCAGCATTACTAAAATAGACAACAACAACCACCCCAGCATTACTAAAATAGATAACAACCACCCCAGCATTACTAAAATAGATAACAACCACCCCAGCATTACTAAATAGATAACAACCACCCCAGCATTACTAAAATAGATAACAACCACCCCAGCATTACTAAAATAGATAACAACCACCCCAGCATTACTAAAATAGATAACAACCACCCCAGCATTACTAAATAGATAACAACCACCCCAGCATTACTAAAATCAAAGAAAATGCAAATGAACTACACTTCAAACCTATCACAGAAGTGTTCACAAAATAAATGTAAAAAAAGGCTACTGGTTTTGATGAAATCTCACCTAAAATTCTGACAATAGCTGCACAGTAGTAAAACATCCAATTACCAACCTGATCAACATGGAAACTTCAATTTTTCCAGACAAATTATAAATAGCAAAGGTGGTACCAATTCACAAGAAAAAAAGCACACTATACAGACCAGTCAGTGTACTACCAACCATCTCAAAACTTTATGAAAAAACTATTGAATCTCAGATATGTGAATTTTTTGAAACCAGATTTAACATTTCTTGTCTGCTTTTAGACCTGGCTACAGTTGTCAAGATATTTTGATCAAAATTATTGAAGACTGGCGTAAATCTTTAGATAAAAATAAGTTCACTGCTGCTATACTGATGGATCTGTCAAAGGCGTTTGATTGTTTACCACATGATCTACTCCTGCTGAAATTGAAAAGTTATGGTTTGTCTGAAAATGCCCTATCTTTATTAAATAGCTATCTTAAAAACAGGAAGCAGTGTGTTAAAATTGGTTCCATATACAGTCCTTTTTTGGACATCTATAAAGGGGTTCCACAGGGTTCAATCTTGGGACCGGTCCTTTTTAATATCTTTATTAACGATATATGTCACTTTATTTCGAAAAGTGACTTATATATCTATGCTGCTGACAATACTTTATCATATAGCAGCAATGATCTACAAGACATTGTAAATACTCTGGAACAGGAGAGTAGTATTTTAATCAAATGGTTCTCAGATGATCATATGAAAGCCAATCCTGACAAGTTTCAGGCTATTGCGATTGGCAGTGAGACTCAAAAAGAGAACATTATTTTTAATTTAGATGGTAATGATATCCTCTGTGAGGATGAAGTAAATCTACTTGGTATAACATTTGATTTTAAATTGAATTTTAATAACCATATGTCTATTATATGTAAAAAGGCATCACAACAATTAAATGTATTAAAAAGAATTGGAAATCATCTAAGTAAATTTGGTAAACTTACAATATATTATTCTTTTATACTGGCAAATTTCAAATATTGTACATTAGTATGGCATTTTTGTAATGAAAGCTGTACAAAAAAGTTAGAAAAGATTCAAGAAAGGGCTTTACGCTTTATTTATAATGATGATAAAAGTACATTTGAAGAGTTGTTTATAAAGTCTAAGATGCCATCCTTAAGAGTTAGACGATTGAGATTTTTAGCTATACATGTATATAAAATAATAAACTTACTCCTGTATACTTACATGATATGATAACTGTTTAAGAAAGTTCTTACTCGTTTAGGTAAACAAACTTGGTGAACATACCAAGAGTAAACACAACCAGGTATGGCCTACACTCTGTCAGCTATGAGGCAGCTAAACTGTGGAACCAACTTCCAAATGAATTAAGAGGGGACACGGGCCTTGATCAATTTAAAAGTTTGATAAATAAGTGGGAGGGGAAGGGATGTTCTTGTTCCTTTTGCCAATAGTTTGGCTTACCCAACTGACAGATGCAACATCATCTCCTTAAAATCTTTCAATTTATTATTTTAATCCTGCTGGCATGATAATTTTAATGCTTTTAGCTGCTAGTAAAATCTGCTTTTAATTTTAGTCTTCATTGCTCTTATTACAGTGCTTTTTTATGTGTTTTATTACTTGCATGTCATTTATAATTTGTATGTCATGTTGATTTCAGTTAATATGTATGTCTTGTGTTTTATTTATGTCGATTTTAAAAGCTCTACACAGCTTATGTTTATTGTTTGATATACAGTTGTATATCGACTTTAAATAAAGTTTACTTGACTTGACTTGAAGATATATGACCGACTTCATAATGTAAGTGGCGTACTTTTTCTTTTAGATAGTTTTGGGTAGATGCGATGAATAAATCCTCGAAACCTGGACTATTTGAAGACAAAACGACATCTAGATAGCGGAACTAAAATCAAAAGATGTGGCTAACCGATTTTCAGTCTCTGGATAAGATAAGCATTCCAGCATCATACGGTAAATTTAGATGGTGATTTGGAATCGTTTTTTTACCAACCGTAAAGATTTTCTTAGAGTAACAATGCATACATACAAAAGTCGTCACGGCATTAGAGATACAAGTTATGCTTGTTCTGATATAGGATATGATAAAATTCTTAGAAACCTTTTTGAGACTTCGCATGCTCGTGACCCTCAAGATGCAACCGTTGATTTCATCAAAAAGCAAGCTGATTTGTCGGTTATTCGTGGGCAGCATGTGATTCAAAGTGTACATGATTTGTACGACTTTGCAACAAAACATCTTTGTAAAACTACTGATGATTCAAAATGCGCACGAAGGATTTTCCGTTTTATTGATTCGATCAATAGAAACCGTAATCGATATTTCAAACCCGTAAAAAAGAACAGAAAAAATCACCAGGTATTTTCTACTGAATTAGAAGAAGTAAAAATTAGAAAGTTGTCTTGCTATACGTGTGAAAAATGTTTAAATACAGATTATGACAATTGCATTTTACTACTTTTCTATTTTAAAAATGACTAAAGAAACTGCTGATCAGAAATCAGAAGAAGTGGAAGTTGCTGATGACACTGAACACCTTTACGACCTTGTGTCGAATGGAACATTAATTGACGTTAATGCAAACGATGTTAATATTGCGGGGCGTCGAATGGGACTCTTGTGGTTTTATACTCAAAATTCAATTTTGTATAGACAAAAGTGAATTTTGTTCAACAAAAATGCGTTCAGATTAACAAAATTTATAACATACTACAAATTTTTAATTTTGTGTCACAAAAGTCAATTCTGTGACACAAAATTCAATTTTGTGAGACAAAAAAGCTTCAAAATATACCCCTAGCGTGTGAAAACACTGGGATTTCCCATGCTATTTATAGACCCCTCACTTCCGGTGACCAGTACTGCACTGCAAGTCTGCTAAACCCACATGCCATTCTGAGAATGTGAGCTGACATGTGTAGAATCATGCTGATATATAGTCCTCTGCAGGTTAAAGTTAAGGTAAAGTCCAGAGAAGCCATTGAATATAGTGAAATTAACATAAATGCAAATGGGAAGTGGAATTAGTGGTTTCTACCGGGACATGAGTCATGACTTTACTTTCGTTAGTATATTGGGGAACCTTAAGGAAAATTTCGAAAGTACATGTAATAACCGTAGAGGTCACACCGCTTCGCGGTGCTCGCTATTAATTAAGATGACTGTCTCCTTAAACATATCATAAAACATGATTAAAACACCTCGCATATTGCAGGACAAACATTTTAGGGCGGAATTAATTTCAAGGTTTGTCCGTCTTTAATACAATGATTTCTTATAAACTTCCGGTCAACGTTTGTTGTGATTTTTCTATTTTTCCTGGCATGTTGAAATTTATGGTAATGATCTTATGGTTGTATAGATAATTATGACCACTAACTAATAATATGAAGAAGGTGAAACCTTTTTACGCTTCTGAAGAAACATTAGTTAAAAAAACCTTTGATAATTTTTGTCAGCTTTAATATATATTTTTAATAACCTTTCAATATGGTAAATTTTGTAATGATATACGATTTTAATTGTCCTTATGCATTATCCTAATGGACTCTTTTGTGCTAACGTTGGGGTAGTCGATGAGCATGTGTAGAGCATGCTCAATATACACTTCCGCAAGGAAAATTCTTTAGTTCTACCCAAGCTCTACCTCGCGGAAATGTATATTGAGCATGCTCACTAACTTGCCACAAAAGGGTCTATTTTCATGGTGAAATATCTATTGGCAGCAATGTCCGGCATTCATAAGGAATTATGGGTTGTCATGGTCCGAAATGTCTGTGGGTCAAGTTGTCCTGCATAGGTAAACATTGTGGTCCCTATAAACTGCAAAACGTCTTTACAGATTTCTTTTATTTCATTTAGTCTCGTTTCATACTATTTCAATTTGTATCATTTTATTTTGTTTCTATTTTGTTTTCATTCATTTAGTTCTGAATTGTTTCGTTTAGATTCTCTTTTATTGATTCTTTTTGTTTTGTTTTTGTTTCGTTATTGTTTCACATTTTTTAAGTACTCAAGAATTATGGGTAATACTCATTACATCATTTTCGTAAACATCTGGGGCCATACTGCAGACTGTTATGGCCAACCCTATCTTGGAAAAGCTATGATTCGATCTGTATTAAATCATCAAAACTAGCGAATATTTCGGAGATTGGTTTGGTTCTCAATCGCGTTTACAAAGTATACACAAATGATGCTGCCATGATGCTATTTTTAATCTCCTGAAACTGAAGGTACAAACCAGATATTGATGCTTTTTCTGGCCATAAGTATATAGAACCCAGTTGATAATACAACCAATAACGGGAGCGTATTAGGAAGGTAAAACCTTGAACGCTTCCGAAGGAACATAATTCAAACACCTTTCATCTTTGTGTCAGCCGTGACTGTAATAATTAGCCTTACTATGCCAGAGCCTAAATATAAGCTTTTCATACTCTCGTATTTTGCTAAGAGCCTATATACGTGTATAGGCTTAACAACTGTTGTCTACACATTCAACAAGTTGATTGTTCTTCAATAATGGCATTTGATGTCATAAATCTGAACGTGGTGATATGTGGGTTGCTTCACTGGGTACATATAACAGAATGCCAAAATAATTCCTTGCAAGTTTTGTTCTTATATTTCTACTTGTCATTTTCTACTGATAAAATATTCACTTTTCATTTACTTATCTACTAAAATCAACCCACTCTTCATGAATTTCCTGCTGGGGAAAAGCAGAGATACTTGTAAAAATATAACATAACTAAGCAAAAAAGAAAAAAAATAAAGTTAATTTTAGTCAATATAAACATACAATTTCTACGATACATGTACATTATGTACAAGTACATGATTTTGATAAAATTGCTGATATTTTATAAGGATATCATTTAAAGTGTACATCTATCGGAAAATTTTGTCAGCTGTAAATAGGATACTGAAAATTGATTTTGTCACATGTAACAGGAAAACAAAAGAATATTGGCATGGATGTAATTTATTGTTTTGTAAAGGTCTTACAAAATTTTCGAAGATTCCTAAATAAGCTTAATTCATAAAGTTCAAGATTAAAAACGATATTCGGAAAGAATTATACCTAACAAGATTTTTCCTCTCCAGCTAACAGAAAATGAAATGCAAAACCAATACATGTAATCTGTCAAAACTAGATTTGATCCAGCAACTATAGCAGAAACAAACTATTTCACTCAAAATAACAAGTTACATCAGAAAGAAAGAAAGAAAAAGAAACTACTCCTTTTTTTGAGCTTTGAAATGTAGAAGGTGCCATTTCATGCATAGTCCAATAAGTTAGGATGTATGGAAGTAATGACTTAACTTTCATATAGAAATTTTCATACCTATTCATATAGGTCGAATTGACAAATCATACGTTCAAACAATTAGGTTGTATTGTTTTTATTGTGCATATAGGTATGTCAATGCGTATATGTCCTAAGTAACTTAACTTGGCAGTAAAAAGTACATTTTGAAAACATTCGAGAGTTGAATTTAATATTTAATGTCTATATCTTTCTGTGTTCAATCACCCTGCCATTGTGGTAAAAAAAGGCATTCCAAGCTGACCCTGGAACTGTTTTACCAATTAAATTACAGACATTTGAAATACCAAAGCTGAAATTATCCTAAATCTAATTTGTTAAAAATGGTAAGTGTCATGAAATCATTTTATTTAAAAGGAAAAGTTTTTATGGACAAATTTCTATACATTTAAGAAAAGCTCACTTAATAACTATGTTAATTTTTGCTTACAGAGGATAAAGGGCCTTTTGGCATTGATCACCTTTCCTTTGCTCTTTGGAAATTTCCATGATTATTAAGTAATATGCTTAAGTAGGAATATGTGTCAACAATATCTTCACCATTAATTTTTGAACTTGTGATTCAATCTTGATTTTTCATTTACTAAAATCTACATTACAACTTCAGTTTTACTCATTTTGAGTTTTAATGTCCAAAGGAAATATCTTTCATACCATGTTATGCTCTGTTGTATACCATTTACACACTCTGATAGTAATATTGTACATCATATATTTAGCATAAAATAACAAACAATTTTACAAATTATACACATGTATTACTAAAGAGTCTTCAACTCTTGACATAAATTAGAACAGATTTGAAGATTTATGTGATGCATATTTTACTATAGAGAAGCAGCTACCAGTTTCAAAGTTTTTGGTATGACTAGATTGATCCAACAACCTTTCACATTCCAGACATCAGTGCCACATCCACCCTCAAAAACCTGTGCCTGCCAGCTTTCTCTGAGCCTCTTTGAGTCTTTCTTCAGAATTTCAGAGTGCCCTAATGTTGGGTATTTTAGCATCTTTCAACTTATTAATTGAAAAGAGGTGGATTTTAAAAAGACACATAGACATAATACATTGTATGTAGAGGTACATGTACATGTATAATCCTAATTAATGTAATTTGACTGGACTAATATGCTCTGAAATTATTTGTAGATTTAAACTGTTTTATGTAGGATGGGAGAAAGTTATTACCAAAATGTCTTACAAACTGATATAAAATATGTGCACATACAAATGTATTATACATGACCATGTACTTTAGTTAATAAAAAGAAAAATGTGCCAGAAATTTAATGCATTGAAACAGAGCATGCTGAAAAATATGTTATATAATTGTCTTTTAGTACAAAGTCATACATAAAAACCCCATAATATAATTATTAAAGTTTACAGGTACTGTATGCATGAAATCTTAACCAGACAATACATACTTGTGTTTTGGTTTCATTAAGTTAAACATACTGAATGAAATGTACCCTGGTCATCTTGGCAACACACTATTTATGCAGGCAATGAATGCTTAAAATCCATAGAATCGATTCTGTAACACTTTCAAGTGTCCTAGCTAGCCTTAAAAAGATCTTAATTTTGACCTGCTACATGTTTTGTACCTCAAAAGTCTTAATTTTAGTACAATACAAATTTTTAACTTTAAAATTTTTTAAAGGATGTTTTAGCAGTGGATATACATGTACATGTAGTTGTCTTGATCATGTGATTAATGCTTATATTTCCACCAATTTTTTTCTGCAGTTGGTCCACTGATGCGGAGAAGAATGATCTTTAAATTAGGAGTCACAGTCATTATCTTTATAGCAGTCTTTATGTACTACCACATACAACAAGATGAAACAAGCCGACAAGCTAGAGATGTACAAAATGAGGAAGTCTTTGATGATTTTGGTGGGGATGAAGAAAAAGTTGAAAATAGTGTGAATGGAAGACCTATGTAAGTTAAAGAGGTTATGAATTGGGAGACCTATGTAAGTTGAAGAAGTTTTGAATGGAAGACCTATGCAAGTTGAAGAGGTTGTAAATATAAGACTTATGTGTGAATGGAAGACCTGTGTAAGTTGAAGAGGTTGTGAATGTAAGGCCCGTTGAAGTTGTGTATGGTAGACCTATGCAAGTTGAAGAGGTTGTAAATATAAGTCTTATGTGTGAATGGATGACCTGTATAAGTTGAAGAAGTTGTGAATGGAAGACCAATGTAATTTGAAGAGCATGTGAGTTGAAAACCTATGTAAATTGAAGAGGCTGTGAATGGAAAACCTATGTAAGTTGAAGAGGTTGTGAATGGAAGACCTGTGTAAGTTGAAGAAGTTGTGAATGGAAAACCTATGTAAATTGAAGAGGTTGTGAATGGAAAACCTATGTAAGTTGAAGAGGATGTGAATGGAAGACCTGTGTAAGTTGAAGAAGTTGTGAATGGAAAACCTATGTAAGTTGAAGAGGTTGTGAATGGAAGACCTGTGTAAATTCAAGAGGTTGTGAATGGAAGACATATCTAAGGATACCTCATTAATTTTTGTGAAGAATTTAAAAGCCATTCATGTTTTCTATTTTTAGCTCACCTGGCCGTAGCTCACCTGATAATACTTTAAAAAATATCCTCTCAAAAACTAATGTACAGAATTCAATGAAAGTTGGTATGATCGTTTGGATTTTTGATTGCTTAAAAAAGATGGCCGCTGTTACTAAAAATAGAACTTGGGGGTCAGACAGCATATTTTTGTATATATCTCCTAAACTGTAATGTTTAGCCGAATTCTGACTAGATAAAAGTATTCAGCATGATGAGATCTATCTGTGGTTAAATTTTGGTGAAAGTCTGTTCACCCATGTTGGAGTTATTGCCCTTTTTGGACGTTTTTTTGCTGTTTTTGATGTTTTTACTTTAAAAAACCTTCTTCTTAAAAACTACTATACAGAATTCAATGAAAGTTGGTTTTTTTTTTTGTAGGGTATCCTTAATAAAATGACCATTTGTATTTTTGATTGGTTCAAAAACATGGCCGCCGTTACTAAAAATAGAACATAGGGGTTGTACAGTAGTTTTTTGCATATATCTCCAAAACCGTTAGGTTTGGTCATTATCTTTCAATTGCTGAAATATCCTTATTATAAGGCTTACAAAAGTCTCCAGCATTCAGAGTTGTCAAACCCACTCCATGTAGGGGTTATTGCCCTTGAGAGGTGAAAAAATACCTTTTTTTTTTTAGTTTTCAGCCTATAAAACTTTGATTGATAGAATGTAACTTTCAATTGCTGATATGATTCATATTTTAAGGCCTACATAAGCCTCCAGGAATCAAAGTTGTCAGATGACTCCATATGAGAGTTATTGCCCTTGAAAGGCAAAAAATTACATTTTTTGCAGTTATCAGTCAATATCTTGAAAATTATAATAGATAGAATGAAACTTTCGATTCATGAAATGATCCTCATGATAAGTCTTACCAAAGTCTTCATGGAGTCAAAATTATCGGACAATTTCTTGTTAGAGTTATTGCCATTGAAAAGCAAAAATTTAACCAGGTGAGTGATTCAGGCTCCTGGGACCCTCTTGTTTAATTGTTCAGAGCATTTTACATGATTTACAATTAACCCTCAAAATACCTAAAACAGTTTATTTATAAGTAATTGCGTTACATTATTGTATCCTGGGAAAAAATTGAAGGAGCGGAGCATCAGGTATATAAGTAAACATATTAAGAAAATGACATATGCAGCTCGGGAGTTAAACCCCAATTATCAATTAATCAATCAGTTTGGAAGTAAGGTAGTGAAGGTTTGAACTGGAAGTCATGCATATTTCAATGTTCATACATCAGGTATATAACAACATAGCAATGAATTATCAGCCAAGTCAAATGTTTCTGTTTTGGTACAAATAGCTCAGTCCCTCATAGGTAAAGTCTAAATACTCTATTGATTTCTAGTATTTTATTAAGTCAGTTCTCTAGTTAAAGTCATTTAGACCATTAAAAGACAATGCTCTGGTATGTTGACAGACTTCCATGAAAATTGGTTTTAGCCAATGGTAAACAATGGGTTGGTTGCATATCATGTCATGTCTGTAATATAATGTAAATCAGTTGTCTCTGTGCTATGATTTCAGAAACTCTGACCACTGGAAAAATGGAATCCATTTATCTGTTGTGGCTTGTGGTGACAGAGCTGAGGAGACTGTGATATTGTTAAAATCTGCCATTTTATTTACAAATCAGAAACCACTTGTCTTTCATATATATTCTGAATTTGAGCTACAACCATTGTTTAGGCAGCAGGTATTGTATAACTGAAATGTTGGAACATTAAGTTGATAGTTGTCTCAGAATTTTAACTTGATTAATATCAAGAAAGAAAATGATTCAAATCTTATAATTTATGCATACTTGAGTAGAATTTCATTTTTATTTTTTCCTTTCAACACAAAACAAAATTGTCATGGAGAGGAGTCAGAGATTTTTTTGCAATAGTTTTTTTTTTTTTTTTCAGGTATTTATTTTATTACAAATATGTGATGTTTATGGGTTAAATAAACTTTGCTGTAGTAAGATTATTGCATTTATTCACATGATTGATATTTTATTGACAGTTTAGTCACATGATCAAAATTTTATTTTAAAGTTAGACTATTGGCCTTTAGATTACAAGAAGAATATGATGTATTTTGTGTACAATATATCTTATCCTGCTGAAGATGCCGATGCATGGAAGAAGTTGTTTAAACCTTGTGCCTCTCAAAGACTTTTTATACCTGTAAGTATTGGTTGAGCAATGGTTAGCTAATTAGCTGTCACTTTCTAGAATATCATTTCACAAGTTATAATTAGTTTCAAATTATCCCATTATTTTATTCTTTTTCTAATTCTATACACAGTGCACAAAAAGTGATAAGGTACTAATTCCCTCTGAAATGGTGTCTGTCAGTCCGGCCCCCAACAGTGGTGGGGTATGAATTCCCTCTGAAATGGTGTCTGTCAGTCTGTCCCCCAACAGTGGTGAGGTACGAATTCCCTCTGAAATGGTGTGTGTCAGTCCGTCCCCCAACAGTGGTGAGGTACGAATTCCCTCTGAACAGTTTAAAGATGATATCTTGAGAATGGTTATATGATTTTTTTTTAAATAGCACAGTTGTTTCATAGTACCATAAAAATATAGATGTAGTATAATTTTCAGCCAAAATCCTAAATATAGTTTTCAAGTTAGGCCATTTCAAACATTTTGCCATTCCCCACTTTTCACCAATACATGGCAGGGTATCACTTAATATTCCATTAATGCCCTGTTTTTAGTTATTTGTCTGAAGATATAATCAAAGTAGAATATATAGACAATAACCTCAATACTTAACTTTATAACAAATGTTGTAGATTACCTCCCTTTAACAAGATTAACAATTATGTTCATGTATTTACAGTCCCTATTAAAAGATGTGGACAGCTTGTTGTATGTAGATACTGATATTTTGTTCCTGAGGTCTTTAGAATACATTTGGAGTTTCTTTGACAAGTTTAACAGTACCCAGATGGCTGCTCTAGCCCCAGAACACGAAGACCCAGCAATAGGCTGGTATAATCGATTTGCCAGACATCCCTATTATGGGACTCTAGGTATGTTTATTATGGAAACCAGTTGAGGAGAACCAGGCTTATCTGTTACTGATCTTCCAATTCTCCCTCAAAATAATTGTTTCAGAACCAAACAAGGTGAAATATGATTGGCTGATCAGAAAAGGCATCTGAACAGAAAGTAGAAATGAATGTTGTTAGGTTCTACTTTGACTGAATGCAACAATTAGTAGGTCTTTTTTTAATAAGATTGACAGGGTGAATGATCCACAATACCACACACACACATTATTAAACAAAACATGTACGAAGTACTCTAAAATGGAAATGTCATGTACTTCTGCTTGTCAAGTCTGGGATGTAAAGTAACACACTGTAAATGTGTTTATCTTTACCACTATTGGTTCCCTGATGATAATATTAACAACCCACCAAAAGACTGGGTTTTGATTACAAAATGATGATGAATGCTGTGGAGTTTTTCGTTTATTGCACTGTTTGTTGATCATCAGATGCATTGTGAATTAAACAAAATGTTGATTTGTAGAAATTGATATTTGTAAGTATTCATATGCATAATGAATCAATGCTATGAGATGAAATTAACTATATTCTGAGGTTAGACAGATAATACCAATTATCAGAATACCATCTAATTTTCCTGTCTCCTCTCAGAATACCATAACTTCTATCTCCTCTTAGAATACCATATACCTCTCCTATCTCCTCTTAGAATACCATATACCTCTCCTATCTCCTCTTAGAATACAATAACACCTATCTTCTCTTAGAATACTATATACCTCTCCTATCTCCTCATAGAATATCATAACTTCTATCTTCTCTTAGAATACCATATACCTCTCATATCTTCTCTTAGAATACAATATACCTCCCCTATCTCCTCTTAGAATACCATAACTCCTATCTTCTCTTAAAATACCATATACCTCTTCTATCTCCTCTTAGAATACCATATACCTCTCCTATCTCCTCTTAGAATACCATAACTTCTATCTTCTCTTAGAATACCATCTACTTTTCCTATCTCCTCTTAGGATACCATATACCTCTCCTATCTCCTCTTAGAATACCATAACTTCTATCTTCTCTTAGAATACCATCTACTTTTCCTATCTCCTCTTAGAATACCATATACCTCTCCTATCTCCTCATAGAATACCATATACCTCTCCTATCTCCTCATAGAATACCATAACTTCTATCTTCTCTTAGAATACCATATACCTCTCATATCGTCTCTTAGAATACAATATACCTCCCCTATCTCCTCTTAGAATACCATAACTTCTATCTTCTCTTAGAATACCATATACCTCTCCTATCTCCTCTTAGAATACCATAACTTCTATCTTCTCTTAGAATACCATCTACTTTTCCTATCTCCTCTTAGAATACCATAACTTCTATCTTCTAGAGAATAACATATACCTCTCCTATCTCCTCTTAGAATAACATAACTCCTATCTTCTCTTACTTAGAATGCCGTATACCTCTCCTATCTCCTCTTAGAATACCATAACTTCTATCTCCTCTTAGAATACCATATACCTCTCCTATCTCATCTTAGAATACCATAACTTTATCTCCTTATAGAATACCATAACTTCTATCTTCTCTTAGAATACCATAACTTTTCCTATCTTCTCTTAGAATACCATAACTTCTATCTTCTCTTACTTAGAATGCTATATACCTCTCCTATCTCCTCTTAGAATACCATAACTTCTATCTTCTCTTAGAATATCATAACTTCTATCTTCTCTTACTTAGAATGCCATATACCTCTCCTTTCTCCTCTTAGAATACCATAACTTCTATCTTCTCTTATAATACCATAACTTTCCTATCTCCTCTTAGAATACCATAACTTCCATCTTCTCTTACTTAGAATGCCATATACCTCTCCTATCTCCTCTTAGAATACCATAACTTCTATCTTCTCTTAGAATACCATAACTTTTCCTATCTCCTCTTAGAATGCCATAACTTCTATCTTCTCTTACTTAGAATGCCATATACTTCTCCTATCTCCTCTTAGAATACCATAACTTCTATCTTCTCTCAGAATACCATAACTTCTCCTATCTCCTCTTAGAATACCATAACTTCTATCTTCTCTTACTTAGAATGCCATATACTTCTCCTATCTCCTCTTAGAATACCATAACTTCTATCTTCTCTCAGAATACCATAACTTCTCCTATCTCCTCTTAGAATACCATAACTTCTTATATCGTCGCTTAATAGTTTTCTTAAGTCACAGAGTGGATCTTTTCACCAATTTCTGCCATACTCATGCAGTACAGTTGTACCAGCAAATTTTGTTTGAATGAAATTTAGAATAACATCAATTTTTCAACTACCCATTGCACAAGACTTGTTTACAGGTAATTTATTCTTATTTTCTATGTACAATGTATCTTTACAGGTATGAACTCTGGGGTCATGTTGATGAACCTAACAAGATTGAGAAACAGTACTTGGTTGGAATCTATGAAATCTTACTATATAGAATATAAGCTAAAAATAACTTGGGGTGATCAGGATCTCATCAATATCTACTTTCATTATCATCCAGGTAAGTACTCAAAATAATTCTAAAAATTTAAATTTAGTTCAATTTAACATAAGGTATTAAAAAAATGCTTTTAATTATCTTTAGTAGAAGTGTATGGTATAAAATCAAAGAACAAAACAATTATTTACATATTAAAAAAAAAATTTTGTATACCTTAATGTACCAAAAAACGATTGTAAAAAAATCACCATATATATACATTCATTATGTTCAATGCATACTTTGTATAATGTAAATCATACAGCAAAGATATGGGATGGAAATTCCCTTGAGTTGTCAAGTTGAGCAGTTAAACTTTGACCAAAATAGAATGTGATGGCACTGTTTCAACTTCAACACATCGGGACTCGCTCATATAAACCCCAAGCCTTTAGTTTCTCTTAAAAGTTCAACAAGTAAGACATTTGCAAGATATTCATAAAAATTGGTTCATTTTAATTAATTCATATAATCTGATCTGTACATGACTATGTTTATAGATCAACTATATGTATATCCCTGTGAATGGAATTATCGTCCCGATCATTGTATGTATATGAGTGTATGTAAGGATATAGACATCAATGGTATATCTGTGTTACATGGATGTAGAAGAGTGATGCATAATGATAAACAACCTGCATTTAAAGCTGTTTATCAAGCATTTAAAGAGGTAAGAGTAAATTTAAGTTAGAAATCAAGGAAAGGCAATTGAGTTTCTGAATTTTTTTTGTTACCTTAAGGAGGTAAACCTAGGGTAAGGGACACAACTGTTGCAAATTATTGGAAGGTTTTGTGTTCAGCATTTTACATCAATCTCATTTAAGCATCAAAGTAACTTGAACTGATTTCATTCTGTTTCAAATGAAAGCTTGAGAGGCTTTGATGAAATTGAATATGATACAAACATTTCACTGATTTCAAGAGTTATTTCCCTTACCCAAGGTTTCCCTCCTTAAATTTACAGGTATTTATTCTGCTAGTACATTAATATTTATTGAATTAAAATCACTAGTATTGAAGCAGTTGACACTGCAGCTTTTAAGAACGGAATGTATGTAGGTTCTTATTTTCTTTCTTCAAGGTAAACAAGGCTATGAATAAGTGGAAAATTGATGAAGTTCTGTATAGTCACATAATTCCATCACAATGCCACAATCATCACAGAAATATATAGCAGCAGACAGAAGTGACATTGTTTACAATTTAGGTGATATCTTTATGTCTTCAGACTTAATGTTGACATATTTATTTTTGTAGAATTAAATGTCCTTTAAGGTTTTATCTAATATTAGTAAATATATCATTTTTTTATCTTTCAATCGGAGAATTACTTTGCACAGGTCTTAATAATCACATCTCTTATTCATTCTAGCACCAGTTTTCCAATAGTATAAAAGACGGGTTACTGAGAAATATAAAGCATCATTTAGCAGCAGTACACAATACACCCTGTGGCCAGATAGGACCTATTGTGTATACAAAACATATAGAGGAATTTGTATTAGAACATAGGTAACTAAGTTCAACACTGTTAAATATTGCTTAAACTTTACCTGAAGAAATTCCATAATCAATAATTCTATTGACTATTGGAGTTAGACTGGTCACTGCTTGGTTAGTGTGGTCATTGTTGTTTTATTAAAAATTCAGAAATGATTGTCATTTTTTCTAATAGTTGCAAAGAAAATTTGTTGCAATATAATTTTGTTTTTGGCCATGGGGTAGTTCTAAGTATTGCAGAACTTCAACTCATATTCTACAAGTTGCTATGATGAAAGCAATAAAGCATGCAGTTGTTTCTGTATTTACAATACTTATTTTAACTATGATGTAAGTACTATTCTGTGTAAGAATCAGGCAATGAATGACATATCATATTTCTCAATTTGGTCTTTATTGCCTCAAATATATTCAATACATCTAAGAATACAACTGAAAAGCTATTTTAATGCATTCTGAAGCATCTGTAATGTAGATATTTTTTGACTGCTTGTATAAGGAAAAAGTGCAGGAATTTTTTCTTGGTACATTTCAACTAAATTTGACCTATCAATATTTTAAAGGCAGATTTTACAATCACTTTGATTGTTATTTCTGGAGGTTATCAGGTACAAATACTTGGTTAATGCAATAAAATCTCTGCATGTTTTTTTTTTCCTTTATGTGCCACACCTTATACACATTTTGCCTGATTTTTATACGGAGAAGAACTTAAATATTAATTTGTATCAGTCTTCCATAGGGTCATAGGTCTTATTGTGTGTTTATTGCTTTCACTTTTAGAAAAGAGATCTTTTTCCTGATATTTTCATTTAGAAATCATTTAGGCCTTTGTTTTTAGAATGTGATTTTTTTGTGTTCTTCATGGCAAGAAACTTGGACTATTTTGTATTTATGGTTTGTTTTAAATAGAATAATGTGGAAATGTTCATGTGGGATAACATTCCAGGTCAAGAAATACATGTATATATATATCATTTAGTTTGTTTGAGATGTCAAGGTGTCTGGACCATAGAATTTACAGCCTGGGAAATTTTGACACACAGCAGAATCAGAATTCTCTTACCAGTTTATTATTGATTAAAGATATTTGATTAGATTGATGCCTTTATTTTCCATGTTATTGCTAGTGTGTTTAAGTTTAGTGTATATACTAGCATTAATTCATAAGATATTTTTTTATTTGTTCAGACATCAATTCATATATAACTGTACAGTGGGACCTGGAAACACCTCAGATATCAGTCGGACCAGTTTTTTTTAGGTTACATCCCTCTTGTTCAACCGATGAGCTTTTAGAATGTATGCAACTTTAATCCTACACAAATTTTAGTGCACATGTGTTATATCACTGTATCACTGGACAAAGTACACATCAAATTGGAAAAAGGTCACAGTAACTTACTGAATTTGATTTTTTGTGAGTTCTGTGTTATGACCCCTTTTATGTGAAAAGTAGGAGAACTCCTGTTCTATTTTTAGCTCATTGATATGTAGGAGTCTGTGTAGCAATACAAGGTAGTAAATCAACCTCCTATTATGTCTTCAGCACTGTTAGTATAAACATGCAGTATTTAGGTGGTAGTCTTCTTCAGGTTAAACTTGAGGTAGAAGCTCTGAAAATAATTCAACTCAGTGAATTTAGCATCAGAGCCTATGGAAGGTGACATCAGTGGTCTGTAGCTTTAAATACGCAGTTATAGAAGACAATGAAGGTAACAATTTTAAGGCTAATGGAAGTGTCTGGTTCTACTGTTCTGTGTAAATTTGTGATATTCAAGGTTCAAGGTTCTTTGGCCATTTTTAAGTAAACCAAAGAGGTGGTCTTTCTTTTTATCTTTTTACTGCCCTGAAAACATTATGAGGAGGCTTTTTTTATTCTATTTATATCAAAATTTGCAATATACATCCTCAGAAGATATGAGTGAAATCCTGAGGCTAAGAAATTTCTTTATGTTGCCAATACTGTACTGTAATTTAAATGCTTCTTTTTACTATATTTGGTATTACTTCCATCGAGAAAATGTTATTATTTTTATTGCAAAAATGCATTTTTCTCCTATATGCAACAACCGTAATCTAAAAGAATATTGTGATATACAACCCATCTCCCACAATGACAATCAAGTCAATGTTTTAATCTTAAATATTTATATTTTGATCATGGACAAACTTTTTTGAGTTAACATACATTTATCCAGAAAAGTCTAGTAAGCTTTAGTGAGCTTGGAAGACTGAGGTTAATGATTTTGATTCCATTTTTTTGCCCTTTAACCCCATCAAAACTGAAAGATCTGAGCCTGTTTAATATGGAAACTGTTGTTGGCTGAAAGGTCATTGTAAACATGTGATCAAACTTATATGTTTGAAACTTACCAAACTGTAAATATGTGATCAGACTTATATGTATGAAACTTACCTAATTGTAAACATGTGATCAGACTTGCATGTATGAAACTTACCTAATTGTAAACATGTGATCAGACTTGCATGTATGAAACTTACCAAATTGTAAACGTGATCAGACTTACATGTATGAAACTTAATTAATTGTAACATGTGATCAGACTTACATGTATGAAACTTACCAAATTGTAAACATGTGATCAGACTTACATGTATGAAACTTACCTAATTGTATCACTGTATCAATACAAGGAAAACTTTTTCAGAAGTGAGTGGATCTCAAAATTAGGTATGATACTGTTTGGTTTTATTTTATCAAGGAGATTTACAACTTACTAATCATGATTTTGTGTGTATGAATTCAGTAGGATTATAATGGTGTAGGGACAAAATTAAATCTATGGTTTACTGTGATATAATAAAAAAAATGTCACTTTAATTAATAGTTATTTGTTGTAAATAAAAGAAATCAATACAAAATGTGAAGAGGATGATGTGTGTACAATTACTTTAATTTGTGTGCCATATATATGTTGTTTTCTTTAATGCAGTAAATATTTTTTATAGTTGTATTTTAGGTTCATGTGTTATTTTTAATACACATATTTGTAACAAATTTGAGCTTTTTATTTACATATTTTTTTTGCTTACGATATGGCTTGGAAACAAGATACCTCCAATTTCCATTAAAAAGACATTGGAATTGGTTAAAAAGTTCACAAGTTGTTTGCATGAAGCCAGGTGATTATTTTTTGACATTGTACGCTATACCCTAGGTAAGGTTGTAACTATTAATTAGACTGGATTGACAAACTGTACACGCATGTTTCTATTTAAATGAATTTAATGGGAGAGTATGATTTACCTCACAAAATTTATATATTAGTCACTGAGGATCATATCCTAGACTCGTCAGTGACAGGTCATTGATGGATTCAGCTAAAAAATAATTCTCAACCAAATCGACTAATTTGCAATTTAAATCTACAACTTACTATAAATCAGATAGGCTGTCCTGCCACATATATATACCTATATATGTTGTATATGTTCATTCATTGTCATATATCCTTCCATTACTAAAAATATCCTACCTCTCTTTTTTAAAGTGCAATGCCTACAATCCAATGTATGCTGCCCCGTGCAGGTCCGGGTGTTAAAAGAATAGGCCTGCAGCAGCGCTAAGCTTGTTGTAAAAGGCGACTAAATAGTGCCCAGAACCCTAGCCAGGGGCTAGAGCGCTCTGCCCACAGAGCAACTGGGATGTGTGCCCCAGGTGGTGGAATGGGGTACCCCTGGCGTGTTACATGCTGGGGTTGTCAGGCTATAATACGGAAAACCTGACTGCCAACCATAGTGGTGCACCGTGTTGGGAAAAATGCCACGTTCCTCGCACATTAAAGAACCCTACTGTGGTATTCTCCCGGAGTAGGAACCATAGGGCTCCGCCACAGGAGGCTAAATTGCCCGACCCTACCCACCTCTCCCCATTTCCAGTGGCAATCAAAATTTGTTGACCCTATTGTCCTTGTGTCCCATCCCTTTTTCATTTCATCATGGTTTCATGTTCATTTTATCATCAATTTCATGTTCATCGTCTCAATATAGCTGAAATATTGCTGCTCGGACGTTAAACCCCAACAAACAAACCATTGTATGCTCTTTATACATCCAGAATAGAGTAAGTTGTTTCTGATGATTGGCCTACTCTATTTCTAGTAGAAAATGTCTTGACATCTTGACAGCTAAGAATCATGCAAAATGTGATTGATGGATGAAAAGCCTACATATTTTTATTTTTAATATTTTGTTTGAATTGTCATAGTAAACAGAAAATAACATTCGGTTTTTCATATAACCGGTGTTCTCAGGGGTTAAAAATTATAGAATGCACTGTATATTTTAAAATTAAGGGAGATAAATTTGTAAATGACACTTAAATACAATAGAATCTATTGGATTTTCAATGTTGATTATCCCCTAAGAGCAGACAAATTGGAATGAATAATTACACATTTCATAATATAGACTCTTAAAACAACTTAATTGCAAAGATAAAAATATGAAGCCTTTTTTTGGGTGTAGCACATTTTTCAGATTTTGCAAGATTCTTACAAAGACAGCTAATTATAACTTTCATTTATATCTTACCTTAAGTAAGGGGTGGTTTCTATCAACATTTTGGTCTTCACTGTACTGTGGAAGTACTATATGGGTACCAATTTTAGTGGTTTTAGAGGTTTTTGCGGGTAGACCAGAACTCAAAATTTGGTTCCCAATGAAAAGGAGATTCCCATTGATGTGTTTCCCAAAAAACTTAAAACCACAAAACTACAGATTTGAGAATCTGTGTACCTGTGTTTCTTCCATAATCCATGGAAATTGGTATCCACAAATTAAAGTACTTTCACAGTATTCATCTTGATAATTAGTTCATTAAGTTGACTCTCTTTGATATATCTTGTTGAGTAGTGGGTGTGCTGTCAGATCTCATTTCATATGATGTAGTAGACATTAAATGTCCCTGTCTACAAGTTTATGTGGGAGTGAGATAATTGATTGGGTATAGCTTTTGAATTGATGGTGTGAAAGTGGGTGGGTTTGTGTTGTATTGTCATGGTGAAGCTGATGAATCACTTGTTTCTGGGGTTTTTTTTGTTTGTTTGATGAAATTTCAATGTGATTGAAGTAATATTAAGTGATTTGTATATTTAAATTAAGTCCTAATGTATATCAGTCAAATGATTCATATTTTATTGTTTTACATTGTTATTGATAGTGGTACTATTTGTATACTAGTTAAATAAATATTTATTTTTAGAACTATCTGTATTTCTTGCTTGCCAGATCCCTAAAGCAGACAGACAGACACAAAATTATGGAAGTTTTTATAAGGTTCTCCTGCACATCAACTGGAAACATGACATCAGAATTTTGATGAATGCAGTTGAGCGATATGCCAGGAGATGGACTAGAAAGGGAAAAGAAGATGTCGAGACACTCTAGTCGGTTAACTTCTATAAAATCTTGATACTCACTCGAACTCAACCCCTCAAAACGTCAATGAGTTCAAAAACAAACTCTATTTTTAATGATTCACATGTCTGTGCTAACGTCCTTTGGTATTTCTATAGGTGATGGTAATGTGGCTCTCTCATTTATACTATTTATTGGATACCGAAGCTTGACAGAGGTATACCGCAGTATGCCAAGTGCACGACTAAACCCCAGTCAAAACTCCTTTCAACTTTACTCACGGCAGTCAAAGATTGACTTAAGTGTTACTATAATAAAATCTGGTCTACAAGTGCATTCTGAGTCATCAATTTATTGGTTATCAATTTCTTGGAAAATATTTGATTTTTTTCTTTTGATTGATGTTAGGTCCTTCCGATTTTTATCAATTCAGATTTTTCTTTTTTTTGGTTATGGGATTTTATTCATACAAAAGGTTCATAAGAGCCTGAATCGCTCATCTTGCTAAATTTTTGCCTTTCAAAGGCAGTAACTCTAACAAGGAGTTGTCCGACAATTTTTACTCTAAGAAGTCTTTGGTAGCAATTATCATCAGGATCATTTCAGCAACTGAAAGTTTCATTCTATCTATCATAAAAGTTCTCAAGATATTGGCTGAAAATTGTAAAAAAATCATTTTTTTTCACCTTTAAAGGCAATAACTTTTAAATGGCGTCTTCAGACATCTTCAATCCCTTGGAGACTTTTGTGGTCCTTATGATAACTATCATTTCAGCAATTGAAAGAATTTGGCTAAACCTAATGGTTTTGAAGATACATGAGAAAAACTTCTGACTAACTCCTTTGTTCTATTTCTATGCAGGACACCCCAAGGAGCATTCATACCAAGTTTGGTTCCAATTAGTCAAGTAGTGTCAGAGGAGAAGATTCTTGAAAGAAATAACATTAAAAATAGCAACAAAAAAGCAACATAAAAAAGCAGTACTTCCAACATGGCTTCGCAGATTAAAACGAAAATTTCTTAATAGAAAGAACTCATCACACTGAAGACTTTTACGCCGTGTCAGAATTTGGCAGAGCTTAACGGTTTTAGAGATATATACGAAAAACTGTCTGACCTCTTTGTACTAATTTTAGTAATGGCGGCCATGTTTTTTGACGGATCAGAAGTCCCCAGATTAATTCTATGCAAGATACCCCAAGGAACATTCATACCAAGTTTGGCTTCATGGGTCAAGTAGTGTCAGGAGAAGATTTTTGAAAGAAATAATATTAAAAATAGCCCCCCCCCAAAAAAAAAAAAAAAAAAAAAAACAGCAATGAAAAAAGGCAATAACTCCAACATATCTTAACAGATTAAAATGAAAATTTCCCCACAGATAGATCTCATCGTGGTGAACACTTTTTACCTTATGTCAGAATTTGGCAGCACAGAACGATTTGGGAGATATATGCGAAAAACTACTGTTTGGCCCCTATGTTTAATTTTAGTAACGACGGCCATGTTTTTGACGGACTAAAAATCCCCACATAAGTTTATGCTGGATACCAAAGAAACATTCATACCAAGTTTGGTTCTAATTGATCAAGTAGTGTCAGAAGAGAAGAGTTTTGAAAAACTGTTAACGACGACGACGACGGACGTTGTGGCAATAGCTCACCTGGCCCTCGCAAGGTGTGCTAAAATGGATTGATTTTCTGTTTTCGGACTATAACTCAAAAACCCCTGCAGCGATGGAATTTTGGTGAATTGTTTGGTTTTTTTATATTTAAAGTAATGGGACTTTATTCTTAAGGAAGGGTGAATGTTGCAGTTTTTAAACTATAACTCAATAGTGTTTATCACGAAACTGTGGCGACTTGTTTCTTCGTTTGATCGATGTGAGCTCCCTTTCGAATTTTATAAATTCTGAGTTATTGGACTTTATCTGAATCATGACCTACATGAATATATCCATGATATAATATAATGTAGAATGCCGTGTCATAATTAGTTGAATCATATATTCGAAAGACAGACGAGCTAATCCTTGTCCGTTACATAACAGTGTTAATGTACTGACAGATACCTATTATCTCGCTCTCATAGTGCCATCAAACAGATTTGTTTTGGTCAGTGGTGTTAAATTAAGTATGCATTAAACATAACGATATGGTAATTGATCAGTAAATAGACAAGGGTCAAATCGTCAACAATTCTACGAAGTAGTATAAACTGGCATTCAGATTGGTCATAGAGTTAGCTATTCCGGTCTAATCATTAATCTTGATGGATCGTGTAAAAATGAATTTGAATGAAAGTTGTTTTCTTAAACGTTTCTAGAAGTCCTGAATGTATCGTTTTTATTAGAATATAGTAACCCTTCGCCTGACGACGAGTAAATTTTATTCCGGAAATGTCAGAACTCCGTCAAAGAAGTTGCAAACCTTCATCTGATAAATACAAATCATACACGTGGTCTCACGCAAATATACTGACGGAGGCTGTAAGGTGGTGTATGCGTGTATCTTTCAAGGAATTAGTCTAAATATTATAAATAATCCCAGATTTTTCAATGACATATTTCCTTAATTGAGATGTGTTAGGATCCTGTAAGACTAGATTGTTTTCTAGAAATATGTACCTTTAAACTAGAAATACGAAACTGTTAATTTATAGATTAGAATTTGGAACATAAAGTTTTAAATTTTGGAGGTAAAAACACATCTAAACATAAATTAGAATGAAAATGCAGTACGCTTTACAACCACGCTTCCGGTCAATTTCTGAATTGGCTGCTTTTTACTTGAATAACCGCTGGGGAGGTCACCCCTTTAAACTTTAAATATGTGTATAATTCAAATGTCTGGTGTTTTGACACAGAGTTCTTCGCAAAATCCCTATTTTCACAATGTTTGCAATGTTTATATTACATGTTGGCGTCATTTATATAATTGGTCAAAGCATTTACGACTAATTTTACTTTTACGATATTTTGTGAAAAAAGTTGTTTTTCATTACCACAAGTAAAGACGGCATTCTTGCTTTTTATTATAATGAAAACAGGATGAGTATGAATAATAGAACACATTCGACTTCATAATCACGAAATGCCATTGTAACCCTTACAGGCGCGTAGCTGCCGTTAGGCAAAAAAGCTTTTGCCTGCACTTAATTTTGCCAATTTTCTTAAATAAAATACATCCAGGAGAGGCATAAATGATGCTCTAAAACGCTACCAGGGCTCCCCCTGTCGTAATTTTGCCTACACTTCAATTTGGCCTCAGCTACGCGCCTGCCTTATATCATTAACATGAAATTAATTGGCACCGTGATTCTAAAAAACGATTCATGAATTTAAAAGTAGGAACATAAAACGAATTCATAAATCCCGATCTGTATAGAACTAACACATACCAAGGTGGATGAGTATGGGCGAAGTTTATAACGTGTGCATAATCAACATGTTATACAGCCCATATACCGTGCATAGAGGTTACAGACCACCAATTCAACCAATGAGCATTTGGAACGTACGCAAAAATAGTCCTACGCAGAAATTACCCCTGTTCCTCATAGTGCTGTGAAAAAAGTTCTCATCTTATTTTAAAAATTTAAAGAGTTTCTGAAAGGAAAAACATTTCTGTACATTTTATAGGTGCATTTTGCTTCTTGTGATGTGAAGCCTAATCTCCATAATGATTTTTAAATATACCCCTATCTTGTGAAAACACTGGGATTTCCCATGCTATTTATAGACCCTTCACTTCCGGTGACCAGTACTGCACTGCAAGTCTGCTAACCCCACATGCCATTCTGAGGGTTGTGAGCTGACATATGTAGAATCATGCTGATATATAGTCATCTGCAGGTTAAAGTTAAGGTAAAGTCCAGAGAAGCCATTGAATATTGTGAAATTAGCATAGAAGCCTATGGGAAGTGGAATTAGTGGTTTTTAGCCTAGACAATGACTCAATTAAAAATAATGTGTTAATAATAGAACAGTACGACACGTCGTTGAATTTCTGCCACTATTTAACATTTTCAATATAAAACTAGAACATTTTACACAAAAATAATAATAAATTAATAAATTATTAACCACATGAGTCAGTAGAAGTTTGAATAATGAAACAAATATTATAAACATTGAAAAATTTGAAGATGATTTTGAGAATCTCAAGTCAAACAGTCGCAAAACAAATGTGGGTGAATTAAGATAATAACTATGGGTTCTATTTTCTCTGACTTCAGTCAAACATGTGTATCTAGAAAAAAAATCATGACATATCATGCCCTAGATAGAAGAAATTTATAAAAGTTACATTAATTTAATGTAAACTTAAACCAAGAACTTATATGATATTTGCTGTGCTGATTTTTTAAAATTATACAGAAAATAACAAAATCAACAACCACATGAGTTTCACTTGATATAGTCCATTCATTTATACAGTTTAAATCGTTGCCTCCAGCATGTCAATTTGAACAGAATTCGTCGATGTCTAAAACATAAACTTAACTTAGTCAATTTTGGTGTTCTTTGCAGCATTGATAAAACAATACACCAAAATAAAGTTGATTTTAAGAAAATTATGGTGAAACAAAAAAAAACCTACTTGCCAAAAGACATTAATAAACCTTAAGGTTTGTGGATTCACTACTCTAGCAAATAGAACCGTACATTACCATACACTGAAAGAAACACATACACACTGGTCAGTAAGATTTGCTTTAAATTATAAGTCCTGCTCACTAAATTTGAAGTGATGCACCATGTTCTCTATCCACAACTAGGGACAATAACTTAATTTCACTATAACCAGAATTACAGGACTTTCACACTTACATTATTATCTAAAAATATTCTCAAACAGAAAAAATTTAGACGTAAAATCCGCACGTTTGTGGTCGGGACTTAAGGGTTTAGTAAAAAAAATGTACTTACATTGCATCGGTAAATTTCTTATATTAATTTCGTTCACTATGTAATACCACAATAGTACAATATAGTCTGTGGAAGCGTTAATGATAAAGAATAATTTATTTTGTTCAAATTATCCGTGCGCCAGAAATAAATATTCAAAGTTCCTCACACTAAAATGTTTAACAAATATATGTTCAATGAAAGTTTTCGTTAGGACGAGTCACTTCCCGTATACATATTTCATCGAAACCTACAAATTTAGATCCGGCACATAATTTTCAATCCTAAAATCAAATTATACCAAAATCGCAGCATTTTGAAGTTTTGATTTGAAAAATCAGTCGCCATTGCAACAGCTACTTCACAAGACTTTGAAATTTCCAAAATTTAGAGTCAGCATGTCATTTTCACCCTAGAATCAAAATTTAATCCAGATCGCTGCATTTTGAAATTTTGGCGAGAAAATTGGTTGCCATGGTCACTGCAACTTTCCAGTCTTCTTGAAATGTCAAAATTTACACTCAGCAAGTCATGTTCACGCTCAATACCAACTTCATCCAAATCGAAGCATTTTGAAATTTTGGCTGGAAAATCGACGGACAATATATGCGTTTTTTTTCGTATAATCTTGTTTGGCGTATCAGGTGTAACACTGTACCCGATTTCAAGTTTCTAGGCACCTATGTTTCTGAGATATTGCAATGTCCTTTATTTTGACACTTTCTCCTTATTTGGCAGCCATTTCAAAATGACCACCTTTTTCTGAGTTTTGAAAAAGAGTAAACCAGGGAACTAAGGTTATAGCGGTAATCAAAAGAATGTAATCCAGGGACAAAGACCAGACATGGAAAACAGACATACACAATAAAGAACATAAAGTAATTAAAATCTTACATACAAAGTAACAAAAGCAAATGAGCAATTCGGACTCCACTAAAAACTGGAGCATGGACCAGGTGCACCGGTAGGGTAAGAGTCCTCTGCTTTTCTAGAAACACTCGCCGAGTTGCTCATAAAAAGTCAAGTCCAGGGAAGACGAAAGAGGAAAGGAAAACAATGACCCGTTGAATAAATCAGTTTTCATGGTGCAGATGGATGATACACCATCGAAGTTTAGGTACATCTTCCGATGATACCGGATATGTGTGCAAAGTTCTTTGATAGGAAGACGGAAGAAGACGGGAAAGTAATAATAATAATAATAATAATAATAATAAACGGAATAAAAACAATAAGTCAACGACATTTCGAGAAAATAAAATTTATCAAAATGCATACTTTGGGTATACTCATACAATCTGTATTCTATCCCGAATTAAGTGTTTATATCTAAAACAAATGTCATAACTTTTTTCCTCACTTGTTTGATAAAAGAAAGAACGGGTTTAGTTATTTGATAGTAACGCAGTGACCATCATAAACAGACTGGATGATTTGTTAGTCATACTAGTATTGCATTCTTTTATGTGTAATACTGCTAATCTTAATTTTCGTGTTATTTTAACATATATTTACTTTGACGTCAAATAATACAACATTGTTATAAAAATAAAATATAATTCGTCGATTTCGTAGAGTCGCTGAGGTAAAAATAGTTAAATATATATATATAGTAACTATCCTACATACTCAGTTTATGTTTAAGGCACTGAATAAGGTCAATAGACATTACCTCACCTCATTTATCCTCTTCTTGTCCACTGTCAAGTGAGGTCAGCACACACTCTCTCCACGTGTGTCTATCCTTGACTGCCGTGGATATAAAGTGGACCCATGATGAAGTAGAACTGAACCATTTCATCACATATACCAACAGTCAACTTCCTTCTGTCAAGTTGAATCATGAAACATCAACCACACCATCTCAGTTTTCGATACTTCCAGCACATTATCAGAGATTGCGTTATCCACTGATATATACTCCAAAACCAACAGACACCCATTAAAATCTTATGCTCAAGAGCTGTCAATTATCTCATTTGACTACGAGTATAGTCAAGCTTTTAAGCTATGGCTCATTTGTTCCAACGAGAAACCCTAAAAATCATTTGGGTCAACTAAAAACAATTTAAGAAGGAAATATAATGTAACATCAAATAAAGTTTCCAATAATATAATACAATAGAAAAATTATAGTATTTCAAGCAGTAGGCTGTTACAGTACACGGCTAAGAAAAAGAACTCATTGTGTCCGTACATACCACACTTTCTTGAAAAAACATTCACGGTACCATTCGTGAGCACTGGACCTCTGTCGAGGAAAACTGCACAACGATATCCTAAATTCTTCCTGTGCCACCCATGGTTGCTTTCAAACGTAATCCATACGGACAGAAATATCTAAAGACAGTTCGATTTAAGGCAATTCGCGGATATACAGTCGTCAACTTTCACCAGTACTGTCAGGGGGATAAAAAGTATTTTGTAACGTGCACTGCAAGAATGCAAACAACTTTGTGACCTCCAATTTATTGGCGAATCAAAACAACCTTTTCACAAACGTTTGAGTGGACAAATGGGCGACCTAACAAAAGAAAAGTCAACATTTCAGATTAACAAACCACTGTCACGAATATTTCAACCAAATCATCTCTGAACTACACATTGTTTCACTGTGGAAAAAAATTAATGCGTTACAAGTATTTATTTGATTATGAAGTGAGTTTTGTTCATACCATTTACTATTTTACACACTCACTTTATGTTTGAGACACTGAAGGAGGTCATTAGTTGACTGAAAATTTTGCTTAATTATGCACGAAGTCAACTTATGTGAAAGGAGCTACATTTCTACAGCTAGTATGTGTCATAAATCCGGGAAGACTCTGAATCTAATTGAAGATATAGTGTCTCATCTTTGAGATAGAAACTTCATATCTGTCAATCAAATTGTGATGACGACCGTAAAACTTCTACAGTAATGATATTTACAAAGACTGAACGTACCCCTGATTAAGAAAAAAAATATTGACAATATCCATACTCTACAGAGAAAGTTCGTGTATAGAACAACGGATCGACAATAACGGATCAACTCTATAGGCTGGATATGTTTGGTATATTGCAACTAAGAAAAGCAATCAACATTCATCAAATAAATGATGCTAGAAAATAAGCACATACTTATAGTATAATTTAAGAATATGAAAAAGATTTCAAACATGAAATAAAACAACAGTACTTTTTGAAGTCGCGAGTATTCTTAGCGACTTCTTGCACTCGTTATTTCAATACTGTACACAGGCGCGTAGCTGAGGCCAAATTGAAGTGTAGGCAAAATTACGGCAGGGGGTCTGGGGGCCGCTTAAGGTCCCCCGAAGCTCCGCGGAGATAGCGTTTTAGAGTCATTTATGCCTCTCCTGGATGTATTTTATCTAAAAACAAAACAAAACAAAACAAAAACAAACAAACAAACAAAAAAAAAATTGGCAAAATTAAGTGCAGGCAAAAGCTTTTTTGCCCAACGGCAGCTACGCGCCTGGTACATTCGCATATGATTTGCATAATTATAAATTACTACTCCACATTAAGCTGCTGATCGGTTCCGTGTTTACCGACAACTCCAACTTCATAAGATAGATCGAAATGTACCGCTTAAATATCATACACATGTGGTCTACGTGTCTTTTTTTTGCTTTTATGAGAACGGGAAGTTTACATTAAAAGATAAAATGATTGGTTAGCATTTACCAGACACAGGGGCTAGTTACAATTGATTATAAAGGTCATATAAATTATCAGGGCCCCAATATATATAATCATTCATTATCAGTTGATTAGTCTAGTTGAAAATCAAAAGCGACAAAAAGATCGCTAAATATTTGAGAGTTGATTGAAAAAAATTCGGATCATCATGGTAACGAAAAAAGTAGTCACATCAGGGGAATAAAGATTTTAGCGGAAGTCACCCGATTTTAGAGCATATCGCATTCGTGTCATTTCGGATGTTGAAATTAAGCCAAAATCAGTGGCATAAAATATTTGATGATTAGCGACTTTGAAGACTTCAGTAATTAATTAACATCAGAAAGTCAGTGTAGTAAAACAACAAATGACAATTTACGAGTCGTAAAATGCGACGAGACACCCCATTATCTTGTCACCAAGTTTGGTCATACAAGAAATTAAAAAAAAGTACGAAGGTCTCGCTCTAATAATTAAAGTTATTTGGAAAGTTTTTTATCTGGATTTTTTGGCCAACCGTACATGACAAACGAAACCTCATCTGGCCGAGAGATCTCATAACCTAAATGTGCTGTCAAGAAATTCAAACACTTTGAATTGAGTAACCATGGAGAATTTTCTAAACTTTTGAACAGTATTTTTTATAAGTTTTGTGTTTGTTTTGTTGTTATACAAGTATGCTCTGGTTAAGAATATAAATAAAAGTTAAATGATAGAAAGATTGTAAAGCCAAATTGTATTTCAAATTAAAGATTACAGTAGTCTTCATTTGAATTTGGCAGTAAAAGTTCTGTAGAAATGAGTACATACTAGTATATGTATATGTATATGTAGTATATATACCGGTAATAACCTTAGTCAATGTAAGGTCAGTGGTCTAAAGTTCATCAATTGTTACGCTACTGATGTATATATATTCTATGTGACATTTGACAACCTGAAGACATTTGATTATATCCATATTTTGGACGAAATAATTTTAAACGGTAACCAATATGACTGTCAACAATTCAGTCAATAATGAAATATTTTACTGGGTTAAACCAGCATTTTAGAAGTCAATTTGTTTCTGTATTTGGATGAATTTGACATTTAACGAAGTCAGACGTCTTTGTTTTACATTAACCAAAAAAGTATGAGAAACTAGCTTGTGTCAGATAGGAAAATGTATATTTAACTTTATGGTGAACATGAACTGCTCAATGACGAGAAAAATCTGAATTATTAAAGACAATTTAAATGTGGCGAATCAGAATCACGATAATTACGTTAAACAGTGTTGAAATAATATTATACCATATTTTCTTTCACTTTTTTACTTGATTTCAGGACGAGACTTGCCAACACGCCCGCTACACTAATAAACCACTCATCGTGGAGTCTGACCACATATTAATCTTTGTTTTTGTTTTCTTTATTTCGTTTTATAATTAGTTTGTCTATGTATTATATGTATTAGATTTTTGATATTCTGTATCGAGCATATTTTTCATTTTACATTATGTACTTTAAAGCAAGATAACATACGTTCTAACCATAAGGTAAAAAAGAACAAATATCTTCAACGATACTTATCTAATTAACTTGTTTCATGGATGTCGCATAGTTTCATTAACCCATACTTCAGTTAACTGATATTCCAAGCCGATAATCCTTATAGATATTATGGATCAGAACATCTCTTTACACTCTTCAGTAAATGACTACTAACTCTACCAGCTTGTCAGTCTCCCACTACCGATATTTTGCATTACATATTGTGCAGGCTTCCCTATTCGCTTAATAAATATGAGAGTATGGGAAGCCGTTGAAGTTTTTTTAACGGAAATTCTGCAGCTGATTTAATTGGTAAAACTTCACTCATTATAGTTTGTAAAATTAAAGCTTATTTTCTAAATTGTTTATTGTGCTCAGTTTTGAACAGATTCGGGTTTAAAACAAGTAATAACCAGACAACTGTACTCAAACAAACAAGACTCACGATGTCTGATGATAGAGTAAAAATACCATCATGTTTGCAAGCTAATTGGGAAATTTCATTACTAAATACTTTGACAGATGCAATGATTGTCTCTGTATCGAATATTTTTAATAGTGATAACATTCCAAGTCAACTTATACTTTATTCGGGTTTTTGTCGAAGTGACAAAGAATTTTGGAAGAACACTGATTCTTGAAACAGTGTAACGGAAGAGAATGAATAGATTCACAAAAATAAGTCATTACCAAGGATCAAACCTTACAACCCTCGGTGGGATGCCAGTGACAAACCGATTCAGCTATATATCAATCCCGTAAAAAGTTCAACAATTTAGGTATACTACATTCTACAACGAAGGTATGCCGTTCTGCCTTACGCCACTAACATCAAGAGTCTTCAAGCAGATATAAAGAACCAAAAACGGATTACACAACATGGAGATTGAATATACATAGAAAAATGAAACCATTAAAATATGGAACGAACAATTAAAGATCATACAGCAAAATGGAAATAAACCTAAAACAGATCACATAGGAAGATGAAGGATCAAATCTAAGGTTAGAACACAACGTAAGACGACTGAAACAAACATGAAACATATTACTCAGCGAAAAACTAGAACAAAACCTAGGACAGATCGCACAGAAAGAAGAAAGAACAAACTTAGAACAACTCAATTGAAAATGAGACAAACCTAGAAGCGAAGAGACCACACAATAAGAAAGTGGAAAAAAGATAGAACATGTCACACATAAAGATGGAGCACACCTAGAACAGATTACACTGTAAGAAATTAAAAATAAATCTTAAATAGGTCAAACAGCAGGATAGAACCAAACTAAAATAAATCAGAGCAAAAAAGATGAAACAAACCTAGAATATATCACACAGCAGGATGAAACAAACTTAGAATAGATCACACAGCAGGGTGAAACAAACTTAGAATAGATCACACAGCAGGCTGAAGCAAACTTAGAATAGATCACACAGCAGGATGGAACAAACGTAGAATAGATCACACAGAAGGATGAAGCAAACTTAGAATAGATCACACAGCAGGATGAAGCAAACTTAGAATAGATCACACAGCAGGATGGAAAAAACGTAGAATAGATCACACAGAAGGATGAAACAAACTTAGAATAGATCTCACAGCAGGATGGAACAAACTTAGAATAGATCACACAGCAGGATGGAACAAACGTAGAATAGATCACACAGAAGGATGAAACAAACTTAGAATAGATCACACAGCAGGATGGAACAAACTTAGAATAGATCACACAGCAGGATGAAGCAAACTTAGAATAGATCACATAGCAGGATGGAACAAACGTAGAATAGATCACACAGAAGGATGAAACAAACTTAGAATAGATCACACAGCTGGGTGAAACAAACTTAGAATAGATCACACAGCAGGGTGAAACAAACTTAGAATAGATCTCACAGCAGGATGGAACAAACTTAGAATAGATCACACAGCAGGATGGAACAAACGTAGAATAGATCACACAGAAGGATGAAACAAACTTAGAATAGATCTCACAGCAGGATGGAACAAACTTAGAATAGATCACACAGCAGGATGAAACAAACTTAGAATAGATCACACAGCAGAATGAAGCAAACTTAGAATAGATCACACAGCAGGATGAAACAAACTTAGAATAGATCACACAGCAGGATGAAACAAACTTAGAATAGATCACACAGCAGGATGAAACAAACTTATAACTGAAAACAATATAAGAAGATAGAAACAAACCAAGAGCAGATCCCTCAGTAGGGTGAAACAAACCTAGAACAGGCCAGACAGCAAAAGATTGACCGAACCTGGAACAGGTCAGACAGCAAAAAAAAAAAGACAAATGGAAAGACCTCGAACAGGTCACATAACGAGAAGGTTGAAAAAAACATACAACAGATACAGCAGGATAAAACCAAACTAGAACAGATCCAATATCAAGAATATAGAATGAACCTAGTACAGACCGAAGAACCAAGTGGCAGTAAGTTCAACAGAGGATAGTTAAATTCAATATAGAAAACATAGGTTTTCTGTCTGATGATACCTTCTTGTTAAAGATGCAAAACCTTACAGCATAGCTCCTTCAAAAGCACTACAATTAGATTTGTCAGCAGCGTTATAAACATAAAATAAAAATGGATACACCACCACGAGTTAAAGCATCATGAAGCTTCACATTATTTTTTGAGATCCACAATGGCTGTACATGTGTTAATAATAATGCCAAGAGCATTAAGTTATGCGTCTTGCTTTTATATGTTCCATCCTATAAATTGATATGCATATTATGCGTCTTCTTTTGCTGTTATAATTATGCTCATCAATTAATCATAAAATCATTATATTAAAATATAATTTTATTTTATGTTTTATTGCTGGAATTAGTGTCATTTCTCAAAACCTTAAAGTGCAACTCTATGACTTTTTTCAATAAAAACTCACTTTAATGTAATTCGGAGATCTAACAGAAAATATCGTTCATGTACCATAACATACTAAGAAAATACTTTTGAACAAAAGTACCATTCCATTTATAAATAAATAATATTTTAAAGAATATTCACTGGTTAAATATTTTCACATGAATTTCATTTACATTTCATAATAGTTCAGGTAAAACTAATATGAATTGAGCCTTTACATTGAAGTTCACGTGGAATTTTACATTACAATCACGCGACGTAAGCACGTGATAATCACATATATTTCATGTTAAATTTGTGTTGAAGTTCATGAGAAGCTAGAAATGATTTATTAGAAACAATATATAATGTACTTACAATATCGTTATTGAATGCTGAAAAAAATAATTAATACAATTGAGTTATATTACTTGATATCGCCATTAACGTTCAAAAATACACTTACCCCAAGTTGAGGTACACTCCTGCTTTTTTAATGGGAATATTGTAGTTTTTTTAGTTTCTCAGCTTGTCATCTACGTTTTAAAAACTATTTAATTCATCATATATCCGACAGCAACAATTACCTTTATTTGGACATAAATTAAAGAAATAAAAATGACTTCTACATGACTTCTAACCTTGTTGAACAGGAAAGCCCAGGCTAAATACCAATTTGCTAAATGAATTTATCTATTGAATTAGTAACAATGGGGCTTAAACCCTGTGGCCATTATAATAAGCACCTTCACTCATGCAGTTAAACTGCTGTAGAATATTTCCTTCACATGGACAAACTTACCTGTTCGGAATTTCAGTAGGTGATCAATTGAGTGTGATATATTAGTTGAGATGTTTGTGTTACATATGCATGTAATCATATTTTAAAGGAAAATAAGTCATGCCACAGTCTGGATAATGCGACCATCCTTTTGCAATTTGTTCTATTTTATGTAATAAAAGAAGTGTTTAATACACACACACACACACACACACACACACACATATATATATATATATATATATATATATATATATATATATATATATATATATATATATATATATATATATATATATATATACATAAGCCGATGCATTTTTCCAAAATCTTTGTATTTTATCATTCATATCAGACGTGTTTTTCAATGGGAACAAATTGTGCTCCTTTACTTGCTGACCTATTCCTTCACTCTTATGAGGCCGACTTTATAGCTGATCTGATCAGAAAGAAAGCTTATCGTTTAGCTAGATCCTTCTATCTCAGTTTCCGCTATATAGATGACGTATTATCTTTAAACAATCCTAATTTCGGGGATTTGATACATCCCATCTACCCAAAAGAACTTGAGATAAAGGATACTACAGACACTGTGAAGTCAGCCTCATATCTTGACATACACTTAGAAATCGATGGTAAAGGAAAACTATTGATCAAAGTTTACGACAAACGTGATGACTTTTCATTCAGAATCGTCAACTTTCCTTTCATCTGTGGCAACATCCCTTCGGCTCCAGCGTATGGAGTGTTCATATCACAACTCATACGTTACCAGAGCTTGTCGAAACTACGCAGACTTTTTGTATCGCGCTAGAACTCTAACAAATAGGCTTCTGAAACAGGGTTATGTTGCTACAAGATTGAAGTCATCACTACAGAAGTTTTATGGTCGTCATCATGAACTCGTGGATCGTTATGGTGTATCCATCAGCACCATGAAAACTGATTTATTCAATGGGTCATAGTTTTCCTTTCCTCGTTTGTCTACCCCGGACTTGACTTTTAATGAGCAACTCGGCGGGTGTTTCTAGAAAAGCAGAGGACGCTTACCCTGCCGGTGCACCTAGTCCATGCTCCCAGTTTTTAGTGGAGTCCGAGTTGCTCATTTACTTTTGTTACTTTGTATGCATGATTTTAGTTACTTTATGTTCTTTGTTGTGTATGTCTGTTTTATGTCCGTGTTGCCTACCTTATAGGAAAAAACTCCTAGTTTCAGCTATTTAAATGCTTGTATAAAGGTGTCTATTTAAATGACCACAGAGTTTAAGCTCCATTGTAACGAATCGGTATTTACCTTGGGTTATTCCAGTTCAACAAGGTCAGAGGTCACAGTCAAATCTCTGTAATATTTATAAAAAGATAAATGTCTGTGGCAACATCCCTTCAGCACATGCGTATGGAGTTTTCATATCACAACTCATACGTTAGGCCAAAGCTTGCCGTAAGTAAGTAGACTTTTTGTACAGGGCCAGACTTCTTACAGTTATGCTTCTGGAACATGGTTATGTTGCTACAAGATTGAAGTCATTACTACAGAAGTTTTATGGTCGTCACCAACTCGTAAATCCTTACGGTGAACCATGCAAATTGATTGTTCAACGTGTCGTAGTTTTCCTTTCCTATTTCGTCTTCCCCGGACGACTTTATATGAGCAACTCAGCGGGTGTTTCTAGAAAAGCAGAGGACGCTTACCCTACCGGTGCACATGGCCCATGCTCAAAGGTTTTAGTTGAGTCCGAGTTGCACATTTATTTTTGATACTTTTTATGTATTAGTTTGTTAGTTTGTATAAGTCCTTTGTTGTGTTTATTTGTTTCCAAGTCTGGTCTTTGTCCCTGGATTACGTTCTTTTGATTTCTGCTATAATCTTGGTTTCCTTGATTACTCTTACAGTAGATTTCCTGACCTTTGAATGAACTCATCGATTGAATTTGTAACAATGGAGCTTTATCTCTTTGGTCATTTAAATAGACACCTTCATTCAATCAATGAAACAGCTGAAAGTAGGAATTTTTTTCCTACAAGGTAAGAGATTTTTACCTACACAATATCAAGTTTTTGCCTAGAGCTCTTCGTAACTTTGGGTGGATAAAATTTAATAACGTTGACTTAATGGTGAATACTAAACTGTATCATTTTTTAGTACCAGTGGACATGTTTATACAAAACTAAACATTCAGACTAATTTTTCTTCGCATAAAAACTACTGAAATTACAATAATAAAATAAAAAAATGAAAATCTGCATAAGTTAATGTGAAAAAAACAACAACATTAAGCACTTCTTTAATTATATAAAGTTGAAAATGCAAAATTTGCATCAGGCTGGACAAATTATCCAAAGTGATTCATGGCATTTTTTCGTTAAATTATTATGCAACATAATCTTCTACTGAAACTCCTAGCAGGTAAATTTTTTCATGTGAAGGAAAATTTATTCTACAACAGTTTACGTGCATGAGTGAACGTGTTTATTTGAATTATCACAGAGTTTTACCGCCATTGTTACTTATTCAATAGATGAACTCATTAGCATAACTGGTATTATCCTAGGTCTATTCCGAATGTCAGAAGCCACGATCAACTTGTTGAAAATACGTACCGACTGGCATATGAATATCAAAAGGGAAAACTTCACCATGAAAAATATTTACCTGGAGTATTCTGGCTCATTAAGCCTCGAATATGGTTTAATAGTTCAATGTTCATACTAGTACTAAACAAAATGCTACTCAAGTATTCGAACTTTGTAAATAATGATGATTTACCTTGACAATGATAATAATTTACCCAAGATTATGTATTTATACACAAGCCAATATGGACCACCTGCACATTAGAATATTACAAGATGAGTAAGTTTGAACATTTTAATAATAAACCCAAATGAAGCATGTATATACAACTGAAAAATCTAGATCAATTTAACTATGCACGATGTAATAAACGCACATGAAAGGAAAGTTCACAATCGCAAATTTTATTTAATATCTCCCAGCAAATGACAATAATAATGTAGTTTGATGATGAATTCATAGTCTAGACGAGACTTAAGTGGTTTCTTCATTCAGGTACCGTACCGCATAAAATTTAATGGTCTATCGAAACTATTCTTTCACATGTTCTATGGAAATGTGTCATAACTAAATTATCGCCATTACTTCTGAATATAATCTTTTAGATTTCATACATCGCTTATTCTTATCGGTCCCATTAGAACAGTTGTATGTTTTGTCTTCTCTTTCAATATACGGTTTATGCTCATCACACAAGAGCATGTATTTGATAGAAAAGATTTGACGTAATTTTTCCTTTGTTGAAAATCATATGATTGCCATATATTTTAATTTATATTTTTGTTGATTCACATGTAATTTTCATTGTTTTTGTTTTATAGTATCAAAGTCTCTCACAGCATTTCAAAGACACGCTTTTGTCTGTAAAAAAAGTCATTATCGACCACAATTTATTAAAACAAGAGCTTAATAGATATGTACTTTACGCATCCGTTAAAAGACGAATTTTATGCATCTGGCATTTGATTTAAATGTTATAGATAGATACGGTAAATGCATGAAATATCAACTATTCCCCTCTTAAATAAAAAGGAAACTTTTCTGTGTCAAACCTAAATCAATCTTTATAATAACCTTGTACTTTGACCATAAAGTGAACAGGGATTTGGGACAAGTGGAATTTTTGGTGAAAGTTACAGGACTAATTTAAAAAAAAAGAGAAATTTATTTCCTGAAAAAAAAAATTAGAAAGAAAACGTAAAAAAAAAACAACAACAAACAACAAGAACAGCAACAAAACAGGAGGTAGAGATTACAAATTTAAAGTAGAATTACTTCTAATTTTGTGAAACTATGGGAAATTATCACATAATTTGTAAAGCGGGAACCGTTAAATACCTACCTATCATTAAAATATTCAAATAGTACTTTGATTTGTTTTACGAAGATTTTATTCATGAGAAAATATATCAATGGTCTTTATAATAGCTATCTCTATACAACTTAAAAGCAAATATTCCCAGACTTGGTGGTTATCTCTACACAAGCTGAAACAAACGTCCCAGACTGTATGGCAATCCATTTCTATACAACCTAAAAACAAATGTTCCCAAACTTGACGGCTATCTATACAACCTAAAAACATATGTTCCCAAACTTGAAGGTTATCTCTATACAACCTAAAAACAAATGATCCTAAACTTGACGGCTATCTCTATACAACCTAAAAGCAAATGTACCCAGACTGTATGGCCATCCGTCGCTATACAACCTAAAAAATGTTCCCAGACTTGATGGCTATCTTTACATAACCTAAAAACAAATGTTACTAGACTGTATGGCCTATACAACCTAAAAAAAATGTTCCCAAATTTGATGGCTATCTCTATACAACCTAAAAACAGATATTCCGAGACTTGATGGCCATCTCTATGCAACCTAAAAACAAATGTTCCGAGACTTGATATCTATCTATATACAACCTAAGACGAATGTGCCCAGACATGATGGCTATCTATATACAACCTAAAAACAAATGTCCCCAGAATGGAGGGCTATCTCTACATAACCTAAAAGCAAATGCTCCCAGACTTAATTGTTATCTCTACATGACCTAAAAGCAATGCTCCCAAACTTGATGGCTATCTCTATACAACCTAAAAGCAAATGTTTCCAAACTTGATGGCTATCTCTATATAGCCTAAAAACAAATGTTTCCAGACTTGATGAATATCTCTATACATCTAAAAACACATGTTTCTAGTCTTGTAATTAAATGAAATTACACGTCATGTCATATTTTAATGGTAAATAGTGATCACAGCTTTAACATAAGAAATCTAATATCATATGATAAAATGGTCGTACAATAAAATGGCGATTTCGGCCGTAGTACCATACAAGGTGACCATATAATGGCCAATGGCGATCACGCCCGATCAATGGAGATCAAAGCCGTACCATAGAATGGCAGTCACAGCCGTACTAACCGATGGCGGTCACGGCCATATCATACAATGGCGATCACAGCCGTAAAATACAATGGCGATCACGGCCGTGCCATACACATATGGTAATAACCGTACAAATCTATGTATGACATCGATCGAGTTGGCGATAAGATATAGAGAAAAAATATCGACCGCGTTGGACCTTTAATTTCCAACAAAGATTTATGTCCACAGTTGGTTTTAAAAAATCTGACAAAAACTTGCAAGCTTTTACCCTTTTCGAATAATTATATGCCTACCAATTATCCTAACAAATGTGTAGTGTTAATGACGGTCAGAAACCTTTCGATAAACAGTGTTAGTCATGTGATGATGAAGATTGGTCACGGTTTGATTCTGAAGACCTCTTAAGAAGAAACCAATACCTTTATATGACATTGAAACATTATTCTAGGTAATTGATTGATTAACCATAATATTCCCTGCTACTACAAACACAGTTTATAAATTCGGTTTTCGACGAAAGTGTTACGAAACCTTTGTAAAGTCCTTTCATTCAAAAGATAGAAAAAATTGCTATGTCAATACAAAACCTATCGTGCTAGAACATACTTGTGTCGTATGCGCTGACGTCGTGCTCAGATAACGTTTTTCAATTGGTAAATTTCACGGAGAGAGAACCACAGAGCTTCTTTGAAAACGTGGTAATTTTAACGAATAACGTATCGAATCGTATCAAAACAGACAATAGAAAGCCAGTGATAATAATACCCAATACAGAATAGGTGCGTCTCCAATTAATAAGCACTAGCTTACATATAAGACGGCACGCTAAACTTAGTTAGTAGATCGATGTAAAGACTAGAATCGAATACCGTAATCAACTGTGTTAATTCCGGACATAGGAACATAGTATGAGATGTTCTACACCTACAGACGGTTAAAAAAGGTTAAATAGTCTTGCGTTATCTTTGTAATATCAGGAAAACTACGTTTTGTACTTCAGGTAAGTTGTATTAATCAAGGTATTAGCACTAGTACGCAGAAGCAGAATGTAAGAAAACAGTCTATTGATACAACGATTTTAGCATTTGTATTTGGAATATTAATTAAATTGGTTACAGGTAAGTAATACTTTATATTTTATCTGTAAACTTTTTACATGCTATTAGAATATTGTTGCACTTTTAGTTGCGATAAATGATTAAACCTGTTGCAAAAAAGGTTGCATAAAACCATCATCTGTACAAAATTGAAGTCATTTTGAATAAAAATAAATAATTACATTAGCAAAAGTAAAAATAAATCATTTGTATTTTGAATTTTTTTGTCGGAATATTTGTCTTCTCGTCTGTATTTGAATCGAAGATAATCATTCTAATATTGGCAAGATACATTTGATTAAAGTAGAAAAATAAATACAACTGTTGTAGAAGATAATTGATTGTAATCTTTTTAAATCTAAATTCATTTTACTTTTTAAAAGTTCAATTGTAAATGTAATAAACAAGACAGAGTGAGAGAGAAATTAAAAGAGTATTTAAGGCAATCGACTGAAGTGAATTAAAACTACACTATTTCAATACTTCTTGATTTTTTTTTTGCAACATTATTACAATTTCTGTATAATTGCGGAACATAGTATAATTCTAGAATGTGAATTTAGCAATTAAGTGTTGTTGCTATCAAAGGACAATTCGTATCTGTTTAGTCCTTATCCAGTTGATGAGAACCTTAAAGATAACTTAGAAACCTATAAATTGAAATTCCATTTTCAGAAATCGCTTTACAGTATATGAAAATATAATTATTGTAGACATATGTCACGTAAAGGTCAGAGAAATTAAATTAAAACATATCTAAGCTATGGTCAAGCGTGTAAAGCCATGTTAATACTTAATCAAATCTGTATGATGAAAACATTGACGTTTTTTAAGTTCGTTTTAGAATTGGACATGCCTTAAAACGAATCCTTAGATCTGAAGTACCACGTATTAAGTCTTAAAATGGTGTAAGGGTTTTGTTAGACATGTCAAAAGTGTAATATCAAGACAAAACACTATAATAGCTAGTACAATAAGATCATCCATATTTAATCATGAACGCTCTTTTTGGTATAACAATACCCACATGGAAAATCGCATACTAGAAAACTATGATAATGGAAATAATAAGAACAGTAATAAGACAAAATATTTATATTTCTAATATAAATTGTCATAAATAAAATAGATAAATATTCAATTAAAAACGATTAAACGTCTTCGAAATTGGGAAACTATTCGAAAATAAATGTTCTATATTATCTCCCTTTGTCGTTCTTCATATTCCTACTCATATATATATATAATATATCTCCCTTTGTCTCTTCCCAAAGTCTCATTTATATTGTAATTCTTAAGGTCATTACCAAATTTACTTGTTCAAAGAATTGTTGTTAAGAATAGGTTTTACTTCTTTATAGACACGCTTTAAAATGCATTCTATAAAAATCTTTGGTATCACACGGACAATGTCTCCATTTTCAAGGGAACACAATGACTGAATGGTAAAAGGAAAGTACTCAACCCCTGACCCAAAGAAGCTATTTGTTGATGTTCCGTAACTCGGGGGGAGGGGGGTGTTCAAATAATTTCAAACACTGAACTTCAGATTTTCACTTTTCCACGCACAAAAACCTCTGTAATCATGCGATTTTGGCCAAGAACAGATTTTTTCTGCTTCTGTTGTTAAGAAGACCGCGTCCCTCCGGCTTTTATTAAAGATAATTAAAGGAAATTTGCTTCTTACAAACAATAAATTGAAGATGGTACTAATACATCGGACATATATACTATATCAACCACACAAGTACCCCGTTGATGTAATTTTACGAAAGAAAAATCAAGTCCACGCAATACATCGTATTATTGTTCAATAGCAACGGAGTGCTCTTCAAAAATGTTTTGTATCTTGCCAGGCTATTACTCTTTTTGGTGAAAGAATAAAATATAACATCTAAAACATGAAGAAAACTGGTATAGCCTTTTTCTGTAAAGCCTGAAATAACAATGCAGGATCATAGCGAGATAGGTATTGTTTCTTCAACAAATTCGATTTTGCCGAAACCTTGAAGAGCGAGTCTCCTAATATTTATCAGTAATCCTTTTATAACTGTTAGGATTAATACCATTTAGCCAATCCCTTAAATTTGATACCATCAAAGAATTTACAGTTGTTCACTTTCAATATATTTCATAATCAACAGACGCAAGGGACATAAAATTAATACATTGTGTTACATCCAATTGCTAATTTTAACAGTGTTGTCCATCAATGAAACACTACATCAATACGAACGCAGTTCTATCAATAACATCATTTGTATTCTGATATTTTGTCATCTTCAAAAGCATGATAATTGATAAAGTGTTTCTTTCAATATTTTGACTGTAATTCCATTAATCTGCTCCTGACTTGAAGAGTTGTCTTTTCTTGGTAGCAATGAGTTCAGTCTCATAAATGTTTATGAGATTTTGTTAATTACTTCGTAAACGTCATGTCCATAAATGTTCTTAAAGATAGAAGGGACATTATATGAAATAAGACGCTGTAATGGAACTTTTAAATAAAATTGATGTATGCATTCTAAGACGACAAACTTTTAAGTATTTCAGACTGTAATATGATTGTGAAAGGTAAACGGTCGTGATGTTAACGTGCCTGTCATATTCATACAGTCTACCGTTACCCAATTTTATTCATGAATTTAAAAAGAAATATTTTAAACCTAAAAGTTTCGAATTACGCAATCGTTTTTAACAAAGATAGCAAAACGGTTTTTTTTCTAAGTGAGGTACTTTAAAAAAGAGATTTCTAGCAAAATGCCTCAATAGTCTTAAGTCTTAACAACTCGAATGTTAGCAGTAGCGGATCGCGAGGTGCAGGGGGTTGGCACCCCTCCTTTTCAAAGTGTCAGGATCCGCCCCTGAAAGCCAGATGTTGATGAATACAATGGTGGGTAAATGAGGATTCGATGTAACAATTAAGTTATTTCCACACAATGTCATGGAGCATTAATCTCCCGCCTGGTCAAACAGTAAAAAAAAACATGTATTAAAAGATACGTATGTGAAATAAGTTTACCAAGTATTATTATGATAATATGACTTTAGAATTTGCCTGTGACTAACGGAACTATCTGTACTCTGCAACATCGCCTGTGCTAAATCCAAATCTCTAGGCATTTGGCATACAAAGCTATGTAAAAATATAGTTTTCATTAACCGGGTGATACTTCCTCGGAAGTAAATCGAGAGCGTGATTCTTAGTCGCGTATACAATATGTCTATATAGTATTGTTTTACCAAAAAGATGGCAGAGTATATAATGTTTATAATATCCTTTCTTAGATTGTAACTTATCTTTTTTAAGTTTTGAGGGGAAAAGAAAAATCAAAATTTTGATTTGAGATTTTTTTTTGTGTAACGCAACTCAGCAATATTTATTTATATTTAGAATGGGAATTACTGCATTTGTCCCTGCGTTATTATCTATTCCGTCTTAAAGGGACAAAACTTCCGAACTCAGAACGCCACATCGTTTCTTCTTTGATATCAGTTTAAACCTTCACAGACATTTTATTAGGAACTGGGATACATTTTATTGTCTGTGAGGCAAAAAAATCACTTTCATACGAGTGTGTTCGGTATTTTTATAATGTAATAAAGAGAGAAGGGCTATAGCAACAGTTATGTTGTATACTTGATAGAGATAAAAGAATTTCACCATTTCAAATGTCAAATAAGTACTTTATTCATATTTATGTAGCAACATAATGACATTTAGAAAAAAAATGAACTTACAAACCAATGTCAATGTCCACTTGATGTAATAATATCATTAATAATTGTAATTTTCATTTGTTCATTGAATGCCAAGTAGATCTTTAACTATGGTTGTGATACATTTAGTATATAAAGCATCTAAATCATTACATGTTAGTATATATGATATTTGAGTACCGATGGCTATCGAAACTTCAAATGCCTTGTTGAACTTCCTTTTAGGTTTGTTCTTTATTACAAATAACATTATATACATGTAATATACCCGATCGGGAAACTCTCTCTCGCGATATTTGATAAAAGAAAATCATATGGCTAATGAAGCTTACAAAGTAGGAAGTGATTATCAAGTATAGATGGATTTGAACTCCTTAATTTTAGAATAAGGAGTAATTTTTAAACCATAGTTTCAAGTTTTTGTACAGTAAAACACTCTTTTTCATGGAGCTTTTTGTAGATTGTACTGTATGTAACCTTCATAGCATTATTAAACATTCATTGTAGCTGACGTTATAAATGATGATCTACGAGCAAAATTTCTAAAAGTATTCTAAATTCATAATATTATGCTTAAAAAGAGCTTTAAGGTTTTATTTGTGTTTTGTGTACACTTATACCAATATTCTATTGATATGTTGGATGTTCAATGAACATTATGTAATACAATTGTATGTATTTACACTTAAAACATTTTCTTGTCTACGATCAAAAAGTTTGTTTGAAATCAATATAGTCCATCGAAACTTCATATCTACTAAATACAACAATGTAAATATAAAACATTGTGCATTGTACTTTTCTACTAACTTTATATTTTTCGTCTCATTATTTATACTTAGATACACAGCTAGGACTGAAGGATGTCGATAGAGAACATTAATAAATGGCCTTTTATCAACATCTTGAAGATTTTAAACTTATAAGACTGTTTTAACCCTGTTCCAATCTTAATGTCAGCAAAATGGGTATGTTTGCGACTCTTCCGAAAGGTTTTTGTAAACATCTTGTCGTACAAAGTATCAAAAGGCCGTACTGGAATTGATAAAAGGCTTCGGAAAGATCACGACCTGTCACAGGTTGTTTGACCTTAAATGCCCAAACTGCGACCTTGTTTGTCAAGGAAGTCTTTTCTTGTCGCATTTTACGTATACAGACAGAATGTAAACTTGACCCTTGCCATTTCACCAGGTATGCACACTTGCAAACTTAGTGAGGTTGATATATGAAGTATAAAATACTCCATTATCATTGAGGTATTGTTGAAGAGAAGAATATGAAATGATATCGGTAGGTGTCTTAGTTTACTTATCTTTGATTTTACAGCTTCTTGTTAGTAGATTATCTGTTTACACATTTGTTCAAACATCGATAGTCTCTTCTGCTGAAACGGTTCATTTACATATTAAATGTAACTAATATTTACGGTCATTCTAAAATTCAATCACTTCATATGTTGTGAACAACGCCTTTACCATTACTAAATGATGATAGGTTTGTTTTTGCTTTGAAGTTGTTTTTTCTCTTTATTTCAGTTAGATAAACTCAAATTTCAATTAGTATATCTCCTTATTAGTAAACGAAAATGTTTTTTTTCCGGTTATTAAAAAAAGGATGACTAGTCGAATAAACTATTGATGCTATGATTGAGGAATTTTAATCTCGTATTTTTTCGCATCACATTGTCATTTATAACATTTTTTTGGTAGACTTAACGAGATAAGCAATGAATTGGAGCACCTTTTCTTAAGGAAATGTATGGGAAAGTAGGGGAATGGACACAGTTGCAATTATACGTGCTTCCAATCTCTTTATGATTATACAAATTAACCTTTATTATCTGAGTATTAGCATTCTTACGACAACAAAAAAGCTGTTGCTGTTATACACAGATATCAATTTAATCAAGAAGGTAGAGAAGAGGCGATCAACACACTTTTACAGGATTGGGGATAGTTTATAAGATTCTCCTAGATTTGGATAGTTATAAGATTAATGATTCAAAAACAAATTGAAATATGGATTTTAAATAAATCTTGAGAAAGTACAAGGAACAAATTGGTTTTTTTTTCCCAATTCAGCTTTTTTTAAATACTATCCCACAAATGCGGCCATAATGGTTGAAAAACTTTAACTGAACGCTGCTTTTCTATAAAGAACAGGAAACACAAGAACACGTTTATATTAGTTAAGTTGGTACCCAAACGTAATTATTTAATCGAAATCATGAATCCTGTAATAAATAACTGGTGCAATATATTTTTGTATTTCCCCCTTTTTTCTTTTTATTTACTTGCTTTTTTTCTGGCATATATCATGAAATTATAAATTAATCTGAATCAAAGTATTTCATTTCCTTAGTAAGCATATCAATCAACGAATGAAAAACCTTTCAACTTATAATACTTTACCAGATCAAAACGAACATTGGCATCACCTAATACTAAACTGGTACATATAGGGAATATTCAACATGGTCATGATCTCTGAATTCATCACAAGGAAAAAACATCTAAATCTGATCTATGTAAATTGTATTAAATTCTTTAACAAGGATACTTAAACTACGTGTTGATGTGTGCATTTAACGCACAGATTATGTACTTAATACTTTTAAGAATGCAGGTGTGAGTATTGATATGCTTCCCCTTTGCATTTATTCCAATTATCATATTACAATGTCGTTACCGTCAAGCGTTAAATCCTTTATTCCTTAAAGCTCATACATTACCAATGTTATGAAATATGTTTATGCAACATATGTACTACTGTTTATACGTGTACTGTAAATAACACTTTATGTATTAATGGTAAATCTGATACAATCTATAAATGTATTGTATGCTCAGTGTTTGTAAGTATTCTATCGCAATACATATATTTTCTACGTTGTAATTGTTTAATTTTGGATGAGATGTGAAATTTAAAAAAAAATGCATATCCATTAGGGCCTTTTATGCATCTGTGTGATAGCTTTTGAAATTGTAAATGACAAATTAAGTTGTGAATTAATAAATTGTACAACACGAAATGATAGAAAAGGAAACGGTCAATATACTAAAAATGTAAGTGTAAAATGTTTTAAAGTAAGTAATAAATCCTTCTAAGTAACGCGACGTTATTCTTCAACATCAATTCACGTTGCGTTAAATTAAGAATTTTCAAGAGGGTGGTTGTTAATCTTACTGCAATGTAGACGTAAACATACAACTTACCTCCTCATAATGTTTATAAAACATAACTGATCAATTACTTAATGTGAAGTAGTCATGCCTTTTGAACAAATAAAAATTACAATTTATTTCAAGTATTTAATGAAAAACGCAGGTTATTGTCATAAAAGTGGACACAATTTCTACGGTAAAATTAATGTGTCTTTTATGAATAGGATTCGAAAAATTCGCTGTTTCTTTTTTTTTAAAACATGAGAATTTAAGAGAATGCAAAGTCCATTTATCTATCCTTCATATAAAACTAATAAGAAATTTTACGTTCCGTATCTTAGCGCCCGTTTCAAAGATATTGTTACCCAGTTTTTGATCAATATCAGCTGTATTACTTTACTGAGTGCAGTGATATGCATACATGTGGTGCATATTTAAATACGATTAGGATAAAAAAAGTTTGCAAATTTGCTTTCTCATAGACCAAAATGGAGAGTATGCATGCTAATTGTCATTAGTGTTCCCTTGACCTTTTGAACTCTTACAACATCAAGCATAGTCTCATATGAAATTGTCGAAAACGACAATGGACGGTAGTAATTCAAATGAATTGGATTTTACCATGTTTTTAATTTGGTTAAAAGCAAAATGAATCGCAACCCGATATTAATTTACAAAACTTCTCGACAGTGGATATTTCTTGGTTGTACGCATAAAATATCAACTTAAGAAATGAACGGATTTATAGCTTAAAGCGATCATTCTCAATGCAGACTGGGAACAGCACGATAACAAATTTATAACAATAACATAATTAAACCAAATTGAAAATGGTTAAATAATGATTTTCTACACAACCATCTTCGAATTATTTGGATTTTGTGTAAACGTTTCCTGTTCCTTTGTTGAGGTATGATTTGAGTTGTATTATTGACAATTTAACAACCAATCCGATACCCGCCAACCAGCTGAACAAGGCACCGCGTTATCCGATGAATATTCTCGCTATGATATAATTCTAGAATAACATTTTTAAATGATGAGACTTGCAGTGTCATTAATTATAATGACATTGTTTTCAGGTTGTGTTGGTATTTTTTTTCTGAACAATTTTGATAAACTGTAACGTACTGATTCTGACTTACTCTCTACGAAATAAGCATAAAATTAAATATATACATGTACTTCTCATTTCCTTAAGGTATAATTACACCTTATATAAGAATCTGCATTCTAATTGGTTGATAGCAAATGTTTTTAATCATATTTTTATGATTTCGGTATTTGTTACAGCTATCAGTGAATATTCTCTAAGAAGTATGTCATTTACCTCCTTTCGCCGTGGTTTTTGCGAAAACGTATATGCCTTTTTTACCCTCGCGAGCCCCGCAAAATCCATTCGAAAGTTATTTTGCTTTATAATTCAAAACAACTTTACGTAATTGATCAAGTTTGAAAAAAACGGCAGTGTTCCGAGTATCAATCAAACAGTAAAAAAATGTCAAACGGAAACACGATAACGGGTGGCCTTATAGCAGAACTAAGAATATATGGGAACGTTTATGAAGAAGACCCTAAAACATAAAACAATGGGTCACCTTTAAATTGATCTTCGGTGTCATTAAACAAATATACTAGTATCAAGGCAGGGAGGGGTTCGCGAAAAATAACCGTCTGTGCCATGATATATATCTGTTCATAATGATAGATATATAGGCATATTTTAATGTGTACAGGATATTCTTAAAACTCAACTCCACAAATATTAAAGCATGAAATGTAAATAAACTGAATCGGCTAAATATCATTTTATCATTTTTAAATCAATTTGTTGATCGAAATATTATTCAAAACGAAATGTATTATGGACACTTGGCATTCTAGCAAACGAATCAATTCTATGAAGAATTTGAAGATCTCTTGAGAGAGTAATCAAGGGAACCAAGGTTATTACGGTAATCAAAAGAATGTAATCCAGGGACAAAGACCAGACATGGAAAACAGACATACACAGCAAAAAACATAAAGTAACTAAAATCATACATACAAAGTAACAAAAGCAAATGAGCAACTCGGACTCCACTAAAAACTGTGAGCATGGACCAGGTGCACCGGTAGGGTAAGCGAAGTTGTTTTTGAAAATTTTTACTCAGAATATGCTTTCTTCAAATATTTTTAACAAATAGTATGTAATCTATAGAATATAGAGTGTGTCTTATATCATAAGACTTCATTTCCTCTCAGATATCAGTTGATGTTAAAGCATTGCCTAACTCTGTGGCTAAAACGATGATTACTTAATTCTTTGTTACGCGTGTCTTATCGTAGAAACATATTCTTTTGATTTCCGCTAGAATATTGGTTCCAATATCAAAAAGTGTTCTTTAATTCCTAGGTAGGTTCTGCTCTCGTTTATAGAGCTTATTTATGGTAAGTTTTGCATTTCTATAGTTTGTATAGTTTGTGCCTAACATTGTGTAGTAAAATTCTTGAAACGCGCGTTTGAACTTCATTGGATCGATGTGAAAATTTGACGTGAACGATATATTCTTATGAATTACAATATAATTTATTTCATATGAGGAGAGTTAAAATAAGTCAATGAATACTGCAAGAGATACCGGCCTTTTTCGAAAATGAGATTACTTCTTAACTATTTGTTTGTTCTAATATCGTTACTGCTTTATTCGGGGTACAACAACAAATCATATAAATATTTTTTTCGAAATTGATTTCGAAAAGTATTTAAGTATTCGTTTGCATTAACTAAATAACTGGAAAGCCATTTTATAGTTTTGTAATAGATTCCCTTTAATGGAGATCATTAAACTTATATGTTTTTGTAACCTAAGCAACAATGTTTCTTGATTTTACCACAATGTCATACAGCTCATTTTCTTCACTTTTTACCATCAAACTCAAATATGGTCCCAATGAGATATTTACAACTACATTATGTGTAAGCATTTTAATGTACTACAATGAGGCTCTATCAATAAATTTCACTATTGAAAATTCGTTAGTTTAAAACCAGTGTTAAGGGTAGTTCAAAATTAAATCAAAATAAATATCACAAAATATAATAATCACCTGAAAGACGACTAGCCTGTAAATAAACTGATGTAACACCTCATGGATAATCATTCTATAAAACTATCGTATGACTTAAGATACCATGTCTGGAAGTTCAGGAAACCTGCACTTGACTCTTGGAGATAAATTAGTAAAGGCTATAATCATTGGCGCTCTATTAATATACTCAAATATTGAACTATTTACACATATTGTCAACGCAGGACATGTTAATGAGAGTAACATTATCTTAATTCAATTTATATCTTACTCAAGAGACAAGTTAAGATGTACAAACAGGAAGCCTTCACAATTTATGTATCCCTGTTATAGTTGTCCGTTGTAATTCAAGGGATTCTTAAGAATGTGTAGGAAACATGGCGATATCAGTGCGATTTACACAAGATATCTTGACAACATTTGAGTATTTACAATATTGCTTAAATTGATCGTATTTGATAGTTACTGAATAGGTATAGTGTATGGTGTATAGTATACACCAAAAAAAATGTCTTCAGTTTGTGTATTATTTGTTGTGTAAATTGAAAAAAATTTTTTATTTTTATTTGGAGACACAACCCCAAACTTTAATGCGTATCACGATTCTGATTGCACGATCGGACTCTTCCTAGAATGAAAACAATATATGTCGTCGATGTAATATTACATGAAAAAGAGTAGAGGAAGACTGTTTACAGAAGGGTTATGTGAATGTCGTCAGTATAAAATTGAGTGTAGGGGAACTCTGCTATTAGAAAGAGTAATAAAGGGAACTAAGGTTATAGCGGTAATCAAAAGAATGTAATCCAGTGACAAAGATCAGACATGGAAAACAGACATACACAACAAAAAACATAAAGTAACTAAAATATTGCATACAAAGTAACGAAAGCAAATGAGCAACTCGGACTCGAAAACTGGGAGCATGGACCAGGTGCACCGGTAGGGTAAGTGTCCTCTGCTTTTCTAGAAACACCCACCGAGTTGCTTATAAAAAGTCAGGTCCGGGGTAGACAAACGAGAAAAGGAAAACTATGACCCGTTTAACAAATCAGTCTTCAGGACGCAGATGGATACACCGTAACGATCCACGCGTTCATGATGACTGTAGTGATGAGTTCAATCTTGTAGCAACATAATTTGTTTCAGAAGCCTACTTGTTAGAAGTCTAGCGCGATACAAACAGTCTGCGTAGTTTCGGCAAGGTCTGGCATAACGTATGAGTTTTGAAAAGTCATCACGTTTGTCGTAAAGATTGGTCAACAGTTTTCCCTTACCATCGATTTCTAAGTGTAGGTCAAGATATGAGGTTGACTTCACAGTGTCTGTAGTATCTATGATATGCGATGAATCTAATCCCCGAAATTAGGATTGTTTAAAGATAATACGTAATCTATATAGCGGAAACTGAGATTAAAGGATCTAGCTAAACGATATTCTTTCTTTTGGATCAGATCAGCCTCATAAGAGTGAAGGAATAGTGAGGAACAATTTGTTCCCTTGGGAATGCCGACCGTTTGTTAAAAAAGCGCGTCCACCACAGTGGACAAATATGCCGATTAAAAATTCCAGCATTTTGTAAATATCCTCTTCTGTATATTTGGAAGGTGATTTAGAATTATTTCTTACAAAGTATAATCTCTACTAAAGAACATTTGTACGTCATTCATCGAAAATGATGTATTTCCACTATTCGATAATTGAGCGACAAAAACAGAATGAGTCATTATAAGTGGCATTCGTATTTGCTTTACTATCGGTCTTAGTTGGGTTCATGCTGTACATTTTTCTGTGTTTACTTTTTTTCATTTTTTCCTTATTAAATACGGATTGATGTGTGTTGTTCCTTTGGTGTTTCCTGTGATGTCTTGTCCAAGAATTTCCCACCGTTTCACTTTCAGATTAAATCATTTGAGCTTTAGCTATGAAAGGAATTTATCCAAAATGTACACAAAACCAAAAGAATAAAAAATATTGTAATATCAATGATTCTTAGAGGAAGTTCAGTCGTAGTCGTTTATTTATCCTGTACTAGGTATTGAAAGTTTTAAATTTTATAATTCACGACGAGAAAACTTTGTATCGGAAGTTATATATTATATAACATTGTTGTTATTGTAAAACTTTGTGTCTTAAGCTATCGCCATCAATATTGTTAACTTAACGTCATTTTGAAAGTTACGCTAGCAGATGATAACGTTGGTTTTGAAGTTAGTGACAGGAAAGATCACAAACTCCTCATGTTGGGGTTGCTATGATCCTCGTTTTGCGACTAGAATAAACTTGATAGAACTACTCGCGAACTACAACCCTCCTCTAAATTTAAAAACGTACTGTTGCGTCAGGAACCTAGTTTATACAGACCAAAACCTTTTTACTACTCACTTGGTCCACGTAAACTTAATGTCATATTAACTCAACTGCGATGTGCATCTTCATTCATTAATGCGGACCTTTCCGATTTAAAGTAAATGTTATATCAAGTCCACGGTGCAGATGTTGGGCACTGAGTGAAGATGTTTATCACTTTTTCATAGAATGTCAAAATTCTTCTGAGATCCGAGAAACTCTTTTACAAAATTTAGCTGGATTAAATCTACCAAAAGAAATTAATGTTCATTTGATCACTATCGTTGACGAGAGTCCGTCAAGTGAAACTGATATAATTATCTTTGATGAGGAATTAATATACGTAAAAAATCGAAACGCTTCCTTGTAAGTTAAGTCATTTGTCAAAAGGGTGTCTACTGGTGTAGATATTTTTCCTACTAGTATCATTGTTGCTGTTTTGTATGTAAATGTCCATTAAAAGTTATTGCTGAATGGTTGCATGCTTCTGTGCTATATTGAAACTGCATTGACGGGGAGAAGACCATGTAGGTTGGAAAATTTTGTGTCATATACCCGCTTGTTCCTTGAGCAAATAAAAATCGTTATAAACTAAAACTGTGATTCTTGTCGTCCTTATGTGGGACTTTAAGCCGCTGTAGTTATAAATTATGATTATGTTGATGAAGAATTTCTAAAATTGTGCAGTAAGTAAACATATGTTCTACTTTCAAAATGCACGTGACCTCAGCCAATTATTGTGTATATTTTTTTCTGAAACCAGCGTTATGCTATTAATTAAGCAAACATATTCCAAACAAAAATCTGACATTTCTTATAATTCATTCCGAGAGGTTAACATTTAAGACAAATCTAAACAAAGTTTCAAAATTAATTGATTATCGTAGTTTGAACTTTAAGAAATAGTTTCTTTTGCAATTCAAATTTAACTAATGTTGTCAAGGTTACTGCTTGGAAAAGATAAATTGTGAATAACTAGAATTAGCAAAGGAACATATCGTCTAAAATTCAGAAAACTGATCGGACGATCATTTTTTACATTCTTTCGAGAAAAAAAATCGTGATAAAATGAAGGCAATATCAGAAAAACCTATTTCATGGTCGCCCTCACCATATCATTAATACATTCTCCGTTGTAATTCGTCGTCTTTAAGATAAAACATAATACAAATGAAAAAAATTGTTTAATCTGTCAATTATAATTCCTTGTTTTAAAGTACGTCTGAACTTCAATATAGTAAGACAATTTTATTATTGAAAAAATGACTTAATGTCGGATAGACACCAGTACATGCAATAAATCACTTTCAATAATCTTTTGAGATTTTAACTGTCAACTATTTTATTAATTATTTTGACCAACAATTTTAAACAAATCCTTCATTGGAGTAATATTGAACTTACATTATCAACACTTAAATTGTTTAGTATTTTGCGAAAATCTTTATTAAGAGGTGTTCTTAATGTTTTTGGTCAATGCATTTTTTAAACGCAGACTAGGGTGTATTTAATCGGTTGTCATGAGTTTAATAATGCTTGGCCAATAATAACTTAAATGTTAAAAATAAAACACAAACGTTAGTGACCGTATCTTTACGCCTAACCCAAAAGGTTGGCATTTGAATACTTTAAACGATACATATACATTTCTTGTAGTTAATTGAAGTGCCAGCAATACTTTCCAACAAAGCTTTATCGCGGAAGTTCCATGACTTCAGTTTCAATAAACACCCATTTTATTGATTTTTAAACAAAATAATCGAACCCACCCAACCCTTTTATAACAATTATCAACAATATTATTCTAATATACTTACATAAAGCAGTATCTTCATTGGAGATAATCTTTATTTTAAATGGTAATGACCTGTTTGTCGAGCGGAAGGGAAGATTGCATTATGAAACCAAAGCCATATCGATGCATGCACGTGTACTGTTTATTTTCGAACAATGCCAAACTTCCTTGAAATTCTCTGAAGTATATATATGACGTAACGTTTGTGTTACAGTAACCTAGAGTCAAATGTTATCTAAAACTACACCTTATTGGATGAATATATAACAATCCAGCGCGTGTTAGCATGCATGATCTTTTTTATATCAAGTGATAAAGATTCGGGAATATTTCCAACTTAAAAAGCAAGACATGAATGAGCTCTATACATACTACTCTCATAACAAAAAGAACGTACACAAACTAAGTGGATGACATCCTTTTCGCTTCGTTTTTTTAGTAAGAAATCCATGTATCAAGAATGCAGAAATAATACTAGTATTTCATCTATTATTTGTTCTACAAAAAGTAGTAATGTTTTTTAGAGGTAACTAACGTTACAAAAACATAGCATGGCTAAACCTTTGTACATAGTTGCTCATTCGCCAATCATTACTATGCCTGTGTAAGTAAATATACAAAAATAAAACATGATTTTGAACTGAAATAGAAAAAAATACAAACGTGGAGCGACGAATTACATAATGAACTTTTCGTTATAATTGTTTTCGATATCCGACTTCTTATTTCATGCAAATTTGAGAGAAAATAACAAGGGGACATTTATTTCTCTTGCCTATTCATAAATTTTAATTATTTAATTTCTAGAGATGCGGAACAAAGTAATTTTCTATCACTTACCTTTTAAATAATGATGTAACTATTATGTTATGGTGTATTCTAACATTAGGTTAAATGACAGCGTTAACAACTTTGCACCTGGTTAAAACATCATCATAATTGTCCTAATTGAAAATCAAAGAAGTTCCAAATATAACAGTATCAGAAATTATATGTAATTATATGAAATAAATTTATTTTTTGAGTTAACCGTTATTTCAATTTTCGTTCTACCCAATGACATTAACTCTTGGTTATTTTTTCATAGTACAACAAAATTTTCGTTTTGCCTGATTATTTTCTACCCATTATTAACGAAATTTAACAGCAGTGCTTCCTCGAAGTTAATGTACTTTTTTTTATTTGGACGAGAAAATTCTTGCTATTAGTGGAGTTAATTTTGTTTTGTTGTATTTAATCAATTTTAGTGAGAAGGAAAATTATGTAAAATAATTTTTGACGAACAGGTTCAATGACGTAATACCACATCTATCACGTTTGGAAGACGTATCAGATGAGTTCCTATTTAAAAAAGACAAATACCAATCATATTAAACGATACTTTATAAAGAATCTAACTATATGTCAACTAACTTGCTTTTTGTTTTGTTTTGTTTTGTTTTACTATTTTAGGAGGCGCAGAAATATAACTAGAAGGTATAATTCAATTTTTTCAACATTTATTGTGACTTAGTAAATGAATTATGATTTATATATTGGAAATAAAACTTACGTCACACTACAAAGATTTCAATACTTTATTAAATGCCTCATCTTCACCAAATGATACATGTACACAGAATGGAACAAATAATCATCAATGAATGTACTTATGACAATCAAATTATAACCAGCACAATTTTGGCAAAGACATAAGTGGGTTTACGACGATGTCGTAAAACCTGTATGTCGTAAACAGTAATTTCGTGTGACTACAGTTTATATAATGGAAATAAAACTTACGTCACACTACAAAGATTTCAATACTTTATTAAACGCCTTAATATAGAGCTCAGCAAAATATCATGTCTACTGACAAAGTTTGCAATGTGAAATGAATTTTTTACAAAGCTTATTCAACTTGTATATTACACAAATATAACTCAAATTCAACAATTTTACACCATTTTAGGTATGGAAAGAAATTCCTCTCTTTCTAAAGCTTAAGTAAATATGTATGCCTCAATATTAATAACCCATTGTCTATGATTGTGATCAAGAAACATTTTACAAATGTCATATTAAAACATAGGCAATATATAACATTATCAAACATGTTATGTAGTACTTGTATAAAACCATTGAAAACTATTTCATTATAAGCTCAATGAGTATAATCAAGTCCTTCAAACTCTTTAATACCTGTTGTGTACCCTGAAGGGGCCAACGGGTAAACATAGTGATTAAAAAAGACCTCCTTGGTCTTCCACCTCCCTATATACATAGCAGTATCTGGATTGCAACCAGCTTTTAAAGCTGCATTAGCCGAAAACACTTTACCGTATAACCCTTACCACCTAAACCAACTAAACTAATGGCTTCATTCAGTATTTTGGAAACTATCTCAGCCTTAATTGCTGTGTAAGCTTTATTTAACGACAAAAATACAGGACCAGATTCATGAGTGAAATCTTGAGTTCTACATATATACTGTTTTAATGCACATAAAGGATCAGTTTTTGGGACATCAGATGGAGGAATACACACCTCAAAGCCGGATCTTTATGAATCATTTTTTATGCCAAAAATGTAATAGTCACTGAATTATGAATTATGAATTATGAAATTCAGCAAAAATACTAGTATTGTCATTTAACTGTTCGAATTTAATGTTTTTGGATGCACAAAAGCTTTTAAATTTTTCAATATATCTATTATATATCTATTATACTGACTTAAAGTTTCCACCGTGGATTCGTTAAAGGTTCCGGTTGAACTCCCATATTTATGCATGTTTGTCTTAAATTGTTCAATTTTATTGGGGGGCTTATCGACATCTCCTTGAGAGTCTGAAACCAAAGCTTTGATTTCCAGTATGGAGCTAACAGGGTTGTCTCTGCTTGTTGCTCCTTTATAAGTCTCAATATTTTCGGAATTAAACAAAACGGTGGGTTCACATAATTGTTGTGTTTCCCCCAATCTATCTGGGCAATACAATCTACTCCCTGTGTTTCCGGGTCGTAGTAAAGACTGTTGTATAACCTCAGTTGTCAGTTTGCTATAGAGGCACACCTGTCGATTGTGTGTGGACCCCAGATTTTGTCCAGGATTTGAAACAGTTTTGGGTGTAACATCCAATCGGTTTGAAGCACCCTCCTTGAAAGGAAATCAGCATGTGTGTTTTGCGCTCCTGCCAAGTATTTGGCGGTTAATGTGACATTGTTCTGTAAAGCTTCCGACCAAATCAGAGCAGCTATATGAGTCAAATCTGGACTGGGACCCCCTTGAAAGTTTATATTCGCTACTGTCGACACACTGTCTGAGAGTATCAGATTACACTTTCCCTGTGCAATTTTTCGAAAAGCTCTGAGTGAGAAAAGAACTGCTACCATCTCTCTGATGTTCGAATTTTTGTAATGGAACTCGTACGTCCACAATCCTTGAGCCTCCTGTGTCCCGATAAATCCGCCTCATCCTACGGTCGTTTACATCATGTATACTTTTGATTATTAAACATAAACCCCATAAAATTTTGGGAATATTTAGATAAGGGTACATGATAAAATCCATCCTTAATATCTAATGTTACTAGCTTGTCAAAATCTAACACAAAATTGATATCTTCATACTTAAAGTTTTTGGTAGTAATACAAGAGTTTAATTTTCTAAAGTCTGTAATTAGCCTAAATTTGTTATTTCATTTTGACACACAGTTAATTGGCGAAATAAATTGAACACTATTGTCTTTACTAATAATACCCTGTTCTTCTTATCTTTTAAGCTCACTTGATATAAATACATGTTCCTTTGAATTGAAAGTTCTGTTTTTACAAGAAAAAGGTATTGGTACAGAGTCAAACGGAATATCTACACCGTGTTCAAGCCAACTGTTTACAGTATCTGAAGAACCAATATTTGTCCATTGTAGTAAGCACTCAGACGGAAACCCCATATTTAGGTAGAATCATCACGGTTGGGTGAATTAAACATATTACTGTCATCTTGTGAATTACGTGTATGATAGTTCATTCCACGACCACGACTGTAAAATCTGTTTGAGAAATAGCCACTTCGGCCGTAATAACCACCATATCGTCTTGGAATGTCCTGCTCCTTCTTCGTTGTAACCTTGGCTGCAGAAATTTCAGCTGCTGAACGCAAATTATCCAGTGAGTCACCTTTAAACTATTAGTGTTCTTTTCTAAACATTTAAACAAAGTGGCGGTATCACTATCAAACTGTCCCTTAACAACTATAAGGGCTGCATATTCTGACTGCAGGTAATTTACTTGTGCAACAAAAGTAGTATAAAGTTTTGTCAAATCATCTTCAGTTACATTTGAATCAAACGTCGCTAAAAGCTTTAAACCGGTTTCAGCATAACGGGCACACTTTGTGATAATATTCAGCTGTGGCTGATCTTGTCTCTTGATACCCGACATAGAATCTAACAATTTAAGATCAATGGGCAGTTTGGTTTTCACTAGGGCATCTTTAATGCATTCAAACTCCCTTTGATAAACATTAGAACTCCTGTTGTCGGCTGCATTAGTCTAAGGGACAGTTTTTGTAATATGCCGGCCAGACAATGCAAATGGCGGGACTTCTGAATCGAACTGATTTCTCTTTTTTTCAGACTCCAGTTGACCTAAACGTTTATGTAAATTCTCATTTTCTACACCCAAGTTATTTATTGCACGTTGCAAGCATTCTATGCTTTGTAAAATAGCTCTGTTATCTGCTTTTTGTTCTGTCTCTTGGTCATCCATGCCCGTGTACATGCACAATTTTGGCAAAGACGTAAGTGGGTTTTCGACAATGTCGTAAAACCTGTATGTCGTAAACAATAATTTCGTGTGACTACAGACAACAATTTTGTAATTCTGACTTCTAATTCTGACATGAACTTAGACTTTGTCATTCCTTTATGAACTATGACGTAGTTATTCACTAGGAATTGTGAAGTTGTACGTTTGAAAGAATCGATGATATAAGTTTATTTTGTGTCAAACCCCGTGCGGAAAGAACTTCTGAGAGAACTTTGTCATGTATAATGAAATAATGGAATATAATTGCTTGTGATTAAAGGTGTATTCGCAACTCTCTATATAAAAAATGTAGTTTGCATTTCTTGAGTTTAACATTTAATCATGCAAAATTTCACAAGATACAGTGTTATTAGTGAAAAATGCCGTCTTCAAACGCAATGTGCAACAATGTAACTGAAGAACAAAATATTTTAAATTTGATTTTTTTTTTAAATTAATTATATCAGCTTGATAAAGGTTCAAATCAATCTAAGAAATCGATCCTATAAATTAATAGTTTATATGTTAATCGTAGAACGTAGATAGATTATCAATTGAATCCACGACAAAACAATACTGACTGCTATAACGTTTGATGACAGGGAATTATAGTCAACAATTGAATTGACATTACATTATTTTAAAATTTTTTTTGTATATTGCTTTGATACACTTGAGGTTCTAATTTGTGGAAGAACATAAGCTCATTCTATAAATCATCAAATGTAAAGAAAATCGCCAGTATCGATTTGGTTTCAAAGAGGTGAGAATTTACCAATTGTAATGACATGAAATTTAAATTAAAGGGTGTGATCTGAACGCCCACAGCAACAAAAGAGATGTAGCTATTCTAAAGGGGTTTCTTTACTTCTGATGTATAAATTCATAACGAAACTCTTTACATGTAGCACGGATTGGGGTTTAACACTTATATAAGTACATTTAGATGCTGAAACTGCGCCAGAAGTCACTGTGGTAATTATATTTTTCGATATTCTGCGTTTTGTTTTCCTATTTGCAACTTTTGGGACAGAAACTGCTTATTTGCCTGGAGATCGTAATATCGATGTGCCATTTTGAAAATTTCTTTTTGTACGCAATCTAGTGGTTAATAAAATGACTCCTAATAAACTCAATTATTCTTTTACTTTTGTAAATTCAGAAATAGTAATAGCTACAAAAATTGTCTAGACATTTTTTCGAAAAATTTAAAAAAAAAACCTAAAACTCAGTTATTTAACAGAGCATTTCGTTGAAATTTAATTTTTGGCGTTTTCTGTCATTAGTAAGAAATCGCATCTTCGAGAGAACGATATCAATCTCAGACACATTCAAACTTCTTGTATGTTATTCAGGTTAATAGTCAAGGAAATCAAATTTTCATGATATGTCTGCTGCTTTTGACACTGTTTTGTCCACTTCTTAGAATTAAAATTCGAATCTAGGTGGTAGTGAATTATTTTTTAGTTATTGGTTTTTATACATTTTACGCGAATAACTCATTCACCACACAGACTGGTTCAGGTCTCACTAACCACTTCCGGGTCAAATGACCACCCCCCTATGTAGTACCAAAAACACACTGAACCTAGACATATGCATTGTAAGTGCATTATTTGCATGTATTATGATTAAAAGTAGTCAAAATAAAGCTAAGAATGTGTACTTTAAAATCATATATGTAATTAACTACAAAAGTGTATGAATATTGTTTACATGTGTGAGTAATTGGCCTCCATGTTGTCAGTTAGCAGAACAGGTAAAAATGTGGATTTTCAGTATTATTTATTCAAGTAAATTTTGTGAAGAATTTCTACTATCATCGTACCATTAGCATAATGATTTTGGAAGCCTAACTTTCCAAGCTTCGCAACAGTATGCAACTTTAAGATGTCATTTGTCCTGGGAATTCACAGTGAGACTTTGAAAATTACTTTTTTAACATGTAAAGTAATGGAAACGTTAGAAGTGGTTAGTGAGACCTCATTACATCATACAGTACACACTTTTCTAATAAACCAACCCTATAAGAACGTAGGCTTTAACTTAATAACTTTTTAGTATTTGTTCCAAACCTTTACCATGATTAAGATAGGTTTATTTACTGGGGAAAAGATAGATTATTTTTCCATGCTACATGAGAAAGTCAAATAGTCCCCGGGGTTGTGCGAGTTAGTTTCCTTGGAATAACACGTCTTTATGTGGATCGTTATGGTGTATCCATCTGCACCATGAAAACTGATATATTCAACGGGTCATAGTCTTCCTTTCTTCGTTTGTCTACCCCGGACTTGACTTTTTGTGAGCAACTCGGCGGGTGTTTCTAGAAAAACAGAGGACGCTTACCCTACTGGTGCATCTGATCCATGCTCCCAGTCAGTTTTTAGTGGAGTCCGAGTTCCTCATTTGCTTTTGTTACTTTGTATGTATGATTTTGTTACTTTATGTTCTTTGTTGTGTATGTCTGTTTTCCATGTTTGGTCTTTGTCCCTGGATTACATTCTTTTGATTACTGCTATAACCTTGGTTCCCTTGATTACTCTTAAAACTATGTGGAAGCGGATTCTGGATAAAAGAATATTACTTTAAAGAATGTCATCTTTTTAACTTTGATTTAATCAACTTTTCGATAAAGTGAAGTTGAAGGGAAATTTCTAAGCTAAAGTTTTTTTGTTACTATGAGTTTTTAACACAGAGAAATTAGCAGAAAAATTCATGTTAAGATACGTGTAGCTGTTGAAAACATATCAGACGCAGCATATATTTGATTTATAACGGACTTGCCCTTTGTGTGTAGCAAAACAAGCTTGCCCTCTGACTTTACGGTTAGTACTGAATTAAATTATCAGGATGCTGAGGTTTATCACAAAACTGATGATAGTTTTTTATCAAAATATTAATGATTATTCTTATCATGGATGAAATGTACATTACCTTTTAGTAATAGCAAACATCTCGACTATATGAGCTTTATCCTCTGTATGATACTTTGATTTTCGATTGACATTGATTATGTTTCTTAATTTCAATTACTAAACACTTGGAGACATATTTTAATAGATACAAAATCCATGAATAGTAGCATCTTCTGATTGAGAATAACATCGTATAAATACATTCTTTAGTACAATAAATACTAAGCATCACAGTCATCCTGTCATTTACTTCATGCTGTTTGAAAAGGTACATACATAAATGCAGTTATGATTTGTTATAAGTTTTCCTGTAGTCTTCAGACCATTAACTAACTACTTTAAACCATTACTTGCTAAAATAATGTATTTGTAATCTATTTTTGGTGACTCAGTGGATGTAGTTAAGCATTTTAACTATGTATTTTAACTTTTATAGTTTTAGTTTTAGTGTTCACTTGTACGCTCCTGTTAATAAAACTATTTGGAAAATCGTTTGTGATATTGTATAACTTATTTAATATTCGTTGTTTGCCAAAACAATTACTAGTATATATTCGGATGTTGATTGGTGGTTGTTTAAGGGTCACAATTTTTGGGGAATATCGTTGCAGTCTAATTGGCATTTCGAAATGTCTGTTTTTACAGGAAAGTAACAAATAATACCACACAATGTAAGATTCGAGGTTTTCTGCAAAATGAACTAAACTTCTTTTTTTTCAAAAATGATTGTTTTAACCTTTTCAATCACAAATAAAGACAATTAGGACAATTAATTATTTATAATAAAAATTCATTAAGTTGGAAAATTATTCCAAAATGGAAATTGATACGGAAGACCTTTTGCCATAGAAGTGTTTCCATTTTGTGAATGGATCTCCATCCCATCTACGCTTCAGTCTACACAGTAACGCTATAGAGAAACCAGTGGATATTTCCTTAATTACGATAAAGGATCATATCTTTCAGGATGCTCTTTCATTTCTGCAGCATTAAACAATTCATGCAACCAAGATATTGACAAATTTTCGGTTCCACGCAGTGATTCTTAAATGAAAAGAGAAATTAAAGATGGCGTTAATACTTTCGGTTGGTTATTGTATGTATAATTGTATCAGATATACCTCACGAGATTGCTCTATACAGAAAAGTATAATATATGATTAAGGTACATATGGTAATTTAGTAAGTACAACCTTATATTATTTCCTACCTTGACCATTTTCTCTGACTAAACATCAGTAAGACTAGCTTTGCTTATTTCAGTACCAATTAAATTAAAATATTGAATGACACGAAAAAAAAGTTTGTTTGTTTGTTTGTTGGGGTTTAACGTCCGAGCAGCAATATTTCAGCTATATTCAGACAATGAACATGAAATGGATGATAAAATGAACATGAAATGAAAAAAAGAAAGGATGGGTCACAAGGATAATAGGGTCGACAAATTTTGATTGCCACTGGAAAAAGGGGGGATGGGTAAGGTCTGGCAATTTAGCCTCCTGTGGCGGAGCGCAAAGGTTCCTACTCCTATCGAATACCACAGCAGGGTTCTTTAACGTGCGAAGAACGTGGCATCTTTCCCAACACGGTGCACCACTATGGTTTGCGGTCAGGTTTTCCGTATTATAGCCTGACAACCCCAGCATGTAACACGCCAGGGGTACCCCATTCCACCACCTGGGGCACACATCCCAGTTGCTCTGTGGGCAGAGCGCCTAGCCCCCGGCTAGGTTTCTGAGCACTATTTACTCGCCTTATACGACAAGCTTAGCGCTGCTGCAGGCCTATTCTTTTAACACCCGGACCTGCACGGGGCGAAAAAAAGGGGGAAATTATGATAAAAGCTAACATGAACTTGATAGTGTATTGGATATTTATTTCACAATGGTAAGATTCATTTCAAGTATTAATGTTCATAACGCTATTTTTTTTGTAATGCATATTACTACCCTCGTAATTAAATAAGGAATTAATGTTTCATCTGCAAGACCTAAGCGTTGATTTGTTAACAAATAATCAACCATAATCAGTATCAAAACTGTCCAAAAAATATATATAAATCTAGTTCCGAAAGATTGAATGATGTACAATGCAACAAATGAATTCCGAAAGGTTGAACGATGTGCAATGTAAAAAATAAAACCTCGGAATTTTAGATTTTTGTTTGTATGTTTGTTGTTTTTTTTTTAATTTTGTAATATTGCAAATTCGGTAAATAAGCCATGATAAAATTTAAGTCCAATAAATCTCACTTCTAAGCTGGTGAATACCCTTGGGAACCTTTAGTCCAACTGCAGTCAGACCATATATAACAACTATTCGAGGAACAGTACAATCAACGTATCAAATTGGTTGCTAAATGTTGAGACGAGAATTCCATCGTTTTTTTTTTAATATGTGACAGGTGAAACCTAAGACGTCTTCGTTTCTCGATGCTGCTTGATACGATGATAAAATCTGAATCCGACGTTTTTCGTATTTCATTGATTATGACATCATGAAATCGGTAAACTAGAACAAATTTACTTACCGGAAAATTGTACGTGAATAGTATATGTAGCAGCTATATTTTTTTTCAAATCACTGCGACAAGTAACGAAGCGCAAAAAATCTTTAACAAGTATAAATCACATTCTATCATTACAAACGGATGTTGAACTTATTTTTTGTATTTAAACAAAATCAGTCGTTTAACTGATAAAAAAGACCAATTTTTTTACACTTCATAATCAAAGTAAAGATAATTTACCTTAAAACTTATTACATTTAATTAAAATGATGCTATTGTTTTCTTGGCATCGCAATTCACAATTTCTAAAAGAAACATAAGCAGTAAGGACAGAGTCCATTCAAGCACATAAGGCAATCACTAATTAGAGCTAAGAATGCTTGGTTTAAAAAATGTACTTTTTTCTTCAATGTTCTCTTTTCTGGAAAAAATATTTATGTATTAATTATAAAAAAAAAATGAATTTGTTAAGCGCTTAGGTAATATTGTTCCTATAAAGGCAAAATAACAATAAAAAGGTTTTTTTAATTTGTAATATTAAAAGCTCAGTTTTGTGTACTTTTTAACGAAATTATAATAGGGCATTGAATGTGTTTTGAATGAGTTTTTACATTCATTTCACGATTCTTTTGTATATTCGATGGTGCACCATAACTGGAAGGACGGAAAGGAAGTTCAGTTCTTACACATGTTTTTGAGTTTTCCGTTTTTAAATCGTTATGAGGATGGATTGGGTGTGAAACCATAGATTTAATAAACTACAATTTGTTGATGATGCATGGCCTTTAGTCTCCTTGGAGGTATTATAATAACCTTTATGTGATAGGTGTGTTGATAGTGTAAGCAATGCATTGAAGCTTTACGAGTTTGGCAACTGTTGACATGTCCTAATAATGCTTTTTCCCCTTTCTTGATATTCTGTTGGAATTATTGTGAAATTCTTAAAATAGTAACTACATATCAGACATTGGACGTTTTACTTTAAATTTCAGAGTATGAATGCACCTATTGAAGGGATATTCGTGACAGTGTCCGTTTTATTGCTGACAGGAATGGTCACAGGAAGGCCTAGACGGCGGTTTTGTGAGTAAGTATTACTCCATAGATTTTCAAATATAAGAATCATATGTTTCATACTCGTCATACTTCATTTTCGTCTGTATAGCTTCATTGCCAAACTGATCAATACATGTCGGAGTTGCTGAATACACTGTTTTATCATCTTAACAATTTTTGGAAACAGAATGAAAATTATTCTCGTCTTGCTGGGTTAGAAATATAACAAAAATATTTCCCTAACTAGAAATAAAATAGCACAATTTCTCTCCTAAAAGCAAATTGGAGAGGTAGCGTACATTAGATAATTCAATTTATCAGTTTTCTGTCGATGTGTTACGACATTCACGCTTGATTCTGGTTCTACGTATTGCAGCTGCTGCAAATAAAAAGATAACCTTGCAAAAATGATAATGATTCAATGATATTATTACTATTACTTCTCATAACAAGATGAGTAATTCATACACTTTTAACCAGTTTTTAAACGCAAACAACACATTAGAAATGCGTGAAAAGCGGCACAAAAAAAATTGAATTATTCTCAATTCTAAACGAACGCCCATTATTATGTATATCTTTTTTCAATTATAATGACAATTTGTCAAGCAGTTCAAATGATGAAAATATGACGTTCATTGATAACGTACCATCGCTTGGTATAATCGACATGATTATAATAAATATCTCTTTTACGACCGGTTGGTAGGTATTGTAAACGAAATGGCTTCTTTTTGTCGTTGAACAAAAGTCACTTGATAAACGGAATCAGACATTGTGTGTTATACAACTACTACTGAAGTAGAAAGTCATCTAGTTACATAGTATCTAAAATATCTTAGCTAAAGCCGCCCAACAAATCAAAGTCCACCGTAAAGTATGTTCTATACTTTAAGGTTTGAATTACATCCAAAGATATAGAAAGAATTCTGTAAGAGCTTTGCTTTCTTTGCCGTTTTAATATCGTGTTTTTTGTTGGGATAAGAATTCATGGGAGTTCTAAGTATTAGTTTTCAAATCAAGCAGAAAATCAATTTTCTTCTTATTTAACAAAGTGTTTGGTTTATTCAAGTTACCGAAAACAGCATTAAACTCTCATGAATGTATCAAAAATTTTCTATAGGTCAGAAATTATTAGAAATGAAATTGATGAAGTTTACATTGGCAGGACTTTAATTGCTGACTTAACGATGGGTACAAATGACTAACTTACTGAAATTAAACCTTCCCAAATAGGAGTAATAAGAGAAATTGCTTCGTCCGTCATTTCTACAACTTATTTCTTTTTTTCAACGCTGATATTTCTCTCAAGATTTATGAGATATCGTTACAATTATGCACATTTATATAACCGTGTAAATACCATGTTACTTTTTTCTTTTCTTTATTTCTTGATTTCGTCACTCAGATATTTACAATAGTATTTTATTAGAAAAGAGATTGTTATAGATTTGTTTGTTTTTGTTTGTTTTTGTTCGTTTGTTTTTTGTTTTTGTTTTTGTTTGTTTTTTGTTTGTTTTTGTTTTTTGTTTTTTTGTTTTTGTTTTTTTATTTATTTTTTTTTAAATTTCAATGACCGGATAACAAAACCACAATTTCTTGTTTGTATTGCTCTTTAAATATCTTTAATTGGTTTATTTATGATTATTTCATTTGAGGTCAATTTAGTCTAATGTAAAATCTGTTAACCCATTTATCTCTCATTTTGGTATTGAGTCCTTTTTTTTATTTCGTGGAAAATTATTTTATTTTCTGTTATATCGTTTTCCTTTCCAGGAGATTCCCATATGCTCCCCGGTGTTTGGGAGTTGCCGCTAAAAGAGATGTATCCCATAGTCATCATCTGGAATCAGATTTGACTGAAACTTATAAAAAGTTACAATCATTGTAAGTATAATTAGCCAGATCATATAAAAAGTTACAACCATTGTGAGCATAATCACCACTGGATCATATAAAAATTACAACCATGGAAAGCATAATCAAGTAGATCGTATAAAAAATTACATTACAACCAATGGCAAAAACAGAACAGATGTGGCGAACGCAATAAATGAACCAGCATAACCTTAATACATATTAGTAAATATTTTAAGAAATCACCAAAAGGTCTTCAAAAACACACCTTTAAATATGCACTGTAATGCTCCGACAACAAAAGTAATAAAATCTCAGGTAACAGAACCATGACACTTCTTCAAAATTAAACTAACAAGTAAAATAATGACACAAAGACACATAAATGACCAATAGATCCTTACTGTTGACAGGCGGTGCTGTTAAACTAATTTTCTAAGGCCTTTGTCGCCCACTTTGATGTGAGTAAATATGAACCGGAACCGGAACTACAATCAAACACGCCAAAAACTTCACTCAATAACACATCCAATTGTGACTGTAATCAAATCCTATAAAAAATTATCATTATCAATATAAACGACACCATACTTTTGATTTGCTACCCCGTGAATTTTATGTTCATATTGATAAGGCTTTTTGGCAAAAAATAAAGTGAAGGTGCACTGACAAAATAAATGAAAGGATGGACAGTGTGTTTCTCATCCTACCTAACCGAATAAAGTTAAATATATAACGGAGTAAACGATGTATTGAGAAATTATTTCAGACCAAGACTGCACAATAGAACAATGTATAACGGTAATTTACATCTAGGGTAACGGTATCTTTCAGAGATTTCTCGACTAACACTTTAGATGGTATTCATATTTATAATGCAAAAATCATATTTCCATTTAAATTAGACGCAATATATGTCGTTGACAGATAACAGACAAAAGATTCATCTTCAGGTGTTTATAAAATGCAGTATGTGTGGCATAGAGCGAATAAATATCAGTTCATATCTTACTTTATTGGCAGTTAGCAGATATGTTTCCTTTTATCATAATGTTTCGTCAATCTTCATTAAATACAAAAAATATGTATATTCGTTTTCAATTTGACGTAACAGTACAAATAGATATATCAAAATAGAAGCGTTACAAGTATACCATGAATCGTGATAAGATATAGAATACGTTCGTAGTTGCTACGATCAAAAAAGAAAAATCGTCATGTTCAGTGTTAAAATACATTATTTAGTAAGTTGCCCCAATAGTATAACATATTTAGTCGTTTTTGTTTGTTTTTCTCAGTTGCATCATACATTGTGTTTTTTTCGGGGGGGGGGGTGTTCTGTTAACATGTGTCCTCATCGCAGCCTCGCCTTATTCTGCTATATAAAAAAATCATAATAAATAACTACGCTAAAGCTCGTGATACACGCGTTCTAATCGTGGTGTTCAATATCCAAAAACTCCGACAAAAATTTCGCAAACTACAAAAAACGAATGTAAGCTTTCTTAAATTGGAGTCAAACATTGAACCATTTAAAAATACAATTAAAATTCATCAAAGCGAGTTTTTATACGACAAAATATCGTCAAAACACGTGTGTGAAAACACAACTCTTAAAATAGATTTATACAACACTAATAATGGCCCATTATATTTTTTTTTTTAGATTAGACCAATACCATACGACCGATTCCCAGGAATACTGGAATAGTAATAGTCAAGAGGAACAAAAGGATTCCCAAAAATATGACGTTCCATATCAACTAATAAAAGAACTAATGCGACGACGACGGAACCCAGAAATTCCCGATGATCAAGAGGTAATAACATAAACATGAATAGAACTACACAGATAAGTGCTTTAACGTAAAATTTGTATCAAAAGTCAGTTTGATTATATATCAATACAGCAACATTTTCAATGACACACAATTCTGGTTAGTTAACGGGTAGTTCTGTTATTAATTTATTACCTTTGCATTCTATAATGGCTAAAAATTATACATTAAGACCATTAAAATAAAACAATGCATAATATTTGTTTCTGAACTAGTATGAAAATAACAAAACACAGAAGTAAAAATAAATCGGAACAAAGTTTGCCAATACATTTGATTGGGTATCCTATAGACTTTGAGTTAAATTAAAGTATTATCATTTTTATTATTCTGTATATATTCGTTTACGGTTAGTAAAAACTTTTGCATATCATCAAGTTGGGCAATAAAGTTGTATTTTCTGACGTAAATACGATTTAACAACATTGATGTCGCTAATGAAAAGAATTCTTCTCAGCACGTGTTGAATCCGTCAAGTAATCGCTACGAAACAAGATAATATATTTGTTTTGAATTTGTCAGAAAGAGACAATGAAACTAAACACGATTCTGTTGTAATTAAGTGGATTATATATTTTCCTGGCGGTAGTCTAGAAAAGATAAAACATTTCTAATTAGATATGACGCAATATCTTAAACAATGTCATCGCTCCTCCTCTGAGAATGTGTAAGGACGATGATAAAATAATCCCCCTGTCGTGAAAATATCTTGAAATATTAATAATTTATCACTTATGAAATGATTCTACATTACTCAATTCGAAAACGTGAAAGAATTTATTGGAAACTCAAGTCAATGAGCTATGAAATAATGTCCACAGAGGGATAGTTCTGATGCTTTTCATAAGACTTTGACCATTTTTGTATTATCAACTTTTCATCAGTTTGTTTTTAACAGGACATTTCATTTTTCATCGCCAAAGACGGTGGTGATATACTGAACACTTCGAAAGAATCTGACCATATAGATTAACATTTGTGACCCCTTTTCATACTAATACATTCCTACGAATATGTATTTCAGTCGGATATGATATTGGAAAAAATATCATTTTTTATCTGCAACAAAGACCTTGACTTAGTTAAATCAGTAAAACTGCTCATAAAATTAATCAAACCAGATTGAAAGATTATTTTCTTTTTTTTTATTCCTTGACGTATTTGCAAACTTTATAAAATGTAGTGTCTATAACTAGATTAAAGAATTTTTTTCGTCGGTCATTAACACTTTTAGATCTAAACGTCAGATGACGGAAACTATATGTTGATAAGACTAAGATGAGTACGTGTCGAAAACGTATGCCGGTTGAAATTTAGGACAGACTCAAGTTCTATTTTTCACCTTTTCTCCATGCTTCTATGCTTTTTCTTAAATGCGTGTTCATGTAGGACGATTAGGACTGTTTGAATATACTACTGATGTCGCCGTCATTTTTCCTTGCATGAACCTTTATTTTGTAGATACTAAACCCCGACCTGTGGGTGGAATATGAATGAAGATACGCAGCAACTGATATGAGGAAATTTCTCCCTCTACTTCATCCCATTTTGTTTGTTTCTTGCCGTGTGGACAATACCTCATTCATTTGGTCTGGTTAGGACTACATTGATCAGAGAACTTATTTCTCGGTTGCGTGGAAGCCAGGGACAAGGTAGTGATGGGTCGATTTGGCAGCGTAACTTTGTGATATCCGAGATGAAATTTCGACTTCGATTTTATTTTGTTCGTTATGAGTTTTTGTAAACAAGTTGTTATTTTGCACATTTTCTTAAGGACACACACGAAACGAAAGTTACAAGTACATCATGTGAGAGGAATATATATAGATCTAATTGCTTCAACTGCTTTAACAAAATTCAGTCAATTGTAAATTTATAGAAGAAAACTGTCAATCTATGAATTGGTGAATGATACTTAGCTCCCCTTTTTCTTTTCCGCAGTAGATATTCCTTTGATCAAAAGCTTTTAAAAAAAATATGTGTGAGAATGTACACTTCAAATCTCGATGTGAACTAGTTACTCCTTTTTACAACTTGAGCTTATAGTTTGCATACTTTCTCTGCAGAAAACATATTTTCTTGTCCACGGATTCCGCCTCGCTTCTAATTCCGGTATTACTATTCTTCATGTAATTAGTTAAATTGTGTTTAACACAAAAAATGTATGCATGATCAGAGAACATCATTGAAGAAGTCACCCATGAATAGACATTAAAGTGAAAACTTCCTTACATTTAACAGTACAAAATAACAACTTGGGCACAACATACGATTATTTATGGACTGAGATGTACCTACTTAAGAGACTTTATTTAACATTGTATCAGTTGTAAACTTCATTGTTGGTGTGTTATCTTCAAGATGTTAATAAATTCTTAATTCCATATATTTATCTTTTGTAAACTGATACCCAAAAAATACACTAGAAGTGAGTTTACTGAGAGCGATTCTGTACTTTCATTCCAATTACACAATCAAATATACTTCGAGAAAATTACGACATCATCAGTAATCATCATATTTTTGTAAAGGATGTCGTTAAACAGTACCAACGGACTCTATTTCAATCACTGCAGGGATTTCTTTCCGCGTATTCTTTGCGTCTTTTGATAGGCAAAGTATGTGTAACATGCATCAAATACGTGTGGTACCAATCTCCTCCGCAGACCTATTACCGCTTCCTGATTTACTATGTATCACTCAGCTAGCTTTTAGGCTCTACTATACAGTATGTGAAAAAAAAAATCACAAGGCATTACAAAGCCTCAAAGTTGTTTGCGTTGTTATTTCTTATTTGCATTTATTTCATATAAATGAAAAATCAGTTATTTCCATGGATAAAACATTTCACGTGGTATTAATATGTAGTAAAAAGTTTTACCAGTCAATACCATGATGTGATAATGCCCGGTCACGAATAAGAGTTACATTCCCTTATTCAAACGCATTCGTCATCAGGCAATTTTCAATGTAAATATGGCGAGCCGCACGTCTGCTCCTGACTCAGAAACACAATTTGCATCGCTTTCTGAAACAAAAAATGAAAGATATGTTTCTTCAATTAAACAACCAAAATAGTTGTTGATAAAGTGGTCAATATCGTGGTCGTAGGACAGTGGTATTGACCGCGACTGCGATAATGACCTCGCCTGCTGTCCGGTCATCATCACCGTCTTAGTCAATATCAGTGTCATGTGGGCAGTCTAAATATCACGGTATTGACAGTTTATCAACAACTATTATATAAATAAAGGCAGGGGTTATTACCGATTCTGGTAGAGGTTTTGAAATAGCGAATATACCTTCTGCGAAGGAAATCGGTGTGTTACATTTCATGGGCTTATTTTAAAATGGTACTGGGAGCTGTTATATCACAAATAAAAAATAGTTTATTCTAAAAAAAAAGAGCAATAATGCTATTTTAGTACATGTTACTCACAGTTAGACGCCTTCCCTGTGACGTCATTGTTTTGGGGACACAATGTATACTGGTTAATGACTAAAAAAATTAAAAAAAAACTACTAGTATTATATCAGCTATTATAATTAAAGTAAAAAATGCTTAAAATGTCAGAATTCCTAGAATGTGCTTATCATAGAGGGAAATAAAATCAAAATTACTTTTTCTTTGTAGTTCTCTGATATAAAAAGGTCTCCTCCTTTAATTTAGATGATCTAAAGCTATCTGAAACCCATTAATATCATTTATATATATATATAACACAATTGATTGTATAGATCATACCTACCCTTACATTGTTAGTGTATAATTCCAGCGTATGATTATCAAAAGCGAAATAAGAAATTCGAAAGCAAAGATATTATTATATTGATCAGTAGAAAATAATATGATGTGGGTAAGATTAGATTTTATTCGGGACCAAAAGTAAATTTTATACCCCTTTCTACCGCGCCAGACTTTTTGTACCACGCGAGACTTCTTGTCGTTAGGCTTCTGGAGCAAATTAAGATTGAAGTCATCACAACATATAAATTTTATTGTCGTAAGATTTGTTCATGTCAGTTTTCCTTTCCTCTTTCGTCTACCCCTGATTTTACTTTTAATGAGCAACTTGGCGGGTATGTTTAGAAAATCAGAGGACGCTTAACATACCGGTGCACCTGGTTCAGACTCCCAGTTTTTAGTGGAGTCCGATTTGTTCATTTACTTTTATTGCTGTGTATGTATTATTTTGGTTATTTTATGTTCTTTGTTGTGTGTATCTGTCTTCCCTGTCTGGTTTTTGTCCCAGGATTACATTCTTTTGGTTTCCTTGATTATTTTATAGACACGGAATACTGATGACTTCATGTTAACAATAGATCTTAGAGCATTAACATTTCTTAGTCGTTGAATCAGTGACATTCCGTCAATACTTCTTTACGTTAAAAACACAAATATCGCCTGTGCTCAACTTTCTTCCATATCGTCCCTGACAAACCGTTTTGCTGATAATGCCGTGCAAGGCGTGGTCACGAGCAGCTCATTGGATGTCTAGCATGGAAAACGCATCAAAATGGAACAATAAGTTCTCTGACGAGGGTTTGTCTGAGAAGGTCAGATTTCTCTGTCTTGCTGTGACGTAAAAGGGTTTTAAAGGCATGTGGCTTGTTCATGTCTTCCTGATTGCTACAAAGGATGTATTGTTTTGATTAAACTTTTTTATGCATAACTGTATTGGCGAAAGAAAGATAAAACGCGACCTTTTAAAAAGGTACTTGAATAAGAGGGGCTAGTACCTTGGAGATTCAGACATGTTTTATTAATGTGAATTGCATTTTAAAGTAAAATAAGTAAAATAAAGGATACGTACAGACTTCCCTGGTAGTGTACTTATATTTTTAAACTGTAATGGTTTCATTTCGATCGATTCGTGTATATAGTCAGTTATTTAAACAAATACTCATAAAGAAACAAAATCAGACGGTTTTCTAAAAGGATACAATTCTTTGAATTTCATTCAATGACCTAATAAATTGATTCAAGTAGAGCATTACAGTATCAAAACCCAATTCAATTGAAGTATAGTGTAGTACATACAGACTGTTAGTATAAATTAGGTCAGGATGGAAACAAGAAGTTGTGCAAAACAATCTAACTGAAGATGGCATAAAGATACGTTGATTGCAATGTAGCAATGAGTGACAAGGGTCATTGGGGCTTCTGAGACAATTGTATAGTAAAAATTATTGGAAAAAAATAATTGAAATTTGTTTTAAATCTACTTTAGATATTATCGTCTACTTTTACTGCCAACTTAATTTTAACATATCACCAATTTCTGTGAGATTTTCTTGGTCAGCCTCACCCATTTTGCAGCATTTTTAACGTACAGTAGGGTAAATATACTTTCACTTTGATACGTGAGGTGTTCAGGTCAGATTTCCAGATATTCAACAAAAGTAATCGAGGCAACCAATATTTGAGCGTAATCAGAAGAATATATTCTAAGGATAAAAACTAGACAGGGAAAACCATTCAGACATAACAAAGAACATGGAATAACAAAAACAACACGAAACAAAAGTAAATGAGCAATCCAGACTCCACTAAAAACTAGGAGCATGGAACGTGTGCACCGGATGGGTTAGCGTCTTCTAGTTTTCTAGAAACACGCACCGAGTCTCTCATAAAATCTCACCTCCGGGATAGTCAATTGAGAAAAGGAAAACTATGACACGATGAACAAATTGGTTATCGTGGTGCAGATGGATACACCATAATAATCCGGGAGTTCATAATGACGGCCATAAAACTTCTTAAGTGATGACATCAATCTTTTTAAGTAACATAACCATGTACCAGAAGCCTAGTTGTAAGAACAGAAAAAAAACTGCGTTGTTACGGAAAGCTCTGGCATAGCGTATGTGTTGTGATATGAAAACTCCATACGCAAATGCTGAAGGGATGTTGCCACAGGTTAAAGAAAAGTCGTTGAATTCAGTCCTCTCTTTTGACAGATGGTTTTTAATGTCAAGATGTAAGTAGCTGCACTTACATATACTCTAATTATACTACAAATTCATCTGACCGGGGCAGTGCTTCTTTATCTAGAAGACTAGTTCTGACTGAAAGTTGTGGTTGTTAAGAACCGTCATTTCTGATATTCTAGTGTAGAATTAAAGGCAAATTTGTTTGAATATGTTTGATATCCGGTGATTTTAGTAAGGCAAGACCATCGCAAAAAGGAAGATATGCTAAGCATGAAAGGTTTCCCATCCATCTTGATGCCTCGGACTTTGATTGCCGCATAACCAGAAGACAATGGCTATGACAAATAAAGTTATTACATGACATATTCTTCACTTACCCCTGTTTTTGCTCGATAACTATCTTTGAAACCCAACTATGCATTCGAAGTTACCGATATTAAAGATTTTTTTCTTCAGATTTATGAAATGCTCTTTGATACCTTATGATCTTAAAAGTTTCCCTCTGATGGATGTGGATGCTGTCGAATGTCATTTTAAAGTCATTGAAGTTGATGCACAGTCGTCTTTGCCATTCAATACAGTATTCAATAATTATTCCGGGTATGAAAGTCTGGTCAGTGCACCCTTTCCTTTGTGGAATCCCTCTTCCTTTTTCCTGAGAGTGTAATCAATGGCTTATGAAATTACCTTGATTATGATTTAAACCATTATCTTGTTTGTAAAGATAGAAGTATGATTCCTCTCCAGTTGTTGCAATCATGCAATGCTCATTTTTAAAGATTCTTGCTGATGGCACCTTTATTTCAAACTAAAGATATTACCGATATTATTTCTTGAATGGTTCAATGCTGATGTTGATTTTATGCTTAGAGATGTTTGGTTGGTCGATTCAAAATTTCATTGAACTGTTCCACCTAGCGCCTTTCCTGTTCACTCCCAGACGTTAATAAATGTAAAAGTTCATCGTTGCCGCACATCACTTTTGTTATTTTGACTCATGTGACTTTTCCCATTTCTAGTCATTTTTCTGCAAGGATGTCATATTTCCTGTTTTCAATTCGCATGAGTTTTTAACATCTACATGAATATCCCTTTAGTCCTTCTTATTTTTTTATTTGATCCTGAGAACTGGATTGAATATTGTTTTCCTTCATTTTGACTTTATTGCAGGTCTCAGGTTTATTTATTGTATGGTGTTTGTAACATGAGAATTCTATACTACATGATGCTATGATCTTTGATATCTTTCCCCCATATATCTTCCTTGTGTCTTCCTCTAAATTCTGTAGCAGATTGGGCATGTTTTTGGAACTTGACTGTAAAATCTTTATTTTTTTTTCATTTAACTTGTCTATATTTTGAAGTAGGTATCTTTAAAAAAAAAAAACAAGTCAGACAGAGGGTAATTCATGCATGTCAAAAACCCACCCAATTCACCTTCATTTCTTGTTCTGAAACAGTTACTATTCACACAACCAGTATCAGTTTTTTTCATTTGGTTGTTGTGCTCTTGAGATTAAAATAATATAGATCGTACATGAAATTGGCACTTTGCAAGAGCTGTTGTTCTTGATTTTGTCCGATTTGTTTGATTTTAGTGTGAGATAAATATATGATTTTCTATAAGGTGCAGATCTGAATGCAGAAATAATTATCGTTACGTGAAAGTATAGCATATGTAGGCTGAAATAGTATCGTTCGAAAGTTTTAACTTGGGTTTGAGGGAGGTTTAAGGTATATAAAGACATTACGAAACTGAGTTGCCGGAATGTTTTTGTCCTGTAAGAACACCTTCATGTGTCTTCATATCGTACTCTTCATGTATATAGCCAATTAATTAAGCAAATACTTAGGAAGAGACAAAATACAGACAGATTTACAAAAAGGATACAATTCTATAAATTAAATGTCCTACTAAAGAATTAAAGGATTTTTTGAAGAACAAAGCAGGAACAAAACCCAGTGCAATAAAAGTATGGTGTAACATGTATAAAGACTTTAAGTGTAAACTAGTTAGATTAGGATAAAAACAAGAAGTTGTACAAAACAATCTAATGAAAGATTGTATAAAGATACCACTGTGATGTAGCCATGAATGACAAGGGTCACTGTGGCTTCATAGAAAAACTGTAAAGTAAAAATTTAATGACATCGAAAAAATAATTGAAAATTTGTTTTAAATCTAGATATTATCATCTACTATTACTGTCATTCAATTTTGAAATAAAACCAACTTCCGCGTCTGAAGTGAAACAATTGTCATTGTACTAACTTGACCTTGCTCAGTAGAAGTGTACCCATGCGACTGAGCTATCAAACTTAGGCGATGGATTCATTTGGCAATAAATTGATTGAGATTATCTTCTCTCATCGAGAGCAAATTATACATGTATAGGTGCAAATGTGAACCGATCGAAATAAGTCAATGTGACCATTTGGATATATTTTGAAGATGATATTTGACTCCGAGACTTAACTGCATCTTTAAATTCAATATGTTCAATAGTTACCCGACGTATCAGTTTTCCATTTGTTCTAACCTCTTTTGTGTATTTTAAAGGTTCTTTTTATTTAAATAAGAGTGGGTTGTTAATAATTTATATAGTTTTTTTTACATACGATTCAATGCATGATCGCCGGTCCTGCGTCGAGTAACTCGGTAACTGACTATCCTTCCGTTATATACATTTGAATGTCATATTTTGATATTGATGGGGTCTTTAATCAACTGGCTAATATTTTGTTAACATCTATAAAAATCTATAGAAGTTGTAGTGCATTCAGATAGGGGATACCCTGTTTAATTAAAATGTAGTAGGTTTCAAATTCAATTTAATACTACAGCAAAAAAAAATTAAAGCCTGCATCGCTCAACCGGAACATTGGAACGAACTTTGGGAGGGCACTTCGTTTGATCAAGTGGAACAAAAAGTAAATCATTTTTCGAGATCCCTTCGTGCTAAAACTGGTTAAGAGGGTGCCATCCCATTTGTCCTACATTTGTAAATTATAAGTAAAATATAGGTGAAATTTTGAAGGACAAGTGGAAGGAATGTACTCGTTAATTTCTTGATAGTTGCTGGCTCATCGCAACAAAGATTAAAGGAAGCTATTTATAGACTGGGCATAAGCCGACTCCTACAACGTAAGAGGTTGGAATTCCGTTCCTCCATACCCCAAGTCAGAAAATAGCTTGCCAGGTAACCTCTAGCACTGCGGAAGTAAGCATAAGCCATTTTGACTGATGAATTTTCTTATTTCCCCTTTACTTATGTACATATACTTATATTTTGATTTTTTTTAAAAATTTTGACCATATATTCATTATTTTTAACATTTATTTTTTTCTAATTAAAAATATTATTTCTTTGGCCAATCTCGTTTTGCACAATAAAGGGACTCTTTTGCATCACAACTCATTTTGCGTCAGTAATCCCTCTGCGGCAGTTTATTTTTCGTAGTTGAATTGCGCCAAAAAATAAGAATCCTTTCGCGCCAATATAAGGTAAATTTGCTATCATCTTGATATTATTATAGTATAATAGATTAGATGGTGCACTGGTGCCTCTGAGGTACATGTTGTGGCTTGTTTATTCTCCATAGTGTCTATTAAATATATTGGTGAAAATTGCTCGTTGAATAAAAGCAGGACATAGAAGGCCTCTGGTCCTATATTTGTTCGGCGATTTGTGCCCTGACTTTTCTTTCCCGTCAATGCCTGGAATAGTGAGTCTATAAACAACAGGTAAACGCATGTAAAGATGTCTGTTCATTGAAAGTACTTACACTTAATATAAGTCAGCTTGTCCCTTACGCGCATAATTTTCAGAATATGGGGGTGGGCTGATAGCTAGATACAAATGACGTGATTTGTGGTACGTTTTCCTTCGAATATTGTAGTGAGACAGATTAATTGGTTAGAGAAAAAGGTTTCAGAGGAGGTAATACAGTATTTGAATTTGTCATCCGGTTTAGTTACATGTACCTTTTTACCTACACAATATCTTTCTTTCTTTCTTTTAAATTAAAATATGAAATAATTAAAACGCATCCAGTGGCAGAACCTGAAATTCCGAATGCCTGACAGGCCTAAGAGGGGTCAGTTCGTGTGTTTTTATTACCATTCAAATTCATGCAGGTTCCCTTAATTTCCCTTCTGCTGATTTTAAGATTATAAAACGATAAGTAGTTGAGCATAACACCCCTCTCCAATTTACCAGGTCCGCCTATGACATCCGAGATGCTCCAAATAAGAGTTTGTCACATGGTAACTCACCATTTAGGTTATATAAGTTTAGAACACAACATTATGGATAGCTAGGCAAAGAATAGTTGCTACTCTTAATATTTCCGCCCTCTCAATCGTTTCCGTTTGATACTTTTGTAAATGTTAAAATGTTTTCCTAAGGCCACCTACTTAACATAATATAGCTTAAAATGCAAACACTGCAGCATAAAACTTCAGGATTTCTTGATAAAATTTATGTGTACATTATTTCCTACCAAAAATATACCTATATGGAAACGACCATGTGTACTCAAAAGTTGATAAGACGTAATTTTCACTATGTATTTACCATATCTGGCTGTTTCTTTTTTCTTTTGGTCATTTGAAATGTTCTCGGTCAATTAATTGACATGGACATCAATTTTGCTGTCCAAGAATATATAGGCTAGAAACCACTAATTCCACTTCCCATAGGCTTCTATGCTAATTTCACAATATTCAATGGCTTCTCTGGACTTTACCTTAACTTTAACCTGAAGAGGACTATATATCAGCACGGTTCTACATATGTCAGCTCACAATCCTCAGAATGGCATGTGGGGTTGGCAGACTTGCAGTGCAGTACTGGTCACCGGAAGTGAAGGGTCTATAAATAGCATGTGAAATCCCAGTGTTTTCACAAGATAGGGGTATATTTAGAAATCATTATGGAGATTTGGCTTCACATCACAAGAAGCAAAATGCACCTATAAAATGTACATAAATGTTTTTCCTTTTTAGAAAATGTTTAAATTTATTTTTAAAACAAGAGGCTCCCAGGAGCCAACAATTTTGACTAAAGAAGTCTTTGGTAGGATTATCACAAGATCTTTTAAACAATTGAAATGAAAGTTTCTTTTAATCTATCATAGTTTTCAAGATATTAACTGAAAACTATTAAAAAAAAAAGTCATTTTTCCCTTTCAAGGGCAATAACTCTTACAAGGAGTCTGAAGACTTTTGTAGTCCTAATATTATGGATCATTTCAGCTATTGAAAGAATTTGGATAAACCTAACGATTTAGGAGATATATGTGAAAAACTACTGTCTGACCCTTATGTTCTGTTTTTAGTAACGGCGGCCATGTTTTTTGACGAATCAAAAATCCCCATATCAATTCTATGCAGTATACCCCAAGGAACATTCATACCAAGTTTGGTTTCAATTGGTCAAGTAGTGTCAGAGGAGAAGATTTCGGAAAGAAATAACATTAAAAATAGCAAAAATCGTCGAAAAAGGGCAATAACTCCAACATGGCTTAACAGCTTAAAACTATAATTTGACCAGTAATAGATCTCATCATGCTGAACACTTTCAGCCATATCAGAATTCAGCTAAACCTAACGATTTAGGAGATATATGCGAAAAACTACTGTCTGACCCTTATGTTCTATTTTTAGTAATGGCGGCCATGTTTTTTGACAAATCAATTATTCCCACATCAGTTCTACGCAGGATACCCCAAGGAATATTCATACCAAGTTTGGTTCTAATAAGTCAAGTAGTTTCAGAGGAGAAAAGTTTTGTATAATTGTTAACGACGACGACGACGACAACAGATGCCATGTGATGGCAATAGCTCACCTGGCCTTTGGCCAGGTGAGCTAATAAAATGAGAAATTTTTTCACAGCACTATGAGGAACAGGGGTAATTTCTGTGTACATTCCAAATGCTCATTGGTTGAATTGGTGGTCTGTAACCTAAATATATACACAATGAACAGTATAAGTTAATGAGCAACTTAGACAGTACTCCGAAACAGTAAGGCATGAACAGGTGACATAAGGTATTTTGATAAACCAAAAACCCCAAAAATATAGGACCCTCTGCCATCTCCCTAGGAAAAATGAAGTTTTCAACTACAGTTGACCATTTCAAACATCTAAATATTGACAAATTAAGTAAAAACTATCTAAACCAAAACATCTTAAAGACCTAATGTTATGTTTATTCTTGCCATCTTTTGGTTTCACTTCTACATCCACTAACACTACTCTACCTAATACAAGACCTCTCCAAAATAAAAATCAAAAATATACTTTGGATGTACAGTTTAATAATATTATATCACAGTACTTAGTTTCACAAAATTAAAAGTATATATGTACAGTGTGTTCATTAGACTAAGCATTGTAACTACTTGACATATTGGTACACTTTCTAAACAATACATGTACTGGACATATTGATTCAATTTTCTAACTAAATTACTATCTTTATTTACACATGTACAAGAAGCTTTGAGTCCGTAAATTACTGGCTTCATATAACTAACCATGCATGTACTGGAAAGAATATGTGTTCTCAAAAAATAAAGCCTTTGTAACACAATTTGTCAATATTCTCTGTAAATAATAGTATCTGAAGAAGGTAACCTACATATTGTAAACAGTCCATGGACTTGGCAAACTCAGCAACACTGTCCATTAGAGTTCTGGAATCAACTATCTCGTAGTTTTTTGTTGGTAACATCACACATGGGTTGGGAACGCTTTGTTCCAATGTCCAATTTAGTTTTACTTTTCACAGGGTTTTCTGTGTCAACCTGATAAAAACATGTCAAACTAAGTTACCATTATACATTTAATATATAGTACTTAAAACAGACATACACTGTACATGTATAAGCTTTCTCTTGCTTTTTAAATTAGAGATCCTATCAACAGCACTTAGGGTTAAAGGTCAGCAAAAATTATCATTTCATATTAAAGCAGTAGATGATAAAGAACATGAACCAAATTTGGTTTATTTCTGATATAATTTAATTTGATTTGTAGCACGCTCTCTGATTGGCTGGTTTTCTTTGAGCAAACCAGGTTATTTTGTATAACTTAGCTAGGTACTTTGAAGTCATTAGTGTTTACTGGTCCACAAATATGTTTTGATTACAAATCAATCATCATGATTTGGACTGTCATCCACCTGAAATTAAATTAGTGGCTATAAAGAGCCTGAATTGATCACCTGGATAATTTGAAATCATGTGATCCGATCATACCATTTGATTATTTAAACAAAAGGTATAGAGAGTTCCCTATATTTACATCTTTCCTACCACCCACTGTCTGAGCCACATATAGGCCGAAGTGTGTTTTCCCAAAGGTTTCTTATGGCAACTTTGAGTGGCTGCAGCCAACCAAGCCACACAAAAAGTGGATCATTTGTAGAAGGCAGTGACGTCATTAATCCTATCAAGTTTCAAAACATTGGAACCTGTGATTTCAAGGGAGTTGAAATTTGAAATTTGGCCCACTAGAAGCTTAAAAGCCTCTGGTAGCCACCTTGTTTACTTAAGTAGAACCAAAAGGGCAAAATATTATCACATGTTCAAAAGGTCAAGACCACTAGAAATCTCATGTACTTCAGAATATTACTCTCCTTAGACCAAAAAAGGAGCAAAACAAAAGACTCTGAAATACTATTGTCTACTACTACAACTGTATTGACACATTTGAACAAAACTCCTTTCAGTTTTCTGGTTATGCTTTAGTTCTGATTCCACTTCATTTTAAAAACATATTAGGTTTATATGAAATTCAATTGATCCATGCTCACGTAAGAAAAATATGGAAATTTGATCTTGCTGGAAGGATTTTACTTTTATGTACATGTAATTACTCGATTAAGCATTTTCTATGGAGGTGCACCCTTCCCTCCAAGACTTGTTATTAACTAAATTATGAATTGACAGTTCACTGAAATATATTCAGGTACTACTGTATGCAATCCTTTTAATATTCTATGTCTACATCATTTTCGGTTTTCTGGTTATGTTTTAGGTCTGATTCTACTAAATTTCAAATACATATTGGGTGTACAATGTATATGATGTTCTATAAAACCCAAATTACAATAAGAAAAATATGGTAATTTGATCTCGCCTTCAGGATTTTACTTGTAAGTAATAACTTGATAAAGCAGTTTCTATGGAGGTGAACCCTTTCTTCCAAAGACTTGTTCGTAACTAAACTAGAAATACTGTGAGCAAGCTTCCAAAGAGAATACAACCAACCCCCCCCCCCCCACCCCCCCGGCTTCAAATATAAAACCCTTGTTGGATTATTTCCTTTTGGCACTATTCAACAACTATGTTCCTTCATACACACCTACAAATGATACCCAACCTACCAATAACTTTTCATCAAAATCCCATGAGTGGCTTAGGAGCTGCCCTTACGAGGTTTTAACATGCACAACCATTAATTTTTGATAATTTAAAGATGTGAAAACCTAAATTTGGATTATCTCCCTTTGGAGTCCATCAACAGTAATTATATTCTTTCATGCACATCTGCATATAATATCAAAACTTCCTACAAAATTTCATCAAAATCCCTTGAGCGGATTAGAAGGACTTGTGCTTACAAGAGATGTGGACAGATGGATGGACAGGTTGATTCCTATATACCCTCCAAACATTGTTTGCAATGGGGGGATGGGGTATATAATGTATTGACGGCCAATCAGTTCATGGAAATACTACTTTATGCAACACTTTTAATATTCTATGTAATGAAAAAGACAATGATGAAAGTCATTAGTAAAGATAACAACTGAAAATGTACCTAACAGGTGAGAACAACTTATAGTAAACATGCAATAATGATGTATTCAGGTATCTCATTGAGATGATTGGTAGGTAATTTTGGATCATCCCCTAAACGTTTACAGGTATTCACTGTAGCAGAACACCTGATCTGTTCAAGTTGTCACTCTTACATGTATAATTTCTGCTAAGTTTGGTCACTTTTGACTAAATAAGAGATACAGGACGAAATGTGTTTCCCCATAGGGTTTCAATGGCAACTCTGAGTGGATGCAGCCACCTGCTGAGCCACATGAGCCACACAAAAAGTGGATCATTTATAGAGCGCATAAAGGCCATTAAACCTATTTTTGGTTTTAGAGGTGATCTTTAAAAATTGGCTAATCAGAAGCTTAAATGGTCTTTGGTGGCCATCTTGATTAATCAAGCCAAGCCAAAAGTGGATCTTTTGTAGAAACTCTTGCATTCAGTTAAAGCTTGGTTTGCTCATATAGTTGAGCAAAATGTGAAAAGTTAACAGACAATGGACACAAAATGATGGCACTAAGCTCACTGGGACATATGGTCCAGGTGAGCTAATTATAAGGAATGTTTCTAACTTATAAACAGGTTATTCTCAATCACACGGTTTGGGCCAGTTTACACTTTTTATAAACCTTACGGTTTTAAGTGCTAACTGCTACAAACCAGGTTATTATGTATAACCTATTAAAAAATTAGAAACATTCCTTAAATAATTATAATGGAACACCCAATATAAGCAGGCTCACATACCCCCATGACTTGATATTGTCACTAGCAAAGGATGGTAATCTGAACATATTTAATATATGCCCATAGAACCACTGTGCATCTGACTTCAGTATGACGGGATGTGTTAATGTGGTACAAATAGGAAAGTTTAAAATATATGACAACTCTCAAGCTTTTACAGTCATATTGGAATCAATGATAGTAAGTCAGTGGTGTTTAAATATTCTTACATTGTTCTCTACAGCATGTTTCTTTGTCCATTGTCTGGCATTTTCTGTATATAAAGCCTTGTTATATTTAAACTCATCTGACTGTCAAAAAAAAAAGAAGAAAATTAATGCTTTAGATGTGCAAAGACAATATACAAATCTACCAAAAAAACAATGAGGCAAGAAAAAATAACTAGAAATTTGAATTTTTCTAGATTCCATAATACCCTAAAGGAACTAGTTCAAATGAATTGAGAAAAAGATCAAAGGTGCCAACAAATGAATTTATGCAGAGAGATATATCACCATGTTTCAGATGAAGGCAGCCATCAGAAAAATGAAAATGAAAAAGGCACCAGGTCCAGATAACATCACCAATGAAATGCTTCAACACCTTGGCACCTTAGCATTAACAACTTTGCTAGAGATTCTCAACCTGAGCTGGAGACAAGGTCAAGTCCCTCAATGTTGGAAAGAAGCCATAATGTTGCCAATACTGAAGAGGGGAAAAAACAAGTCAAAGGCTTCAAGCTACCGCCCAATTAGCCTAACAAGCAGTTGCTGCAAATTAATGGAGCGTATAATCAACAAGCGCCTACAGACATACTTGGAATCTGAGAACATTCTTGGTCATGAACAAGTTGGTTTTAGACAGTACAAGAGCACAGGAGATCAGACAACACATCTATCTCAAGTAGTCAAAGATGCATTTCAATCAAAGAAAGTAACGCTAGCTGTCTTTGTAGATCTTCAGAGAGCATTTGACAAAGTTTGGAAAGATGGCCTTCTTGTGAAACTTCTTAGATTTGGAGTAAGTGGAATAACGTACAAATGGACCAACTCATATCTGTACAATAGAAGGGCAAGGGTACTTGTAGATGGGAAACATGGCTGAAAAATACTTCTAAAACAGGGTGTACCACAGGGAGGAGTATTGCCACCGACTCTCTTCATACTCTATATCAATGACCTAGTTCCAAAGCTACCAAATGGTGTAGAATCAGCACTCTACGCAGATGATCTTGTCCTCTGGTGCTCTAAAGAGTATGCAACTACTGCAAGGTACAGGATACAAACAGCATTAGATATGGTAGTCAAATGGGCCAATGAGTGGTGTGTTACCATCAATAGAGAGAAAACAACAGCAACCCTCTTTACACTCTCACCTAAAACCCAATCTGTCAAACTGACCATGGATGACATCCATATCACAATGGAAAATCAGCAAACATACCTTGGTGTTACCTTCGATAAAAGACTTACATGGAAAGAGCATATAATGACAGCAGAAGCCAAAACCAGACGAAAACTAAACATGAGAAAACTTGCTGGTACAAACTGGGGTGCTAATGAGAAAATTTTAAAATCTGTCTACGAAGGAAATGTACACCCACATCTAGAATATGGCTCTAGTGCTTGGATGACAGCAGCTAAGTCTCACCATCAGAACTGACCAACAACAAACTATCACAACTTGAAAGAGCTATTTATTTCATCAAGAGCCTTAAAACTGCCATACAATGGATACCTTCACATCGTGGAATCAATGGAAATGAAAAAGCAGATAAGCTAGCAAAGGAAGGTGCTCAACAACAGCAAGATGAAAATCCTGTCTGCTACACAGAGATGAAGACCGTCATCAAGTCTCTGCACAATACCCCTCAAAAGCAAGATACATTTTTACCTACCATCAACTAAAAAGATTTGAGCAAACTACAATCTTCAGGCTCAGGACAGGACACAACAGACTCAACCAACATCTGTACAGAGTTTTGAAGGTCATACCATCACCTATGTGTCCCTGTGGAGAAGCAGAGCAGAATACAGAACACTTTCTGCAGACGTGCAAGTTACACCAGGCACAGAGATAGAAGATATGGGATAAACCAACCCCCATGACAGAGAAACTGTATGGACCTGTGGAAGACCTACAGAAGATGGCCAGATTTGTTGAGGAGACTGGCATTCAAGTGTAATGGCGAACAACAAGAAGAAGACAATTCTTTAAATTCAAAGAAAGATCATTCATATTCATATTCAACATTTTTCTATTATACTTACAATGACGGAATATTCTGATCAAACTAAAATATAACCTTGTTCTGTATTTTATGGTATTGTTATACTAAGTTTGAAAAATTATCCTTTGATATCTTCTAAAGTCATCATCTGGGAACTTTCTGATGCCAGACAGGTGGGCAGACAAACAGACACTCATTACCTTATTTTCGGAGGGTATCATACAATGACCTCATGTGTATGGTTTACTCTGGGGTTTGTTTTGACATTTTACACCAATTCAAGTTTAGTTTTATTAGGTTTTACTGTAATTTATTATGTTAGAGGTACATGTATACTAGTACTCAAACTGGACAAAATATTAAATTTCTATTTTTGTGATCCATAATCAGTAATTCATCCATTGATAATCATCTGCCAAACCAAACTGACTGAATATCATTAATACCACATGGAAAAATAACAAGAAATTAAAACATATTTAACAAGAGATTCTAAAGAACCTGAATCTCCCATCTGGCTTAATGAGCCAAACTCGATTTTTTTGGTAAAAATTCCTAACCCTCATACCTAAGGAACAATCATATCAATTTTCACTGAATTCTGTCTAGAAGTTTCATATAAGGAGGTTTTTTTACATAATGACATAAAAAATAGCAAAATAAAACTTCCAAAAAGGGCAATAACTCCAACACAGGTAAACAGATTTTCACACAAGTTTACCCACAGATAGATCTCATCATGCTGAACACTTATACCACAGATCAAAAATCCTCACATCAGTTCTTGGCAAAATATCCTACAGAGCATTCATACCAAGTTTGGTTGTAATTGGTCAAGTAGTTCACAGAGGAAGATTTTTGAAAGAATTAACATAAAAATAGCAACAACAAAAAAAATATAACTCCAACATGGGTAAATAGTTTTTCACTCAAATTTAAGCACAAATAGATCACATCAAGCGAAACAGAATTTGGCTAAGCCTAACAGTTATGATGATATGGAAAAAAACTGCTGACTGACCTGTATGTTCTGTGTTATTCAACTGATCAATACTCCCCACATCAGTTCTAGGCAGTAAACACAAGGAAACATTCAATCCGAGTTTGGATCTAATTGGTCCAGTTGTTTCAGAGAAGAAGAGTTTAGAAATTGTTAACGATTGACAATGGACACCAAGTGATGACAGTAGCTCACATGGCCCTTCAGGCCAGGAGAGCTAAAAATGAGTGCTGCTGTCCTGGTAATTATCTTATTTCCTAAGTATGGAAGGAAGTCAGGCAAAGGGGTAGGGATGTTAAGGCCTATTACAGGATAAATTATATAAAATATTTTCAGAAATTGTGATCTAATATTAGTTTCACACTGTAGCATTTCAAAATAGCTTATTAAAATAGAAAAGAGCACGTTTTTAAGAAGCTAATCTACTCTTACAGCACTTTGAAAAGGTAGAAAATTTGGAAAATAACTTCTCATTTGTGTTCTAGTGTGTAAATTAGTTATTTAAATTTGTTCACATAGAAATAAGAAATCCAATTTCACTCAGAAAAAGACACTACCATAAGCAACTTATGAAAAAAAAATGTCTTTGTAGTTCCTTTGCAGATATTTTCATTTGATTCAAAATATGGTTAGAAAATAACAAATTCACGGCTTTTCTGAAGATATCTTGCAAAAAATAACCAACTCTAAACCTTTAAATTGATTACATGAATCACAATATTTGTAACATTTGTTTTGGGTAATCAAATAGTATCATCATAGGATTAAACACTGTTTTTTTCAGAATTTATCTCTGTGTAAAATGGGACAATTCACTCACAAAACAAATGAAAGTCCAAAGGACTTCTGTGTCAGTATTTTGAGTGAATATAGTTCAATTTACACATCCATAAATTCTGGAAAAAAGTCTATCCAAAATATACTTATAGTTTTTTCTTGTAGACTCTCATTCAGTGACATTGACATCTGAAACTGACATTGCAAATGGTGGTATTTAACCGAAAATGTGACACGGTTGTCAATTTCAATATTCAGAGTATTTGTGGGCTACTGGTAACTGTACTCTTTCAAAAATTGTTTTGAATATACAATGCCGAAATTGAATGAAACAAAGCATATAATACAGTTATAAGCCTCTGAATGGCTCTTTCTTTTGTCGACGAAATGGTTGTCATGTTGTTTACGATATGTACATGGAATTTACACTATTGTAAAAACTGTCATTGCAGAGGTAGTAAAGAGTGAACAACCAATTATAATGCATGAAAAAGATATATGCTAATTATACTGGAATCATTTTGTAACATGTACAACAACAAATACTTTTGTCCAAGGTAGTAATAATTTATCAGGCTATTTGACTGTCTTATTACCTCTACCCTTTTCACCTTAACTGGTGCACATTGAGCTGGTAATGCTTTTATTTATTTATCTGATACTGACAATGTTCAAAATTTAATTCCCCTTTCTGGTAATTTTTGAATACTTACAATTTCTGCCATAAGTGGATCCTCTGGATTAGGTTCTGCCATCAGGAGCTGTATGCTGGTTAGCACGGTACTTATATTAAGACAAGGTTTCCAAGCTCCCTATAAAAAGATACAAAATGTAGTGTTATACACTGTAGATTGATTGATTGTGGTTTTACATCCTATGGCAGATATTTCAAGAATTTCAAGAATGTTTGATAAAGCAGTTTCTGGTTTGTACTAGACTAACATGCTGATGTTCACTGAAGCCACAGCCTTGTGCATGTCAGCCTAGTCACACACTTTATTCTGACTCAAAGCCAACCAGTTATGTGTTTGGCAAAGGGACGGTGAGTGCTGATTTATTTTTAAGTCTTTTGTGCAAAAACGAACCAATGATCCTCCACTGCAGCAAGCAGCCTACAATAATAAACGCTGTAAAAAATGTACTATTGTTGTCAGTTATCTCAATTCTAAAATACATTTTGGTAACCGTGAAATCAGCTCAAATTATGACAATAAAAAAATAACAGCAAAAAAATTATATATTTAAGATACAACATGTATACAGAAAAGATGTACAAGTTTGAGCACACAGCTTTTATGTTCGGACCAAAATTAAAATGTAGCATAAAATTGTATTGTGCTTAGGCTGCATTATCTACATACTAACAATCAAAAGCTATTGACTTCCCAACTATACTCAAGTATAGGATTTCTTTATTCCTATTTTACTACTGAAAATGTGGGGTTTCAAAATATTAATTTCAATAGTTTGTGCATTTGTGGTTCACTGAAATTTAGGCCAAAAGGGGAATAATTATAAAATTCCTCATACAGCAGGAATGTTGCTAGTATATTGTGTGTATTCAAACAACAGGCTCTGAAGAGTCTGAATTGCTCACCTGATTACTAACTATAAAAAATTGAATACATGCAAAAACTAAAAATGGTCAAACACCTTTGACCAAATTGCACAAATGATATTTGTAATGATATAGAACATTTTTGCTACTAACATTAATCATTATTCTACTGATATTAATAGCAGGCTTAAAATGCAAAAAATCATTAAAAAATGCAACCAAAATATTTTCCCCACATTTGCATAATTTCCATACTGGTAATTGATATTTTTTTCCCAATTGACATTAATCATCAATCTGCTTTCTATTTGTTAACAACAAGCACGATCTAGGAAAATGGTAAAAAATGACACTTTCTGGGGCCATAACGTAAGTGTCAACAGATTTGAAAAAAAAAATAGATATTGAAACAATGAATATATATCAATTGACATTAATCATCTATCTGCTTTTGTTTCTGTATAATACACAAAACCTGATGAAAACATCAAAAATGACACTTTCAAGGACCATAACTTTAACACAGGTTCACAGACTTTTCTCAAATTTGCACCAAAAATAGATATTGAAGTTCTTAACATTTTATCAATTTACAATAATCATCAATCTGCTTTCATTTTATATATGATAAGCCAAAACTACCCCCAAAAAAATGTAAAATCTGCATAGAAATGACAATAACTCTAAAAATTAGTAAATCAATCATTTTGACATTTTCAGAAACGATAGAGATTTTTTTTCAGTCTGTTATAGTTTTTGAGATATAAACAAAAATATATAGTAATATCCTATGTTTTATTTTTAGAAACAGCAGCCATGTTTTTTTGGCAAGGGACCATAATGGATACAATTTTGGGAGTAGACATGTCAAGGTGATATAGTTACCAAGTTTTATCAAATTACGTTCAGTGGTTTCAGAGGAGAAGATTTGTAAAGAAAAGTTAAAGACAGACGAATATGACATCAGCAGACACCAAGTGATGACAAAAGCTCACATGGCCTTTTAGGCCAGGTGTGCTAAAAATGTACCTTTGGTGGCATTTTGAGTGTGTCCAGACATATCCTGCCTCCAGTATCTATATTAGGATGATATATTGGTGTAATAAATCGGACTTTAGGTGGCTCAAATGGGTACCTGTATTTCAAATATTAATTGAAAAAGAAATATTAGTACATTATATACAACACAGTATGATAAACTTTATTCTGGTGGGTACAAATGTATGTTAACAAATAGAATTAATTTTGATTTTAGAATATTACTTATTACATCTGTACATTCTTGTCATGAATATTTTTACTTCTTTCAGATTCAACTACATCATTTCAGAACCAAGTTAAACTCTTTTTACTGATTTATCTTCTTGTCACTGTATTAACTCCGGTATACGAATGTAACAACAAGGGAAGATGGTGAAGCTCCTAATATACCAGCTAACAAGTCAGAACTTTGCTCTGGGGTCATTCAATTTCAATTTTTGTATTTTATCAACTAATGGTGGTAGTACTATATACCTTTGTGAACTATACCTATTTACTGGTGTCAATAAAATCTTGTCAATATACTGTGTGATTTGTATTCTGCATTAAAGGCTGAAAAGTACCCCTTAGCTTACCCACTTCACTACATGTATGTACATTTGTACATGTAATGACCTCATAATGATGAAAACAGATCAAAAAGACTTACAATGTAGAAACTTATTTATACCTTTCTTGATGCTGATTTAACATTTTATTTGTAAGAAGTAAAGTTGGTAATAAAAAAACATTGATAATTAAAGAAGTTTGAGTTTTTGTTACAAATATGCAATTCAAGAAAAAAGAGAATGCACTTTTCATGTTTCTTAATCGAAAGCTGAAGGACACCTTAAATGAATAAATACTTTATCACTTGCACAATAAAACTTTAAATTGACTTCATAAAATTATTAAATACTGTATACATTTGTATGTTTTAAGCATTTTTAAATAAAAAAACATTACAACTTTGGGGTGACTGTATTCCAAAGTGGGTCAGAACATAAATCAATTCAGTTGTTATTCGCTGGGTAAAGTGTAATTATTCATAATATAACTGTCACAATATACATGTACCTTTCTGGAATCTGGATCTCGAGTTTAAAGATGCCTTTCTCATATGGTGTCCCTTCTCCTCCAAAAATTTCTGAAAAAAAAAAATTTACATCACTAAAGGCTTTACACGTGAATATTTTAAAATCTTCTGGCCTTATCATTAGGTGAAGTGGACCAAAAAGTTAATTATTTAAAGAGGCCTCTACTAACATCATTCCTACTAAGATTTCTTAACAAATGGCCCCTACAGATTGTCAATATCATGGAAAAATTCTGAAAATGGCACCTTATCAAAATTTCCATCCATACCACTGTTAATGTTGGTAAATACACATGATATGTACATCAATTAACTTCAGCTCTTAATTAAACCAGCAGCAAGATGTACTGAAACTCTTGCATAGTCCACAGGCTTATTGGGGAGGAAAGCCCAATATTCCATGCTGGAAAATAAGTGAAATCTCTGGGCTAAGATAAAAATGTACATGTACATGTACGTGCACAGTAGTTTTGTACCATCTTGGCAGATTTGGCAACTTTGAAAAAGGGGTTCCAAGCTATTACTTGCTCATTTTAGCATAAATTTTGCATAAAATTATAATATTTTCCAACAAAAAGGGAGGTTTAACACCTCCTAGATTTACCACTGTGTAGGTACCTGAAAACTTTGTCACATCTATGATTGTAACTGATGGCGATCATTGCAAAAAATATCTCCATTGCCAAATCCTAAAAGGGATCACTCTAGAGTTGGCACATATAGCTCAAAAGACCAAATTACATGTCACTGACTGAAAGACACCTCAAAGTTACAATTTTAATGCATTATATTAACACAAATTACTATTAATAATTTTTTATATGAAAATACAACAATGCACTTCCATACATACATGTATAATATATTTATGAAAATATGAAAGCTTTAAAAATAAAAGATACAACATGTAATTAGATAAGAATTATCACATCAAAGCACTTAAAGTTTTCTTCAAAGAAAATTTTTTATTTCAAATATAATATAATGTCACAAAAATTGTTTAAAAGATAATTAAATGCTGTATAATTAAAATTTCTAGATGTCTTTTGGTCATTCCATGTTTACAAGATATATTTTGGTCAATGACACCCCTTTGGGTTTTTCAAGTCACCCCTCTAGAGCCATTTTCGGTGTGATGTCACACTTTCATTTGATTGGTTAATTGAAGGAATTTAAATTGATCGGAAGTTGAGGTAGTAAAAAAAGTATTCTACCTGTAATTTAAAAACTGACTTTTAATTAGTGCTTAGATAGACAGCATGTGCATGCGCATGAGTGGAAAAAAATGACGGACTTTTTTTCTCTCCGATAAACAAAGGAAAAAAAATATTGTGAAAGCTGTTTATATTGAACTTTTTAGAGTTTTCTATCATTTCTGATATCTGTGGATCTTAATGGGACCAAAGTTTAAGCCAAACGAAGCCAAGAGAATTCGTAAAAGGAAAAAAACAGAGGGTAATGTCAGCGATGAAAAACCAAATAAGGAATCAAATAGTGCTCACCAAACCCACTCAACTAAACAACATGTAAATAAACCCCAAAAGATCAATACACAAACTAACGAAATGCCTAGCCCCAACCCAGCAATGCTTGATTCTACAATCCCAAAACAGCAGTATATACCACAATTCCAGCAATTCCAACAGCTGCCTGTCCCGCCTCGAAAACCTCCTCCAAATTATCATCAGTCGCCCACCTCTCCATGTGTCGGTTTCTATACTAGTACATCACACAGTTTGATACCGCCTATGCAACAAATTACTTTCAGACCAATGCAAGAGATACAGACACAAACTAGACAATTTATCTATGAAACTCAACGAAATTAGTGATAAATTGTCGGCCATTGATTCACTCACAGAAAAACTTACCTCGTTTGACAAGACCGTTAAAAATCTGACGACAACTGTTGAAAATGTTACCAAAAGAGTAGACGATATAGAGAAGGGTATGAATTTCATCAACGAAACTTTTGAAATATAGTAAATCCGAAGTCCAAGAAGTAAAATCTTTACTAACAGAAATTAAAGCAGACAATTTTGAAATGTGCAAAAACATGGGTCAATTGAAAACTGATTTACAAGAACTTCACAATAGACAAATTGACCTTCAAACACGATCAATGCGGAAAAATCTCATTTTTACCGGAATTCCCATGCTGAACAAATATGAATCTTCTGATGACACCGAAAAAGTACTTGACGATTTTATGTTTAGACAATTGAAAATGGATGAAATAGGGGCTTATCATAGAGCGCACAGATTCGGAAAAGAATACGAGGTTAAGATCGAAGCGGAAATGTTAAGTATACGACAAAATCAATTGTTTGCCGATTTCAAAACTTTAAGGAGCGAGTGCGTGTCCGAAAATCCGCAAAAGAGCTTACGGGAACCGTCTACAGAATAAGTGAACAATTTCCGAAAGAAGTAAAGGATAAATGGAAAGAATTATGGCCACAATTTCAAGAAGCTAGACTTCAAAATAAGAAGGCTCATTTTAAACGAGATCGATTATATGTTGATGGCACGGAAGTTTTCCCCTCTGTTAAACACAACAGAATGCGAATGGAAACAAATGACATTAATGGTGACAACCTGCGACAACGATATGAAGGCCAAGGAGCATGACCAAAAACTAGAGACTCTGGACGACCCCGTCGAGACCCCCTTCACCAGTCATATTAGGACAACCATGGAGAGCGATGAACCTTAACCGAAGATCGGACGATCAATATTGAACAGTCTAGTACCTCAACAATAGACCCTAATTTTGTAAATAAAAACATAACAGTGTTAACATTTTGTCTTTAAATTATTTCTACTTTTATATGCAGATGACACTGTATTGCTTGCAGAGTCAAGCACTGATCTGCAGCTACTTTTGGACACTTTTTCAGAATATTGTAATCAGTGGAAGCTGAAAATTAACACTGATAAAACTAAAGTAATGGTATTTTCCAAAGGTAAAGTTTCAAAAATATTAGTTTTATACAAATGGAAGAGAATTGGAAATAGTTAAACAATATAAATATCTTGGTATCATTTTTTCTAGTAATGGTTCATTTCTTGCAACAAGAAAATACCTCAGAGAACAAGCTATGAAAGCATTGTACTCTGTGATTAGAAAATGCAGATTTAATAATTTATCAATAAGATGTCAACTTGATATGTTTGACAAGGCAATTTCTCCTATATTATTGTATGGAAGTGAAATATGGGGCTTTGAAAATATAAATATAATTGAAAAAATAGTTGTACTTTTGCAAACGCATTTTAAGATTAAAACAGTCAACTCCTAATTATATGGTATATGGAGAGCTTGGTCAATATCCACTTTCTATTAAGATCAAGTTGAGAATAGTAGGTTTTTGGATTCGGTTAAATAACAGTGAGAATAAGATATCGTCTATTCTGTGTAGATTACTCTACATATATTATTTGAATTACGGGTATGAAAGCAATTGGGTTTGTTATATTAAAAGTATTTTTGATAATTGCAGAATGAGTAATATTTGGCAAAATACACAACTGTATGCAAAAGAATGGATAATTGAGTCACTTAAGCAAAAATTAAAGGATCAATTTTTACAAGGGTGGTTATCAGATATTAATAACTCATCCAAGTCATTATGTTACAGAATTTACAAGACTGAATTTAAGTTTGAAAATTATCTTAAAATATTACCATTTAATTTCCTATTCATATTAAGTAAATTTCGATGTGGAAATCATCAACTACCTGTGGAGGTGGGCAGATGGCAGAATATTCCACGTGAAGAGAGATCCTGTCACCTGTGTGGCTCCACTGATATAGGCGATGAGTTCCACTTCATTATGTCATGTGATGCTTTTACAAATGAGCGTCGTCTATTTGTCTACAGATTATCTTACTCATATTAATATTTTAAATTTTTGTCTATCATGTCATCAGAAAACATTGTTGAGCTTGAAAAATTATGTAAATTAATGAAATGTATTTCTTCGAAACTAGCACCTCCTGGTTAACATATTATATTGTATGTATTGTATGTATTTCCACACATGCAGCAGTTACTGCATATATTATATTATTTTATCTTCTCTATAACTATATTCAGTTTATGAGAATAAAGATATCTATCTATCTAATACCAGATTCAAATTTAAAATTATCATGCCCTTTCAATGTATTTTTCTTAAGATTCAAAATCATTTGCATCTTCAAAAAACCTAATTTGATTTGACAGAAGTTGTTCATTTCATTTTATCAAGGATAAGAATCTTATGATGTCGCCATAGAATATACATTTGTATACATTGTATAATTGTATATATTATTTTAGTCCTCAGAAAGAAAACAAAAACCCACTTATTCAGAATACAATTTTTTTTCATACTTCAAATTGATTTCTGCCATTCAAAACATGATCAGAATTCTGGATTATATATTCCTGAGGGGCCATGCCCAAAGACCCCTTCCCCCTTGGCAAAAGTGTGGGTTGCTTTGCGACCCTCACTATAATTGGTTGTCTGTGTATTTTTTTCAGGCTAGAAGATATAGCCTTCAAATAGGCATACATATGTATATCTACTGGTCTAGGAGTAGTTCTCACCGGCATGAAATTCTTGCCAACAAATTTTTCATCCCCTCCTGTGAAACAAGTTCATGCACAAATTGAAAGGAAAAATGTAGAACAAACTGCTGATAATTCGCTCTCAAAAAGGAGCTATCATGCAAGTTTTCATTGAGGAATAAAATTTTGGTGAGCAGATTGGCAAGAATAGCTTCTGTCTTGAAAATGGTGAGATCTACTCTCTGACCAGTAGCTCTGCAGTCTAGTAAGATTCAAAATTAATTCTTCCCCTGGTATGGAGCTTGAAACCTAAAGAATTTATGCAAAATGAGGTTCTGATATACATGTTCAGCTTCAGGGGCCAGCTTTCTACAGCATTAATTGATGAAACTTCAAGTTTCTTAATCCAAATGAAAAATATCCTTGAAAGGATTAGCTGCGAAACGTAGCTCTAACTATTTTTTAGTATTTTCTTAACGTTCTAGATCACAAAATCAAAAAAAAGATCAAGAGCTACAATTTCGCAGCTATGAAAGGATATACATGTAGCCATAGCCAGCAGGGTTTTTCCTTATTTTTGCTGGAACCGGCCAAACACAGCAATGAACAGATGAAATCTTAATAATGTTGCATACAGTTGTAAGGGAAAATCTCAGTTTGGACAGGCCAAAAGTGTGCTTGAACCATGCAATTTGGCCTCCAGTCGCTTTTTAGGGAAAACCCTGTTACTGTTAAGCCTAGGTCTAGGTGGGATAAGCATCATTTAGAAAAGTACGGGCTTCTAAGCGATCCGTTCTGTCTTCAACTGGCCAGCAAGATATTCCATACGGCGGAGAATTCAATATCATATCAAGTTCCTTCTTTAAACGAGCATTTTTTTGCATTTTGCACCAAAAACTTTGAAAATCCCGCTGTGATTGGGAATGTACAAATGTATTTACTAACCAATATCGGTTGCGACTACGTTCAATTTTCCGTAATGTTTATACTGTAACTTGCCACACAGAAGGGGCAGAACCATTACAATAATTTAATCATAGCAAAAATATTAATTTATTACAGGTTTATGGTAATAACCGCTGTTAGTGACTCATAGTCCATCCATGGTAGTCTGGTAAGTAGCTATTTTGCTCGTCGTGAGATCTCATTGCTTATATAAATCACAGGCACTTGGGACCGGGAATGGCAGGATAATTTTTTTTCTCTAAAAAATATCATTAAATCATTTTATTTCCAGATTTGAGTTGTTATGTGTATTCTCTGACATGTCCGCTTGCTATTTAATATTTATGCTATGCCCAGTTTTCGGTTATATACATTAATGTTAAGGATAGTGCGTTGTTCCATCTGACTTGTGAATTAAGGTCTCTGTATAGCTCTCTGATTATCGTCCACTGGCCACCTTCTATTCCACTCAGGCAGACTTTTCGTAATAAACGTATTGTTGTTGTCTTTTGCCTCGGCGATGTTTCTGTAAGTATAACGCTGTAAAGGTGGGCAAAATTGCCTTAAATACATTTTTAAAGAGTTAGCATTTTCAATGGAAGTTTTGTCTTTATTTTTGATTTTCGCATTTTCATTACTGAACTAACTTATTAAAAAGTTTTATTCAAAATTATGTTTTTAGTGAAATTATATTTATGGATTTAAATTTGTAAATAAGTTTATTGTGTTAATTTGTATACATGGCATATTTGAATCCAGTAGTATTCTTTGGCAGGTAAAAGTTCCTTTTCTAATTAGTCGCCCGAGTCAAATAGAATATTTCTTATCCCGCACCCGGGCTTGTGTACTTCTTTGAAGGAATAATTTGTCTTACGAAAACATTGTAGCTCTGAGATAATCGATTTAACAGTGTCAAGCCTGATGAGATTCCTTTATAAGCCGTACACATTTTACTTTCCTCACTTGACTATGTGGGAGTAGTTGATGTGTATAGGTTGAACATTGTCTATTTTAAGGTTGGTAAAAATGTGACTATTTCGATTGTACTAGATTTTTGTTTAAGGTACTTTTCTTTTAAGTTTTGAGATAAAGCTTCCTTACTTTACATTTGAAGTTGGGAAGTATTATATTGAATTTAGGTCTTTGCAACATGTTTAATAAACAACACGAAAGCGTTGCTCAAAGTTCTGTCTGCTTGTATTTTTTATTTGTTTGTAATAATGTTAAAAGGAAAAGCTAAATTGATGTCTTATTTTGTATTTATATATTTTGGAAATTACTTGAACTGACTTGACTATGTGGAAGTAAAATGTGTATAGGTTGAACCATGTCTATTTCAAAGCCCCACTAAGATGTCTGTCCGCCGAGTCCGGTAGAAATTGCACAATTAAAATCAAGCGAGTTTCCCCACAAAAATTAAAAAAAAAAAAACCCAAAAAAAAAAACACGGAAATATCAGTTACACCCCCAGAAAAGAAATCCCCTCTGTAGTTGGCTTTGGTGTTGGAGGACAGTGCCTTCGCTTCTTATCAGTAACAATTTCTCCAAGATCTTCGATATTGTACTGCATGGAAACTAGTTTTTCTATAGGAATTTGGGTCGTGCACAGGTTTTCCTTTCCCTTTATAAATGGGTATTACGGTGCCTGTCTTGTAGTAGCCTGGAAGCTGGCCGCATTTTAGTATGTTGTTGATGACGTTAGTCAAATATTTATGACCAGGTCACCGCCATACTTCAGATTTTCAGTGGAGATACCTTCGTGATCTGGTGATTTACCGTAGATCTACTGGGTGCCAAGAATTTTTTTAAAGGGTAACATATTTAACACTGCATATTAATAATGAACATGTATATTTTAAATCTTCACCAGTCGTTCTGCAGAGTTTTACTGTTCCTGCTTACCAGTAATGAAAAGATTGTTTCTTCATATTTTAAACCAATTGTAGAATTTGTGTATGGAGACTCCAATAACAAGGGAGGAAATTATTTAGAGAAAAGAAGAAAAATCCCCGACTGGTGCTAACTCAGTATCGGAAGCAATATTGAGAGAGCAGCAGAGGGTGAGTATCATAAGGAGGACGTGTCCCAAATATTTGTTGAAACCCACCAAAGTATAAAAGCAGCATTGTGTCAAAGTATAAACAGGGGCGGATCCAGAAACTTAGAAAAGGAGGGATGTCAGCCGTGGTTCCTCATAAAAAAGAGGGTGCTAGGACATTGTCATTTTTTGTCAATTTTACACATGAAACAGACAATTGTTCCATGTATGGATATTTTGGAATCTAGAAAATTAAGTCACGGTTATTGTTTTACGATACACCCAATTGTCAGTTTGAATTGAAGAGACATTTCGATTGACTATTTTGTTCCAAACTTGTTAAAGTGGGAATTGTCCATTCATGTAAAGATAGCGAGATAACCTTCCAGTCTGTACGGCGAAGTATATTGATGATGTCGGGTATAAATCCTAATTGTTTTCTTGACGGTTCATTTACAATGAGGGACAGTCTTGCAAAAAGTTCTTTGATAAATTGTTATGATTAAGGCAACAGAGTTTCTGAAAAAATAACAACTTCCTTTTATCTGTCTGACTAATGATAGGATGAAGTCCAAGAATATTTTCACGCATATCAGAACGAGTATCACGTTTTAAAGGTAGAATGTCTTTTGCAATAAAGTGTTGGAACACATTCAACATTGACAAGTCTTTAGTTTTCAAATTAGTCCACATTTCGCAGCCATATAGTAACGACGGTAAGATAACAGAATAATAAAGTTATCATTACGTTTGGGCTAGTACCATCGGATGACATTCCTTGTAAAGCATAGTAGCAGTTTCTACCTTTACGACAAGAATTTGAAGTTCTGTAATCTGATTTGAGTTCAATACCTAAATTAGTTTGACTTTCGACCACAGGTACAATGTCTCCACCTATTTTCCATACGTGGTCTACAGGGGCAGGTCTTGTATTCAATGAAAAACGAACAATAGAAGACTTGTTTGCACTGAATCGGAATTGCCACTTCCTAGAATAAACGAAGCAGACATCCAGCATACGTTGGACAGTAGCCGGGTTATCACCGATTCAGGACATATCATCTGCTAGGGATGGAGCACAGCTAATAATGTTAATAATACCAGTATTAGGATTTGAATGTTCAATATCATACAATAAATCGTTAATAAAAACTAAGTACAACAAACCTGACAAAACCCCACCCTGTCTCACACCTTCAAATACTGTGAAAAAAAACGTGACTAGTGCTGGTTTACTACAATAGCACTATGAGTATCAACATGACAATCGTCGATGATTTGCCAAAATTGACCTTTGACTCTTAACTGACTAAGTTTATACATTAAACTCTTACACCATACTGTGTCGAATGCTTTCCTACTATCTAAAGGAAAGCAACATATACATTGTTCGACAATTCTAGATTATAATATAGAGTTTCATGCAAATTAAAGGAAGCCGTAAGGCAACTGAGACCCTTTTTTTGTAATCCTTGCTGCTGAGGGGTCGGAAAAATGTCGTTTTCAGATATTACACTTTCCATTCGTGACTCAATTATTTGTTCGAACAATTTGAGAGTGCATGATAATGAGCCTATTGGGCGATAACTATCCAGTGAGTTCTCGACTTTCCGTTTCCCTTGAATTGTATAACGGAACGAAAAGTCTGTTTTTCCAAGACTTCGGGATGTGTCCACAAGATACTACAGAATTAAATAAAAAAAACGCCAGAAATCGTATAACCGGACCCCTACCATAAATAAAATGTTCGTACTGAATACGGTCACACTCACCAGCTTTCTGACGCTTTAAGTCTTGATAAATTTGCTGACTTCGTCTACCGTTATAGCACCACCAGCCAATGTCCCGTTGTTTTCTAATGCCCAGTTTTTAAATTCAAGATAGGACGATTCTACTATATATGTCATAATTATCATTAATTGAGGTTTCATTATACAGGTCAGCAAAATATTCCATAAAGGAGTCAGCAACTTCTATCATAGAATTACTAACTTTGATATATTTGTACTTCGAGACTGTTTTTAAGTTTCACAAGTTTCCGGAAGAAGCGGATATCGCACTTGACCTTGTAATTATTTAACAACTCATCAGTTTTAGCTACACATATGGAACGCCTAAACTGTAGGAACATCTTTACATTATGTCGTTTTGACTTTACGCTCTTCCATTTCGTCTTTACGTTTTGCCGTTTTATGATTACGTTATGTCAACGTATATTTACGTCATGTGGATTTATCTTTACGCGCAGTGTTTTTTTTTGTCAAGGAAGTCTATTTATAGACTGAACTGACTTAGAGATCGTCGGCAACCAAATTACGTAACCAGGGTAGACATTTCAACATTTAACTAACAAAATAACACTCCGCGGGTTGTTCTCCTTGCAAAGTTTGCATTAAGATATCACTCCGCTGCCGATCATACTCCATGTCAAATATGTGATGTTTACTTTTCGTACGATATATGGGCGCATAACGATATTTAGGCTATTTAATACGTATAGAATTGCAAGATTTCAATGATTATATGATATTACCTATTTAAATTTTGACCCAGAGAGCTGGACTATTTTGTCAAATTGGCCCAAACATTCGCTCTCGCAGGGAGAAAAGCTCAATCGAGATTTGCCATTTTTTTCTCTCGATCTGACCCTTTTAATGAAGATATCGGGAGATTCTAATGACGGATTTTCGGAGCTGCAATGTGCACCTTTTGTGTAGTAAGTATAGATTACAGTGGCGGATCCAGGGGAGGGTGCATAAGGTTGACCCTCCTCCTTTTTATTGGAAAATTTCACGTGTGATTAATTTGATCCCAGGAATTTAACTTCTGTACATAAAATGCAATCACTGTGTACATATATATTAATTACTACATGTACATTTACATAAATAAAATAAATGGTAAAACATACATGTAGCAAACAATGAAGTATTTAAAATAGAAAATAAACAGAATTGTTAAATTATTACGATTTCAAAGCAGAGACATAAACAATGTCTCTGTTTCAACGGTAAGGATGAAATGAGGTCATGTGGCAAATTCATCACATTCAGTAGGTACCCGGTAATCTTGAACTATCAAAAAGGAGGGGTATCCAGTGAAATAAATAATGTCCTTGGGACGCGAGTGGATACATGAGCCATGACATTACACATACACTTCTACATGTTCCTAAAATCCAAACTTCCACACCGACCATAGACATTTATCGCATACCCTATATCATGCCCACAGATATACATCGCATACCCTATATCACACACCTAGACCTGTATCACATATTGTATATCACACCCATGGATATATCTCATACTGTATATCTAACCCCTAGACCTATATTGCATACCATATATCACACCCCAAGACCTATATTGCATTCTATGTCACACCTCTAAATCTATATTGCATTCGATATCACACCCCTAGACCTTTATTGTCTTCTGTATATCACCAGGCGCGTAGCTGCCGTTAGGCACAAAAGCTTTTGCCTGCACTTAATTTTGCCATTTTTTTTTTTAGATAAAATACATCCAGGAGAGGTATAAATGATGCGCTAAAACGCTATCTCCGCGGAGCTTCTAGGGGACGGGGGGCTTCGCCCCCCTGGACCCCCTGCCGTAATTTTGCCTACACTTCAATTTGGCCTCAGCTACGCGCCTGATCACACCCTAGACTTGTATCGCACACCCCTAGACCTACCAGTATACTGCATACTGTATATCACGCCCCTATAACCATTTCAAGTACCCTATATATCACACCCACAGACATATTGCATACCTTATATCACACGCCTAGACCTATATCACATACTGTATATCACACCCATAGACCTATATCGCATTCTCTAAATCACACCAATAGACCTGTATGGCATGCCCTATATCACACCCTCAGACATATATCATTAATCACACCTTGCACAGAACACAATCGAAGTACATTTTGTATAAATAAAATATAAGAAAGAATAAACATGACATGAAAATCTGTTTGATATGCAGTATCAACCCTCGACCTATATCACCCCGCGGGCGAGTGACCCTTGAGTTGTGTAATGAAATTTATTTATGGTCAGCTGTCAATTATACTGTTGTCAGTTGTGTTCAAAGTTAGACAAATTATATGACGCTTTTATCAGACAAATACATCGGTTGAATCCCTTTAATTTGTTACATTGATCATCGTGAGAGATTTAAAAATAGTTTTTTTCTTTATATAGTCATTGGAAGGCACAGTGTACGATTTTGAGGCAAGTTCACTGATACATTACGATGTACATGGTTGATGAGATGAAATTGTTAAAGTATGTACGTTTTGTATTTGGCAATTTCAATTGGTATTTAGTTATATTGTTAGCATACGATAATTTGGACTGGTTTATTTGACAGGGGGATAAACCCATCATTTCCAGTATAATGGTATGGTCTAGAATTTGTAAACACCCCTTTGCTGTTAATTAATTGATCCAGTCATATGGTTATTTCATGTTACCTGGGCTTATAAAAGGCGTTGCAAAACCTTTACTCAGAATTCAAAAACGTTTACAAGAACAGTTTTTGAAGGTTCAAATTCGATTCATAAGGATAACTGTCATGCTAACAATCAATCAAAATACAATCTACCCTTTACAATAGAGGAGATGTGTATAATAATTAGAAATAAAAAAGCGTCATCACCAGGTGACGACAGAATATCATATGAAATGTTTAAACATATGCCCGAAAATATGCTAAAATTGCTTTTAGATTTGATTAATAAAATTTGGAAAAGTGGTAAATTACCAGATTCATGGAAGCAAGCCAACATTATTCCTATTCCTAAGCCTAACAAAAATAAATCTGATCCAAAATCATGCCGTCCTATCTCTTTAACTTCTAATCTTTGTAAACTTATGGAAGGTATGGTTAATGAAAGACTCCAATTTCTTCTCGAAGAGAAAAATATAATTGAAGATACACAAAGCGGCTTTAGGCAGGGTCGGTCTATTCTAGACCATTTATTAACGCTCGAGGGTGATATCAAAAAGGCTAAAGTTAAAAAACAACATCTTTTAGCAGTTTTCCTAGACATTGAAAAGGCATTTGACCTAGTTTGGAAACCAGGATTGTTATATAAATGCAAATCATATGGCATCAATAGGCATATGTTTAACTTCGTAAGAGCTGATTTTCGTGGACATTCTTACATATACGATGTACTAGGTAAGTGTTAAAGGTATACATTATTTATTCATATACTTCGTATGCACACAGTTATTTAAAATTTTCAAAACTGGTGATAGGAATACTGTTTTTATTGTCAGTGTAGAACAGTGTAGTCATATTTCTTAGCAAAATTTGCAGTTAACATTTGTATGTCTGTGAACTAGAAATTTACACTGAAAACTACAAAAAATACATGTACTCTTAACTATGGTTACTTGCATATATAGTACAGTATCAATTAAAGATTTCATACATGAAATTATGATATTTGTAATATAGTAATACATGTATCTAATTTATTTTCTACTTTACGATGTGACATTAATTGCTCATAGATAAATCAACATTCAAGGATTGATCCATCAATTTTGAAATGGGGGTCCAAACATCATTATAAACCAGTAGGTAGCTAAAATCATACATGGAAGAAGCCCTAAAGCAATATCCTTAAGCAAGCTTTCCATTTTCTGTATTTAGAAGGTTTTTGTCTGGTAAATGAAATGACTTTAATTTATTGTTTTAAACTCATCACTTCAAACCACTTTTTATGATCTACCTGGTTATGAGGAGATGGTGTTTTAACAATGACAGGTGAAAAGTAACCTGTTCCATTCTTACTTACATGTATGTTATCTATTATTAATATTTATTGAAACAAAGGTGTGCTCATGAATCACACTATACATTTTTGTAAAGTTTATGTTATTTCAGATAGATTTGAATAATTTTACAGAAAGAAATGTTTATTTTTTTTCTTAATTAATACAGCTGATAGAGATATTAAAAGAATAAAATCTAAGAACACTGAAATATAGTAGATACAATATTAACGTTTTTAATGTAGGACAAAAACTATGAATAATGACAGAAATATTGTTTGCAAATTTTCAATCAACCAGTATTGATCACTGTGGGAGTATTGACCAGGTGGTTTCAAAACCAGTAAAAATCTGGTACTGTTATAACCACCCAACCCTTATTTTTGCCTGATTTGCACAAAATTATATGTAGATATAACAATATTTTCCAACAAGAGGAGGTTTCTCCATATCATGTGGTTAAAATACATGTATATTTTCATGAATTTACATTGTAACATTTTGCATATATCAGACACTGTTATGATTTTTCCTTGATTTCTTTTCAGTGGTTATCACTTAGAAGTTTCACTAGATGAAGTGAAAAGAAAGCAAAAGTAAAACAGGCCATTTCTGTGCTGGGACACTATTTAAGCATGAAATAATGTTCATGATTCTCAAGTGCTGGTACATGTATGTATAGCATGAAGCAGCTGTAAATGTATATTTCAACATCTCTTAATAAAAAAACTATAAAAAAACATGAAGCTGATTTCTTAGCATTTATATAATTGCAAAACATAAGAGTTACTTGTATTATAATCTTATAAATATTTGTGAAACAATCATGCAGAAAAAAGTGAAAGAAATGCACATACATTATTGAAATCAGACAGGTATAAAACACTCAGCAATAGTGATTCATCATAAAAAAGTGGTACTCATGGGTAATGGTTTCAATGGTAACTTTGTTTGTTTTGGAGAGAAAAAAAGATGGATTTATACTCAAGGTGCATCATATTCCCTGTATTAGCCACATCTCTATACCATTGACTTTCCAACTTAATTGTAATCTTAAATTGCTCAAATCTATGAGCTACAAAGTTGTTTTTAGTTCAATGATGTGCATAGTAATTTTTACAACAAGAGTTTTTATCCTTGTTTGAACTAAAAAATCCTAGAGAAAGGTAATCATTTATTGTAAATAGTGCACAGTTTCGACGAGTTAAATCCATAGCCTGATCTAGACAACGATGACAAGAACAAATTTTAGTTTAAATTTATTACAAAAAAAATCTACATCAAAGTGAGCACAAACAAGGAGAAGCTTTCTGCTCATTTTACCCTTGAGATTAGGCCTTTGTTCAACTTCCTCCAGCCTGCAGGATTCATTTCTACTACATGCATCTCCAAACCGAAATTTCAAGATGTGGATCCATTCTTACTTTGAAAATTCATCGAATATTGATAGTCAGTGATTCTCAGTGGAATTCATATTTTGTAAGAAATGGTGATTCAAGTGTTAGGAAATTTGAGGACATCAACGTACGTGTACAGCCAGGAATACCAAAAGCAATAATACAAAAAAAACAAAAGAAGATCCCAAAATATATATTGATAAACGGACTGTATAAATATATACAGCGTTAAAACAAATTCTTATTCTTTAAAAGGACTAAGTTTTGATCGGTTGATTTAGCTTACAATTTGGTTACATGAATATTTTTGATTACTTTGAGGTCTTCCTTGACTCAGTGCCTCAGCACTTTGATTTATCACGCGAGGTCATATCGTCTTAAATATGTGTCGATCTCTAATCCTAAATACTTTATGTGCATCTTTCTTTTCTTTAAGTGCAGTGATTTCAAATTTATGTAATGTGGACAAAAATGTCATGATGACGTATGACCCCGGGACTTTCCGATCGTGTGAACTTCAAATCGGACCTTAAAAGACAAATAGACGTCATAACGCGGATTAGAAAAGTGCTGAACGAAATAAATTTGGGTAGTCTTTACAGTTACTTCATTGAACAAGCCACGGTAATTTGACGTTTTAGTGGTGAAAAGTGTAAAATAAAATAAAGAAAAATCGCTATATATACTTACAATTTTCTTGATTTTTATATTTTTTTTTTTACCACTAAAACGTCAAATTACTGTGAACAAGCGGTCCTGTTTTACACAGGTTTTGAAAGGGGGTACATAGATTTACGAAGTATCAATGTGCAGCAAAATTCTAACAGCCAAAACTGTAATGAAAGGTTAGTCATAATCAACATACTCAAACACCATACCCACCCATACTCGGTTCAAACTATAATCAACTTCCACAAAAACAAAAGTGATGTCAGATAAACATTCCTGAATGGTATACAAATAATATGTCGGACGAGATAACCCCCATGCATTCTTCTCCACTCATCAAACAAAATATGATTTCCAGCTACCCTTATATCTAACATTTACAATTCATTTTGTCGCAAAAAAAAAGCATTTTTTGTATTTTTGGCTACTTTTTTTATACTTTGTTGAAGCAAAAAGCATTTTTAGCTCACCTAGCCAAAGACCATGTAAGCTATTGCCATCACTTGGCGTCCGTCGCCGTCCGTTAACAATGTTACAAAACTCTTCTCCTCTAAAAAAAACTTAATTACAACCAAACTTGGTATGAATGGTCCTTTGGATATCCTGCAAGGAACTGATGTGGGAATTTTTGTTTCGTCGAAAAACATGGCCGTCGGAACTAAAGATAGAAAATAGGGATCATACCGTAGTTTTTCGCATAGATCTCCAAAGCCGTTAGGTTAAGCCACATGTTGACAGGCTTCAAGTGTTTTACATGTTTAGATCTATCTGTGGTCAAATTTTGTAATCTGTTAAGCCATGTTGGAGTTATTGACTTTTTTCGACGTTTCTTTTGCTGTTTTTAATGTTAACCTTATTTCTTTCCAAAATCTTCTCTGACACTACTTGACCCATTGGAACCAAACTTGGTATGAATGTTCCTTGTAGTATCTTGCATAGAAACGATGTGGGGATTTTTGATTTGTTGAAAAAAATGGCCGCCGTCACTGAAAGTAGAAAACACAGGGGTCAGACAGTAGTTTTTTGTATATATCTCCAAAACCGTTAGGTTAAGCAAAATATTCTTTTTATTGCTGAAGTGATCCTTGTTATAAGGCTTACTAAAGTTGTTGGACTGCTCCTGTAGAATTATCGATGTATTCAACATATATCCTTATTTCAGGCGACACATAAAGAAAAGAAAGATGCACATAAAGTATTTAGAGATCGACACAACGTAAAGATGAAACGACCTCGCGTAATAAAAAAAATCCACTGCACGTAAAGATAAATCCACATAACGTAAATATATGTTGACATAACGTAATCATAAACGACAGAACGTAAAGACCAAATGGAAGAACGTAAAGACAAAACGACATAATGTAAAGATGTTCCTACATAACATAAAACCAAAATAAACCACGTGTTATTATAAAACCACAGCAAGTAATATAAAATTGACAACACATAAACATATATAGAATGTGTGGACACATTTTGTTCTTATGGTCTATAATTGGCGGCATGAGATGCAATAATTGCAAAGTCCCAGTACACTACATACAACTCTATTTACATCTGGTGAAAGTATATGTACAGTTTGGAAGTCAGGGACAGACTCCTCGATTAAACAAGACAAAACTTATTCTGTACATGTATTTTGACAGAGGATCATAAAACACATAAAAACATTCCGAATTTTTAGGTTTTAAATCAATTAGCGATAATTCCGATATTGACAAATATGCTTGGGGCGGTTTCTCAGCTCCGTAACAATCATAAAGATTAACAGGGGATTAAAGAACAATTCGGGAACCAAAGTCAATTACAAATAAATAAATGTCAATCAATAATATAGATACTATAGATACGGAGAAAATCTGAAAACGATCAAATAAACAATGTCCAGCACTTCTGTTTTCATTATAATGGTCCAGCGGGGTCCGGCTGTCCGTTTTCTCTTGGTTGTAAATACTTAATATGGAGTAGACATTGCCTATATCAGCGAGCACCGTAAGCTTTACCACACATGTATTGTCTGTGCGAGACTCGTAAAAAAATTTCGGGTTTTTGCGAAATTGAGAGCATTTATGTGAAATTTTAGATTTCTGCAGATTAAATGATGACAAAATGAGTGCCCAATATGCATTTGAGGGTCACGACATAACGTTTTGATGTGAAAAAGCTAAGAGGAGGCAAATACGCTGTGTTTACATTTAATTTTCAGGAATAATTGAGAAAACGATACAGTTTTACCACTAAATACAAGGGACTGTTGTTAGATTGATCAGTGTAGCACCGAATGTTCATTTTTTAGATTGATCAGTATAGCACCGAATGCTCATATTGCCATATTGATAGATGAAATTGTCATTTATATCACAGCAATTTACTATAGCAATCCACTCTCTTTTTTTTTTTATAGGAAATGACCGCAAATTAACAAATACGGGCGTTAGAAAAACCGTGAATCCGGCGTTGGAACCGCAAAACCTGCGTTAGGGGTTAGATTCGGTGAAAATGATATTAAAATGTCATTTAGTTTCAATAAGCAATTAGTCTAATTTTGTCGTAGGAAAGTTCGTTTTTTTTAAAGTTTTATGTTTCAGGTATTTCCTAATCAGCCAAATATATCATCCGTAGTGATCTCCACCCAAAAGAGTTCAAATAATTGGTAACATTAATTTAAATGGTCCGCATATTATGTGTATTGCGTCAAAAAACTACGGTGGCAAAGTTTATTTTAGGAATAACAGACTGTATTGACTGCTCGTTTAAAATCCAACTGTAATATCCAGTGTAATTATACAAATAGTTTATCACTATTGAACCATGAAAATCAATACCAATGCTGAAACATACAGTTATTAGGGTCAAAATGGAATTAGAAGGGAAAATCATATCTGTTTCGGGCGGAGAGATCTCCTATTGTACTTTTGTGAACAAGACCAAGTCCACCGTTACTGTAAACTGGTTCAACTATGAAGGGAAGCTTGTTAGATACAGCCAATTAAAGCCAGGTGAGACATACGGCTCTAAAACATTTGTTGGTCATCCTTGGGCTTGCATAAATGTGCAAACAAACAAGACGATGTTTACTGGAGGAGATTACGTTTTCTATCCGAAGGCTAGCACAAGTCATGTGACCGTCTCTATTGAGGAACCTAGAGGTAAGTGTCAAAGATCTGATATCGTTACTGGCGGTTCTGTTACAAATTAAGAGGAAAATATGGTGAACCAAGAGGTTCATAAATATTTTTATTTGCATATGCTGTATGTAGCATATGCTATAATTTGTAGCATGTACATTGCATTTTTACAGCTTACGCTTGATCTCGGTTCTATTGCATTTACGTGCCTCGAGGTTCATTAAAAAAGTGGCATACATTCTGTATTAAATATATGATATGCTGTACTTTATGTACCATATGCTGTTTTTCATAGTTTAAGTTGTATTTGTATGTAGCATATGCATCTAGTTTTATGTGTACCGTAAGTATCAAATATAATTTTGTTGCATATGAGGCAAAACAAGATGACTGTGTTATGAATGCTCATTAAAGAGGCTGCGTGCGAGTCGGTCTGTTCATAAGAATATTCAATATAGCAATAATAAAAGCGCTCTAATAGTTCAATGTTAGCTTTGTAACAAATTATTCTCTATGGGAGGATCAAAGTATAATTAACATTAACTAACATATTCAAATCATTTAGGAATGTGCATTAGAATAAACAAAGAAGTACATATGCTTTACAATATATTTGAATCTTTCAGTACGCTAGGAAATAAAACATGGCCCTATTGAAATATATAGTATATGCTAAACTAGCACCATATGCTTTAAAATTAATTTTGAAGGAAACAGCATTTTACAGTAGAAAATAGAGCAAATGCTTTAACATACAACATATGCTACAATATTGTAGCATATACTACATTATTTGCAGCATATGCTTCCATTTTTACAACATATGGAAATAAAAATACTTTTGAACCTCAAAGTACACCATAGCAAAGTGTTAATAATGCAGGATATTGCTAAAAGTGGTCAGATAGACAACTATGAATTGAACAAAGCTCTCCTGATAATTGAAAAAAAAATTTCTCATAAAACATGATTTCCAACTATGAGGCTCGCACCTAGCTCTGATCGGCAGGTTATTATTTGCGGAAGCCCTAACATAAAACATGGACTTTTAGTTGCTATGGTTACTCTATAGACTGGACAATTTGCAATAAATATTTCAAATCATGTATCATGATGTTCACGACCAATATGGAATATATGTTAAAAAGAAAACGAAAACGTTTAGTTTTAAAAACGACGGAAAACCTTGACGTTGACTTTCACTTGTATAGTTTTTTCATTAATTAAATATGTAAATGTAAACATCCTTTTATGTTGATGGTAAATATGTGGATATGAAACATATGTTTTCGTGCGTACTTAAAGTCATATAAAAACATATGTCTCACTTTTGTTCGGGTGTATATACATACAGTAAAAAATTTGGGCGAGTACTATAATCGCTTAGCAACAGCGACTAACTTAATCAAACCAGTCATGTTTCACAGAGAAAAGTCGAAATTACATGTAGCTTTGCTCTTGTGCATTTTTAGCTGCCTTTATTTCGTCATCATAACACTGCCATTTTGTTTTTTTCCTTTTTGTTTTTTTTTGTAGGAATGGTATCAACAAGCGCAAAAGGTGGGTTTTTTTCTTGGTCATACTTTTCTTCCGAAGATTTTTTTGTGTTTTACATGTATAAAATTTGTGGGCACAAACTCTCCTATTTCATACAATAATTTTGAAAATATTAGTATTGTAAATGCAGACAAACAGTTTCATGTAGAAATAACTGGTGTGTTTAGAAGTGTTTGACCTGAGTAATACTAGTATATTATTCAACAGCAAAAAACAATCAGAAAATAAAACACAACAAAAACAGTTTATTAAAACAGAAAGGATATCAAAAGGTAAAAAAAAAGCACACTAGTAATTTTATGTGGAAAGAAATGGAAACAACGAAATAAATATTGATAAATATTTTTTGCAGCACCTAAATGGGTACGTAAAACATTGGAAAAGTGAGCTGCAGTTCATGGACACGTGACACGGGGACATGGATAAAGTAAAACCAAGAGCTCTTCGATCGAGGCGTATTTCTTTACCAAGCTTTACTAAGTCTTATTTTCGACCTATGGACCATATAAAAACCATAATAAATTGTATGTTTTATGTGTAGTTGTTCGATCTCTCAGCCATGAGAATTCTTATTTTTATTGTTTGTGTGTACGGATGAATGTACAGCATTGTGTATGTTGTTATTTCTCTGTTTTGTTACAAGTTATTGAAAAGTAAAGAACAAAACATCTCCTTTTCGGTTTAGAACAATTTTTCAGTCAAGAAAAAAATTCTCATTCTTGTGTAAAATTGACAAAAACTGGTAAACAATGTCCAAGCTCCCCCTTTTTCTGAGGAACCCCGGTTGGCACCCCCTTTTCAGTGTCAGCATCTGCTCCTGAACTATGAGTATTGTTTGTTTGCAATTGTTTTTTTAAAAATAAATTTCTTGCTTTGTATTTGGTTCTGATACTGTTGTTGAGAGGTTACTGCTTAAAACGTGTACAGCATACCGAAATTTGCACTCTTTTGTATTTGGGTCGAGACCTCTGCTGGTGGGCCAAAGGTCCTCGGGAGTATTCACCCGCCAATAGTCAGATTTGCATGACACCATTTACCTAAGTCTGCAGTATCAGCGGCGTAGCCGGAAATTTAAGATGTGTAAGCGAGGGTCTGAGCATAATTTTCAAATTCGAATAACATTTTTTTCATTAAGGTAACAGCTTTGACCATCCATTTTAAAACTTTTTAAGTGTTTAGAGGAATGAGTATAAGTTAAAAGAAGCACAGCCAGCTTTGATTTTGTTCTTTTTATCTCGGTTTTTCTTTCTATTTTTTTTTCTTTTTGTTTTTTGATTGTTTTGTTTTTTGTTTGTTAACCGTCTTTAATGGAACCGACATAACACAAGCATAAAGAAACCTTTTGGACGGTAGAAACATCAGTAGTTTCATCTACAATTATGCTAAAGCTAAAACAGTTTGCAGAATTACACTCATCGACGATCTGCTGTCGTAACTGTTGACCACAAGTGTGAATTAACTCATTTTGTATCTGGTTTGATAGATATCTAGCGTTTGGGGGACTGCTTTGTAAATGGTCAGACAAAATCCTATTATGTTCTGCCCAAATTTTGATGAGAGCAATGAAATTATCTTTATCTTCGGTATGACCACGTAGGGGAATGTTCTGCTTTCCACACAAACAAATAGTCTTCAAAATACTTTTCAATATAACCCTGTTTCTTGACATTTTATTTTGAAAAGTAATTCAACATTGAGACAATATCATCCCTTTTACCTTCACAATTTTCATAAAATTTTCTTTTCACCCCCCCCCTCCCGAATTTCTGTAAGTAAGAGGAAATACAAACGAATCGGGAACAACCCATTTAATTTTTCATTAGAAAAAACTTGTTTGTCGTCAACCCTCCCCATATATGATGCAATATAAAAGTTTTGTGGCTGTAATGATTTAGGCTCTAGCGCATTGTCTACACATTCAGTGCTACATTGAGCAGGACGAGCAGACATATCTGGCTCCGACAAAACTTGAGGTTCTATAAGCCCTTGTTTATTTGTATCTGTGGAAGCAGTTTTTTGCTGTTTTGAAAAGTATTTTGATAATTTACTTTGTCCTTTGCTAAAAGTATGTTCTGGTGAAGAGGGACGACTTCTCTTCATTTTAATTTACAATAAGTAACAATAACTTGAGGATGATAATATTTTGATTCGAGTCGTCGATTAAAGCGTGTTCATCCCAGACGCATATTTGTTACGTCAACGTAAACGGCGTCCTTTTAGGTTTTATGAAGTTCAAGATCAACACAAGTACGCTTGTTTAATTGAACTAATCTTGAATAAATTAATTTGAGATAAATACTGTAATCTGATTGGTTAAAATAATTTTGTTATATTTTAATGGATAAAAAAAATATTGACAGGCCCCTATTAAGTTAAATTCAGAGCTACTTTTTTTCATTTTTAAAGATAAAAATATGTTTTAAAATTAATTTATAAGAATTTGCTATGATAAAAATTTTGTCTGTTGAAAAATAACATAAATTTTCCATGTGCACATTGTTTATTGCGCTAAAATTTTATCACAGCCAATTCTTAAACAGAACCTATAGAACTTATGCACCACAGTTACATTTAAATGATCGAATGTTTAATAGAGAAGCAAATTAATGTAAATGTAAAGCCAAGGTTGTGAAAAACTAAAAAAAAACAACAAACAAACAAACAAAAAAATTGTCAAAATAATTTGTAAGCGCATGCTTACACTGCTTCAATGGTGCTACGCCACTGAGTATTATCAAATTCAAACCCCCGAAACGTTGAGGTTTCATTCCTTGTTTTGCTCGTGGTAGAACCTATCGGTGCTCGATTTGGTTTCCTATTTCTATATTTCTAGTTCTGAGTACTTCTGGTATATAACCGATTTTTCGATTAAGATCATGGTCTTTTGCAAGTTAGCTTTGAAGCGATTGACCGCACATTTTTAACCTTTAACTGATATCATATTTTTAATTTTTTTTCTGGGCAATGACATGCACGATTTAACCCCTAGTTACAGAAAGAATTTTTTATAAACATCGCTAACAGAACATAGAAAGAAATCCAAAATAAATCATTTTATCGATTCCAGCACTCATTAGACTGACGAGCACACTTTTTTGCGTGACTAACTGAATGTGCAACGGATGGAGGAGAAACTGAAGCAACATAATTCACTAAATGCCATAAGAGACGTTTCTTTGGAAATTTTTAACCATTCTCCGCGTAAAGTGACCCTATACTGGCACAATTACACTGGGGAGCTAGTACGGTATGCCACTCTGCATCCCAGAGCAGTGTATAATATTACTACATTTGAAACTCATCCGTGGAGTGCTGCGGATTGTGACACTGGAGACAGACTGCTAATAGACAATGAGTTTGTGTTCTATCCTCGACAAAGTGAGCCACACGAGAACGAGGGAACAACGGTATCAAGGGTTCAGATTTGTCTTCCAGGTAAGTCATCAGTTTGTTGCATTTTTTTTCTTTTTGTTTGAGTTGTCTTCAAGTTTAGAAAAAACATTTTGATAGTTTAATTATTAGTTTCGATTAATTTTACATCCGCAACACACGTAGGTAAAAAAAAAGATGCATGCACCTTACTCACTGTTACCCAAGAGTATTGCATACATTTTTATTTCAATTGCCGACAGCTTCTTTCTATTAAACTGATAGTTGTACATAAAAAAAGTTATAAAACAATTTGACCAAATTCAACTCATGTTTTTCATTTTTTAACGTGTTTTTCAAAAGCCATAATCTGCTAAAATAAAACTCGATATGAATGAGGTTAACAATATAACTCTTTAGTGATAGCGAGGCCTCATAGTTAAAGTCTGCATATGTTACCTATAACAACATTTTTATTGCATTGGTTGAATATTTGTCGAGAGCTTCCATGTAATGATCATTGAAAGTACAGTATATAACTAATAAACAACTAAATGTGTAAAACTTTTCAGTTTATCCACTATGGGTCAGATGTCTACAAATTCTGAGACGAACTGTGCCTGAAAACAAAGTGGACCACTTACAGATTCCTGCTAGTCTAAAACAAGCACTGAAATATGTTCCTGATCTTAGATGTACAACGTATTCTCATTTTGCTGTAATAAACCAACCACCCTAGTCATTGTTTAATCTAGAGCAGAAGGACCATGTACGTTTTGGAAGATTCTGGAAGCCTTTAGGTAGTATATTGTGTACTATACAGATAGGTAAATTCTGAAAATCTGGTTTCATTTTTTTGGTAATAAAGCTGTTTCGAGGCAGTCAAAACAAAAATTTCAATTATTTTTTTTCTTCATAAAAAGTACATATTCTTCTATTCCTGGATGTGTGGAAGTTTAAATAATTTGTAAGTGCATTAGCGAATATTGTCATAAAGACCAGTTGCCATAGTAACATACTGTAAAATATTACAGAGTTTTAGTACAAATCAGGAGGGCATTTCCAAACTAGAAGCCAAATGCTTTGTTATGTAAAATATCAGGTGCATAGAACTACCACAGGAGGAAAAAATGCCAGGTGGAGGTGTGAAATAGGTAAAAATATGAAAACACACTCTTCTATTCATTTTTTAGCAATTTTAAAATGAGGAAAGAACCTAGTACGACAGGGATCTGAAACATTCCTGATACCATTCTTCACTTAAATTACACTTGTTTACCATCACATATATTTCATCTATCCAATAAAAACTGATGATAAGCTTGTCAAAAAAACAAAAACAAACAAACAAACAAACAAACAAAAAAATGCATGAGGATAGAAATAAGATACATCAGGGTTTCCATTAATTTTACTTCCACAACACACCTAGGTAAAAAGAAAGATGCATGCACCTTACTCACTGTTACCTAGAAGTTTTGCATACATTTTTATTTCAATTTCCGACAACTTTCTTTTAAAATAACAGTTGTATTAAAAGAAAACAGTATGAAAACAATTTGACCAAATTAAACTCATGTTTTTTATTGTTTAACTTGTTTTTCAAAAGCCATAATCTGCTAAAATTGAACTCGATATGAATGAGGTTAACAATATAACTCTTTAGTGATGGCGAGGATGTGTGGAAGTTCAAATAATTTATAAGCGCATTAGCGAATATTGTCATAAAAAAACAGTAGCCATGGTAACATACTGTAAAAATATTACTGATTTTTAGTACAAATCAGGGGTTCATTTAAAAAACTTCAAAAAAAAAAAACATTTGTTTACCGTCACATATATTACAGACGTCTAATAAAAAATGATGATAGACTTGTCCAAAAAAAAACCTAACCAAAACAAAACAGCACAAAAAAAAAGCAGGAGGATAGATAGGTATTGGGCCGGAAAGGATCTGTTTAGAAAAGATTATAATGAAATAGTTAATAAAATAAAATATTAATTATGTGTATGGGAAATAGGAAATGGAACTCGGAATTTACGATAAATCGGGCTTGATCATCATACCCCATAGTAGTAGTAGTAGCATTAAATTTCCGTATGTTCGAGACCCAACAGGGTAGTCAAGGACGTTAAGAAAACCCTTAGTACTAATAAGCATTAAACACTCTACACGTTGACGTACTCCCAAATGGCTTAGGGAAACGATCTCGGACCCAAGTGTGGTCTTGGAGTAGGCCAGAGCATAAATTAAGAGAGCAGCCCAGCCGCTAGTAGGACTTCTAAGACTGGGCTCAAAATAAAACATATATCAAAAAAGAGACAATATACATATCCTTGAGAAAAAGTATAAAGTTATAATGATTACATGATGAAAGTAATTTTAAATTAATTTTCAGATACCCAAGATCGGAATTATAATTATAAAATTTGTTTTTTCCAGAATTTATGGTCGTGAAAAATCTGACCATTTACTCACGAACTTTTATTTGCTTTGTGAGTGAAAGGTCCGATTTTAAATATCGATAAACTCTGTAAAAAAGCAGTGTTTAATCCTATAATAATTAGAAACTTGAACAAGCTTGCAAGGCATTTTTCGAAAGCAATAACTAGAATCTTAGCATGAAGAGATAGTACTACTATACCCTAGCTCTAAAGGATAGGGATATACTGTTTTACCCTTGTTCGTGTTTCCGTTCACTCTTTTCTGTCTCAGTTTTCTCAGCAACTACCCATCACAGCAGCTTGAAATTTTAACAAAATTAATTTTTAACGCATTCTTTCTGTAGGTATGCCATATGGTGGGATCCATTTTGGGAAAAATTCGACAACATGTTTGAAATCGTTAATGTGTTAAATCACTTATTTATTTTAAAAGTACTCAGTATGCTTTCCTTATCGTTAGCACACGTATTCATTTGACTCCTACAACCACTGCCCATTGCTCAACTTCCCAGGTAGTGATATAACCCCCTGTTCTTTTTCGAACATCGAATTAAAAGTGGTCAAACCAAGATGATACAATTATTTAAAAATTACGTGCTATCTAGATTTACCGTAAGTTCTTTAATTTATAGTTGTGTATTTTATATAAAAAAAACATTCAGGTGCACCGGGAATTGGTAGGTTATAAAACACGCACACAGAGTATATGTTTAAAGTCCGGGGAAGATACATGTATACTCCGCGTCACATAAATAAGACACTGTTAAAATTTAAATAAAAATATTTTCTACGACTTTATTGACACCTGCCTCGTTTAAATTGTCTTAAATGACTTGCTCATTCGTTTAGCCAAACGGCTTGTCCCTTGACATTGAATCGTAAATTCCGATGTGATTTTAATTCTCGATCCCAATATTTACATTGTCGAAAGTCGGTATGTTTACAGTGATCGGGTTACTAGGAGGTTTCAATAGCGCAATTATGTCTCCTCGGTATTTACCCCCAACATGCAGCCCAGTGGAAAATACAGAAACGTTCACGATTGGTGGGTAATAAAAAAGATATTTTCAAGAAAAAATTGTACGAATAGTAAGGAACCAAAAGTATCGAATTTGAAAGCTAGCAGCCCATATATGTTTACTTTATGGAGCACTTAACGCTCAGGGTTGCTACTGAAAAATTGATGTTTGAAAAAGTATCCCCCTTTTTGAACCTTAATTTACGGGCAGAAACGCCGCGTGACATGGTGGTTTTTATTTCAAAATTTAAAAGCTATATGGATGTATTTTAGCAACATCGCGTTAGATTAGAGAAATTTCCCCCGGATCTATTTTTAGATTTAAGTGGAAGTGAGGACCCCCATACGGAAATTGCATTGTGTGAACTTGGCTGTAAACTTCCAGAAAAATGGAGTTGAATAACAACCAGCTTTTAAATTATAGTTAATAATTTGATTTAACAAACTAGTAATTTGATATAGCAAACTAGTAATTTGATATAACAAGTTAGTAATTTGATATAATAAGTTAGTAATTTGATATAATAAGTTAGTAATTTGATATAACAAATAAGTATTTTGATATAACAAATTAAAAAAAAGAAATACCATGTCCCCAATACACTTCCGGTATTACTATATAATAAAGAAACTTACACTTGTTATGATTCGGAACATTTTAAAATGGATGTAATTTGGTGGTTGATCCACCGGGGCTTGCTCTATCGACTATGCAGCCCTAATAGTATATAACACAAAAAGCCCCACGTATGATGATTCGTGTTAAACACTAGTTTCTGTGGTAGACCAATACGGCGCACCATACTTAGTAGTTAGGTAAATATAAATCGTAATTGCTATATTTAGGAGTATACTAACTATCAATATATCATGGAGGAAAATAAGGAAATTAAGTCGTTAAATCACGACATCCAATCGTACGTGACATTTTATAACAGAACAATCAGAAAAGTGGCCATCATGTGGCATGACTACGAAGGAAAATTAGTAAGATATGCCATCATTCTTCCAGGCGCTGTTCACCATATGCACACGTACGTGACACATCCCTGGTCTGCGGTTGATAGCGACACGGGAGACAGACTGCTAATCGATAAAAACTTTGTGTTTTATCCCCGCACACAGAACCAGGAGGATGAAGTAAACGTAGACTTTGAAACTATAAATATCGATGTACCAGGTATATATTACATCAAATAACACCTAACTGGCGGCAAACATTTTACATCGGATTAGGAAATGTTGTAGGCCTATAACATCAGACTTCGTATACGCAAAAAACGTCGCTGACTTACGAAGTCTTATGTTACAGGACTAGGAAATGTTGCCAACTTGGTAAATTATCTGCTTGTTTCGTGAGTTGGGCAGCAACAATTTTTTTTCGGGATGGGGGCGGGGCTATTGATTTTTTGTAATTTTTTTCCAGGGCCAATAAAAAACAAATATTTTTTCACTGTCTATTGATAAGAATAATATTTTTTGGTCATATCACTACTTTCCAGTCTAATTAAAATTAGCCCCTCCGATTTTTATTTGTTTGGAACATAAAAAATTAAAAAAAAAAACCACAAGGTATAATTTTAATTAGACTGACTACTTTCATTTCACTTTTTAAATCAAGTAACAATTTTATTTTGTCATTCTTTATAATTCTTTAAAACAAACTTTTTTTTCTCTTCAGTATTAAGTCAAATTATTTTTCCCCAAATTTTCCAGAAACGAACTTGAAAAAAATCCATAGCCCCCCCCACCCCCACACACACCCCAAAAATCAATTGTTTGCTGCCTTAGTTGATCAGGGAATGTGTAATGTTTTACTGAAAATGTAGCTCCTCTACTTAGAGCTACAAATCGGTCCTATTATTTCAGTTTTGTTGAACCTTGACATTACTCCACTGCTATTGTACACTTTTTAGTGACTGATTTTGAATTTTAATTCTTGAAGGTAGTAGACCTAGGGTAATGGACACAACCTTTACAAATCATTTGAATGTTTGTATTCAGCATTTTACATCAATCTCATGTAAGCATCAAAGTAACTTGGACTAATTTCATTCTGTTTCAAATGAAAGCTTGATAGGCTTTGTTGAAATTGAATATAATACAAAGATATCACTGATTTTAAGAGTAATGTCCCTTACCCCAGGTCTGCCTCCTTACTATGTTCTGAACTAGCTTTCAGTAACTGCGAGATTTACCTTTTTGTCTAGTATATGATGAATTGTATGTTGATGTATTCCATGAAGAGAAATGGATGTATTACCAAGAATTTTTATAGTAGACTACTGTAAAAATCCTTGAGGCTTGGTATTACTGAGTGAATTTTATGGTGTGTTTGTTGTTCCAGTTAATTTTTACCTGATGTTAGGAGATTAATGTGTCTATGTGTCGTTATTTGACTTTCTTGGTTATTTTGAAGAAGTGCCATCATATCGTTACCATTTTACCAGTGGATTTTATTACTTTTGTTGTGCTTACTTAAAGGTATGTTTACACTTGTTAAAGACCTTTTGGTGATCTGTGAAAATATTTACCATTTTTTATAAAGATTATATGATGGTACATTTGTTGCATTTCACCATATCTAGTGACTTTTACACAATGGATGTGTGAAAAAAAAACACTTGCAACAGAGAAAATATATGTTCTCTGTTTTGAGTCATGGGACTTCTTTTTAGCTGTGCATAAACAAATATGTCTATGGCTACTATGATAAGGTGAGACCTTTTAGCGCTCCCGTAGAACATTTATTAAAAACAAGGACTGTCTAAAAAAAGATAGCTGTCACAGGAAAATTTTGTTTTTTTTACTTATAAGTTTCTACATTTCATTCAAGAAAATAACACATGGCACACAATTGAAATTTTCGATAGTTTTTTCAAACACCACTTAGTTATCAGTATATGGCCAATCGGGAAGAAGAATTGCGATCAGGTGACTTGCGTTTCCATAGAAGAGTGCCCTTAAGGTCAAAGGGTTAAAAGCAAAACTATACCGACTGTGTCAGAACAATTTTGATAATTTTTGTCAGCTCTGATATGATTTTTCATGGTCAAAAATGACTTTGGGTCAAATTGTCCGATACTGGTTATGGTTTTTATAATTTGCCAAATATCTTGAAAGATTTCTTTTAATCAATTTAGTTTCGCTTCATTCTGTTTCGATTTGTATCGTTTAATTATGTTTTTATTACGATTTGATTCATTTTATCGAATTGTTTCGTTTCGATTCTTTCTTATATCAATTATTTTCATTTCGTTTTTGCTTCGCAATTTTTATACCCCAGAAATATGGGTAATTTGATTACGTAATTTTTGTAAACATCTGGGTGCCATACTGTAATCTGGCAGCTTGGGTAATACTTTCGTTCCACAAGTTCCTCTCAAATATAGTATATTGTAAGACCTTGCATGCATCATGAAATCAAAACAATGTTGTGTCTAATTTAGCCATCAATATGTGTGTAATATCCAATTATCTATTTCTGTTTTCAGTATATCCACTATTAATAAGATGTCTACAAATAGTGAAAAAAATAGTACCATTAGATCATGTGGATGAGCTGCAGCTACCAGAACGCCTCAAACGTGGTATTAAACATGCCCAAAGCATTGACTTCAAAGATTATGGAAATTTTGTCATTGTGAAGAGAAAGACAAATAGATGAAAATGGACTATGATAGTCATTGAGCTTATACTACATTGTTAGCATGGGCTATTCTGTGAGACAATAATACTGCTACGAGTTGACATTAACTACCTTAGTCTTCCATGCATTTTGGCACACTTTTCCCTCCAAACATTTTCTCAGTTCGAGAAGGGCCTGGGGGTGCACAGTATACATCATAACTAGGAGTTTCTGATTTTTTCCCTAGTGACATTAAGGAAGAAGTCATCAGAACAAAAATTGTCAGCAATGACAACATCCAGCCATTTTGTATTTTTAACATTCAAATATGACCAATAAAAAATTTGAGTGTCTTATTCAGTTAATTCATCAATTACTAAAAAGTCAGACACATATAGCATACAGGCTATTTGAATTGGATCTATATAAAATTAATACACAGGCTATTCTCAAACCAGTATTTTGGAAAAGGTTGTATTCAATTCAATAGTTGGTTACTAAAAAGTTTTGGTGGATTTTCAGTAAATATCTAATCAGGATGGATATTAAATCTCTACTTTGGACAAAAATGAGACGGTGTGTTCACTATTTTGTCTTATGTACAGTAAAATCAAAGGTAAAGAGTGAACAGCATATTTACACTACTGGAAAAAGTAGCAATACTAAATGTACAAACAGAGGAAATCCTTGGTCAAAACAATAATGGGAACAAAGGGACAAAATAAGGCTAGGAACACCAAAACGACAACACCATGTAAGGAACACCAAAATTGCAAAACCAATAGGACAAACTATGCTTGGAACACCAAAATGACAAAACAATGCTAGGAACACCAATAGGACAAAACAATGCAAGGAAAATCAAAATGACAAATAAATGCAAGAAACACCAAAAGAACAAAACAATGCTGGGAACACCATATGAACAACACAATGTAAGGAATGCCAAATGTACAAAACAATGCTGGGAACACCAAAAGGCCAACACCATGCAGGGAACACCAGAAGAACAAAACAATCCTGGAAACACCAAAAAAAAAAAAAAAGACACAATGTAAGGGCACCGAATGGACAAAACAATGTTGGGAATACCAAAAGGACAACACAATGCAAGGGACACCAATAGGACAAAACAATGCTATGAAACACCAAAAGGGCAAAACAATGCTGGGAACACCAAAAGGACAAGACAATGCTGTGAACACCAAAATGGTGAAACAATGCTAGGAAAATCAAAAGGACAACACAATGCTGTGAACACCAAGATGACAAATCAATGTAAGGAACACCAAAAGAACAAAACAATGCTGGGAACACCAAAAAGGTGAAACAATGCAAAAAACACCAGGACAAAACAATGCTGGGAACACCACAAGAACAAAACAGTGCCGGGAATACCAAAAGGATAACACCATGTAAAGAACAATAAAAGGACAAAACACTGCTGTGAACACCAAAATGGCGAAACAATGCTAAGAAAATCGAAAGGACAACACAATGCTGTGAACACCAAGATGACAAATCAATGTAAGGAACATCAAAAGAACAAAACAATGCTGGGAATACCAAAAGGACAACACCATGTAAAGAACAATAAAAGAACAAAACAATGCTGGGAACAACAAAAGGGCAAAACAATTCTAGGAACACCAAAATGACATCAATGTAAGAAACACCAAACGAACAAAACAATGCAAGGAGCACCAAAATGACAATACAATGCAAGGAACACTGAAAGAATGAAATAATGCTAGGAACACCAAAAGACCAAAACAATGCTGGGAACACCAAAAGGACAACACAATGCAAGGAAGATAAAAGGACAAAACAATACTGGGAACACCAAAAAAAACAACAGATGACAAACAAATAATGTAACAAAAAAGAACAAAAAACAAAATGCTTCCCCACCAAAAAAACCAAAACAAATAGCACAAACCAAACAGGAAACTGGGATACATGGTGCTCCTGATTAGTGATCAGAAAAAATTATTAACACCAACACAGATTAGCTATAAAAAATTTTTATGTTTTTAATGTATCACAGATTTTAGATAAATACTTTTCATTTACAAAATTTATAGAATATAATGACACAATTTATCCCATAATTCTCTACTATCTGACATTTAATAAAGTACACTAGAAGACAAAGACTTTTAAACGGCACACCAAAGTTGTTGCAGATTTTTAACCAAATTAAGTTTATCATGCCTTGACAAAAACTGTCATATTAAATAGCTCATATAATTTAATTTAATATTTCTATCAATTACATACCAAAAAAAAAAAACCCCAACTTAGTTGTTAATTAATGAAGGGAGCAATAGTAGCATGTAAGCATTGTTTATGACAAAATCATAGATGTATGTGAAGTTGACTGAATAAATATGTCGTGTTTAAATAATTAAATTATGTACATTATTGAATAAATACCATCACATGTATATGTAATTTACTCAATACAAAGTTCTTTTGATAAAAGAATGCTCACTTTTCATTTTAACTTTATATGTTATGTAGGGAATAAGCAAATTAATTTCCTACTCTTCTTGTTACTTTAAGGACACTATAGATATATATCAATGAAGAATAATAGGACAATCAATTGGATAGAGTGAATAACCAAAATATTATCAAAAGTGCCGAAGAACGCCTAGATTTAATGAGTGTGCAGAACTTAATCCATGCACAAATTAAATCCTCAAGCGTTCTTGGCATTGGAGATAATATTTTTGTTATTCATGATAACCAATTGATTATCCTTTTTATTATATAGGTTTTCTTCATAATTTATCAATATTTGCAACATGAATTTAAAATTCTGTGATTTGCAGACTGATATCAAAGTTGTCAAGTTTTGGCCGATGAAAGTCTGAGAGTGAAATTACCGGATTTATTTCACAGTGTGAATTATCAAAATTTATTACAATGGGAACATTCGAAAAAAAAAACACTGCTACCTATATAATAAATATTAACAGCTTTCATAAATACACAAGACATGTACATCTAAACAGGACAAATACACAGCAGATTTAGTATAATCTGTTTACACATACCTATTATATCTAGAATTATAGAGAAACCTGTGTAAACCTAACACTGCCTGAAATCAATTTACATCAATTTCAATACATATTGAACCCATGTAAACTTAACACTCAGAGTGGAGTTGGTTTTGAAAGATCTTACAATATATTGCACAAGTGGTATCACAAAAATGACTAGGCTAAATTGCTATGAAAGGACTGATGTTTGTAGGCTACCAATCATCTCTGGTTTTGGTCCATCCACAATATTAAATACCAAACAAAATGTAGATTTGTTTAGTATTAATAGGACCCCAGCTGTTGGTTCTAAAAGGACCCAAATTAAAACACTTCAACCTTCCAAAGATAAATAACCATAATATATACACTAGCACCACCTAATAGGCAACTTGTCAATTTGCCTTTAACATGTTTTAGTCATAGAAAGCCAAAAATATTTCTCACTAATTCATCGTATTTACTCAAAACAAACAAATTGGTACCCACCACATAAAGTACCTTTATAGTCTTGGAGTTAACACAATAATCTGAGCATTAACATTGCAAAATAGAGGAAAATGTTTCACAACATATGACTTCAATTTAATCTTGAAATAAACAAGAGGTTCCTAGGAGCTGGAATCGCTCACCTATTTAAATTTTTGCCTTTCAAGGGCAATACCTCTAAAACAAAGTTGTTCCACAATTTGGACTCAAAAATAAAAATTTGGCAGCAATTATCATAAAGATCATTTCATCAATTGAAAGTTTCATTCTATCTATTATAGTTTTCAAGATATTGGCTGAAAACTGCTAAAACATAATTTTATGCCTTTCATAGGGCAATAACTCTAACAAGGAGTCATCCAAAAACTTTGATACACACAGAATTTTGTAGGCCTTATCATAAGGATCATTTCAGCAACTGAAAGTTTCATTCGTTCTATCATAGGCTGACCCATATGTTCTATTTTTAGTAAGGCAGCCATGTTTTTGACAGATCAAAAATCCCTAAATCAGTTCTATGCAGGATACCCCAGGGAACATCCATACCAAGTTTGGTTCCAGATAGACAAGTAGTGTCAGACATGAAGCTTTTTGAAAGAAAAAAACACTAACACTAGCAAAAAAACATCGAAAAAGTGCAATAACTCCAAAAATGGCTTTGGTCTCACTAACCACTTCCGGGTCAAATTGCCACCCCTATGTAGTACCAAAAACACACTGAACCTAGACCTATGCATTGTAAGTGCATTATTTGTGTGCATTCTGATTAAAAGTAGTCAAAATAAAGCTGAGAATGTGTACTTTTAAAACCATATATGAAATTTACTACAAAAGTGTATGAATATTGTTTACATGTGTGAGTAATTTGCCTTCATACTTTCTGTTAGCAGAAACAGTAAAAATGTGGATTTTCAGTATTATTCATTCAAGTAAATTTTGTGAAGAATTTCTACAATCATCATATCATTAGCATAATGATTTTGAAAGCCTTATTTTCCCACCTTTGCAATAGTATGCAACTTTAAGCTGTCATTTGTCCTGGAAATTCACAGTGAAACTTTGAAAATTACTTTTTTAACAAGTAAAGTAATGGAAACGTTAGAAGTGGTTAATGAGACCTTTACAGATTTAAACGAAAATTTCACCACAGATAGATCTCATATGCAGAACAATTTTACCCAGTCAAAATTTGGCTAAACCTAACGATTTTGGAGAGATATCCGAAGAATTACTGTCGGACCCCTATGTTCAAGTTTTAGTAACAGCTGCCATGTCTTTTGGATAAAAAATCCCCAGGTCTACTCTATGCAGGATACCCCAAGAAACATTCATACCAAGTTTGGTTCTAATTGATCAAGACGTGTCAGAAGAGAAGAGTTTTGAAAAATTGTTAACAACTACAGACGATCATGAGGACGACATATGCCAAGTGATGGCTATAGCTCAAATGTGTAATTATTCCTCATTCTATAGATACATACTCTCATTAATTTAATATCTAGATATTCAAATAAATTGTTAAAGAAAACTCCTTTACCATATTCTTTATATAACAATCAGATAAAGGATAATTAATTCAAAAGTAACGAAATGCAAGGCATCAATGTCACGCTTCCAATGTAATTTTATTACACTAGAATGAATTGATCACTTCTTCTATAAACTAAGAAGCATGAAGATGGTAATTAAAGAAACCTTTGATACGATTATTTTTATAAGCACCATTACCTTGATATGGTCAATTATGCCATTAAACTTTTAACAATTAAAGCTGCATTCGCTGTCAAATTTGTTCAGTTTTGATTCTACTCAGTTTGTAGTATTGCAATTGAAGCAATCAATGTCGATAATACCTACAAAATATTGTGAAAATAACATTTTTTTAATCAGAGAAGATCGATAGCTCTGATCTAATTATTTTTGCCATTACTTACAAAGATTGGTGACAGGACATACATGTGGGTTAAAAATACGTTAACCTTGGTAAAAAAATAACAATGGATACACAGGTAAGCACGTGTTTTGTTTTCATTTCATTTCATCAATTTCTTGATTAGTTTTCAAATGAATAATGACCATATTTGAGCCACATTATATCACAATACGTACATTTTAAAAGGATCCTTGCATCATTTTCGAACTTTTTTCTTGTAAGGCTCGAGTACGTCGGTCTTCCACTTTCGCTTTGCAATCAGATTTGTTACAAAAGAAGCGACCCTTACAGCACATGCGCGGATTAAGGTCATCAGAAGTCACATGCAAACGAAGTTATCTAGGTCAATTTTTTGTCTTGCAAGACAATAAATATAGACACCTATTTCATGTATTTAATGCATTTTATGTGTGGATATCAAATGAAATTATACAGGAAAAGTACAAATTAGTAGAAAAGTTAAGGTATACATCAACAAAAAAGTAATAATGAATTTGACAGCTAATGCAGCTTTAACACAATGCCATGACAACTACACCATGATCCAAACCTAAAGTAGAAAAATATTAGACCTAAACTTTACAAGTTAATACGTAAACATATTGTATGAATAACATATATACTTATATATAAGGAAGTAAACGTAAGGTAAGGGACACAACTCTTTCAAATCATTAGAACTCATGTAAGCATCAAAGTAACTCGGATTGATTTCATTCTGTTTCAAATGAAAGTTTGATAGACTGATGAAATTGAATATGATACAAACATATCACTGATTTCAAGAGTAATGTCCCTTACAATAGGTCTACCTCCTTAAGGTAGAAAAATAGGGAAGTTCTACCATTATTTGTTAAAAAAGCTCAAAATACACTATAAACCAACTGAGTTACTATATTTCCTGTTTATTTTTTAGTAAAAACAAGTTTGTGGCATATTTTTCAGGTATACAATAAATGTGTTTTGAAACATCAAAGCAGATTAGCCACAATTAGTTTACATGAAGGACTTTCCCAGTATTTTGTTCACAGAAAACTATTGAGTTATGCCATGAACTAATTATATTCTTGTCCTATGTGTAATCACATAAAATTTTCAAAATACTGACTGTCCATTGAAAAATTTAGACAAAAAATGGACATTGAAACTAAGAAATTAGTCAACTGGGGTACAAACAATACATTATACATAGACATCATGTTATATTCCCAACTGAAAGTGTTCAATTTGCATTTTAAACAATATTACCTTCTAGAATTTGTACTTTTTTTTATCCTAATCTTTCAAAATTTCAGAAGGGGAAACTGGCCAATTATCTTTGTTGTTGTCAGGAAAATCTCCTAAAGATGGTTTATAGTAATGATGTATAATATGATATACTGCACACTATGTTATGATGGATTTCAATTATTTTCAATGCTAAATACAAAATAACAGAATGTGGCAGAACTAAACTTGTGTCACCTATTTTCATATATTTCACCTCATTACTGTCGAGGGTGGGTGTATGCACCTTATACATAGTCAACACACAATTTCGGTTCCTAAATAAACTTTCACCTATGTTCCTCAACATACTACTCTATCATTCATCTACAAGGTTGAATTAAAACAGATGGAAAAATTAATTAAGCACCATAATTTCCCAAAAAATTAATAATTTAATTCTAATCTAAAAATTAATCATTACAATGTTGATAAGAATTAAGTCAATTTATAATTAGGAAGACAGGGCAAAAAAAAAGACTCTGCACCAAACTTACTTTACAAATAAAGAGCTTTGCAGAGTGCAGTGTGATATGACCACAGTGGTCAAACCTTGAGCAGTTTGGACACAATATTAGTTTTTGACACATTTAGGCATGGGGACTTCTAGTTCTTTATGGATAAAACAACTGGTGTGGACATAAAACAGCACAAAATTTGAAAAATTCATCAAAAGTTTTCAAAATAGGACCATAATTAAGAAGGTTGATTTCTTTTTTTAGTGAGGCACCTATGACACTTTTTACTCAAAAACAGTAGAGATATCTGAAATCTGACTGGAAAATACAGGATGATACACTTATACGGCTGAAAAAAAATGTATGTGGTTGTATACAAACTGGAAATTTGCATTACATCTTATTTATAAAACATTGTAATGAAAAAATATATTTATGTATAATTCCTATGGTTACTAACTAATATAATAAGAGATATTTCAAAAGTTGTTTACAATGAAAGCCCACCAAAAAAGGGGAAAAAATTATACAAGTACAGATGTAAATGTTTGATGGTATAGCATCTTTTGACTGGATAATGTCAACCAATGTTAAGACAATATCTTCCTTTACTTCTGATCTAAGTATTCCTGATTTAATTACAAGCTTGTCTACAATATTCATCCTTATTCTATAAAGACATGCCAGACATATAGTACCATTTCCTGCAGCTATAACAGTAGTTTCACAAACATGATAGATTTTCCAAAACTCAAAGATTTATATTTCCTCATGCAAACACAGAAGAATCTGTGATCTGAATTCTGTCCAAATTATACCACTGAACATTATCTCCATCGAGTTCACAGTTCCTCAACTTGATGTATACAGCACCTATAAGATTGTTCTCACCCAATGTGTCATGGTCCCATACACTGACTTGTAATGTCTTCATGTTCAACTCATTTCTTCCTAACTTGTATTCAATCTTCAAACAATTAGAGAAACAATTTAAAATGCAAGTTTTTGTGAGTATTAGGCAAAATGGGATAAAATCAGATACATGCATGTCAAATAACCACCAAACTGGTAATATTATATCACTCAAGGATGCTTTCTCTATTAATGAAAACAAAATTTGATCTTTACATCACTGGATTTGTTCAGAAATTATATCAAAAGAATGTTACAAAAATGAGGTTTTTGACAGAGTCATCTGTCCTTGAAATGTTCATTTTCAGTGTGTTTTGATGAAATTATAATCTCAATTTACCAAAGTGACATGGAAAATCTTGTTTTTCCCTGATTCTGATAGAGCAAATAGTCAAATTAAACTTTCAAAATGGTGTTTTTTTTCCTTATAGAGACTGACACTTGCGGCAACATGATAAAAACATATGAATGAACAGACCAGAAAAAAACTTTATAAATATTCATAGACTTTCACTGAGTAATGTAATAAAATATCTTTCTCCAATAACAACATAAAAAGTTAAATCTCAATAACAGCTGACATTTAATAATCATGTATTCTAAGAATATAAACAAATGTAATTATATTTTTAAAAGTTTGGGTAATAATAAGTGTATTAATTTACTGTTACATTACTATGATATAATTTGTTGCTTGTGGTTTAACACCATATGGCAGATATTTTATGCATTTCAGGACAAGAACAATAGGTAAGTCCAATAGAGCCTGCTTTGTACTTCAATGTGCTAGTTCCCAGAAGTAACAGCCAAAAGTAAGCCTATCACACATTATTCTTACTCATTACTCCCAATGTTGCATGTATTTGGTGGATAAGCAGAGACTTTTAAAGCCTTTAGTATGACTAAGCTAGGGATCAATCTCCTCCATTAGATGTCAACATGCTACCATCAAGACAGCTTATTTTGATTTAAAAATAACTAGATGATCGGGACCAATACCCACCCGCAGCCTGTTGATCCCTGTACATGGACCAATGTGGACACATGATTCATATTGGACTTAATATTTATACTCCATCAAGTTTCATAACCATCCTGCAAGTCCTTGAGGAGGAGTTGAGGACAACATGTGAGACCAAGTTTTGCAAAAAAACGCTTTAGTCCACTGGCCATCATCTCCACAATTTTTGCCCAAACTTTAATACTTCCTGACAGTATGAACCTCTCCATGTGGGTATATAGCATCCTACAAAATTTTATAACAATGCTGCAAGTTGCTTAGAAAATAGTTGCAGAAAGACAGGGTGAACCTATATACCTTTGTTTGCAATTGAAGCAGTTATACCTACCACTTCATTATATGTGGGATGTGTGGTGAGTTTAACTATCTTGGTCTTCCTTTTCGTCAGTTTGTCAGGGTCTGGCAGAAGGTAAGTCTTCACATATGGACTTGGTAATGTTGATCCTGGGGGCTGTAAAGTCAATATAACCATTTATAGGTTTCCTAATGAGTGTAAGTTGAATATCACAAAATATCAGCCTCACTCTATCTAATTTGACAACATAAAAAACTCACCTAGCTTGTTAGTTATGATGTGGAGATTAAATTATTTGAGTTGATATTTTGTGATACTCAACTTTCATGAGTTATGACCTTTTCTCTATGATTCCTTTGCAAATATTTTGGCCACTTGACATTTGGCATCTGCCACATCAGTAATTCTAGCGATCATCCGTCTACATCACCAATGGTGTCCGGAAAACAACGTTAGAAAGGTCACATACTCTCTATCTACCAATCAGGTTTTACAGAAAATGATATCCAACCACACAACAACCAATCCAATGGCAAATTTGTCATATCACAATTTTGTTTCACATAATTCATGGTGTGATATCGCAAATATCTTGCCATAATATCTATAGTGTCATTATTAAATCTATAATACTGTTTGCAAAACTTAAAAGTGATTACACAATAAATACCTCTACAGTAAAACACAATACTTCATGGTTCTACACAAATAATGACTGAAGGAAAATTAATTTCTATTGTATACTAAAATTTAGTCTTACCAGATCCTTAGCATGCATCACCATTATCATCAAAGTATTCTTTTTATACTCCAGAGACAACTTGACTTGTCCAAACTTTGAACCCTGGGGTACCAGTTGTACCTGGTTCTCTGTCAATAAAAAGGAATAAAAGATTAAATGGTTAGAATACATCAACAGATTCTAAGCTGTTGTTAGAAAGATACTTCAAATCAATAATAGAAGAAAATAAACTGTGCTTATAATCCTTGTAAAAAGAAATGCCTTTACATACATTAATGCATACTAAAAATTATGCTTTTTGGATAAAATGTTGTCAAAAAGACCTTTTATACTTACTGCTATTAAACAGAAGACAAATGTTCAAATTGAAGGTGAAAATGCTTTGAATAATACTGGAAAACATTATAACAGTTCCTTAGAGGCATGCACAGGGTAACCTGCACTTTCATACTGATCACCCCCACTCTCCCCCAGTCAAAAAATTCTACCCCTATTCAATATGGTATCATGAACTGTGAAGGAACTAATACTATTGTAGTGTACTAATAACATTAACACTGGACAAAAAAAAATTTCTGTTTTATTTTAATCATTCTGAATTTACATTTGTAACAGTTTTATAGATCTTTTGAAGATTTTTCATCATCAATTTTGATTTGACAGTCTCAAATACCCTCTTACTGCCTCAGCTAGTACCTAGTAAATTCAATTAACAACCACCTTACCCACGATTGATGCCTCCAAATCTTAAAACAAAATATAATTATCTCCTAATTTAAATTACTCAAACATAAATTATTTTATTGTGTTTGGATTGGTGGCGAAAAAGCATGGGTACTTTAATACCTACATCTAAATTTGTTGGGGAGTTATGATATGTAGTCTAGTCACAGTCAACAATTATTTGATGATAATGAAGATAATTAGGATATTTTATATTCTTAACCCATCTTATGATTCTCATGAGGAGGGTTCACAGATAATGCTTTCATAAAACATTTGATTTGCCAAGTAATCATGGTTATATGACAATTAAAGTCTATATTATACAAAGTTGAAGCTTTTTCTTAAAATATTCATGGAAGATATAAATCTGAAACAAATCATTGTTAAAGACTTCCATGGACCTAATGATTAAAGTATTAGACTTCCATGGACCTAATGATTAAAGTATTAGACTTCCATGGACCTAATGATTATAAGTGGGGACTATAAACAGAGAGATTATACCACACTTATTACACAGACTTTACAGAAGTCAGTCAAGACCACTGACTGAAGCTTTCATAACAGAAATTCAGAAATTATAAGTTTTCAATCACTGCATGTAAAAAAATATTTTACAAAGCAACACAATGCAAGCATTCAAAAGAGTCAGCCAACTGTCAGTTCACAATACTATGATGAAGTGTGATCTATGGTGCATTTTACAATGGTTAAAAGCAGAGTGAAGTCTAAAGTAGCAATTCTAACTGTTACCTTTAAGTGATGGGATTCGTTGTTCTGTAATCAATTATATCATGACCATTTGTTTTTCTGATTACAACCTCATTCATTTTAAAGTAGCAAGAAAAATGTCTATCAGTATATATTCAACTTATTACTTCATAAGCCAATGAGGTATATTCACCCTGTTCGCATCAAATACTTACTGTACATTCAAAAATTATTGTAATGTTTTTATTTTTACAAAAAATTTGACTGACTTAATTTGGCAATAATAAAAACTTGCAAAATGCATTTTTTCACATATTTCTCAAAATTGCACTTATATCACATTTTCTACTTAAGTATCAGTATCTGTAAGAATCAGGCAGTAGGTGAAACATGATATGAAAAAAAAACCAACATTTTGATAGTTTAATTTGACTATTTTCACCATCACAATCAAGGAAAACGGACAAGATTTTCCATATCATGCTGGACCATTGAAATGCACAGAAAATGAACATTTCAAGGGCAGATAACTCTGTCAAAAACCTCAACTTTCTACGATTCTATTGAAAAAATTCTGAGCAGAGCCAGTGATGCGGAGACCAAATAATGGTCTTTTCAAAGAGATAAAGCATCCTTGAGTGATTATTTTATTGTCAGATTGGTGGGGTTTTGACATGCATGTTTTAATTTTTTCCCTTTTGCCTGATTCTTACAAACATTAACACTTAAATAACAAAATCACAATAGTTAATGCACACATTTATTTCTAAATTCACAGTACATAAACTGATTTGTTTTTCTCCTTTGATTGTCAAAAAATGCAAAACCATTGAGTAAATCTAATATTAACATGCAAAATAAATAACAAGTTCCTTTCATACCTCTAAATTTCTGGATCCCAAGATTTTCTTTCTGTGCTTCTTGTTCATCTCTTAGAAGTGGATGGAAAAATGTATACACTATATCACTCTAAAACAAACAATCAAAAATGCAGACACTATATCACTCTAAAACAGACCGTCAAAAATGTAGACACTATGTCACTCTAAAACAGACAATAAAAAAATGTAGACACTTTACCACCCTAAAACAGACAGACAAAAATGTAAACACTATGTCACTCTAAAACAGACAGTCAAATATGTAGACACTTTATCACTCTATAACAGACAGTCAAAAATATAGACACTTTATCACTCTAAAACAGACAGTCAAAAATGTAGACACGTTATCACTCTATAACAGACCGTCAAAAATGTAGGCATGTTATCACTCTATAACAGACAGTCAAAAATGTAGACACTTTGTCACTCTATAACTGACAGTCAAAAATGTAGACACTTTATCACTCTATATCAGACAGTCAAAAATGTAGACACTATGTCACTCTAAAACAGACAGTAAAAATATAGACACTTTATCACTCTAAAACAGACAGTCAAAAATGTAGACACTTTACCACTCTATAACAGACAGTCAAAAATGCAGACACTTTACCATTCTATAACAGACAGTCAAAAATGTAGACACTTTATCACTCTATAACAGACAGTCAAAAATGCAGACACTTTACCATTCTATAACAGACAGTCAAAAATGTAGACACTATGTCACTCTAAAACAGACAGTCAAAAATGTAAACACTATGTCACTCTAAAACAGACAGTCAAATATGTAGACACTATGTCACTCTAGAACAGTAAAAAATGTTGACACTTTGTCACTCTAAATCAGACAGTCAAAATTGTACACTTAACCACTCTAAAACAGACAGTAAAAAATGTAAACACTTTACCACTCTATAACAGACAGTAAAAAATGTAGACACTATGTCACTCTAAAACAGTCAAAAATGTAGACACTTTGTCACTCTAAAACAGTAAAAAATGTAGACACTTTGTCACTCTAAATCAGACAGTCAAAATTGTACACTAAACCACTCTAAAACAGACAGTAAAAAATGTAGACACTTTACCACTCTATAACAGAAAGTCAAAATGTAGACACTTTATCACTCTAAAACAGACAGTCAAAAATATAGACACTTTATCACTCTAAAACAGACAGTCAAAAATGTAGACACTATGTCACTCTAAAACAGACAGTCAAAAATGCAGACACTTTACAATTCTATAACAGACAGTCAAAAATGCAGACACTTTACCATTCTATAACAGACAGTCAAAGAGTGAAAAGTTATGTTAAAGCTTCTACAATTAATGAAAATTTCCATCATTTTGGAGCCTTTTCACATACAAGATCCAAATTATCAGGGCTGACAGGTTTTGGGTTGGAAAAGGACTGGTGGGCAGGTTTTGAGCATGGATTAGAACTTTGTAGAGCGTGTACCTATGGGATCTGGTTAAATATTTTGAGTGTGTTTCAAATCCTGCAATTATTCCAACAACAATATAAATGAAATGAATTTGGCTGCATGTAATGTTTTCCGTATCACACTGTATAGATAATGTCTTTGTCTGTAAAATTTACTAGGTCTATTTTGAATTTGATAAAATTCACATGTAATAAATTGTGATCTATGACAATTTTTGTAACTTTTACTTAAACTTTAATTCCCACATCATTAATGTTGATAAATACTTTATCTTGTTCAGCATAGGAAATGTACATGGTTAATTAAAATGATTGCAACTAAGAAAATTTCTTCAATTCAGATGGGTTTAGAGTGATAGCTGTGTGACCGTTACAAGCCTGTAAGGTGTAGCAGAGGAACAAATCATCATAAAATGGTCATTGGTGGCATATTAAATGCCTCATACTCAATGGTTTTGTTGGAGTAACAAAGTCGTAACTACTGGTAATAAAGGTCATCATTCTTACTTGGGATATAGGAAATAAAAAAAATGTTGGACAACAGATTTAGGGCTTCCAAATTTATTACAGAATTTTAATCAAATAGCTTTGTTGTTTATGGCCCATACTTCTTCAAAATAATCCTAAAACACATTAATCTACCTCACATATTTCTGGAGCTTTTTTCAACAAGTCTTGTAGAAATGTTTCTATTTCTCTCTTCCTTGCTTCAGCGACGGTTTTAATGTGAGATCTACCCCATATAACCCTGTAATGCAAAGTAAAACCATGTATAACACGGTAATAAAAAAACATGGGTAGGTAATGGCAGTTTTTAAAACAAATATGCAGGCCTGGAACATAAAAAGAATAAATTTTTTGGCCCCAAGATTCTACTGTACAGTATAATTACAATAAATATTTTAGCCTTACAGCATTTGGAAATAAAGTTTCTGATCCGAAACTTTTTGAAAATACCCAACCAATACTACAAGTCATCAGAAGAAAATGCTCATCTCCTAAGTGTATCCATTATTTCTTCTAAGTACTTGTAGAATTTTACTTCCATGCCAATACTAACGTGCAATTTTACTTCCCTGTTGATACTTACACACTATTTTACTTCCCTGTTGATACACACTATTTTACTTTCATGTTGTTACTTACTTACAATTTTACTTTTACTTCCTTATCAGCAACTACAATTTTTAATCTTTGTCCATACATGTACTGATTAACATTTACTGCTTTGTTGATGCTTACATACAATTTTACATCTTTGTAGGTACTTACACACTATTTTACATCCTTTTTGATGCTTACACATAATTTTACATCCTTGTTGGTTCTTGCTTACAATTTTAGATCCTTGTTGGAACTCACAATTTTACATCCTTGTTGGAACTCACAATTTCACATCCTTGTTGGAACTCACAATTTTACATCCTTGTTGGTTCTTGCTTACAATTTTAGATCCTTGTTGGAACTCAAAATTTTACATCCTTGTTGTAACTTACAATTTTACATCCTTGTGGGTTCTTGCTTACAATTTTACATTCTTGTTGGTACTTGCTTACAATTTTACATCCTTGTTGGTACTTGCTTACAATTTTACATCCTTGTTGGAACTTACAATTTTACATCCTTGTTGTAACTTACAATTATTCTTCCTTGTTAGGGATTACAATTTTCACCATTGTTTTTAAATAATTATAAATTACTTTCCTTGTTAACATAGAATTTGCTTCCTTGTTTCTTTTAAACCTAAAATTTTACTACTGATTTGGTACCTACTTGCTGGATAAATGAGACCAAGATATGAGTGGAAACATCTCCATCAACTTAGTCCTGAATTCTACAAACTCCGAAAAATGACGGAAAATATAGCTTGGCACCTTCTGATTAGCCCGCTCTACTTTCAGAATAAATATCTGTGAACATTATAAAACATTTTTTACTGGAAAAATCTGTAGAATGCAACTATGTTATCTTAACCATTTTAATAGTGAAAATCAGTACATTGTAACAATATTTACGCCATACAGTCATTTTTTTAATTTGGTGTTTACTGCAAAACTCACACTATATACAATTTATTTAATTCATGCATATTTAGAGTGGCAATACTTCTGAAAAAATGAATGTTTCATTTTTCACATTTCAATAACGGGTAAAAGTGGCAACCATAGCACAGTTTTGATGTCCAAAATGTGTGACACTCTTACATGCTGATGAAACATAAAAAAGAAACATTCAATTCTTTTAATTGTATTTCATATGTTTCTCTCATTTCATTTCCGTTTTATTTATGATATAATAGAAAATGGGCAATACACAGTGATCAATAAAAGAAGTCCACTTAATCGGGAGTTGTCTATATAACTACATGTAGTTCAAAGATGTTTTTATTGACTCATGAAACATGTGTAATAGCCAATTATCCAATGAGATTAGTATACTTTAAACAATTATTGTAAATAGCAAAAAAAATATGACTGACTTGCACTAATAAAATCTAGCATTATACTTAATCACTTTTTTCTTAACATTTTAAACTAAGATGACAATATCACAATCATAAATGGACACAATATGTGAACAGTGTATTGAAGGTACAATGTTGCAATCCGTTTTTCTTGTAATGTAATATACCAGTGCATTTTCTCAAATCATTCTGACTATCAGCTTAGACATGTTTCTATATGCTTATAAAGAGATAGTTACAGGTTAGCATTATTTAAAACAGAACAAGGGAAGACATCATGTAGACTTACATAATGGCGTTCAGGTACATAGCGTTTCTGATAACTGTGTACTTCTACTGACTTAATTTTTCCATCAGTATTTAGGCTGTTAATAAAAGAAAAAACAATGATGGTGTATATTATGTGTCCATAGAAAATAAATACCAATAAATTAACTTAAAAAACAAATAAAAAGTCATTAATTTATGGCTTTACAATATTCATGTGGTAGATGTTAAGCAGGAAACAAGCCAAATACCTTGATTAAGTTTTTAATCCTTTTTTTTCCAATTTTCTCTGTAATTGCAAAATTTTATTAGGGATAAATAAGTAATTTGAAATTAAACTCAGAGTTAAGAGTAGATTGAGTAACATGTGCTTTCGCTGATCAATAATAATCGTTGCTGAGGGTGTGAACCCCAAAGATGATGGAACAAGAATAACAAAAGCATTATCATTTAGTAACTGTTAGAGCTAATGGAGCACAGAAAGATATCAGCCAGAAATGTAAAGAGGAAAATTAAAAACCGTAGTTTACCCTGAAATGCTATCATAAAGGCAACCTATTTGGCATGTCAGCTTCATGGTTTTATGTATTTAGTAAGCAATATTTATCAACTCTTTTAAACAATTAAACAAGAGGATCCTAGGAGCCTGAATCGCTCACCTGGTTGAATTTTGCCTTTCAAAAGCAAGAACTTAAACAAGCAGTTGTCCAACGATTTTGACTCAAGAAAACTTTGATAGGACTTATCATAAGGATCATTTCAGTAAACGAAAGTCTATCATAGTTTTCAAGACATTGGCTGAAAACTGTAAAAAAAAACACTGTCATTTTCCCCTGTTAAGAGCAATAACTCTGATAAGAAAGAGTCTGACAAATTTTATGCCTGAAGACTTTTGTAGTCCTAAAAATAAGGATCATTTCAGCAATTGAAAGAATTTGGCTTAACCTAACGGTTTTGGAAATATATGTGAAAAACTACTGTTTGACCCCTATCTTCTATTTTTGGTAACAGTGGCCATGTTTCTTGATGGATCAAAAATCCCCATATCAGTTCTATGCACGATACCCCAAGGAACATTCATACCATGTTTGGTTCCAATTGTTCAAGTAGTTTCAGAGGAGAAGAGTTTTGAAAAATTGTTAACGACGACAACGGATGCCAGGTGATGGCAATAACCAATTACCAATATCATGGCACAAGTAAAGCAAGACAATACTTAGAAAAGTAAAAAAATGAGATGTTAATTGTGTATTTTTCTTTTGTAGAAATGACCCAGAAGGTTGCATCCATTACATGCTTATAATAAAGAATTTCATTCATTTCTGTAAAATGTCATTTGTATACCTGGTGTCTTTTAGTTCCTGAAAACTGCACACATGAATTAATTCAATTTTATTATATAGATAGCAGTGTTTTATCAAATGTTCCCAAAGTAATAAATTTTGATAATTCACACTGTGTAATAAATAAGGTAATTTCACTCTCAGACTTCTTCCTGCCAAAACATTGCAACTTTGATATCAATCCACCAATGACAGAATTTAAAATTCATGTTGAAAATATTGAAAAATTATGAAGAAAATCTATATATTAAATAGGATAAAAAATTGTTTATCGTGAATGACCAAAATATGATCAATCATGCCAAGAATGCTTGAAAATTTTACTCACTAAATCTAGGGGTTTTTTGGCACTCGTGATAAACTTTTGGTTATTCACTCTTTCCAATTAATTATCCTATCATTAATTTCACACAATTATCTCCCTTTTTAAATCAATTCATACATACAATGGTCCATCACATGGTGCCTTAAATGATGACAATCAATAAAATGATTTTCATGATTCGAATACCATCCAGTTTACATGGATGCAGAGTTGATTTAAAATTATTTAACCAATCAAACTTATCACCACTCAATGAGGCAGTATAGTCAAAAATGACAAATCAATTTATTTCTTTTTAATTTAAAAATTGTTTTGCAAAAGAGCTAACATCGTCCCTAAAGAGTTTGTGACACAGGGCAAGATTAATTAAACAGGTCAAATCCCATTGATTATACATGTACAAGTTATGATACCCATTTACAATCCCATCCCATGTTTTCTGGCTGAAATTATAAAACAAACCCTGCAGCATACAGACAAAGCTAGGCACTGATTTGACATTTTTTTTTCACAAATTAGATCAGAATAGATGAAGATTAGCCTTGCTTATTTACAAGTTATGATGCCCATTCACAATCACACCCCTTGTTTTTCTGACTGAAATTATAGAATAAACCTGCAGCATACAGACAAAGCTAGGCACTGATTTGACAGTGTTTTTTTCCACAAATTGGATCAGAATAGACGAAGATTAGCCTTGCCTATTTACATGTTATGATGCCCATTCACAATCACACCCCTTGTTTTTCTGACTGAAATTTAAAAAAATCCTGCAGCATACTGACAAAGCTAGGCACTGATTTGACAATGTTTTTTTTTACACAAATCAGATTGGAATAGGTGAAGATTAGCCTTGCTTTTTCCAATAGCTCTAAGCACACAGTGGGTCACTTTTTTTGGTACAGTGGTGCAGCTGACATTTTGAAAACTCCTCCATTCATATAAAACTTGAAAATCACATATTATCAATATAAACTAACACCCATAATAGAAAATCAATACCCATAATATATTTACAGCTTAGTATAGAAATTCTACATGTACAAAGATACAGAAAACTACAATGAAAACTAAGGAGAAAAGTAGAAAAACTATGAGTAATACTCACTAACTTGATACCCCCCACTACTCCATTTGTTAACATTTTCATTATTTGTTTATTTATGCTGACCCCTCATGCAACCTCAAATAAGATTTTAGTTCCACACTTTTTTAAGGAGGGGTGGTACTAAAATTTAATGTCAATTAAACTGTATCATCAAGGAAATAAAACTGTTCCATATTAAACCTCAAACCCCACCATTAATCCTTTAATGAAATCAAGTATAAAAATCCTATTAAGTTCTATGATCAGTCAGCATGATATTACTTTGTCATAAGAAATCAATGACAGCGTTATCTGAAGTGTGCAGAGAGCTAATAATAAAAAAAATAATACAATGAGTATGAATAATGAAAACAATGAAGAAAATTTTGACATCACCAATAAATGTTTATAATTACATATGGTTAGTATCTAACATACATGAAATATTTTTACTTCCTGAATGATTAAAAGAAACATACCTGTATGTTTTTGGAACAAATGACAGTAGAGCTCCTTCTTGGTGAGATGAGAACTTGAGCTGAGCTAAGTTATGGATAAAGAAGTTAAACTGGACAAACACAGACTTCAAACTCTCTTCTATCATTCTGTCAATAGAAATAAATACAATTTAAATCTAAATTTTAATTGTTCATAATAACTAAACATAAATCCTTGGAGCATTTGTTAATATTTTTAATGTAACTGGGTAGTGATTGAGTATCAGATAGGTTACAATCAACACTTTATACGTGTCATTGTCTGGAAATTAACCAAATCTTATACTGTAATAAACACTTTTGTAGTTTAATACAAATTACACTGATTGCCTCAATAGTGGAATGTATTGTTAAAACTGATTACAAGAGTATTTCATCTGATTGGGAACTATCTAGGGACACAACTAGTGTCAAAAGGTAGATGTAGAGAATTGCAATTTTTGCTAGTTCCTTGCTACGCTAAAAATATGAATCAATTTTTTTTTTTTTGAAGAATGAAGTTTATGACCAGGACTAGTCTTACTGTATCATACATGTACCTGGTAAATATAGCAGAAGCCTGTACTGATGTTTGTCCTGGTAGAAGTACTCTCTGTATATATCTGGCTGCATCATCACTAATACCAGGTATTCCCGATCTGGATAACTGAAATTAACAGAGTAACATTGACAAAGTCTATCAATAGTATTATGAGAGTTTTAGTTCTGTCATTGCGGCTCATATCAGGGCTGATAACATGTTTTTTTCCCATTCAAAGCTGGTGATTAAAAATGCACACGACTTTTTAACCATAAAGCAGTGATTAACTTTCTGCAAGAATTTTCCAACAATTTCACATTTCTGAGTTTTCTACAGATTTCATGGGAGAAAGCAGTTCTTCTTCAGTCTATTCTTGATTTAATTTATTTCTCCACTCTCTATGGTAAAATACAGATTTTATCATGCTCCCTAAAGCTTGCAGAATGACAATTTTAATTTTACCATCTTAGGTGAGAAATAATTTAAACCACTTATTACTGAAGGAGAATCTGTATATCTGCCTTCTGAAATGTTTCTGCCCTAGGGACAGATAACAATGCTTTTATTACACATGTAAATCAATATTATTTCAATAAAATATGTGATAAAACATTTTAATGTATCAGTAATATAAGGTATCATTACTTCATATCACATCAAAGATTTATTTTATCCACAGAAACCATTTGATTGTATGTTATTGTTTTAAAAATGTTCTCTTCTTTATCAAACTTTGTTTCACTGGGTCCTGAGGTAGACCTAGGGTAAGGGAAATAACTCTTGAAATCAGTGATATGTTTGTATTATATTGAATTTTACCAAAGCCTATGAAGCTTTCACTTGAAAAAGAATAAAATCAGTCAAAATTACTTTGATGCTTACCTGAGATTGATGTAAAATGCTGAATACAAATGTTCCAATGATTTGTAAGAGTTGTGTCCCTTACCCTAGGTCTACCTCCTTAATAGTTAGAAAAGTTAAAGTAATTATTATCAACAAAACTAAACACATATGTAATCAGAACAGATACTTATGGTAATGAAGACTACACAAATTAAAAATTATCTTATAAACAGTAAATTAGTGCAGTCGATACACATTTTGTAGACCACATAATACTCACCAAAGCAAACAAATTGAGGAAGAGATTGGTATTTTTTCTGAGAATATTGAAGGCCTGACAACACATATCTATAAATTCTTGGAACTTATTGGTGTGTTTCTCTCCATTGTTGATAACATAAGCCATGTCTGATGTCAGTACAAATGGTACTCTGTCTCTGTAAAATAAACATCAAATTAAATGCGTTGTTGTGCCACATATATCCCACTTGTATAGCAGTAACCAAAATCACTTACAAAATAAGCTCCATCTATATAAAGCCACATACCACCTTTGATCAATCTGTGATGTACCAACTAAGATATTTCTAATGAAATCTTACTCCAACATTTCAAATAGCCAAACATGGCTGCCTGACAAAACAGGAAGTTGATATCAGACAGTAAACAAAATCACTTACCCCTAATTTTGACTATTTATCAGATGAGGAATAATCTTAATTGTGTATCAACATCAAATTTTTACACAGTCATCTCCCCTTTCAAATGGTAAATTCCATAGGAAGATTTGAAATGCTTGTTTAGAGGTTTCAGCACTTTAGATTTAGTAATACTTTTTGTGCTTATTTTGGCCATATTGCTAAATATCTTTTGTTGCAATTAGTTCAGATTAAGGGAAAATTTTGCTAGATTGGATTTGATGCAAAGAATGACAAATGGACATGGTGACTCCAATATACAACCCACTTGTAGAGTGGTGTAATTTATAAACAGCTGTTAATGCTCAGGGAAACATTTTTATAAAATTTAAATGGGATTTATGATAACATAGCCATAATCTGAGTGGCAATATTATGTAAGATTGAGACATGTAATTTATTATTTCATTTACATTTTTGCATATTTATAACAAGGGAATATTTTTTTAAATTTCAATAAAACATTCCAATTTTTATATTGTATATTACATTTTGTTAAAACTAACTGAAATTAATATAATCATAATAAATAGATTGGTCATAATAAATCCTTACCATGTCTAGTCCCTTACCTTTTGATATTCCCGAACATCTGAGCATCACCGAGGAATTTATTAAAGTCTATATGAAACATATGACCAGACTGTTTCAACATGATATTGTCATTGTGTCTGTCACAGATTCCTAAAACATAGGTAGCTACACAGTATCCTGCACAGGACCGGGTGAAATTCTCTACTGCCTGAACAAAGGAAAACAAAATGATATTTCAAACAGAACTTATACCAAGTCATAGTATTTCTAGTACACAGTATTACAGACAAACCAGGCAAATCATAAATTCATAAAAGAACATCAAGGAGGGTAAAAGATATCAGTGTCAAAACTATATTTTATCTAATAAAAGGACAGTGATTCATGTCCGGCTGGAAATTTTAATTTCTGAGAGAGATAACTTTCACATCATTAGACAGAAACTGTTGATTTATTAAGTTGTACAAGACAAGTATGGATATTATCCAAATCTGTTGAGAAATTTAGCCAGCAGGTTGCACACACAGATGGGTTCCTAAAATTGACTAAGTCCCTGTGTTGTGTTTGGGGCAGGGACATAACACAAAAAATACCATAATTATGGTAATTATGGTTAAGTCTAGAAAATTAAAAAAGCTGAAGAAAAATCATATCTAGTATAATTACCATCCTACCATCTAGGACCCATTCAAATAAATGATTTCTTACAGACAAATTTGTTCAAAAGATGTTAGTGGTAAATTAAAATTCAGTACAATGTACAGTCGAACTTCACTCGCTTGAACTCGGATGGCTCGAACACCCGGGATTTCTCTAACACAATTCAAAGTACCAAAATTTTCTCCTATATAATCAATATAAATAACCATGGATTTCTCGAACTTCGATTTCTCGAACACTCGAACTGACTAGTTGGTCCGTTCAGTAGTAAATCTTAGAGAATAACCAACATTAACTTGAACTCGTCAACTATTTTGTCAGCTTGGATAATAAAAGGTGTGAAAAATTGAAACCCTATCATTAGTCAATGCCATTTTAGTTAATTACAGGTAATACTTAAGTCATCACTAATTACGTAGTTTTGATTTTAACATAGTACTGATTAAAGTTCGAGAATGTTCCGAAGTCGGTATAATGGAAGCATGAAAGAAAATCAGGTAAAAACAAATTATTGACCAAGGAACTCGAACTCTGAACGTTTTTAAAAGGGAACAAAGCATTTTTAATGTCCACAAATCACCATAATCTTCCGAAAGTGAATGAAAAAGATCCACGAACTAACACAACTTTCGTAAGAGATAAGCAATTTCTAATGATAAAGTCGAACTCGGACCGCCAACAGAAATATTCGAACTTCAATTTCTCAAAATCCCGATAACTCGAACACATTTCAATGGTCCCTTGGAATTCAAGCTACCGAGGTTTAACTGTAGTACTCAATTAAATCAAGCTAAAAGAATGTATTATAACAAAAACATTATATTGATAGTATATTTATCAAGAATATTTATAAAATAGTCCAAGCTCCACTGGCGAGTTGGAATGCATTAGATAAACATTTGATAATAAATTCAATGAAGATTACTTCATATGCAACTGTTCGACGTTATTGGGTTTCGAACTAAACAAATACCTACATATTATAAAAAAAAACCATTAAAAACATGGTGTCAGTTTATTAGTAAAATGCAAAAGATAGTAACTTTCCATGATATACTAAACCAGAGACTTTTTGGTAACTATAATCTCTTGTTTAACAAAAGACCTCTTTTGCATCATACATTTTCTAAAAGCGTGCTGTAAAGAATAAGAGGATAATCAAATAGAATGAGTGAATAACCAAAATATTACCACAAGTACCGAACAATGCTTGGATTTAACAAGTGAAATGTTGGCAGGAGTGATCATATTTTTTGTTATTCATGATAACCAATTGATTATCCTATTTATTATATTCGTGATTTTTTTTATATTTTCCACATAAATTTTTAATTTGTGAATGGTAGATTGATATTTGTGTTGTGATGTTTTGGCTGGAGAAAGCCCAAGAATGAAATTATAGAATTTATTTAACAGTGTGAAGTATCCAATTTTTTTACATTGGAAACATTGGGTAAATCACTGTTATCTGTATAATAATAACACACATTTGGGATTTGAACCGTAAGAACTTCACAGCTTGTGATTTAATATATAATAAATATAATTGCATCTCTGAATATTACAAAATCAAAAAATCAATACCATCTAAACTTACAGAAATTCTAAAAAACAAAACATTGAGAAAACTCAGAAAATGACATTGTTTTTCAGGCAATGATATTGTCGTAACTATTACAGATGGGCCACACATTCTGGATTTAAACAGACAAGTAATATATCCAGAAAACCTGCAATCTATAACTATCCAAAAAAAAATAAAAAAAATCAAAAACTTAATCCAAAATGCCAGAGCAAATTGGCAAACCTTTAACAAAGAATTTAATTGGGATGAAATTTAGAAAGCTGGGAAAGGTTTAATAACACACGGAAATTTATACCCTGTATATTATACACTGAAAACAGACTGCAATTAATGGGTATGTAGAATTGAAAATGTCATTTTTGTCATAAAGAAAATAATATTGAGACCATAAAACACTTATTCTATGAGTGCATTGTTATCAATGAAATGTGGTTAATATTTTAGTTAATCATGGATTATTAAATCAGGACCAAATGACAAGCCATTTATTATATCTTTTTTATATCCTCTTCCATGGGGAAAAAGTTTTTATGGTAAACAGGAAGTCAGAGACCCTAATACTTGTTCACTTGGGCCGTATAATGGATAATGGAATTGTTAATACCAAGTGAGTATGAATTAAAATGTTTTAAAGTTAAAAAAAAACAAAACAAAACAAAACTGTCTCTCAATAAGACACACAAAAGTCCCATAAAAGAATTTCCAAAAATGTAAACAGAACAGTTGCAATTTATTTTGTTTGACTTCCTTTGTTCAGCTGTTCTATTGATTTCCTGATGCCAAATCTTGTGTCACAGCATATTTGAAATGAATTCTAATTAGCTGATATTTTTACATTTTCTAAGTGCTTCAACTTTAACACAGATTAATACCTCACTAAGGGCTAAGGTAAATCTCCCTGAGGGCTCTCTGAATAGTTAACAACTCTTACTCAACCTTATTACATACATATAGAAGGCAGTAATATTAATGAGTATTGCTCTTCATGTATATAAAATGACAGATAATAGCTTGATCATATCCCCAATGTTCTAAGGGCATTAAACATTTCCCTAATTCTTTTCAGAAATATCAGTGACTAACTAAGACGTTATGAAGATATACCTTTAATATACATACCTTCTGATATTCCAGTTCTGTAGGATTATGTTTCTGTAACCATTCTTTGATTGGCCGATCTTTAAATGACCCTGTGACCCCGCAGGATACCTGTATCTTCCTAAGGGTATCAGATTCTGTTACTAGTTCAACAATACCTAGAAAAGTTCAAATGTCACATTGTACAACGGCTTTTGTCATATGAAAAGTTTTGACTCTTAATTTTTCATCACTTTTCATTTTTTGTAAATTTTTAGATTTAAAATTCCCTAATTTTTTGTTAATCAGCATTTTTGAAAGTATGTAAAGGGCAAGTGAAAAGTGGAAGATGAGACCTAGAAAAGAAGACAATGTTATGTGTTATTGGTACATGTCTGTATGTCCATTTTTTCCTTTACATGAATGATTTAAAAAACAACAAGAAAAAACAATTTAAGAACTTTATGCTGCTTGCAAACATATACCTCTCTTAGGACCTGTAGCCAGACATGAGAAAGTTAGCATCTTCAGATCTAGTCCTTGTTTTAACCATAATCTGTCCATAATTCTGATCATTTGTAAAGTTAACATGTCTTGTCTTAGGTCATCACCAACCTAAGTAAAATAGGGTAATCTATCAAAGTATGGCCAATTAAAATCACAACCATTTCAAAAATTAGATATCCATTTTCAAGAGCCTATTGTAAGATCAATGTTTATATACATATAACCAGTCAAACTTCTTAACCATGCATTAATATGTTTACTCTTTCTAAGTATATATGTGCCTTTAGTACAAAAAAATGAGTTTGTATTTCACACTGCACAATTTATCTTGACAATGTGAAGTCGAACTAAGGCAAACATGTTAAAGATAGGTAACGAGTTACCTTAAACATAGCGTACACACAAAGATAGGTAATAGGTTACATTAAACATAGCACACACACAAAGATGGGTAATGTGTTACCTTAAACATAGCGCACACACACACACACACAGATAGGTAATGGGTTACCTTAAACAAAGCACATACACAAAGATAGGTACTGGGTTACCTTAAACATAGCACACACACACACAATGATAGGTAATGGGTTACCTTAAACATAGCACACACAAAGATAGGTTATGGGTTACCTTAAACATAGCACACACACAAAGATAGGTAATGGGTTACCTTAAACACAGCACACACACACAAAATGACAGGTAGTGGGTTACCTTAAACATAGCACACATACAAACACAATGACAGGTAATGGGTTACCTTGAACATAGCACACATACAAAGATATGTAATGCATTACCTTAGACATAGCACACACACAAAGATAGGTAATATGTTACCTTAGACATAGCACACACACAAATATAGGTAATGGGTTACCTTAAACATAGCATACACAGGATCTGCCTGAACATTGGAATTCTTGAACACAAGCTTCAGTGGTACAGCATTAGATGTAAAATAAGAACAAGACTGAAAATAAAACAAATTTCCAGGGTTATATTATTATATACAGTCAAATTAACTTTTGTATTACAGCAATTGGGAGTTTTGAGATTGGGCCAATTTAAATGATCTTCATAATGTCAATGGACCATTTCTTTAACATTCTCTGTAAAAATTTTGGTTTTTAATGGTACATTTTCAGCAGGAATGTGATAAAAAGCCCCTGTAATTGTTGGTATTATAAGTTTATATACATTAAAATCTGGCAAATCCAATGTCTCAAATGTCAAATGAAAATATGATTCACCAAGTATATTCAGTTAGATTAAAAATCAGAAGCTGACATCATAAAAAGTCTTTGAGAATATGTTTCTTTGAAAGTTTAAAGTTTTGTAAATAAGGAACTACACATAACATCATTAACACCTTGCAATAACACAGACCTTCAGATCCATCCCACTGACAGATATAGCAGGATTATAAGGCAATATAATCTGTCCTTTCTCTTGTAACAGTTCATATACTGTCTGGATTTCTCTCTTTAGTGTATTCTTAAAAGAAAATGGTAGATAGTAACAAACGACCTATATCCAAGCATATTTCATTAAACATACAATCAGGGAGAATGTAAGACATTAGGGCTGACATGGAAATATTTTTTTCCCCACTTTTAAAAACCCTTTATGCAATTGTAGGCTTTTCCCACATTTAATATGTTTTAATTTCTTTTTTATTCACATTTTTTTTAAAATCACAAAGTGAAAAAAAGAACAGGTCATTATAAGCCCATCAAATAGCCAGAAAATAAAATTGCTTACATCTTTGTCTTTCGCAACTTGAACTTTTTCAGAGGTTAATGTCAGAAGTTTAACCATTTCTTCCTGTTTTTTAAACTCCTGGTACAGAGCATCACCAGCAACACTTATAAGAGCTACAAACATCAACTCGTATCGTCTCTTGTAGGCCGACTCCTGGGCAGCACCTTTTAATAACCTGTAAATCATTGTTAATGATAAATGGAGTTTTCTACAGGACCTTCCAACTGTTCAGTTGAACAACACTTCATTTTACTTTCTATTTAGATGACCTTTATAAGAAGCCTATCAGATTTCTGCTTTCATGATTTAAAACCTGAGGATACTGAAAAGGTCATCTAAACAGAAAGTTGAATGGAGTGCTGTTTGATCTTACATGCAGTAACTAAATGGAACAAATAGTAGGTATAATGTTAATCCTGGGGTTTTATCATCTAGAAAATAAAATTTCAGTTATGCTAATATATAATACATAGGTCAAGTTTTAAAACGATTAACTTCCATGTATAGCGGAAATGTCAATCCTTCAAATATTTACGACTGATGTAGTCCAATGGGTGATTGAATGACATACAATTTGCATGGTGTTTTTAAACCAGCCTAAGTAGAAAATTGTAAAAGAGTAAGTACCCATATAGGTCTTTATCAAAACAATACAATTAAAGGAGACATACATCCTCAGCCAGAAGTTTTTAACCATGGTAGCTCGTGAAACCACCATACCTACTAAAATATATACAAATAAATCCATTGAAACTAAAACACAAGTACAAACAAAACTATGTTATTACATCCTGTTCACCAATTTATACCTACCAAAACAGGTGATGAGCAAATCTGATACTGTTACAGGATTTTTCTAACAAAAGCTTGGCCAAAGACGAGCTGTGGTAACTCTCAAATTTAAGTGCCTACAAGATGATATAAAAAATGTATGTACATGAATAAAAATGTTTATGTTTAAACAACTGCAAACATAATGATTTTGTGGCTGCTAATTTTCTTGGATTGTGAACAATTTATGGGTATCAATCAAAAAATGATTAGCTGTATATAGTGGGTGCTATTTGCTATGTTTTCTGTCTACCCAGGAAATAGCAAAATTTGTACTCAATCAAAAACTTTTTTTTTATCTTGACGTTTTTACTATTCATAAGTTAAAATATAATGAAAATTCAAGAAAAATGAGTAAAGTCTTTCATGGAATGCATGTTTTATTTTATTATTTGTTTCATACGTTAATTTTTCTCATTCAAATTCAGTTGAAGTCTTTCCTATTTTTCAGTATAATTCTTTAATTTAAACATAAAAAACAACTGGTAAACAAAACATTATGTATTCTCTATACAAATCATAAAATTCAATATAACATTCTACACACAAAAGAGCAAATTACCGAAAAAAAAGAAAGAAAAAAAACTTATAGAGAAATTTAAATGTGTAACAATTTTGAGGTATTGTGTCCAACCTGAATGAGCTGAGGAAGGAAATCAATCAGTTCATCAGTCTGCATATCATATAGACAGCGACAAGCAAACTCTCTAACATGGGTGTCTGCATATCTAGAAAAAAAATCTCCAACTGAGTAAAAGTAAAGTAGGTTTTACAGTAACCCTTATACCAACAATATCTACATTACTGCATACTCTATCTCAAATAAAATCCAGCTATATTAGTCATGTTAGTATTTCACCAAGTTTACAATCTCAATCACATGCTTCATTATGGTCCTTCAACTCATTCTAATGAAAACAATAGAGATTACAGCAGCACAACAAATCCAAAGGTCTAAACTTTCAATCATCACTTTATCATTTCAATAATTTATACAAATGTATAACTTAAATCATAAATTAAATAGCACAATAAAGTATGCATACTGAGGAAGTAATAGCTCCAATGCCTGCATAGGAAACAGTTTCTTCCATTCCCCTAGTAAATCATAAACCTCTGAAAGATGAGCAAAGTCCCAGTTTATCTGGCCCTGTAGTATCCAAGGTAACAGGTTTGGCTGATCACATAAATAATGTCTATACTGCCATAATATTCCTAACTCATCTGCCTGACACCTACAATAGACAAAATTGTTTTTATTATTAGTTATTCAGTTTCAAAACAAACAACAATTTAGATATTAAGTAAACTTACATTAATTTAACTTTCCACTTAATGCTTTAGCAATGTCTAGCTGTCGTATAAAAATGCAGAAATTGGCAAAATTGGAAGTAAATAAACGTAAAAAAAAATAAATTGCTACAGTAAAATCCAGATTGGAAATAGTGGAATTCCAATAAAAAGCAGGAAAAAAAATCATGTTTGTGTTATGATCTGGTCTTTGACTGAATAATTCAGATCACTTACGATGAGATACAATCTTTCTCCATCACATTGTTGATAATTTCTTGGATTTCAGGAAGTAGTGTATGAAAACTTCTTTTCTGTCTATAAATGTTAATCAAAGAATAATACCCAACAGAAAATCAGGTTTCAAGAAACACAACCACCAAGTCAAGGTTCTACAGAATGTCAAAATCTGACTTTTACATGTTTATAATATTTCCTAGAAGTTGTAGCCAAAGTCATTGACTTTTTACATAAATGTATTATACACATTTCTTGCCTCTTTTTTCATTTAAGACTAGAAATTCATTTAAATTTTTGTGACATTGTTAACATTATGCTCATTCCTTTTTCTCTATTGTGTTTAAAATACCCTGACAGTAATTTGTTGAATAAGTTGCTAAATAATACATCTTTAATTTTGTTTATGCCATTTCATAATAAAAAGTTGCTTGTATCTATTATTGTTTTAAATGCAAAAGTTTCTATTTTAATTAAAGCAGGAACAATGATATTAAGTACTGACGATGATTTGGATGTTAAAACAGTCGGAAATTCCACATGGCATCCAAAGTCAGGAAAATTTATCTGAAATAGATCATTATAAAATATTTGGAAAAAATAGAAGTATCAAAAGGAACCTATGTTTGGTTAATAGATTTAGAATGTAAATATACTGTCAGATCAAAAAGATTTTAACAAGATCAATATCTAAAATGTGAGGATAAATCTTTTACTTTCAAAATTGTTGATTATCACAAGTGCTGATACTGAAGGCATGTCATTTTTCAAAATTTCAAAGTTTAATTGCAGTAGATGAATTTTAAAAACAAACATTTTCTTTCAAGCAGGCATATTCAAGCCAAAAGGTCAACTTTAAAAGACTACCTGCATAAGAACTGCATCAGCTTGCATCACTGAGCTCACGGGTAACAGGGGATCAGCAGCAGCGTGCATTCTTAGGGGGACCAGATGACTTCCTCGAATTAACTCCCTGTTAAAATGAAAAATAAATATGCATATATAGGCTACATGTTTAACTCTATATATCTATACACCTGTCTTAAGTCAGGAACTTGTCTGGTGGTTGTCTTGTTCCCCTTATGGTTTTTTTTTGTATTTCATGTCATTGCATTGACATTGTATAATTGTTTTGACATTAATGAGGCTCTGATAGGGGCTACCTATTTTAAACAAGTAAGACCTATATAGTGTAGATAGCTTCACTGTATACAGTAGTCCTTGAATATTTATCTATTGACTTTACTACTGGTGATGTTGTTTCATTGGTACTTTTCATACATATTTGTTTCACTATTTACTTCCATTAACCCAATTTACTACATTACAAAATCTTATTTTTATTTCGTTTTTTTACAATTCAATATTTGAGTCAAGGTTAACATAGAGGTCATTTTCAAAACATTACACAAAGTCTTGTTTTAAGGATATTTGCTGCTTATCTTCAGCCTTTTTTGTCAGATTTTCAAACTCCTCTGGTTTTATCAATTTCATAGCAGTGGTATCATTTGCCCAGTGACAACACTTCTCTTTTCGTAATTTATTAACCTACTTTGAAAATGTTATTTGGGACATTTTTTATGAAATTTTTGTTATATCTTTGTGGTTTTTAATAGCTAAAACCTACTCAAACTGAAAAAAAAAACCTTTTCCCACCAAAATTTCAAATGCTTATATCTAAAAAAACTAGCACACTGATCCATTAACTTTTTCTACTAATATTGTTCTAGCACAAAAGATCTTAAAAGATTTCACAACCCTTAGGAATCCTTGTTATTCTTAAACACAGCAGTGAACATCCTTAAGCCTCATCTCATTGTATGTAAAATAGGGATCTTCCCCTCTATAAATATTAGGAATATAGGATAACCCTTCTGTAAGTAAACCTGTATGGTAACATACTTATATATGTAGAAAAGGAATACTTACTCTTTCTGTGAGTATAGCTGTATGGTCACACCACCCAATACAGTCTGGAGTTTATCTATGGTATTAGCTGGAGTGTTAGAAGAGTTATTGACAGATTTCTGACCATACAATGTCAAACACAACCTTGTTTCTCTTGGGAGAGCCATCAATATCACATCATCAAAGTTCATCCTACAGAGCATAATTATTAAACTTATCAGATACTGTAAACATATTACATTTTTTGTGGTGTACTAATTTTTGCTATTTTCATGGTGGACAGAAAAGCACATAACATAGTACCTGGAAAACTGAGTTTTCATACTATAGAATGCTTACCATTTTTTGGAAATGTGAAAATTGATACCCGCGAATATGTTCACTTGACAAAATCCACGAAAATTAGCAACCACAAAAATTAATATGTTTACAGTACTCTCATTTTAAATAAAAACACTTGTTTACACATGAATTTGATTAGCAAAATAAGAACAAAAAAGCAGAAAAATTTCGTACCTTAAACAGTGTTTCTGCCTACAGACATGATAATAACACATTTGCATCTTGGTTTTTCATTGCACACAACTTTGAAAAATCAATATCAACTTCAGTGATTTTCATCTTCAATTCAATATGAAGTCATACCCCCACTCATACAGGAAGTGGCTATTGGACAAAAATGTATGCACATCTATATAAAGCAACACACCAAAGTTGAAATCAATCCATCCAATTGAAGCCAAGACTTTAGTGATGAAAATGTTTTCTATCACTGCATACAGTGAAAAATGCAAAGTTCCACAAAACAAGAAGTTGATTTGAGACAGCACCCATAATTGCTTACAACAATATGCCCTATCTATATAAAGCCACACACCAAATTTGAAATCAATCCATACATTTAGAGTCGAAGTTATTATGATGAAACTCAGACAGAGGGACCTAATGACGGACGGACCGAGTGATTCCAATACACGTTAAGTGTAGGTATATTTTTTTAAATGCGTCATAAAATTTTAATAACAATTATCTGATTATTGTCCAAATATAAAATTGACTTTTGTATCTTCTGTTTTCTCTGCTTGCAATGAAAAGAAACACCCTTAGTAATTTGTAGAAAATCAAGTCACATGGCTAAAAATTAGAAAAAAAATTAAGAAGTCACCTGACAGAACTACCAATTTTGACTGTTCAGAAGTTCTCCATTAACATGTGGTTATTTATTGATTAAAATGATAGATGGTGGTTGCTAAAAGGCTAGGAAATGCTGAAACTTAGACTTCTGCTCATAAAAAATGAGGAACCTCCATGAGTTTCCTATTACTTTTCATTTCTACCCAGTCATAAAATAACCTTACCATTCATCCCAGAGTATCCTGTCGCACAACCCAGTATTAGATATGGCCTTGAACCCTGTCATCCTGTCTGTCTCTATCTTCTTGTTACCATAGTACAGAGAGCATACAACCTTATATTCATCATATCTACAATGGATAAAAGTTTTCATTCAATTCTTCTTTTTTTAACCATCACTAGAAGCTTGTTATGCAAATCTACACAGTTATATGTAATATGATATGTTTTTATTTCATAGTTACAGTATTACTTTTAAACAACTCACTGGCTGAAACAGAGCAAACAAGTTCTTGACAGTTTTCAACGCCTCTTCCAAATTACATTTATTCAAATATGATTTCCATTGACTTTTTATCTTGAAGCATTATATTTTCACACAAAAAAAAATAAAAAAACAACTACTCAGCAAGTTTCATATTCCAAGGTGTTATCTATACTACATAACTTACTTAGTAGACCAGTGAGGAGGAATCCTATGTACTGTGGCTACATGGATGATAAAATTATCTTCTACACTAGTAACTGGCTTGCTCCCTATAAAACACACGTGTATAGATTATAATTGAGAATGCAGGTCCATTTGAAACAGGTAAGTTTAAAAAGAACCTTGTACAAATAAAACATTGAAGTACTTTTGTATATTCACAAATTCACTTATCCTTTCATATTTTGACAATTGATAGAAGTTGCTGTTTGTGATTCACTAATTTTATGTTGTAACGGTCATTCATATCTAGTAATATGATTTTAGGCTATGTCTATTATGGACGGAACTCAATGTGTGTCCTCAAACTATCTTTTAGCTTTACACATTATATTTGGGTTGCATTTCTGACTGTCACTGTTACAGTTTTCAAATTGTTTGTTGTGAATTAACAGTTTAAACAAACATTTAAATAACAAAATAAATCTAAAATTGTATTTAAGACAAAACAGTGCCTCTGCACTTGTGCGTTCTTCTACTTCCATGTAGACAAATTTTGTCACTTCCTTCAGAATATTTTTTAGCCATTCATAGTTCTGGTCTTACAATCTATATATATAGGAAATTGATGATGGTCCATTCATTATAAGCTTCCTGCAGGTAGAAACATAAATTAGGGATGAAATGTTGGCAACGTTCTACGTATGTAGTTCCTCTGTCAAATCATAAATGACTCAAAATCTTTAATGTATCAACCCTCAAAAAACTTCACCTACGGCTTGGTTTATATAACATGTTCTAGGGTTGATAAATCATGATAGTAACTTTATTTATTAATTCTATAATACTAACCCCAATCTGCCTTGACCATAGCACCAATCAGAAAGTCAGTATGGAATGTGATACAATACATCCTTATAAACTCCTTCACAGCCTTCAACAACTGTTCTAAAGCCTCCTCCATTTCTTCTATCAAGGAACATTTTATGGCCATCCTATAATTATAAACACAGTGAACAAAAAATTAAACCTTTCTCAATTTTCCCAAGAGAGTTATAATTATTTAACTGTGATCGTAAATTCATAAAAGAATATTTATCTCTATATTGCTTGTATCAATGGATCAGAAGAATACTCATACTAAAATTTGGCACAGGATTAAATACAAACGTCATGTAAACTCACAAAATTGAAGGACACTTTCATAGAAAATTGACCGAGGATTCCCTTGTTAATACATCATGCCTGAACAATAATTGTTCTTGTGGTCAAACAATGATTGTTATCTTAGTTTAAACAGAAGTCTAAGACAATGTTAAAGGATAAACATGGAAAAAGTTTGAAGTTTAGAGGTAGTTAAGAGGATAGATATGTATAAATATAGATTCTCCTTCAGTATCACAGGGGATTACAGGATTTCTCCACTCGAGATAGTTAAAATCTACAATTTAACTATCCAGAGTGGAGAAATTCTTTAATCCCCAAGAGAAATGAGGGAGAATCTGTATCTCCCATGAATAAAACCATAAAAAATAAAATAAACAACACCCTACAATCTCCATATATCAACTACGTCATCTAAGACCTCCCCTCCAGTCATTAAGTCATTGCGTCATCAATATCACTACCATTATGAATAGTTGATACTCTACCAACTCATCTTTTAAAATATGAATAACATTCCTAAATCAACAATTATTTAATTGATCAACAATATGAAATAACAACTGCAAACATGGTAAACATGGTAAGCATGATAAGCGTGGAAGTCTTCACGCAACATTTTAATTTCCCGGGACGTGGCTGTATATTACAAATTTTTAATCAGTCGCTCGTGCGCTGTGAATGAAACCTATGAATGGGAGAATAGGGTATGTTAATCTAGTCACATGACTCTGAAAAATGATGAGATTGGGCCCCATCTACCATTCAAATATATATGTCTATAATAGAGCATTAGGTTCAGTAATAAACACAATAACACCTTTCTGTGTAAAAATACAGATTAAAATGACAAATATCTATCTTTATTACTAGAAGATTTTGCATAGTAATCCAGGAAGTAAACAACAGATTTCAGTACTTTCTACTTCGGTAATGCAGTAATTCAGGTAATGAAAATAAAACTAGAATGAGACTTACAAACCCTATTCGTCCATCAAAGTTCACTCAATTTTTATCTTAACAGTGTCACTGTCCATCATCCAAAGTTAAAAATGTTTTTGTATCTTTAAAACAGAAAAAAATTAAGCTTCTCCCTTCAATACAGCTCATGTATAAATTTCATGTAAATCTCTCAAAGCCTTTTAAGTTACAATGTATAAACATGTGCAGAATCATTAGAAACAGACAAGCAAAAAAATGTATAGAAAATTATCAGAAATATCGGAATAAGTTTTAAATGTTCTCAAGCATATATATCTAAATTAAGCAATTCAGTAAAATTCTCTTCATAGAAAACTTGACAAGAGTATTGAAGGTGTAAGAGAACCAAAGTTTAATCAAAGATCTTATTTATATACTGCAACAGTTCTATTTGAGCAGTCAAAATGCATTGACCATATATTTACAACTGATAAATGGTCACTGACTGAATATAACTTTCTGTTCTGACATCACAACATTAAAATGTTTTGTAGCAGACAGGATGTAATAAAAAATATAAAAATGTTGTTTTTCTTGCTTAATACATCATTTTTTTATTTAAAATTTCATACCAATATAAAGACAATAACAGTGCAACAACTTGACAGAAACTTTGATATACAAATTCGGCTGAAACTGGTGAAAATGCTCAGAACAACCTCACATTTTCTCACGATCTAAGACTCATCTGTACATCAGTTTTATGTAGAGTCAGACAGTGCACTTTTATTGTCTATACGCTTTAATTAGAAGTCAAATAATTATATCATTTAGTGTTGAGGGATATTATTAAGCCATTGTTTTTGGTGACTTGGCGTAAAAGTGAGACTGTAGTATATCTGAATGTTTCCTTTTCTTTGAGAAAAAATGTTGAAACCTTCCTAAAGTGTTTATGACAAGCTACCACCATAATTCATATACACATCTAAAAACTACATAATTGGAGCAGTTAGCCATTCCAATGATATATACATGTGTAATTTTTTTTAAAGTGCCTGTCAGAAGCATGCAGTTTATTAAAGCTAATAAAAAGATTTACCCTCCATTGTTGTACCTACATACATGTAACAGAACTTGTGACTAGGATATCAATAAAATCCACTAAAATGCTCAATCAAACAACATAATGCATTAATAAGTATAAAAAAGGGTCAATAAAAAGTATAAAAACCTCCTTTTTAAAACTTGAAGTTGATATTGGACAGAAACCAAAATCATTTACAATGTATGCCCCATTTATATTAAGTCACATGCCAAATTTAAAATCAATCCATTCATTTTTTTACGGCAATTTTCTCTATCATTCCATATAGTGAAAAACAGCAAAGCCCAATATAAAAAGACAATGATATCGGAGACCACCCGAATTCTTTACATTTGCCACATCTATATGAGACAAAACACCAAATTTAAAATCAATCCATCAATTGGCAGCTGAGATAATTGTGATGAAATTAGAAAGGACAAAGTGTTGGACAAAAAATATACCACCCACTCTCTAAAAGAAATTACTGATGTAATAATTATATGTAAATTGATTTGTAAAAATAGAACACATAAAATGTTAAATTTTTCTCCTTTATAAAAGGTATATAACAGGCAGCGTTCCCCAATTCACTTACGTACTATCAGATGTTTCCAGTGATATAATATTTAAATGTAACAAGAATACAAAAAAAGCCAGATACCACTAAAATACCAAATATACAAGCATAAACATATAAAGCATACAATTATGAAGTGGCTTATGTCCTCTTCTCACAAAGAGTATCATACTTCATCATTATTTATGATATGGCTTCAATACAACAAAACATAACTGAATTTCTGAACCATTAAACAAAAAAACATCAGTGCACATGGATAATTAAAAAGACCTAATAGCAAAACTAGGAAAAAAATTGACATCGAATGGCGACCTACCCTATAGCCTGCTGTGTAGCCAGATCTGTGTCTTTACTTATTACTTGGTTTTCTTGGCTCTAAAAACATAACAACTTTATGAATGAACAATTTAAAGGTGTATGTTTCACCATACAGATACACTAGTAACTGTTAAAATTGTTCTTGTTGTCAAATTGATTTCCTCATCTTTTCCAGTGAAAAAATCTGCTCTGAATAATATCATTGTAAATTTACAGTAAGTTGAGCCACAATATTTTCTACTCTGTGAAATATCTTTGTAAACTTACAGTTATTTGAGCCACAATATTTTCTACTATGTGAAATATCTTTGTAAACTTACAGTAAGATGAGTCACAATATTTTCTACTCTGTGAAATATCTTTGTAAACTTACAATAAGCTGAGCACAATATTTTCTACTCTGTGAAATGTCTTTGTAAACTTACAGTAAGATGAGCCAAGATATTTTCTACTCAGTGTAATGTCTTTTTAAAATTACTGTAAGTCGAGCCACAATATTTTCTACTCAGTGTATTATTGTCTTTGTAAACTTATAGTAAGATGAGCCACAATATTTCCTACTCAGTGAAATATCTTCGTAAACTTACAGTAAGCTGAGCCACAATATTTTCTACTCTGTGAAATATCTTTGTAAACTAACAGTAAGTTGAGGCACAATATTTACTACCCTAAAATATCTTTGTAAACTTACAGTAAGTTGAGCCACGATATTTTCTACTCAGTGAAATATCTTTGTAAACTTACAGTAAGTTGAGCCACAATATTTTCTACTCGATGAAATATCTTTGTAAACTTACAGTAAGTTGAGCCACAATATTTTCTACTCGATGAAATATCTTTGTAAACTTACAGTAAGTTGAGCCATGATATTTTCAACTCAGTGTAATGTCTTTGTAAACTTACAGTAAATTGAGCCACGAAATTTTCTACTCTGTGTAATATCTTTTTAAACTTACAGTAAGTTGAGCCACGATATTTTCTACTCTGTGTAATGTTTTAGTTATGTCCATTGTTTCTATTTTGCACAAGGTCAGACAGATAGCCTTCACTGCCTGGCTTAATGGTAAGGTGTTAATCAGTGCTGTCTCATTCTAAAAAGAAAAAAAAATCAATATCTTGACTAAGGTTTACATCCAAATTCTCTGGTTATTTTTCTCTGTATGGTGAAGTTTGATCAGATTACATTATTATTCAAAAGGATGAATAAAGGCAGTGAATTTCATATTAACTCCCTTTAACAGAATTTTTCTAAAATTCTAGACAAGCAACATGAATCCTCTAATTATTGTTACAAGTATATAGTATTGAATATATGAATCTAGAACATTTAAAACATGACTGGTACTTTTAAATACTCCATATAGACATTGAACATGTATTTATCTCATATTAGTTTTGACAACCTTAAATGACCTATTCCCTGTAAAGGTCAATTTTAGCAAACTCATTTATGAATTTACGGTAGTCATAAAATAAAAAAAAAAAATTACCTTGAGTATGTGGTCACGTAATTTTTCTACTTCCGTGTAAAAGGCATTTAGTAGTATCTCCATTTGTTCTCTGAAAAATCACAATACGACAGTTTTTGATCTATGGAAAGATAACACAGATAAGAAGAGCACAAATAATTTGTCATTAAAAAGTGACTACTTACACATACAATTATGGACACTTAAATTAGAATATCATAATTTCAAAATTACAGAAATAATCTGTACAACCCAAAAAGATCGCAGATCATACTTGATAGTAACAGTTTCCACAAAACCATGTTTAATGTTAACATTTAAATACAATTTAAACATAGTTTTTTCCTTACAATTACTGCCTATATCCTCATACTAATTATCCATAGCTTGATTAAATTTTATTGAATAAATTTGGTTTCAACAGAGTCAATTTTATACACATGTATACCTGTTTACCTTTGGAACAGTTCATGTGGGAGATTCTCCCCCATTGACATTCTCTCATGCAGAAATTTTGACATAACAGCAAAGTTCTGATGTTAAAATTCAACTACTGTGAAAGTACTATTTTTTATGGGGGTACCATTTTTTGTGGTTTCCGTGGGTAGCCCAAACCAAAAAATTTTGTTTGTTTGTTTGTTGGGGTTTAACGTCCGAGCAGCAATATTTCAGCTATATACAGACAATGAACATGAAATTGATGACAAAATGAACATGAAATGATGATGAAATGAAAAAGGGATGGGACACAAGGATAATGGGGTCGACAAATTTTGATTGTCACTGGAAATAGGGAGAGGTGGGTAGGGTCGGGCAATTTAGCCTCCTGTGGCGGAGCCCTATGGTTCCTACTCTGGGAGAATACCACAGTAGGGTTCTTCAATGTGCGAGGAACATGGCATCTTTCCCAACACAGTGCACCACTATGGTTTTCCGTATTACAGCCTGACAACCCCAGCATGTAACACACCAGGGGTACCCCATTCCACCACCTGGGGCACACATCCCAGTTGCTCTGTGGGCAGAGCGCCCTAGCCCCCTGCTAGGGTTCTAAGCACTATTAAGTTGCCTTTTACGACAAGCTTAGCGCTGCTGCAGGGATATTCTTTTAACACCCGGACCTGCACGGGGCAAAAAAAAAAATTTGGTTCCTAACGAAAAGGAGATTCCCATTGATGTGTATCTTGAAAACCTTAAAACCATGAATTCAATTAATCCACAAACCTATGTTTCTTCACAATCCACAAAAACTGGTATCCCTGAATTAAAGTAATTTCAAAATATTTATACTTTTTTACAGAATACATGTATATATAATTTTAACCTAAAACTTCCCACAAAATTTGTCAATGATTTTGTGGGTGCCTCCCTCTTATGTGGCAGAGTTACCAGGTATATTTTGTGGGAGTCTCCCCCTAATGTGATAGAGTTAACAGGTATATTTTGTGTCTCCCCCTAATGTTGGAGGGCTACCAGGTATATTTTGTGGGAGTTTCCCCTAATGTTGGAGGGCTACCAGGTATATTTTGTGGGAGTTTCCCCTAATGTTGGAGGGTTACCAGGTATATTTTGGGTGTCTGCCCCTAATGTTGGAGGACTACCAAGTATTTTTGTGGGAGTCTCCCCCTAATGTGGGTTACCAGGTATATTTAGGGGGAGTCTCCTAATACTTACTTATTTGCTATTGTTTCATCAGTTTTAACATAATCTTTTGGGAAAAACAAACACTGACTATCATCATCGATCTGAAAAAATAATGATAAATTTCATTATCCTGCAATCATAGTGAAGAAATTACATTCTTTTAAAATGAATTTGTTGTTTATTTAGGAAGCAATTCTGTTTTGTAATATGTCTTATAATATATAACTCAAAGTAAGAATTCTAAGTACTGCCCTCATAAAAAAAAAGAACAAGAATAAATCACTCCAAAATATCACCAAATAAGTTGGTGTACACTAATACAAAATTTTATTCTAGTCTATTTCACTGTTAAGAATTCTTAAAACATGGAAGGACAGAAAGGTGAATCTTTTCCTACATATCCCTCTAGTATAACTTTAAAATATTTCTTGTTATAAATCTTACAGTTCTGAGAAATGGACATGTGACATCTTGCCGTCTCATCAAATTAAACTTGATATCTTCATCTAACTTCATACAGTTATGTACATACTCATATTGGCACAAAGGGTAGTCACTGAAAATTAAGTACATGTAGTTGGTATAAACATTATCCAATCATACTACACAGCTCTCTCCAGTGTCTTATATCAAAGCCTGGAAATATTTCCACTTACAAATTTCAAGTTTACAGGCTTTGAGATACTACACACCTTTTGTTTTTTCTAAGGCCATAAAAATTATATATCTGTTTATATTTACATTCTAGGCAAAAATAGGATCAGTAGGTAGGCATTGTCATTTTATTTTGTCTTTTCATTTCATGTTTTCAGCACAGGTTTCTCCTTTACTTCAACCAAATCATTACTTTTGGATCTTGAAGTAAAATTTTCAAGTCCATCTCCATGTGGTACTACTCTTAAACATTTGTGTTTATGAGTCTATAATAAACCACAATAGTCCATATGAAAATATTAATTAGATAATTAGATTTCAGTACTGTAATGCTGGTTGACATGGCCTGTGCCATGCTTTTTGTTATAACTGGGTCACAATAAGCTTTGAAAAATTTGAAAATCCACTGTCAACTCAAACACTGGAATAACTTAGCTGAAATGATTTTCCATTTTTATCCTGAAATTATTGATTTTTATTTTTTTACTTCCAGCAGATTAAATGACTCAGGGTAGGGGAAAATAGCGTTGGTCAGGTAACCATAAACAGTCATATACATTTTTATGACCTAATACATCTAAACAGCAAATTGACCAGGTTTATGCCATGCCATTACACATGAATTTTATCTTGACCAACTATTCTATATATTAAATAGAATGCAGTTTAAGTCTTGGGGAAGAAAAAAAAGAAATGCAAGAAATGTTTTAATCAAGACTTCAACAAACATTACTTTTTTCTAGATATTCACTCTGACAGCAAAAACAAAAATTTGCAATGAAATTTAAGTAAATAATTTTCAATTTTTAATTATGAAGAGGCAACAATTATTTCAAAACAAACTTTGCTACTCAATTAAAAAAAGTATCACTTGTTGAGCTTAGCCATGATGCAAATGTTCCTGAAGTAAAATTAAAGATTTTTTTTGGGACAAAACTGGTTTAAAGTCAGGAGTTTCATATGAAAAGAAGCTTATGTTCATAATTAATATTAATTAATTTACTACATACTTAAGCAGATACTCAGCTCTATCCCGGACTTTGAGTATAAAATCAGATGTATCTAGAGAAGTGTCTTGTCCCCCACCTAAGGCACTGTATAAAACATGGCTCACGACCATCTCTGATTGGTTACTCACTGAAAATTATTACAAAAATATTATTCAGAATTAAGTACAACTTAAGAAAGCAATCTAAGATTGTTTATAATTCAGAAAAAAAAATAACAAAAGTAATTTTCAATAGATGTAGTGCTATTCCTGTTGCAATAATAAAGAAAATAAACTTGTAGTCATATGTCCCCTGTCGCCACAAAAAAAAGTTCAACTTCAAAAGTCTCATAAGTCCTGTAAAATCTATTGAATCAAAATGGTGGCATAATATGATCATCTACAAAAGGTGACAAACAATCCAACAAAATTTGAACAAAATCTGTCTTGTGAGTTGCATCAATGAGTTTCATCAGACGACAGACTGAAAGCAGAATTTCTATGTCCTCCTGCGCGTAGTGGCAGGGGACAGTAAATGTCACAAGGGTATGGTTTTACACTTGTAAATCATTTTTAAAAAAAAAATTATATTAATGATGATAGCCATAATAAGAACAACTTGTTAAATACATCAATTGAAATTATAACAGAACTTTGATGAAATACTAGAGAAAAAATTTCTTACCATCACATGTAAACACTACAGGTTCTACGACAAAGTCTGAGTATACTATAATCTTGACAGACATAGATGTTTGTTGTTTGGTACACAAAGGACTAACCAGAAACCCAAGGTTAGTACTGGTGTCTGTAGATCTATAGCGCGACTTTAAGCTGTCAATAAAAATAAAACCTGGGTTATCATAATGAATATTGTATTCATATTACAATTGAGGAAGGGTGTTAAATATCATTATTTGCTTAATGAGAAGGTCTAGATGAGAAAGGTAAATAAAGGAGTCCTGACAAGTTTGGTATATCTTAATTAAATTTTGTTCATAGAAATATAAAAAAAATGTTTTTTCGACCAATTATAACAAAGCATTCCTCTTGAATTAATTTGATGTACAGTTTGTATGCAATACATAAACAAAAACACACATCTACTATACACAGGAATGTAATGAACAAAAATTGAACAGTAAAGAATTTATGTCCATTCCTCATTTACTTACTCCACAACCATCTTACAGAATGCATTAGACTCATCATCTACAAACATGTGCTGTCTTAGCTTCTCAAATGACTTGTCCTGTGAAAGACATAAAAGATACATGTATTAAACATTATCAAAATACCAATTACCTGTATCATAGCCAAATTATGAGAAAATACACAAAAAAAAAAACATAATTTCATACATGTACAAAATAAGTGTTTTTGTAACGCTTTTTCAAAAGAGCCACCTCCTATTAGGAACCAAAAAAGTTTGCACAAAGTACATTGTAAGATTATTGAGAAAACTGTATGATTATGAGATATTTTTTCTTGGGGAAAACAGCCTGCATTCAGAGGTAAATCAAAGCCAACAAAATCACTGAAAATGTTAATAAGATTCATTTTTTTAGTTTTGACTTTTTTTTGCATCAAGAAAAATGAAACAATAGAATTTGTAAACATTTGATTTTATGTTTTGTTCACTTATTTTTATTTAATTTTTTTTTCCATTCTGATCATTTTATATTTCAGTATATATTTTATTTGGTAGTTGTTTAAATTATACATGTATCATTTTCTTTTTATCTTTATTTTGTGGATTTAATGATATCATGCCATTCAATGTACATGTTAACTGATTTATTTAATTTCAAAATTCTACATGTATAACAGATCATACCTTAGACTTCGGTGGAGGAGGTCTAGGTGGTGCCTCAGATTCTGCCTCAACCTGAGGTATCTCACTCCTAAGGAACTTCTCCAACTCATCATGGCTGACCATTGGACAAACACCTTCATCCTCCTCTTCTTCTGGTAGTTGTGGATATAGGAGGGAGCTATTTAATTTTTCATTCACTGTTAAAGATTCATTTGATGCTTCAGCAAAAACAAATGATGGGAAACCATCCTGTGGAGATCCAGTTAAAATGCCTTCTTTAGAACTGACTGATTCACTCCTTTGTCTCTTATAAAGTGGATCAAATGATTCCAATGATAAATATTCTCTTTCAAAATCCTCCTTCTCTTCATCAGAGAGTTCTATCAAGTCACTGCCTCGTCTACTACGTGGTCGACCAACATCATCAACAAAGTCACGGTTATGGAAATTATCACTAAAAACATCATCTGTCTGTTTATTCTCTTTCCTTAAATTATCAAACTCACTTCCACTAGGTGTCCTGTGAAGGCCTGATTGAGGCACATTTAGTCTATTAGGAAATAATGAATTCACTCCGTGAATGCTGGCAGGACGGTTCTCTTTAACGGCTGGATTTACAGTAGGAAAATATGGCTGAGAAAACTGATGTTGTAACTGAGGAACAGAAGACTGGTTTGAAAAATTTTGAACATTATAAGCAGAAGGATGCATAGGAAGCACAGGTACCAGTCCTCTGCCTAATTGTAAATTTGTAGGATACATGGGCATGTTTGGCACATCCGATGATAAACTCTTTCTTGGTGGCAAAGCTGGTGGTCTATTAGAACTAACATTTTGATTATTGATAGCTAACCATGGGTCATTTAATGCAGGTGAAATCAGTTCAGAGTTCCATCCATAACTTCCCATCTGTCCAGCTGGTTGCCAAGATGATTGAACAGGGGCAGTAGTTGGATCTCTTCGTAACTCTCTAAAAGCATGACTTATGTCAGGATAAGCTTGTGAGTTTGTTTTTGTAATTGTGTTGTCTGTTGATGAAAACTGAGAGGTTTTCTCAGTAGTTTCACTACTACATGTAGTTGTATTGTCAAATGTTAAACCTTGTAAATCCATACTAAATGCACCAGTTGTAGAACTTTTCTGATCAGATTTCATGGCTTGCATTCCTTCTAATGAATGCGAGTCCGAAGTAAAAGATGTTTGATTAGGAATGCTGGAAGTTTGCTTGGAAATGCTAGCTTGAACTGTGTTTATATTTGACCAACTCGGACCAGTAAAAGAACTACCAAACGGATCTGATGGGTTTTGGAAGTTCATTCCTGAATTAAAACAATCAGTGTTTAAATTTGTGAGATTCCATCCTATAGGCGGAGGTTCAGATCGTCTTGCTCTCTGAGGAATGGGTGGTGGAGGAGTCAAAGCAGGAACAGGAGAATTATTAGTTCCTCTCTGTTGGTAGTTTCCTTGCTGTGAACTAAATGCCATTCTACAATCTATTCTAGGTTACAGTTACATTCATATCTATAAGACACAAAAAATTATGTGGCAAAGAGTGACAAAAGCTGAAAGGAGGTGTAAAGCAAACATTGCCCCTAAAATAATTATTTCTAATCAATTTGAGAATTTCATCAAAGTTTATGCCTAAATTGCAAAAAAAACTTAAATGTACTGGTGGTTAGTAAATGCTTTTCACACAGATGCTGATCATTGAAATACAGCAAAATTCTGCCAAATTGAGGTACAGAATTGTGGGCTAAACCAGATTTTATAGATGCTAACCCTCCAGCTTTCTTACTGTTTATTATTTCTGGTATATTGCAATACTTACAGGCAGCATAAAATTGACATTGGGCAAAGTACATATAGATAAAATCAGTAGTCAAACAGCATAGAAATTCATGAAAATCCATTGTTTAAAATTTTTTGTCAGAAACATATTTCTCAATAAAACCTGGACAGCATATGTAATTCTCGTCATGTGACTCTGTGGTTTCATAAGAATGGGCCCTTTTCTATTATTTAAATGCATGGTGATTTGTTGTTTACATAGTATTGAGTTTCGTATTAAAAGCAGAACATATTTTTGTGTAAAAATACCTCTATAAACAGACAAATATCTAGTTCTACAAGATAAAAATGTAGCGAAAAGCATGAAATAGAAAAGTTTGCATTGTACTGCAGCATTTTAAGTTGTTTTGCATTTTGATCAATTAGAAATAAAAATTAAATTGAAAAAATTAGGGCTTTATAGTTGTTATTTCTTGTAACAAATGTTCTTACAGAATGTGATTTTGAACCTTGGGATACACACGCATAATGCATTTTCAATTGTTTATTGGTTAAGGAGGAGTTATCAAGGGAACCTAAATTCAAACAAAAATCAAAAAATATATTTCAAGTATAAAGACTAGACAGGAAAAATAGATTCACATAACCAAGAACATTTAATAACCAAAATAAGACGTACAAAGAAACAAAAATAAATGAGCAACTACGACTCCACAAAAAACTTGGAGTATGGACCAGGTGTGCCTGTAGGGAAAATGTCCTCTGCTTCTCAAGACACACCTGCTGAGTTGCTCATAAAATGTCACACCTCAGGTTGATGAAAGAGGAAAGGAAAACTATGAAACAGTGAACAAATGGGTTCTCATGGTACAGTTGGATACACCATTATGATCCATGAGTCTTTAGTAGTAATGACTAAATCTTGCAGCAAAATAACCCTGTTCCATAATCCTAATTGTATGAAGTCTAACTTAATTAAGTTCATTTCAGAATTCAAAGTCAATCACTTTGTTTATAAAACAATATCAAATCCATCAAAACTTTATCCAAAGTCTTCAGGTAAAATTTTAACCTCCTAATAAATTTAGAAAAAAACGTAAAATTTTGACAGGAAAGTGAATAAATAGTTGGGTACCTTAACTTCCAGTTACACATACACATTTTAGGCCTTTAGACTTCAGAAAGCCAATCAAACAAGAAATATCAGAAAAATATACATCATTTTCTTGATTAGAAATGAATTGACCTTTCCACATCTCACGCAATTTTCAGTTCTTAACATAGAGTAAGAATGAATATTTTAGCAAAACATTATTTTCATACAGGGAAAAGTTGGTACATTTTAAACCCCACAGAAAAAAAACACACACACACACACAACTCATGAAAATGTATTATTTCCATGATAAAGTACTTAAGATGTCATAAAACAAATTTCAAGCTAATAAAGGTTCGGCAAACAAACTTTACGCACATTCAAAGGTTTACCTTAACATTTTTGCATGATGTGCTGGCTTCAAAGAATTTTCTTCCCTCTAAACTTCACAAACAAAAATGATATTCTTGACTAAGTGTAGACTGTAGTTGAAACAGGATGTTAAAACAGAGACATGGAGAAATCTGTCCCTTTGTGAAGTATTTTTCAAATGCTTTGCTACCAATACATCAATTCTGTGTTTGTGTGTCATACATGGGTTCCAAAAAAGTTGTTTCTGGGTACATAGTCCACCTTAAATGTTTTCTGCAAAATCTATTCCTGTCAAATCAACCCACTTCCGGTTAGAAACCTATCACAACTAAACGATAATAATAATATTTCACTCGTTTAACTTGCAAGAAATTTGTGAAAAAAGCAAAGGATCAATTTCTCCTTTATATTGTATCATGATATAGATAACTCAATCACAAAACATAAATATTGGAAATATTACTTATCAGATAGTTTGGTAGAAATATAAAGAACGGTAACTCTGGAGCATTTTTCAAAACACAGTGATTCCTCTTTGAAAATTTCCCAATATTTATAGATGGCGTTCTAAAGTTCACTTCGAAATGGCAGTGATAACTGTAAGTCTTAATCAAAGTGTATATCCCTCACTTTTCATTCTTAAATGACGGATGGCACACTTGTTACAACCCAACCTTAAACTGATCATTTGTGGATTACTGGTTTACAGAATCTTTCCACCATTGATGACAACTTGGAATATGTCAGTACCGCCCCCATACCTGTACTGTGTACATGTCATGTATCTATGACTATGTCAGACTTTCCATGTAATTGGGGGTAGAGAAATTAAAACAGTTTGCATATTTGCTTTAAAAGAAAGTTTCCCATGTTAGACATTAGACAGGTAAAACCTGCACCACTCCTGAAGAAACATAAGTTCATACTCAGTCATACCCTCAATCAGTCTCAACTGTTGAAGCAAGTTTTTGCCATTGGTGTTAACTTTCAAAAATTTGAAGCAAGAGATCTCCTTCTCAAAATTCTCTTAAAGTGGAGATTTGTTGTGTTTTTGTTTTTGCAACATTTTTTGACACAATTTAACCTGAAAATTTACACAAGACAGGAAGAATTTTTGTGAATGCTGCATAATCTCCTGCTTTGAAAGTTGGCACCTTTGATTTTGCACATTGAAACACAGTGAAACAAGTAAAAAGACTAATTTTCTCTGTCAAGTACAGAAATGCAAAGAATTTTTTTCCGTCAAACATAGGGGCCTACCAAAAATTTTTATAGTAGGAAAGACTGGAATCTTCTGTTAATTTAATACATAAACTGTATGCAAATATGTTGGGGAGAAAAAGTGAGATTACCTGTTATGCAATGAACAGACGAATACCTTTCCTTGGTTGATTGAATGAAATAACTTTCATCCCTTCAACTTTTGAAACAAGTACATAAGCATGTATATAAAGTCATAGTTTCAGTTGATAAGTGTATACCTGTTGTTAATGAAACTTCAACTATAGGAAGCCATACAATTCCTACTTTATGATTGTTCACCATTAGTCAGGTCACCCTTTTGTCTTTATATTTGTTTACTGTTAGTCAGGTCACTCTTTTGACTTTTTTAAGCCCACTTATAATGGTACTTATAGACTGAAAACTAATTTAAAAATAATTCAAACTCGTCTCTTACGGACCCAAATATTGACTGAAGCTGATTTTTTTTAATATTTAGGTATTTATTTGTGTTTATGAGGAATTTTATTTGATATCATTGGCTTAATCTGAGTTATTGAGGTGTGTCTAGACTGTAAAAGGAATGGTCTGTTTTAGTAATCATTAAACGTCCTCATATAGCTCTGTAACATAGAATGTAAGGTCCAATTGTGATGTTAATAGTATAAACAATGTATAAGAAACAGTCATTATTAAAGTCTTATTTGATTCATCAGTTTTGCATATTTTTTTGTGTAAAAATAATGAATTTTTGCTTGTGAATATGGCATCATCCTGTATGTGGAGGCTGCAGTGCTTATTTAAATTTCAAACTCCTTCCTCATGGTCCCAAATATTGACTTGATGCTAATTTTTATTAAGGTTTTGATGGGTGTATAGAAGGATTTTACTGAAAGCAATCAGTGCTTTATCCCCATTTATTGAGTTTATTTACCATTACAGTGTTAGAAACTTAATTTTTGGTCAATATAGACCCATCAAAATTTTATGTAGACTGCACTGTACATTGCAAAGGAAATTGAGCCAATTTCATTGTAGATCTCCATGATTTTACATAGACTTGGTCTGTAGGTCTACTGCTGACTTCTTTCACTGCCATTACCACGTAAGATACAAAGAAAATGTGTGATATTCAAATCCTGTCTTTTATAAAAATCCTACGGCAAGTTCTGCCAGACCTATAACATGTACATGTATATACATGTATATTTTTGTTCAAAAAATAAACACAACTAACTCTCCAAAGTTTACAAAATGTACCTCCTTCCTGAAATATGAGATCATTATGCCTCAAATCGAAATTATTTACAATTGTTTGGACAAATCGGACATGGTCCAAACAATTAGATTAATATGAAAAAAAAAATTGTTTCCCGAGTTTTTAGATTAAAGCTATGGGAACAAGTTAGTTTTACTTCAATTATGTCAATTCAGATTTTTTCTTAACAAATTTAACTGAGGACTGAGTCCTGCACAACAATTGTTTTTTGCCGAACCTGCATGATTTCTGCCATCAGGCCCGACAAGTCTAATAATTAGTTGCATCTCTGTGAGTGTTGGAATTCTCAGAGGATTATTGTAAATACTATTATAAGTATTTCTATACACTGCATTATATATGCAATCAACATGTACATGTACCTATAGTTATGGGAAACACTTTTATCATTTTTGACAACTATCATTGTGGTGTTGCTAAAGCCCTTGTTTTGATTTGATTGTTCACTGAGTAAAGATGAGACCATGCAATCTCACATGTATACATTCTATATAAAAGGCCACTGAGTAAAGATGAGAGCATGTAATCTCCTCACATGTATACATTCTATATAAAAGGCCACCGAGTAAAGATGAGACATGTATACATTCTATATAAAAGGCCACTGAGTAAAGATGAGACATGTATACATTCTATATAAAAGGCCACTGAGTAAAGATGAGAGCATGCAATCTCCTCACATGTATACATTGTATATAAAAGACCACTGAGTAAAGATGAGAGCATGCAATCTCCTCACATGTATACATTCTATATAAAAGGCTAATTAAAATCAGTTGTCAGTTGTTATATTTTTTTATGTACATGTTTTTTGAAGAAATTTCTGGCAAACTGATTTAAATCTTGCCTTTGTATTTTTATTAGCTTGTTTTGAGTGGACCTTCTATTTTGGATTTTTTAGGTCTCACATCAGCAAACATGTACCATTTCCTGACATGGGGTTACCCATCTCTTATCCATTACTCATTCTACACAACTGAATGAAACATAATGAAACTTTCACAGAATCTTCATTTTATATTCCCATTGTGCACTTCCTTTTTTTGATTTTAATCAGAATTAATTTGGGGTTTTGCATTAATACATATTACCATTGTGTACCCATTGTTATGATTTTGATTCAAGTTGTCAATGTGCATGTTAGGGGAGTAGGGGTATCAATTCAATGTGCATGTCAGGGGAGTAGGGGTATCAATTCAATGTGCATGTTAGGGGAGTAGGGGTATCAATTCAATGTGCATGTTAGGGAGTAGGGGTATCAATTCAATGTGCATGTTAGGGAGTAGGGGTATCAATTCAATGTGCATGTTAGGGAGTAGGGGTATCAATTCAATGTGCATGTCAGGGGAGTAGGGGTATCAATTCAATGTGCATGTTAGGGAGTAGGGGTATCAATTCAATGTGCATGTTAGGGGAGTAGGGGTATCAATTCAATGTGCATGTTAGGGAGTAGGGGTATCAATTCAATGTGCATGTTAGGGAGTAGGGGTATCAATTCAATGTGCATGTTAGGGGAGTAGGGGTATCAATTCAATGTGCATGTTAGGGGAGTAGGGGTATCAATTCAATGTGCATGTCAGGGGAGTAGGGGTATCAATTCAATGTGCATGTTAGGGAGTAGGGGTATCAATTCAATGTGCATGTCAGGGGAGTAGGGGTATCAATTCAATGTGCATGTCAGGGGAGTAGGGGTATCAATTCAATGTGCATGTCAGGGGAGTAGGGGTATCAATTCAATGTGCATGTCAGGGGAGTAGGGGTATCAATTCAATGTGCATGTCAGGGGAGTAGGGGTATCAATTCAATGTGCATGTCAGGGAAGTAGGGGTATCAATTCAATGTGCATGTTAGGGGAGTAGGGGTATCAATTCAATGTGCATGTCAGGGGAGTAGGGGTATCAATTCAATGTGCATGTTAGGGAGTAGGGGTATCAATTCAATGTGCATGTCAGGGGAGTAGGGGTATCAATTCAATGTGCATGTTAGGGAGTAGGGGTATCAATTCAATGTGCATGTTAGGGAGTAGGGGTATCAATTCAATGTGCATGTCAGGGAAGTAGGGGTATCAATTCAATGTGCATGTTAGGGAGTAGGGGTATCAATTCAATGTGCATGTCAGGGGAGTAGGGGTATCAATTCAATGTGCATGTTAGGGAGTAGGGGTATCAATTCAATGTGCATGTTAGGGAAGTAGGGGTATCAATTCAATGTGCATGTCAGGGGAGTAGGGGTATCAATTCAATGTGCATGTTAGGGAGTAGGGGTATCAATTCAATGTGCATTTTCACAGTTTTTCTAGTTTTGTAGACGCTTCAATACTTAAATAGTGAATTTTTGCATTTTACCAACTTGCAATTAATTTTTGGAATATTATCAATATCTTAGAACCCTCTAAAGTATATGTGCAGTATACTGGTATACATATTAAAACCCTCTAATAGTATATGTGCAGTTTACTGGTATACATATTAAAACCCTCTATAGTATATGTGCAGTATACTGGAATACATATTAAAACCCTCTATAGTATATGTGCAGTATACTGGTATACATATTAAAACCCTCTAATAGTATATGTGCAGTTTACTGGTATACATATTAAAACCCTCTAATAGTATATGTGCAATATACTGGAATACATATTAAAACCCTCTATAGTATATGTGCAGTATACTGGTACATGTATACATATTAAAACCCTCTATAGTATATGAGCAGTATATTGGTATACATATTAAAACCCTCTATAGTATATGAGCAGTATACTGGTATACATATTAAAACCCTCTATAGTATATGAGCAGTATACTGGTATACATATTAAAACCCTCTATAGTATATGAGCAGTATATTGGTATACATATTAAAACCCTCTATAGTATATGAGCAGTATACTGGTATACATATTAAAACCCTCTATAGTATATGAGCAGTATACTGGTATATATATTTATCTGACAGTCATTTGAAAAGATTATTTGTAAGTTTTACAGTATTTTATGGCATTTAATTATGATTAAATTAAAACCAATTTACATTTATATCTTTTTTTTTTACCGGTGACATTTGATTTAACTTGAATAACTGTATAGATATAATTATGTGGTTTTCCTGGCAAAGGCTTCTTTCTTGTGACATTTTTTGTTAGGCCTTGTTCATAAGATATGTCCTTTGTCATGCACATGTACATATATATTACATGTATTATGAATGACATTTTACATGCATCAGTGCTCTCAGTTCACACAGCTAGTGGCCTTAAGCCTATCCAAAAAAAAACAGTCGTAGCATAGGGCTACTAACTGTTTTACCAGAATACAATTTTTAAGAGCATGGTGCTTTAAACGTTTTATTGCTAATCTACATGTACATTATGTACATGACAGCCATGCTGTATGACTCTCTGTCCTAGAAGAGCTAATATGGTATTGTTTTATAGAGGATAGTCTACTGAGAAAAAATGCATTGTTTTTTTTCACTAATACTGTACTTTATTACATCAATTAGGATTGTCAGAAGGAAGTTGAAATTGAATTTAACACTTACTAATTCCATTATCATGATTATAAACATCATACATGTATATTTTCAAGTGATGTAATATTTTTTCCTAAAGTATGTGAAATTCCAGGAAGAATTTGTTAAAATTCAGTTGAATGGGAGAGTTATTTTAGGCATTAAAACAACTTTATCATTTTAATGATTCAGAACTTAAGAGCTACATTTTTTAAAATGATTTAGCAATTAATTCTTTGACATGTCTCTATATTTATTTTGTTTTATTTGAAGTTTCAAAATCAGACTGCACTTAACATTTTGTAACTGTTCCAATTATAATAATGAAATACATGCACAAGAAGGTTCAAATTTGATTTGAAGTACAAAGGAATTTGGTGTATAATTTTAAAACTTCACTTATTTTTGGCTGGCAACACTGATGATGGTCCTTAAAGGTTCAACTTTGTTTGTCCAACAGTCCAAATTTTGTGAGGGTAAATCTCAGGAACTATTCATGTATATTCTGTATTTCCTCCAATAATGAAGAGTATTTTACAGGGTAATAGATACAAGAATAAGTCACAGAGAGAGAGAAAATGAAAATAAGCATAGTTATAGTATGTACACCATTTAAAGAGACACATTAATGTCATTAGGTTAGATAAAAGGTGTAATTTCTGGATCCTTTAGAGTCTAGACTATTTTATTGAATTCCTCATTCAAATGAAATTCGGTTTTACAAGATAAAATACATGCTAGAAAACCAATGTCATCCAAACTATGTAGATATCCACTGAATTCTATTGGGTCAATGTTAATCAGATTGTACCAGAAATAGTCTCCTTTGATAAAAGCATTGCAATTTGTCACGTTATGTTACGTTATATCAGCATATAACCAAATACACTTTTCGCAAAGAATGTTTGGTAGATCATATGGTCGTACCAAAGTACATAAAGTTACTATGAAACAACATTGTTCGTTTAATTCTGGGTATTTACATGCTAAAGTCCAGGCAGGATGCTTATGATCTAATAAAGAGTGAACTTGTAGAAAGAAAATAAAGTCACACTCTGAAGAGGTTCTTTGGAACCAAAGACATTGCTCTGTGTTACATATGGCTGTTTGTACTGTCTTTTTCCATTTTGAATAGATTGGGAATTTTCCAGATATGAGGTAGTGTCAAACTCTATGATATTGTGTGTGTTTAGAACTCTGACAATGTTCCTGATAAATCCATACATAGATGTCACACATTGGTATTATATTCCATTGCTCTGGTAACAAAAAATTTCTTTGATAGTGAAGAGTTTTTCATTAGAATTAGAGTTTCCCAAGGAATAATAATTTTTGTTCATCTATCTAGGATTCCATAGTACTCCAACCAAGAAGAGCCATAGAGATAGACATATCTGTTTGAGTTCTCTACCCGATTGCCTTGAACGATTTTACATACAAAACGTCCCAAAGCTGAAGAACAAAAGTTCGACAAGCTTGTATAGTTCTATCCATAGAGTTAAGTTATTATTCAGCAAAATACTGAAATGCTGTGCATTGGTTTCGACCAGTATTGCACTGTTGTACAAAATAATTTTGTTTTTAACAGCATTATTTGGAAATTATAACTGATCACTTTTCTTTGGATTAAAATTAAATTTCCAATCAGTACTGTTATGCTGTATGATGAGCTAATGTGGTATTGTTGTGTAGAGAATAGGCTACTGAGAAAACAGGCATTGTTTTGTAGAGAATAGGCTACTGAGAAAACAGGCATTGTTGTGTAGAGAATAGGCTACTGAGAAAACAGGCATTGTTTTGTAGAGAATAGGCTACTGAGAAAACAGGCATTGTTGTGTAGAGAATAGGCTACTGAGAAAACAGGCATTGTGTAGAGAATAGGCTACTGAGAAAACAGGCATTGTTGTGTAGAGAATAGGCTACTGAGAAAACAGGCATTGTTGTGTAGAGAATAGGCTACTGAGAAAACAGGCATTGTTGTGTAGAGAATAGGCTACTGAGAAAACAGGCATTGTTGTGTAGAGAATAGGCTACTGAGAAAACATGCATTGTTGTGTAGAGAATAGGCTACTGAGAAAACATGCATTGTTGTGTAGAGAATAGGCTACTGAGAAAACATGCATTGTTGTGTAGAGAATAGGCTACTGAGAAAACATGCATTGTTGTGTAGAGAATAGGCTACTGAGAAAACAGGCATTGTTGTGTAGAGAATAGGCCACTGAGAAAACATGCATTGTTGTGTAGAGAATAGGCCACTGAGAAAACAGGCATTGTTGTGTAGAGAATAGGCCATTGAGAAAACAGGCATTGTTGTGTAGGGAATAGGCTACTGAGAAAACAGGCATTGTTGTGTAGAGAATAGGCTACTGAGAAAACAGGCATTGTTGTGTAGAGAATAGGCCACTGAGAAAACATGCATTGTTGTGTAGAGAATAGGCCACTGAGAAAACAGGCATTGTTGTGTAGAGAATAGGCCATTGAGAAAACATGCATTGTTGTGTAGGGAATAGGCTACTGAGAAAACAGGCATTGTTGTGTAGAGAATAGGCTACTGAGAAAACAGGCATTGTTGTGTAGAGAATAGGCTACTGAGAAAACAGGCATTGTTGTGTAGAGAATAGGCTACTGAGAAAACATGCATTGTTGTGTAAGGAATAGGCTACTGAGAAAACAGGCATTGTTGTGTAGAGAATAGGCTACTTAGAAAACAGGCATTGTGTAGAGAATAGGCTACTGAGAAAACATGCATTGTTTTTGTAGCGAATAGGCTACTGAGAAAACATGCATTGTTGTGTAGAGAATAGGCTACTGAGAAAACAGGCATTGTTGTGTAGAGAATAGGCTACTTAGAAAACATGCATTGTTTTTGTAGAGAATAGGCTACTGAGAAAACATGCATTGTTTTGTAGAGAATAGGCTACTGAGAAAACATGCATTGTTTTTGTAGAGAATAGGCTACTGAGAAAACATGCATTGTTTTGTAGGGAATAGGCTACTGAGAAAACATGCATTGTTTTTGTAAATACTTTATTACATCAGTTAGGATTGTCAGAAGGAAGTTGAAATTAAAATTTAACACTTACTAATTCCATTAGAAACATCTCATTTTTCGTGTGACATAACATCTTTTCATAAAATATGTGAAATTCTGGGAAGAATTTCTTAAAATTCAATGGAATAGGAGAATTATTTTTGGCATTAAAATAACTATATCATATTAATGATTCAGAATTAGAGAGCTACATTTTTTAAAATGATTTAGCAACTAATTGTTTGACTTTGGTCTATATTTATTTTGTTTTATTTGAAGTTTCGAAATTAGACTGCACTTAACATTTTTGTGAGTGTTCCAATGTGTAAAAATAGTATAATGAAATACATCTACAAGTAGGTTCACATTTGATTTGAAATCTCAAATACAAAGGTTATGGTGTATAATTGTAAAACTACACTTACTTTTGGCTGGCAACACTGATGATGGTCTTCAAAGGTTCAACTTTGTCCAACAGTCCAAATTTTGTGAGGGGAAATCTCAAGAATATAGTGCTATTTTTAAGGAAAAATCTGAAAAATAGTATACAGAAAGGTGAATAAAAATTAAGATAGTGAAATATACTTAAAATGTGAATTATCAGTTTTTGCTAATACATATAGTTATAAATGATTTCTTAAAAACATTTCATTTAGGACGTAACCCTTTCTTGTTTTGTAAATATTCTCGTTGTTCTAAGTAATAAAGCCCAAAGAGCTATTGAACTACTGTAGATTCTTTACTTCATGTCAGTCAGTCTGTCTGTTATCGTAAAATTTATTTTGCATGGATAATTATTCTCCTACATATACCATTATGCAACAGACATGAAAGTTTTACTTTCATATTCTAGACCATACTGATTTTTATACTGTACACATGCATTGTACATACTGATCTTATGCGTATGGTCTTTGCAATGAACTGATCATATAAATGAAATTATCATTTGATTTCTTTAAATTTTGAATTATTTTTAACCATCATTTTATTTCAAACATGCTTTTTTTTGTAAAATAATTTCAAAAGGGACAATTGAATGAGACTTGCAATATTAAATTAGTGTAACTAACAATTAACTAATATTTGCTTTTGTGCAATTTATTTTTTCATTATCTTTCATTCTTTTCAAATAAAAATTAATTTCTTAAAAATAATATAAAGTCAATTTACATATTTTATTAAATTATTTAAATTTTTTCAATGGGTCCAGTTGCAAATGTACTTGATATCAGTGCCAGACATGTATGTCCAAATACCTGTTTAATCTGTAAAATGTACATGCATCTGTTCCATCTAAGCCTCCTTTCAAAATGTTAGAATGTTGGTTTGCAGCTTAGGCATGAATGTTGGTCTTACCTCCTGATCAAACATCAATTTATCTATTTGTATAAAAACATATTTGTATAGAGTCTAATTTTATTTGAACTTGTGTACATTGTGACACACACTTCTGTTCAGTAGAATTAGCCATTTCTTACCATATAAAAGTCAAGTAGTGTGGTGTTAGAACCTTTTTTCTGGACTGTTTTTACAGGTTATATACCAACTATAAATAGAGATAAACTTATATTTTAATGTATGACACTGAAACTAACAGGCTCTGTCTTCTTTTATATAGGGAAGGAATATTCAAATTGAAATAAAACAATCAGGACAAATTGGCATTATTACATTATGTTATTATGCATTGACCCCATTTTTTGGTTTTGTTTTTTGGAAAACAGAGTACTGGTAGGATCAATTTTCATGAAACAAGTGCATGATCTTTAAGTACATTTGTACATATAGTTACTTTAATTGAGCATTGTAGCTTTGTCTAGAGATTTACTGAAGAATTATACAAAATCATGCAATGAGCATTTTATGCTGCTTATGTTTTGCACAACAATATTTTGTCTGGAAATCTGTCAATATACCCTTATGTTATAGTCAATGTTTTCAATATTGAAAGTGCCAGTGAAAGTAGCTCAGTAGATATTTGAATATAAGTTTTATTTGAATACTACTTTGTAAAAGTACAGGAACTTCACTTGTCAAAATCTGGACACAATATAACACTATAACCAGTCAAAAATTATATCTCATGTAAATGCACAGTATTCTGAAAGAAACAAACCCAGCAAGGATTTAAATTATTTAAAAACATGTAGGTCTATTGTATACATGTATATCTAGGCTATCATGAATGCATTTAACTCTGCATAATTTTTAGCCTGTATTGTGTTTAAATCTGTTGTCATTTTTTAGTTGGAAAAGTACATGTACACTGTAGGTTCTATTATTTACATGCTTATAGATAGTATTTTCAAAGTATCAAGTCTAGCATAAAAAAACTGAATTGTTTTTGATCATCAGAACCAAAGCTACCCATTAAAATTTAACAATAATGACACTAGTGATGAAAGAGCTCAGTTTGGTTGTTGATTACCTTACATAGCCACAGTATTAATATATGATTGTAAAAGATGATACAGTGTATATTTGTTGTTAAAATAATCAGTCAGGTACTTGTACATGTAATATCTGACTGGGAATTGAAGAAACTTTGATACTGGTACATGTATTTAGTAACAGTATAAGAAACTAATTGAAATATAAGTTTAAAATGTCAGGAAATACTTGATTCTTGATAGGATAATTACAGTTATAAAAATTAGTTGCCTGCTAAACTTCAGATTGTTTTACATTGTCCTTGCCAAATTAAGCTCAAAAGGATACTTAGTACATGTACGAGAAGTAGGATTTTAGAGGCATGTGATGTGTTTAGTATTGGTGAATAGGCCAAAACTATAAGATTTTGTTCTAGTTGAAATATAGAACTTCTCAATTATTATGTAAAAGAATAAAAAAAAAGAACTCTATATGTACTCCCTGAATTAAAAAAAAACCCTTAAACTAGATGTAAATGTCAGAAACCTGACCCATGGATGTAAGGTCACCCACCAGGTTACACTTACATGTACCAGTATAATTATCTTTAATCAGTACAGGTATACTGGTATACACTTGAAGATTACACTAAAATGCTGTGGCTGCCTCTAAGTATAGTGGCAATGTGAAAAACACAGTTCAACTTGAATTTCATTTTAGGAGAATTGCTTCATGTAGTTATGTATTAATTTTTTAAATTTTTTTCCCACTATTGGGGAGGTAGAACATAGAAATTTAAATTAATATGTATCCAAAGGGTAGTTCTACCACCAAAACACTATATTTATATAAGCTGTGCATTCAGGCAGAGATCTTACTAAGTATTTTGACTGATTGCTAGTTATGTGGCCTAAGGGTAGTGTCAGGATGATGCAGACATCTATTTTGAAAAGTCACACACATAATGATAAAAAATTAAAGTTATCTAGATGACTTTCACAACTAATTAAACCTTTTCCCTGGATTACATTCTTTTGATTACCGCAATAACCTTGGTTCCCTTAATTACTCTTTCGTTTTTTAAGTGGACAGGAAACTGAAGAGTAGTTTAATTTGAGTCACTAAAATGTCACACCATATAAACAGTTTGTTGTCAAACATTGGAGGTTATAAATAGTTAATGTGACTAACATAGTATAATAGGATAGTCCAGGCATTTAAATTTCATATCTCCTGTGTGTAATAAATTGAAAGGATATTGTTCATTGATCATGATTCAGAAAGAAATAAAGGTAAATAGTTATTTTGTAATTATAATGTCAGATTCACAAACGTATCCATGATGGGGCCAATGACCCTTTTAGAACATGGGATGCTTGGGCTCATTACCCTAACCTGTATTGATTGATGTTGCTGGGGTCAGTTACTGTAACCAACTTAAAAATGTACCAATCAATTTTAAAACAACACATAATTAAATCTCTAGTACCTCCAAAACAGAATTGACAGTTGTTAATGTTGCTGTATTAAACTACATAAATATTTGTCATGGTTTATGTTAATTTGTAAATAATGTGAGAAAGGTAAAAAAAAATAATCTAGATATTAATGAAAATTGTTTACACAGACTAGGTACTGCAATACCTTAGGGATGTAATGACAACATCAAAAGTATAGGAAACCTTACAAGCCAATATAACAATAGCATGAATGTGATGAATTTATTTGACAAAATTCCAAGACGGGAAAGGAGTCATGGCCATCGCCACTATACGTCACCTAAGTTACATGATGTCTCCATAGATGGTCTCCTTCCTTTCATACAAAAACCTCTTGGACTTCATCATATTAGAACCAAACTTTATTCTATACCTCTCACTCTACTACACTCCCTTTACAAAACAAGTCTTGACACTCCTGTTTCTGACCCCACCTCATCATTATACAGACTTGTTGCCATCATTTTGGATATTGGTTTCCACAGACTCTTTAAACCACTTTGTGTGAAAAGTCAAGATGAAGAAAAACGATCATTTCTTCCACTACCGTTTGTCAACAAAGGTATAGATGCAATTAATTTGGCTAACATCCTCCATCACAAAAACGTTACCAACAAAATTCCCCCATATTTCAAAGACAAATCCATACCAATTATTTCATATTCCTATACTTCACCCATTGCATCCAAAATTTTCAATTATAAAAGGCTATTGCAGAACCTCGAGATTGAGGACTTCAAGGCTAAACCACCTGACTGTTCTTGCAAAAGTTCTCCATTCAAATATGGTCCTTCTGGTCGCGTCGTTACAGGAGATCTAACCATTATCGAAAACGAATCTCTACGTAATATCCTTTCTAAAGGTCCCAAGTACCGTGAACCACGCTCCATAAATTGGAATTATAACTTTAAAGTTCTTATGGTTGCTGTCGAGGACTATGCAAGAAAATGGATAAAACGAGAACAAGAAGACATTGATTCTCTGTCAGAGTGGTTAAAGGCCGTGAGGTCTTTAATTTTGAAACGAATGAAAGTTTTAAGTAGGTCAATGAGTGCCAAGGCTACATCAGTTTTTGAAGACCCCGATGTAGCAAAAACATTGTCTACTATACATGACAAGTATGTTGTCGTACCAGCAGACAAAGCCCAAAACAACATTGTTTTTGTCTGCAAAACGTTTTATATCCAATGTTTATTATCAGAGGTAGACGTAGGAAATAATAGCAGTGATAAGACCTATACTGCTACCACTCTCTCCAAAGAAGAGATTGTGGAAAACCATAAATCTGTGCTATCCTCTTTTGGTCTCTCTACCAAGGACGATGATTGTGATTTACCGTCTATGTACTGGATTCCTAAACTTCACAAGAATCCATACAAACAACGTTTCATAGCTGGATCTGCAAAATGTACCACCAAACCTCTTTCAAAACTTTTAACTTCTATACTCACAACTGTCAAAGAGGGTCTGCAGTCCTACCACAACACTTGTTACTCCCGTAGTGGTATTAATTCAATGTGGATCCTGAAAAATTGGAAAGATCTTTTGGAGACAATCAGTTCAAGACTATTATCTGAATATAATAGCATTAAAACCTATGATTTTTTAACACTTTATACTTCTATTCCCCATACTCAGTTAAAATCCCGACTTAAAAACATTATACATCATTGTTTTTCCAAAAAAGATGGTACACCTAGATACAAATATATAGTTCTTGGTAGAGATTCCTCATACTTTATAAGAAATAATTCCAAATCATCTTTCAAATATACAGAGGAAGATGTTTACAAAATGCTGGAATTTTTAATCGACAACATATTTGTCCAGTGTGGTGGGCATGTTTTTCAACAAATGGTCGGCATTCCAATGGGAACAAATTGTGCTCCTTTACTTGCTGACCTATTCCTTCACTCTTATGAGGCTACTTTACAGCTGATCTGATCAGAAAGAAAGAATATCATTTGGCTTTATCCTTTAATCTCAGTTTCTGCTATATAGATGACATATTATCTTTAAACAATCCTAATTTCGGGGATTTGATACATCGCATCTACCCAAGAGAACTTGAGATAAAGGATACTACAGACACTGTGAAGTCAGCCTCATATCTTGACCTACACTTAGAAATCGATGGTAAAGGAAAACTATTGACCAAACTTTACGACAAACGTGATGACTTTTCATTCAGAATTGTTAACTTTCCTTTCATCTGTGGCAACATCCCTTCGGCTCCTGCGGATGGAGTGTTCATATCACAACTCATACATTATGCCAGAGCTTGCCGAAACTACGCAGACTTTTTGTATTGCGCTAGAACTCTAACAAATAGGCTTCTGGAACAGGGTTATGTTGCTACAAGATTGAAGTCATCACTACAGAAGTTTTATGGTCGTCATCATGAACTCGTGGATCGTTATGATGTATCCATCAGCACCATGAAAACTGATGTATTCAACGGGTCATAGTTTTCCTTTCCTCGTTTGTCTACCCCAGACTTGACTTTTTATGATCAACTCGGCGGGTGTTTCTAGAAAAGCAGAGGACACTTACCCTACCGGTGCACCTGGTCCATGCTCCCAGCTTTTAGTGGAGTCCGAGTTGCTCATTTACTTTTTTTACTTTGTATGTATGATTTTAGTTACTTTATGTTCTTTGTTGTATGTGTCTGTTTTCCATGTCTGGTCTTTGTCTCTGGATTATATTCTTTTGATTACCGCTATAACCTTGGTTCCCTTGATTACTCTTTAATAATCTTGCAGTACAAAATAACATATTTTGTACTACATGTACACTGGTCTGAAAAAATGAAGAAAACAAACTTTTGCATTTTATATCTCAGATTGATATTGTGACCATACTGATTTATAAGGCCATCTAAACAAGCCATGGCAGTGTCAATGTATACCATGTTAGTAATGCTATTTGTTAAGTATGAAGAATGATGTTTGTCCATTTAAGCTCATAATGATGTTGGTCTTTTCTGGGTCTGCTGAACATTCAGAACTAGGGTGTTTTTCTTAGATGTGTTTCATTTATATTTTTTAACTTCTTGAACTATTCAAAGGTAATAAAATTACTTGTTTTTTTCCACTTTCAGTAGCCTCATATTCTTATGAGTTTCTAATCCTATAGATCGTGGGGGCATTTTTTTCTAGTAACAATTTTTGTAATCTGTAACCAATTTTGGTAAATTGTGGAACTTTAAATTCATGGTTTTCATTAGAGCACCAATTAGCATCTATGTTATCATTGAACAGTGTACACTTTGTTTTGGAATATAAATTTGTGGTTAAATTTAAACATAAAAATTGGTACCCACAAAGTTTCAGTATACTGTACAATGAAGATATACATGATAGAGGTACATTGATAATTCAACTTAGCTGTATCTTTTTGACTGAAGGTTCCAAAATGGTGTGGTAAAGTGGTACAAGACAATTTTGTGTGTATGCTTCCAGCAAAATATCTATTATATTGAATATACAATGTGTTAATTTAAAGTTGAAAAAAATTACTGGTATCTGCACACATAGTTAATTTATCGCTTACAATTATGATGTTTTGTTATCAGCTTATTTCAAAAGTCTAGATACATGTATTACATGTATGCATTTCAATTAGTAATGTAATTATATACAAGTATCTGTGGTACTTAACTGTAGGGGTTGAAAACAATTAAAACTAATGGTATGTTTCCATTGATGACTTTTTGCTAATTCCGTTGAGTGTTTCCGTTTTTTTTTTCTAATTTTGATGATGTGTATTTGGCATGACTATTCTGCATGATTTGACATTTATGTTGATATTTAATGTTTTTACAGGTTAAAGTTTTGTATGATTTTGATGGTGACCCTGACAATGGAGAATTAAGTGTTAGAGTAGGGGAAGAGCTAACAGTCACAGCACAGGTTGGTTAAGGAAATGGCTAAAATTCATATTGATACTACACAAATGTATATTAGTGAGGTATAATGGGTATGTGATGCCCTTGTTTTAATTGACAAGTGTTTGTGTCCATCCATCTGTATGTTTGTTTGGCTGTCCATCCTCTGGTAGTGTCCAGATGATCATAACTTGAGAATGGATTGAATTAATTTTTTCTGAAACTTCACACAAATTTTTTAAAATAATACTATAAAATAGAGATTGAGTTCGATTTTCAACACAATCCTATGTATAGATTTTGAGTGATGCTGTTAGAACATTTCTTTTTTTTCAAATCATATCATGTGGCCTATCAAATGGATTTGATCAAACTTGGCACAGTTGTCTAGTACTGCTATATGCAGACTAGGTTAAATTTACAGCACAATTCCATTTCAGTTACTTATACTTTTGTCCCTCTTTTTTATCTTTGTAATTTTAATGTGAATAGTTTATGTGACAAGTATCATTAGATGTCATATTTAATAAATGCCATATTTTTCAGCCCCATTAACTGTATGCCCAAAGCTTTGAGGTACACTTTACTTCATGACAAACAATAGTTAAAAAATAACATTACTTGTAGGTACATGTAAATATACACTGTAAATAATTTTCAAAGTTATCCTATACTTACATTCTTTTGTTTTTGGCACACACTAGTTGGTAATTTCATGCATGGACAGAAGTTAGGATGAGTCAGCAGTGGTGTATCCAGAAATTCTGAAAAAGGGGAGTGGGGGGGGAGGGGGGGCAATCTCACTGGCCACATGAGGTGGGATGCTCCAGTGATTTCCAGTTTTATTCTATATAATAACCAAACCTTTCAAGCATGAGGGGGGACACAGGCCCCCTTTTGAAGGTACATTTATAATCTGGTTTTCTTGAACTACTATTGTTAAAATTTGATATTCAGATTAACATTAACATTAAGATAGATATAGTTCCATGAATTACAAACCCATGGACCAACTAAGTTTAAGTTAGCCATAAAAAGCAGAAAAATTATGCTTGTAGGTAAGAGTACACATGAAGCCCTATTATCTCTGAAGATGCTAAATTAATCATGATCAGTTGTAATATGACACAAATAGGAGAAGACAGAAGAAAGATTAAAACAGTATTTATTCTGTCTTGTTAACAATGAACATTTGAATTATGTAGCAAGGAATAGATAAATTTGGTGAATGACAGAGCAGTTTGGCAACTAAACAGGAATTTAGCTAGGATATATATATAAATATCTAAGGTTTTAATTAGAGCTATCTTCCTATATAGAGGTCCAACATTGTGTGATGTATTTGCCCAGGAAGTTCACTGATAAAATTTAACTTGATAATTATGTAAGCAAATTTCTGATAGTTTTATCTATATTTGTGATGTAAATACATGTAGGAAGAAGATACATGTTCTATATTAAGGAAAAAATATTTAAGTCAGTATACATGTACCAGTAGTATTTTACATGAATTTGTTGGTGGATATAGTCGAAGGTTTGGATATTTTGGCATAAAAGAGAAGGTTATTTTTACTATTATTATACACAAATTTTTGTAGTCTGAAAGCACTAGGTCAAGCAAACATTGATACTATCTGAAACTTATTAGGTGTAGGAAGAGCAAGGTTTAGATTTAGTCCACCATTTCATTTGAAATGCCTGTACCAAGTCAGAACCGTTGCGGTACCAGTTGCTCCGGTGGTGCAATATCTATTTTGCCAGATTAAATTTGGACTTGACTTGATTATGGATCGGATAAGTGTTCGGTAATTTTGTTGTTACCCTTATTTAAGATGAGATGAAAAGAAATGAATGTAAGTGGTCATGAAAGTATAATTTTGATTGGTCAATAAATGTTCCTCCTCCCTTGAATTATGTCAACACAGTACGGGATAAATGAGTAGTCTTCCCAGTTTCCGACAGGAATTTCATACTTATCTGTATGATATAAGTTCTTGGTGCTTGACCTCAATTGGTACTTGTAATTGAAGCATAATACATGTCTAACGGTTACTGAAAGTTATCAGATGAAGCCCTAGACTTGTTTCCTGTTCAGTTTCTATTCTTGTTCTGTATTTTATCATGTGCATGTGATGCATTTCTAAAATAGGGTGGGTATCCATTATGCATTATATCATTTAAGTATTGGTAGTAAATAGAAGGACTAACTACATATCTTTAAAATTTGGTTTATCAGAAAAATAGGGAAGTAGAGTTTTGTTGCTACAGTGTAAGTTCCTTGAGAAGTGATAGAGGTCCTTGTTCATAGTGGCTATTTAGAATCTTTTTATATATTCCGTTTGAGTTGTTTAATAAGTCAGTTAGATTTACTCAGTATTTCTAAAGGTATGATCGTGCTACATGCTTCCTTAAAATGCTATAAGAAGTCATAGTGTCACGATGATTTTTTTATATCTGATTGATAAATTCTGCATTTATAGATTGCAGTTTCTATAACAATAAGTAAAAAAATGTAATTTCAAATTGAACATTTTTATTGTCATGATGTTGAATTAGCTACATTTGATAACATTAATGATAACATGGTGTATTTGACATTTAAATCAGTTCCATAGAATTATTATTTAATGCTTCTTTGTGTGGAGGGAAATCAGAATCAGTTGCCATTACATTTAATTTCAAAGTTATAGCAATGTTTTAATTTCACGAAAAATCTTAATCACAATGATTGGAAAACCTTTTTTACATTTTAAAATTGGTGAAAATTAACATTGCAAATTGGTCTAAGGTGACAAAATACTTAATACACTCAATGAATTTGTACTGTAAAGTTCTGCTTGACAACAAAGTCACTGTAAATACTGCATTATTGCAGAAATTCCATAAAAACATTATCATCTTTCGCTACACTTCCCCCTCTTCAGATCACTATGGGTAGGAGCTATAGAATCCTGATAAGTTGCCATCCATTTAAAACTTGTAAGAGTAGTCGAGGACATTAATATAGTAGATAATAAAGTCCATGTAATATTTGTATTTCTAAAATCGTTAAAAATATTTTTTTTAAAAGTTTTATTTGGTACATGTAGATACATATGGTAGTTAGAAATATCTATGACCTTTAGGTCAATAAGATGTGTGAAATAATCCAGAAATCTATCCTTAGGCTCTACATCAAATACAGATGTTCATAAGGTCATAAAAAGGAATGTTATAGTGATCACAAATAATGATAATACAAAAATGCTGCTTCCTAATTTAGAAGAATATGGTAAGGGTTATATAGAATAGGGTAGGAGTTCTTAAGAACATTCTCCAGAAGGATAGAGACGGTGTGATAGCATATTAAAAGCTTTGAAACATGACTGATATTAGTAACTTAGTAAGAAGTCATTGACTGCTTCATTTAATACTGGCAAAGTTAAGTAAAGAAACCTTAGTCGTCTCTGTCGGCTTTCCTGCATTATTTTCAGTCTTGAATCTAAAATTTACAGTTCAAATGTAAAGAAAAGAATAAAATCTGAATTTTCTGAACTTGATAGAAAAAGATTAATTAATAGCCTTGTCTTTATAAACAGACATGTTAAAGATCTTGTGCTACATTTGTTTATAAGAGGTTTTCACATTTAAGGCAACCAAAATATTGATTTGGTCTATTAAGTGAAAAAAAAATCAATTTTTGTGATCATTTGACAATCTACCTTGCTATAGTTAAGACAGATTTATGTTGATTTAATACTCTGACAAATTGCCTTTAATGGGTAGACCAGTTTATAGTCTTAAAAAGATAGTCCTGCATTTTATCCTCAGTCTTATAAATGTGTAATATCAATTTTTACTTATTCCTACACTCTTATGAGGCTGACTTTATAGACAATCCTAGTTTCGGGGACTTGATAATCACTTCTACCCCAAAGAACATGAGATAAAGGATACTACAGGCACTGTGAAGTCAGCCTCATATCTTGACCTACACTTAGAGATTGATAGTATTAGAAAACTATTGACCAAACTTTATCATGTCATAGTTTTCCTTTCCTCTTTCGTGTACCCTGGACTTGACTTTTTTTTAGCAACTTGGCGGGTGTTTATAGAAAAGCAGAGGATGCTTACCCTACCAGTACACCTGGTTCATGCTCCCAGATTTTAGTGGAGTCCAAGTTGCTCATTTGCTTTTGTTACTTTGTATATATTATTTTAGTTACCTACTTAATGTTCTTTGTTCTGTATGTCTATTTTCCATGTTTGGTTTTTGTCCCTGGATTACTTTCTTTTGATTTCCGCTAGAACCTTGGTTCCTTTGATTACTCTTACTTACAAATAAAAGCACTCTCACAGTAAACAGTTAAAGAATATTTAAAGTATACAGTAAAGGATTATTCATAACTTTTTTATTTTTTCAAATCCAACATAAATAACACATTCAGCATAGGATGTTTTTTTTTTTACCTAAATAAGCTATGGTTAGGGCTGTATAGGAGGTATCTCTTCATGGTCTCTATCTCTTGATGTAAGGTAGTTGTTCAAAATGTTCCTTCTAAAGGCATGTTTACATACTGTGAAAGTATTATTGTTCTTTGGGTACTCATTTTTATGGGTTAAGTAAACCAAGAAATTTGGTTCTCAACAAGAAGAAAATTTCGCATTAACTTGTATGATAAAGTTGTCAGATCAACGAATTATAGAATCTACGGAGTGGTAATTTTTCCCTAAACCATGGAATTGGTACCCCTAATAAAAATACTTTCACATTAAACAAAGTTTGTCACTCAACTCCATCTATCTGTCCATCCTTCATGATTAGGAGGCACCTACTTTGTGTAATGTTTGACTCAAAAAGTATTAAACAAAATATTATTTGTGCAGTTTATGTATTCATTTATTGAAGATGATCACTACCAGTTATGGAGAAAATTAATATTTTTCATATTTTTTTAGTTTGTTAAAACTTTTTTCAGCAGTGGTGCTATCATTAGTACCTTACTTTTGGAAAATTGTAACCACAAAACTCTTTTAAAATGCTTAGTGTTTATTGAAGATATTGATGTGTTGAGAAATATATGATGGTGAAGCAGGTCCAGACATGTATGTGTCATGCTTTTTTTAAGTTTTTAATGAAAACATGATCAAAGTTGCATGTTTACATGATTGAAGTTTACTCATCGAAACCCATCAAATGTGCAGGAAATAAATCAAGCACCTGCTATATGTTCATCATCAAAGTCTGCTGTCAATGTCAAAGTGTTTTATACAGGTTAACAGGATAAAAATCTTTGACTAAGATTTTGATGGAAAACTGGGCCTGTATAAACTGTATGTAGCAAATATGATTTGTATCAACTTTTAAACTCATTAAATTTTTTTAAGGGTGCCTATTCAAATAAGACTTTTAACACTTTTTTTTTCTATTTCAGGATATTGGAGATGGTTGGTGGGAAGCAAGAAATTGCCTGGGACACCAAGGACTTATACCAGAGGCCTATGTGCAGGTAAGTAACATATAGCCTGACAATTACATTTAGCACCTAAATATAATGCTATAATTCAGAATTGTACTGCTCCTGTATCTGGAATTATGTTCTGGAGTTGTTGTAAATCATGAATCCATATATTGATTGATTATAGTTTTATGCCTACTGGCAGATATTTCATAAACTTTAGGATAAGAACATTTGATTTGATTGAACTGACAGTGCTTTTTAATAACCCTTTGCTCAAACCAAGAACATTTGCATTCTTAATCACTGTAGCAATGTGATATAGGGAAACATAAATTCAGTAATAGCTCCTGCCATAATATAATCTCAAATATCCTTCCACCAATCACAAAATTAAAAATTTATCTTGAAAATAGTAATAAAGTTTGAAGAAAACCTATATAATAAATAGGATAATCAATTGGCTATCATGAATAACTGTTCAAAATATAATTACTTGTGCCAAAAACTCTTGAAGATTTCACTAGTCTGTGGAACAAGTTCTGCATACTCTTTAAATCTTGGTGTTACTTGGACTTCTTGATCAAATTTTAGTTTTTCAATCTTGTAAATTAATTTCGTATTATTATATACCCGCTTAAAAAGTGGGAGGTATAAAGAGATCATGGCTGTCCGTTCATCCATCCCGAGTTTTAATTTGCAACTCCTCTCAAACTGGTGAATGAAGTTTAATTAAACTTCTGCAAACTCTTTATCATATGATGCAATTATGCACCTCTTATTTTGTCTTTGAATGACTTTTTGGTTTCCTTTATGTTTTTTGGAAAGGCGAGCTGGGGGTATCACCAAGTGAGCCTTGCTCACAGTTTAACTTCAATGTTTAATTTATGAGGACACATCTCAATCAATTTTGTCTCTTTCACATTTGTCCAAAACTCTGAAGACAAACAATATAAAATGCCAGAATTTTGATAGGTAAATAAAAACTTTGCTATTTTAAAGGAATTGATTGAATGCTAATTAATATTGTGATTTTGAAGTTTGGTACAAGTAATTTTTAACGTTAATGTGTTAATTATATCTTAGACATATGTTCAGGTATGGATTTGATTGACTAGGTTATTACATAAAAGCTTCAGGTGTATCAACAGGTGTTATATACGTGTAAAGGGTTAGATACATTCATTGGCTTCAAGCAGTATTCAGAAACTTACGTAATTGGTCTATAGTAGTTCGATGAGTACCCAATAAACCTTGCCTTCATGTTAATGATGTCTCACATGAATAATACTGTTTTGAGTAATTCCTTTTGACAAAAGTTTTTTTTAGTCCTGTGTAGAAAATTATATTAATGTACTTACAAGGCTAATGAAATATCAAATTCTATTTTTTTTTAATTCCTTATAAAGCTGATTGTTGATCATTTGGATTGCCATTTTGTTTATAACTTTGTCAGATGACTAGGGGATAGTTACATGGGGTATCTACTGAATGGAAAACTTCATGGAAAACTAGACCTCATCTTTACTGATATTTATGTATAATGTATGAGGAAGAAGGAAATAAATTAGTAGTAGTTACATGCATGTGGAGGATAAAGATTACTGATCTTGTTGACAGATATTTGTCTATCTCTCGTACATGACAAAATATTTAAAAATACCCATCATTGGGAGTGATTGTTACATCATTAGGTCTTCTTCAGATTTTTAAATGAAAATGCTGTGACACATCAACAGTTTGTAAACACAATAGATTACATTAAAATGACTAAAATGCAATGATTGGATTGCTGATACACAGAATAATAATTACTTAAGATTTTGATACTGACAGTATCAACTCACACTCACATTCTCATTGTGATATTCCACATGATATTATCAGTATCAAAACTTTAAGTAACTATTATTCTATACTTCATCATTCCTTTGCCAAGGAAGTTGTAGAGTTGCATTACTACTTTCATTCCTTCCTTGTTAAAATTTGACACTCTTCAATTGATTTTCACTGCATGTAACTTGTTAAATACATCTTCAGGAAAATCCTGAAGTCTGCAGATATTTAAGATCAAGGCCTCACAGTTAGTGGTCACAGCTTAATTTGTTAGTTCATTAAGTAATTCTCTTGACAGACTTTGGTATCATTATTATTAGTTTCAGGTGTTGAATTATGTTGGTTTTTTTATTTGCAGTTGACAGAACCTCCAGAGCCTTCCTTTCCTCCGCCTCCTCCCCCTCCATCAGAACCAAGTGCCCCTCATTGTCAAGAATATACAAACACTGGTAATGTTAATGGTTACCAAGACAACCAGTATAATGGAGGTCAAGGCTATAACAACCAATTAGCACAACAGTCATCACAGGATGGATGGGATGATGATGATTGGGATGATTATGATGATCAGTCGTCAACAAGTACTGCTGGGCAAGATAACCATCAGGTAAAAGATAGTATAAAAAGAACCTTTGGGATTATTTCCCTTTATTTAATTATCTATGTGTGAGTAAGACAAATTACCATAAGAGGAGGATTACTGTAAACATATCAATCTTGGTGCCGTCAAGGAATAATTAAAGTTATATAGTGTTAAAAAGCAATTTTCCAGGTACTATTTTTTCATACTTTTCTGTCCACCTAAAAAAAGTAAAAATTAATATGTTTATGGTATTTAAATCTCTAAAGTAATGCAGTAGTTAAATTAAATCTGGTATTTTTGGTTTCTTCAAAATTGGTTTGCTTACACTAACAGTATCTTGAATGCTTCTTCTGAAAGCCAAAAAAAAAAAAAAAACAATTACTAAGTAATGGCTCAAATGACCATATCATTAGAAACCTAGGAAATCTGAATGGGAACAGAAGATGATTTTAAGTTAGAATTTTTCTTATCCATTACATTTTTCTTTCATTTAAAAATTGTTTACAAAAATTTCATGGGAACAGAGGATTAACTCGATGATATTGAGTTAGAATTTTTCTTTCATTTAAAAAGTGTTTACGAAATATCTAATGATTTTAGGTTGTTTTCTGTATATGTAAAATGCCATGGAAACAAGCTTTTGAAGCTCTATTCTCAAAAATCATGAATTATTATGTAATATTCTATATTATTTTAATTTTCTTTATAATATCTGAGAGTATCAATATATTTTAGGATTTCTTGGTAAATTTTGTGGTTATGGGAGTCCCTTACATTCCACCTTAAGAAAATTTTGATTAGTAAAATTTCAAGAACCCTGTTACATCATTTTGTTACTGAAAGTTTTCTGCTTATTTCCCATGGTAGATTCTTTTATTCTTAATGATGTAAGGTTTTCAGGTGAGAGGGCTTGTTTGAGTTTAATTTTAAGTATTAAGCCTTTTCCTTAGTTTTACTCTGTTGCTATTTGTTTAGATATATGAAAATTTCCAAGATTTTTTCTCAGTAAGTAACAATTTTAAGCAATGAACTACAAGATTCATGTGATAATTTGGGTGAAGATATCTTTATTGCTGTATGGTGAAGGTTTGTTTTGTTTTCATGGCTGAAAATGTATCATATGTGAAGAACATGTTTGTTATCTTCTACAATTCTATAGGTTGTGAACGATCATATGCTCTGAAAGATACGGGTTGCTCTCTTTAAGCATCAATGTGTATACTCCGCTTGTTTTGGTATTGGTGAAGTTGGATACATTTTTTTCAGTATTTTGCATGACTTTAAATTGTCTGCTCATATTATCAAAACTACAACGCAATTTTCATGGAAAAATCATATATTGTAGTATGTATACCGGTATATTTTGTTATACTGATTATTCTGACTATGTCTACAATGTGTAACCATATAGGAAAGACTTTACTGTTTTATTGTACTTAAAACTCTCATTTCAATTTTACTAACCATCATTTTAATTTCTACATGTAGTTGTGGTAGTACTTTTTATTTCATCTAAAATTTGATTATTTTTTAATATCATTTTTAGGAATTACAGGGAACAGGTAATTTTGGTCTTTCTGCTGCTAGAAGAGAGAAAGTATCTCCAACAGGTGGACATGGTGATCACCTGTCTAAATATGGCACCGTCAGGGTCAGCAGGTAAGGCAGTGGTAACGTTGGAAACCTATTACTGTATTTAATTCTGAAACATTTTACTAACTAATATAAGGAAATATGTCAAAGAGACAAACACCCCACCAGGATGAAAAATACCAGCTGAAGGCTATCCATGGGTCTTCATTGAACAATGAGGATACACTCACACCGCCACGGAAGCTGCAGCTGGTCCCAAATTTACATTATACTAGACAGGAAAGGCATAATAGTTGCCTCTATATACTACATCAGCATAAAAGTAAACTGAAAGTGAAAACTAAACAAGACAAACACAGGCCAGAAACAGGCACAAAAATGTATCATGTAGTGATCACTTTCCTCTCTCTATTTTAAACTGTGGATGAAATATTACACAATTAAACATACATAAAAATCCCTTGTTAATTCAGAAATAAAGAAATTGATTATATATTACACAAATGCGCAAAGGACTACATGTACCAGCAGTCAATTGACATGCCAGCTCAGGACCAGTTTAAACCTACAAAAATTTATGTTCTCATTATATGTAATATCAATCCCAATTCTTCCCATGCAGGGTTGTGAACCTCAATACGTCATAAGTCATACAATAAGAACACAACCCATGTCATGCCAAAAACTGTTTTTAAATATAGTGAGTTAGTTCCTATGTAAAGACCGTATGAGCAAATCAGTGTTAATACATGTATGTACCAAAAAATGCTATCTTTAACAATTTGACAACAATATCATAACTATATCCCTTTATAATTAGTCTATTTAATGATTTAGTCAACTTATAGGGTGAGTATTGAGCCTTCTTTGCTTTTTGATGAATATTGCCACAAAATATAGGGTGGGATAATGGTCATCATAGTACAATTCAATATCCAAATGAATAGTGTTTAAAATGAGATGTATACACTATTGGTTATATCTCTGTCAGTAGGCTGGTGGGGTTCAACAGGAGCAAATCAGGAACCAAAGCACATTCATCCTACAGCCTATACACCATGAAAGCTACTGAAGCCAAATAAAGTGTGTTACATACATTATTGGGGGGTCAGGAGTCCCCTGAAGGGTCTCTTGTTTGAAAAAAAGAGGATTTTTTCCAATTTTTAGCCTCTGTTTGGCCTAAATCCAGAAGTAGTCAATACAAGGGGTTGACATAGAAATGGTGGTGACAGATATCATTCTGATTTAGTTCCCTGGCAAAATGGAGTACTAAAGATAAATGCTGCTCTTGCGAGGTTTCGAGAAATGAACCCTACCCCATCCCCCCCCCCCCAAAAAAAAAAAAACTTAATTTTTTTTTAACAGCAGTGACTCGTGACCTCTTCTTTCAAGTCATTATTTTTGACAAACTCTTTATCAGATAACTTCATTTTAAAGCACAGTCACGCTGCTTGCAGATGGACACAAATTGCGCTTTCCTAAACTAAGATACACCTGCCAAAACCAATACAGCGAAACCATGTCCAATCCAGAACAGGTCTGGGTTTAGCACGACAAGGGTTAATGTAATGGCTTATCATGTTAATGTATTTTATAACTTTTGATTAAAAACTAGTAAAGCTATTCAAGATAGTATTGGTACGAATAATGTTCATATATCATCATAGATTGTAACTGAGTGTGCCATATATTATCCAGATTTTCCAATTTTGCCAAGGCTGGTGAAGCATTTTTAATGGGACAGGCCTCAGCTCCTGTACATGTATCAGACAGTGAAAAAATCAGAATAATTGTAAGTTATTGCATGTAGTTATACATATATTTTATATAAATACTTGAATGTTGAGTTTTCTGATATTCTAATACTTAAAAAAATATATATATATCAAACAATGATACAATGATGATATCAGTTCTCACTGAATTTTACTTTTCATTGAAGAATACATTTTACAAACTGATGATGAAATTTGGTCATACAGCAATAAGGTATATAGAAAAACAAACTACCATAGTCTTAAAAATCTTCAGCATAAAAGTCACTGTAATAGATCAAGCACATGTACAAATCCTTACTTTTTGAAGTGTTGTTAGTTAAAACATCATTTTTATAATTTTAGGAAACAACCGATGGTCCTATCTGGGCAGCAACAGAGTCCTACTCATGTGAAATTAAATCTCCCAAGAAAGAGTCTAAACTGAAAGGTTTAAAGAGTTTTATTGCATACCAAGTCATTCCATCTGTAAGTCTTAGTAATAAACATGTCACCAAATCTTAAAAACTTAACTTTTGAATAGACCATATAGTACATAATAAAGTTAATTTACCCCAGATTCTCAATAGACCCTATTGATTTTCTATATACTCAGACCATAGTTTTGAAATTTATTTCTTTCAGTCTATGTCATTCTGTTGGTTAGAAAAAATCATGAAAAAAAAACATGACAACTACACTCTGTTTTTTTAATCATTGAATTTTCTTTTTTAATTTCAGTTCAGCAATATCCAAGTTAGTAGGAGATACAAACATTTTGATTGGCTGCATGAAAGATTAAAAGAAAAGTTTATGTGTATACCAGTCCCACCTCTACCAGATAAAGCTATCGCTGGTAGGTTGATATAGGATTTATTTCCCTGTCACATGCTTATTATCATTTCTATTGGTTTACTGTAGAAAAATCATTGGCTATGGATAATCAGATTTGCTTTATCAGCAAAAATAACTGACTCCATTTGAAATAGGGTATTATATGAATTTTAATTATTATTGAAACATGGCTTATCCTCATATTAAGGGATAGTCAAAAAATGATTTCCTTCTTTGTTTTCTTAGATGCAAAATAACTCTGGATTCTTATAATACTTTTTTGTTATGAATGCTACAAATTTTAGAAAAACATTGCCATCAACCCTGAAAAGTTTAGTTTGTTATTTGAGTTTTTTATATGTATGGACTTCCTCCATCTTTAATTGTTAACATTACTTTCCTTAATGAACTGTTTCAAACCTTTATGTTAAATGAACTGTGTTGATGCCAAATTAGTTGTATGAAATGATTTTTATGGTGTTTTCAGTTAATTATATGCATAGAAAATCAACAGGTTTGCATTTATCTGTAATCTACTTAACTTGCATTTGGATACTGGATGTCATTTTAAAAAACAATAAATTCCAGTTTTAAAGTTTATTTCTTTGTTTTTTGTATTTTTTGTACACTAATATGTTTAACCTTTTTTTAAATCAAACTTTGTTTTGATGTCACCAGTATAAAAAAAAATCTTGATTTTTTTCTCAAATTTTTTATAAATTATATTAATGACTACCGCTATTTTGAAGAAAATTAAAAAAAAAAAAATTTGATTTTGTCTTCATTATTTAAATTTCTCTTAAATATACTAACACTTAGCATGAAAATTTGCTTGATTAATGAATGCAGTAAAGCAACTGGGTTGGTGCTGCATTGACAAATCTTTCTTTTAAAATATTGTACAGTTTGCATGTAAGTCTTTTACAAAGTTAAAAATCAAATGAGAATATAAAACAACAACCCTTGAGATTGCCACTGAATATTTTTTTGTGTACTAGTTTGGCAGATTAAATCTGTTTTCTCATTGAGACATTTCAAAATAAGTCCCTAAACGTTTATAGTCAATTTGTTAAGTCATGAATTTGACAAACTTTAGGAATAAAATAATCACAGTCAATGTGATACTGTGAAAGTACTTTAATTCGTGGATACCAATTTTCATGGATTAGGAAAGAAGCACAAGATCGTGGATTCTTGAATATGTGGTTTTGAGGTTTTCAGTATATACATCTATGGAATTCTCCTTTTCATTGATAGCCTAATTTTTTGAAAGCCATGAAAATTGACACCCCATATACAATAGTACTTTCACAGTAAATAATGAAGGAGTTATAACTTTCATATCGTTAATATCTTTGAATACATTTTGATCTTGTTGTCACCTCAGGTAAATTCTCATTCCATATTACAGGTCGATACGAGGATGATTTCATTAATGAAAGAATGAAACAGTTACAATATTGGATAGACAGAATGGTCCGACATCCTGTTATATCTCACAGTGAAGTCTTTAACCATTTCCTCACCTGTACAGATGAAAAGGTTAGGGTTACCATGACATTAGGATTTGTTTTGTACATGTATAGTTAATTGTAACATGTATGTATTCTAATTAACCAATCTTTGACATAGAATAAACAGTGTTCTGTTGTCTACTGCCACTTTTAAATGAATACTATGTGGATAAACAAACAGATTGAAATTTTAAGGGTTATTCATTCTAACAACGACTTTTGCAAGTAAATTAGCAGAATCACAGATCATAAATGGTATGCTGTGTACTGTGCCAATTACATTCATGATTAACTTCGTAATCTAAGTCAGACCTAGTCAGCATATCAAAAAATATGATTGCTTTGTCATATTATTCGTGTAAAGCAATGAAAGGTTTTGAAACAAAGATTTTGATAAAATCAGTGTTTTTGTGTGTAGATTATAGGAAACTCATATTCATCTCTGCTACTCACTTGTTTTAGGTCTATTTGATGAAGACCTGGTTCCATAAAAATTCTTAAGTAAAAGATTTCCTCAAATCCATCCTCAACTCAAATATTGGTTTTGAATTCAGATTAATGAAAATCTAAGATTTGAGGAATTCCTTTATGAAACTTGGCATAGGTGAAGTTGGGTAATCTGATAACTGGATAGTTCTGAAAATAGTGGAAAACGCAAGATCTAATACATTTAGTTGAACTGCTAGCTGCATAGTAATATATAAGATATTTTAATGGAATTGATTTAAAGTTTTATTTGAAAAATAGTTTTTAGGTAGCATAGAGGAGAAAAATTTTTATTTAGTAGCAGATCCTCACTTTATATGTACTTTCAGAAATGGAAAATTGGGAAGCGGAAAGCAGAAAAAGATGAGTTTGTTGGTTTTAAATTTTTCTACACATTAGATACACCAAGACAACCACTTGATGTTAGAGACGTGTGAGTTTTTATATAAACATTGTTTGCCCTTTATATATAAATGTGGCAAAAAAGAATCACAATGTTGATAGAAAAATCGGTTGTGGCAAAATCCATTATTTGTAATTTTCATTTTTTTCAAGTCATAAATATCTACATATCTTTTGTCCTGTCAGTAATACTGTGAAAGTACTTACCGGTATGTTCATATGTTCCAATTTATATGGATTTCCTGGCTGACTCAAACCACGAAATTATTTCCTGGTGATATACATATTTTCCATTTATTTGTAATGTGGGAAATGTTAAACCACACACTCAAGAATCCACAAATCAATGATTTGTCTGCTATTTACAAAATTGATATCCATGAATTATAGTGCTTTCACAATATTTGAATTAAAGGGAAAGACCACCTTTGCATTAGGTTAGGCTCTTATGATAAATCATACCCACGTAAACAAAAATAAAAAACCTTTAATGCAAAATGTGCTTTTATAAAATGCTCAAGGCTAGGTAAAGTTCGAAATTCTTGAAATATAAGTGGATAGCCGTCTTGCTGAACTCTCCTATCTGAAGGAAGATCATAGTCAGACTTAATTGATTTTTACCGATATCTTCCGATTGGCTTGTGACGTCACTTAGTCAATTTGGTACTGTTACCAGTACTGCAAATAATATGTAAAAGAATACTCGGTAAATATTTCTACGATCCTGTTTATCTTATCACCAAAAGATGATGACTTGTCAAGCTTACGATTGTACGAATGATAAAAGAGAAATGTTGTGGAAGATTTTTGACCAGCGACACACCCATTCTTCAGAAGTAGACATAAGATTTTCCTTACAAATACTAGTCATCTGGCTGCTAATCATGTTGTTCGTCAATGATGTCTGACATTTGCTTACAAGTTGTTCCTCAATCTCTTCTTCTATTTATTTTGGGTTGAAATTATAGTGGAAAAGTCCCAAATTTGCGATTTCTTCGGACATCGTAATCAATTACCTATTTACTTTCACTTTACAAACCGACTTTGTGACGTCACAGTTCAGCCGATCATGGTGGCACCCATAGGCATGTGAAATTGAAATTTCCTGCCTATAAATCTTGATTAATTAATTAAGAAAACGAAATTATTTTGTTTCAATTTAATTTTCATGAATAATTAACGCATTAATTTCGATCTTCATGACTTGCACAATACAATGATCTTCTCCTTTAATTAGGTGTCTTTGTAGATTTTTATTAATAATAATTCCAACTGTTCAGGATTCAAAATTTGCTGTATTGGCATCCATGTCACACCAAATTAACAAGTCCTTACATAAACTTGCTAAAATTGTTACCTTAATAATGCAACTCTTATTTTTTATTTGCTGTGTTTAAATATAAGATTAACTTGTTGTGTCGACTTAAAACACTTCATTTTTTCAGAGAGAGTAAAATGGAAACATTTCAAAAGTTTGTTAAAGGAATGGATGAAAATGTTAAAAATTTGATATCAGTTTTCCATGACAATAGAAAAAGACATACTGGGCGTAAGTAAATAAGTTTTTTATGGAAGGTTTGACACAGTATATACTTAATCCTTAGATTCAAAAAGTTTAATGGGAGTAACTTAATAAATTTCACCCACACTGGAGAACCTGTAAGCATATGTAGTGAATTTATTCAGTTTTGTAAGAACACAGAGTATAGATATTTAATTCAGTAAATTGGTTGGTTTGCATCAGTTTACAATTATAAATTGTAATGCTGTTTATAAAAAATGTAAACTGGCCCAAACCAGTTACTTTGTATAACCTGTTCTAAAATTAGGAACATTCCTTACAATTGGATTTCAGTTGAAATATTAATAATTGTGTAGTAATTAAAACACAATTTTTGGAGGGGGATTATTTGATTTGCAGATTGCGGAGCAATCCACATTAATGACGTTGTAGTACAAAGCCAGGTTATACCAAATACCTTGGTTTTCTCAAACAGAACCAACCAATCAGAAGGCTCATTGTAAATCAAATTTAATTATTTGCACATTAAGTTAAATAAAACATGATATGATATTTTGTAAAAAAAAAAAAAAGATGATTCTTGGAACAAGATACACGACACAGTACACAACTTTGTTGGTATTATACTTGCAGTGTATTTATTTTCATGATCAGTAGTTATTCTTGAAATTAAGTATTTGCGATTATTCTATAAAGCATAATAGTATATGGTAAGTTTTGAGATAGGCTTGTACACACGGAGGTGCGAAGGGTGTGATTGTATTCTTCTTTGAAAACCAACAGGCACTATTTAACTTGTTGTTTAGATTCAACTCTTAAAGTTAAAATTTTGGAAGGAAAACTCCTGGATTCCTAAGTTAACAGGCCTGTGACATAACATGAACTTAAATTCTTAGGAAAATGTATAAAAACTATAAATCGTAAAAATTAGTACTGCAAAAATAAGTACAATCACAGTTCTAATTTATATTTGCAGCTTTTAGAAAAGAGTTCTGCAGAATAGGTGGTGCCTTTAAAGATTTAGCTAATACATTTAATATGGATATTGGATCATGTAAGGTTACACTTATTATCACTATAATACTTCTTTTGGAAATATCTTTTTTCATGGCAATATGCAACATTTTATACTGAAAGCAGCAAAATATGGTTACCCAACAGGTCACAGGTTTTGTTGTATTCAAAGAACTCATATGGAATTATTTACAATGCTTTAATAGAATTTTTCTTTAAATTATATGATGAGACAAAATTTTAGATGGAAAAATATCAGATTTCCTTGAATATCACTGAACTTAGAAGATTTGACATCTTTGTTATGTATATACATAAACAACCAGAAATTTGAATATGAATGAAAAAAAAAGAATGGATTTTTTTCAGCTGAAAATAATGGTAAGGACTCTGGTCAGTCATGACATAATGATATTCCCCTCACTTCACTCCCCTGCAGCTTCGTTTTATACATGATAATTTAGGTCTCACATTTCTCCACCCATGTACTCTTTTTTTTTTTACAAAAAATATTTAATATTTTAATGTGTTTTTTTGACATATGTTTGATGTAGTGTCATTTTAACTAACTTTTAATGAGAATATTGTAGAGTCTAATCCTGTTTTTGTAAACAAAATATTTTCTTCCTTTAGAGGCAATTTTACTTGAAACTTGATATTTTTGGTGATTTTATTTTATATTAATATTGAGTAGTTGTTGGTATTAATATGGTAAATCAGTTTTAGTTTACATTGTTTGGGAGTGTTACTCATATACAAAAATGATTTTGTAAAAATTCATTATGACATACATATATGTTTTTATTATTTACATAGCAGAGATTTGCCAAATGTTCCCTGTGTAAAAAAATTTGATATTTCACATTGTTAAGCAAGTTCTGTAATTTCAATCTCAGAATCTCCCACCAAAACGTCACAACTCAAAATATTAATCCTCTGTTCACAAAATTTAAAATTTATGTTGAAAATTGCAATGAATAATGGAAGGAATCTATATGATAAATAGATAATCAGTTGGTTATGGTGAATATCCAAAATATGATCTTTCGTGCCAAGAACTGTTTAAGATTTAACTGCTGCACGGAACAAGTTCCGCACACTCTGACATTAAATCTAGGAAATTTTTGGCACTTGTGATCATATTTTTGTTATTCACTCTTTCCAAATATTTTTGGACTGATTCTGGTAATGTTTGAATTGTCTTTTTATTGTCTTTTTATTGTGGCAATGTTAGTGATACATATAAAAGAATTAAAAATACTGCCAATTAACTTGATAAATAAATATGTGGAAAACACATGTTCCAAGTACAGTGAGATCTATCCAGACACTCTTTATATTAATATAAATGTATTAGGGAATGAGAACACCTGTCTGAACGGAATCGACCAAACAAGTTTTGGTTTAGACTGGATTCATTGTATATGGGGTACACTCTTCTCGTTATACATACAATTATGTGACATTTTATTAATGGAAATGTCATGATGAGTTTTATTTTATTGGGTTTCATAAAAAATCTCAAGTTGAGAATTTCCTCAAGTCCTGTGTTTTCCTCCAATCTTCAATTTCAAGTGATCAGTTGGTCAAAATTTGAGTTGAGGATGGATTTGAGGAAAGGCTCAGTTTGAGATGTTTTATGAAACCTGACCCAGATGTTTTCTTACTTACCTTTGAAAGAGTGGAAGAATATAGCCTAGCATTACTGGCAAACTCTTATTTTGATTTGCTATACCTTTAGCCTTTTACATATAAGCTTTCATTACTACTTCTGTTTTTGAGAACTATGTTAGATTATTCTTAACAGAAGTGCTTGCAATAAGTAGAATTTACTGCTTAAATAGATCTTTGGTTTGTTTGGACATTGGTATGAATTCATAGTGGGGGTATTTATAAAGGACTGGGAGCTTTGATTGGTGAAATTATAGAATCATTCTCTCCAAATTATTGTTAAATCATAGATGCTCATTTCATCAATCGTTTTTTAGTTAATTGGTTTAAAACAATTTGGTAACTTTCATATTATCAAAAGCAAAAAATTCAAGCATTCCAAACTCAACGTTACAACCAAAGTTTATAATTCAACTCATATAGATTGTTAAACAATTTTATAGGGTACCAGATCAATTGACTTCATTATAAGGTTTTGATCTGATTTTTTTGTGACATGATACTCAATGGATGGGGTTTGTCCAAATTGTTCTTAGCTCTGAACCAAATGATTGCAATATTTGATACATGTTTCCTGCTATGAAATCAGATTTTACTTTTAAAATGCAAACTATATCCAGATAGTATCCTTTGCATGACACACATGCAACTAAACATTTAAACAGTTATTAAATTTTGTGGTCCACAATTATAGCAAGAAATAGAACAATAAAATGCTAATATCTGGACACTTTGATCCAGGTATGTTACAGTGATTCAGGTATTAATTATAGGATTTTACTTGACAGATTCTCGTGATTTAACAGCAGCGATAGATTACACAGGTGATACCTATAATCAGATTGGTGAAATGTATGCTAAACAACCAGAAAAAGATATAGACCCTACACATGATTTATTGTATGAATATAAAGGCACTTTATCTGTTTTCCCTGATGTTCTTAAAGTTCATGAGGTAGGTTATAAAGATACACTTAAATTAAAAATTTTATTTGTCGTGATAAATACATTTCTTATATAATATCATATTAATTTTAGACAATATATTACCTGATACTCCTATGTGATTTGGGTGCCTGCATTTTCAAATCATTTTCAATTACATCAGCTGTATGCACATGTACTATAATGTTAAATAGAAACTTTGTTTCTATGCACTGATATATTATATACTCAATTGTGGCATTGTAATTTACTTTGATTTGTGTCAGGGCTTCAGGGAGAGATTACTCTGTCACCTGAAATTAATAAAGTATTCAGTCCCATTATCAATAAATTAGGTTATGAATTTCCATCATGTTGATTGTATAGTCTTTTTCAGGCCTCCTTTGAGATATGACTTGATATTTGGTATATAGATACATGTATATCTAGATGTTAGAATTTTGTTCAACTCAAATGATCTTTGGCTAAGTTATGGCCCATTGATTTTTTGTTTTGGTCAGAGTTACAGTTTTTTTGCTGTCATTTTGCAGGCTGTATTGGTTTATGTATTTTCTATATGTAATACTTAGATAATCTTGTTATATTCATGATAAGTTTAATCAGGTTTTACATTGATTAATTATGATCCCCAGGACAAAGTGCAGGAGCATATTGTTCTTGTTTGATTTCTAATCATTGTTGTATTATCATTGAATCAACAAATTTAAGGTTCCATAAAAAAGAACCCCCTAAAAGTGTAAGTATAGTAAAGTATAGGTGGGTACACCTTTAAAAAGCATTGAGCCATTAAGGCCAACTAGGCCTAGAAATAATCTTTTGGTTCTCATTAGTTCATTAAGGCCAACTAGAAATAATTTCATTGTTGTCATCAAGTCATTAAGGCTAACTAGAAATAATTTTTTGTTGTCTATTGCTAACTAGAAATAATCTCTTGGTTCTCATCAAGTCATGAAGGCCAACTAGAAATAATTTCTTGGTTCTCATCAAGTCATTAAGGCCATCAAGAAATAATCTCTTGGTTCTCAAGTCAAGTCAATTCAGGTCAAGTAAACTTTATTTAAAGTCGATATATCAAACAGGAAACATAAGCTCTATACAGCTTTTAAAATCAACATAAATAAACACAAGACATACACACAAACTTAAAGCAACATGACATACAAATTATAAATAACATGCAAGTAATCAAGCACACAAAAAAGCACTAAATTAAAAGCAATGCAGACTAAATTTAAAAGCAGATCCTGCTAAGCAGCTAAAAGCATTAAAATTAACACGCCAGCAAAATTAAAATAATAAATGAAATATTTTAAGGAGATGATGTTGCATCTATCAGTTGGGTAAGCTAAACTATTGGCAAAAGGATCAAGAACATCCCTTCCCCTCTCACTTATTTATCAAACTTTGAAATTGATCAAGTCCCATGTCCCCTCTTAATACATAGCTGACAGAGTGCAGGCAATACCTGGTTGTGTTTACTCTTGGTATGTTCACCAAATTTGTATACCTAAAAGTGTAAGAACTTTCTTCAACAGTTATCATGCAATGTAAGTATACAGGAATAAGTTTGTTTATTATTTTATTGACATGTATTGATAAAGATCTCAATTGTCTAACTTTTAAGGATGGCATCTTAGACTTTATTAACAACTCCTCGTATGTACTTTTATCATCATTATAAATAAAGCGTAAAGCTCTTTCTTGAATCTTTTCTAACTTTTTTTGTACAGCTTGCAGTACAAAAATGCTATACTAATGGACAATAATTGAAATTTGCTAGTGTAAAAGAATAATATAATGTAAGTTTACCAAATTTACTGTGTTGATTTCCAATTCTTTTTAATACATTTAATTGTTATGATGCCTTTTCACTTACATTAGAGATATGGCTGTTAAAGTTCATTTTAAAATCAAATGTTATATCAAGCAGATTTTCCTCATCTTCACAGAGGATATCATTTCCATCTAAATTAAAAGTAATGTTCTCTTTTTGAGTCTTACTGCCAATCACAAAAGGCTGAAACATCTACCAAACTTGGGGTTGCCCCTTTACAGAAACATGTAGATTCTTCAACAAGTTTGTAACATCAAAAACATCACATAGGTCTTTCAGTGGTGAACTCTTTTTCTATGTTTAGAATATTGCAGTTCAAGTCTCCAAGTATCATGAAATTATCATAGTTAAAAGTTATTTTATCCATGTATTTTGTAAGTCATTTGAGAAAACACTGTCAGTCATTGATGGTGGCTTATGTGGGCCACAAATATACCATTTTCAGTTGTTAAGAATAAGTTCTATATCTATTGACTCTATTTGCTCAAATTCAAGGTGTTTCTTTTTCAAGTCATTCAGGCTAACTAGAAATAATTTTTTGGTTCTCATCAAGTCATTAAGGCCACCAAGAAATTATCGCTTGGTTCTTATCAAGACGTTAAGGCCAACTAGAAATAATTTCTTGGTTCTCATCAAATCATTGAGGCTAACTAGAAATAATCTCTTGGTTCTCATCAAGTCATTAAGGCCATCAAGAAATAATCGCTCAGTTCTCATCAAGTCATTAAGGCCAACTAGAAATAATTTCTCGGTTCTCATCAAGTCATGAAGGCCAACTAGAAATAATTTATTGGTTCTCATCAAATCATTATGGCCAACTAGAAATAATTCCTTGGTTATCAGGCCCTCCTTTCTATCTATTGAAGGTATTTTCGTTGCAATATCAAGAATATGAAAGCAGAAAAGCACCTCTCATGACATTTTTATGGCTATAATAGTGTGTCATTCTTGGCAATAAGATAGTAAAAAGAAATACAGTCATGAAAAAATGGCTTTAACTTAAAATGGTCTATTGTGGATGATGCATTTTTATTATTTTGTTCTATAGATGAAGTTAATTATTGAATGTTTCTGTGTAACAAATTTCAATAATTCAAATGTGAAATAAATTCTGTAGTTTCACTTGTGATCTTTCTCCTGCTAAAATGTCATATGGTCTTGTGATGTAACCTTTATTTGATGGCACTAATGATTTCTGAAATATCAAATTGCTGATCACAAAATTTAGGGTAAACAATTGGTAATCATAAGTACCCAAAATATTATTACTTGTGCTGAGAAAGATTTGAGATTTAGTTTGTGCACAGTAGTTCCTTGCATGCATTCGATTGTGGCAGTTTTTACATTCATGATTATATTTTAGCTTTTCACTCTTACCAATTATTTATAATTTAAACATGTATTTCATTTTGTTAAAATTATGAATTCATTTTTCAATTAACTTTATAGGTAGCTTTAAGTAAAACTAGGGACTGTGTCAAACTACAAGAAGAGGGGAAAATGCAGGAAAATGAAGTTACAAATGTGATACAACAAAGTGACATTATATCTTATGGAACTATGGCAGAGGTTCAAAACTTCCAGAGGCAGAGAGTGGCTGACTTCAAACATTCTATGCAAGTGTATTTAACAGGACAAATAGACTTCTACAAAGAGGTAAATAAATTATATCATCTTGGTCAGGACTTGATTTTTTTCTTAAGATTACTGAAAATGGTTTCCCTTTAACACTTAAGATTTTGCTCAATCTGTGATCTTTCATATTTTTGAGTAACAAATGGTCAAAGGGCTGAAAACGTAACATTCCAACTCCTGGGCCACACAACCCAGTTGCTCTGTGGGCAGAGAGCCCTAGCCCCCGACCAGGGTTCTGAGCCCCATTTGGTCGCCTTTTACGACAAGTTTAGCGCTGCTGCCGACCCATTCTTTCGATACCCGGACATAACTTTTTGAAAGACTGCATTTTAAATTTTTTTTGTCTCATTTGATTCTTTTTTGTAAATTGTCTTTCTTTACTAGGACTTTAAAAAGTGTATGTGATCCATGTAAGCCCCCTGAGAGCACATCTTTACTTAATTTAATTTCAAAATATTGTGCAATTTGTATGCAAATCAGTTATTGTGTCCATAATGAACTGTAAGTCCTTACATTGAAGTGTGTCAAAAACTAATATTGTGTCCCCAAATGAGCAGAAATCAGCTGGCTGCGGTCATATCATACTGTGTTTAGGGAAGCAAGAAATGGACAGCACCTAAGTATATTTCAAAAGCATGTTCTGTAGAAAAGTCATGTTTTCTAATCTTGTTTCTGTGGTTTTTAGGTAACTCCCCTTATTTTTATTCAGTCCTCTTTAGTCTTATGATATTCATGACATTCTACTCTTTCCATTTTTAGATAACAAGGAAGCTAGAAGATGCTCTTGCCAAAGTTGACAATTCATAAATAATGCCATTAATGACTATTTACGTTTAATATACTACACATACTGCTCATGATAAACCAGTGGGAGAATTGGTTTTATTAGTGGTTATTGTTAGCATGATATATGATCAACATCAGCTGTTATGAGTTCTGGTATTCTCAAGATATAATTAACAATTTGAATAGAACTAGATGCAATATACATCATCATTCTATTAAAAAGATAATTCAAGATCAAAACTGATACATGTAGCGAACTTATTTTTTCTTGATTTTCAGCTGAAAATTTAGTAGGTTTTACGAAGGAGGTAGTTTGGAAACATTTTTGAGTTAACTTTTGAAATTTGCAATTTCACAGTCTATAAAATTACCCATGTCATTTGGTAAATGAACTAGTTGTCTTTTCATAATCATTTATAAATTTGACATTTGATTTACTTTTTGTAGTACCTTTAAACGTCAAACATTTTTTTCATGTTAGTTTTGATTTAACATGTTTAAAGTTTTGAGAAAATATTTTGACTTCGATAAAAAGCTTGCATTACAGACTAATATATTAATTTTGCTTTCATCTGGTCTTAATTCAGCTTCTTGAATTAGTTCACAGTGAATAATGGAAAACCTTCAATGAATTTGTCTAAAATAGATGGAGAATATTTATTATTCATTTTAATTGTAAATACCCATTTTTATAAATGCACAGTTTTTCAAAAACATAAAGGTAAAGCAATGTTAAAAAATGTATACATCTGCCATGCTGAAGGGAGACCAGTCCTCGTGAATTTGTCTATTTGGCATTAAATTGAATACCGCTATTTATTAGAGAATACTTCTGCCCATGGTTGTCTTTTCTAGGATTTCCTACAATCATACCTACTTCCTAAACTAATGAGCATTTCTATTACCACTGAATGGGATCCATATTGTCATGAGTCCTAATGATTGAGATCTGACTGTAGTGCCAAAAACTTGAAAAATAGTAAACATTTTCTTAATAAATTTAAAGTCCCTGGATTTCAAAGCATCCTAAACAAATAAGATTTTGTTCAGACTTGAGTAGATTGCTTAGTTTTGTGGCACAGGGATCAGGTGAATATATGTTTTAACACAATACACAATAGCAAGACACATGATTGTTTGAAAGTGTATTGTTATTAAACCATCGTCATCCTCTGTAAAATCATTTGTGTAAATTCATAATTTCTCAGGTCAAAACTATTTGTAAATGAAATCTTTTTGAGAATACGACATTTTTTATCATGTTCCCAAAGTTTTATATTTACAAGATTGTGTGTTTAAATTAGATATATACTTGTTACTATACTGTCAGAGAGATTGTTTTATGCAAGTTGTGCCTTTCATCAAATATTCCATGTTTTCATTTTATTCTTCTCCCTCCAGTTACCGGTAATATTTTTCAGCCATAACCAATCAATTCTTGTTATTTTAACTTCAGCATTGGGTCCTACACAGGCAAATGTGCCACACATGAGAATGATATAGTTTGCATCATATGATTATCATATAAATCGAGCACCATATGATAATCATGTTTCAGTATACATATGATTATCATATGATAATCATATATTTTTCACAGACATATGATTGTCATATGTTTTTAAGCCAAAATTACCATATGAGAATCATGTGACTGTCATATGTTCAATATCATATAATTGTCATATGATTACCATATGAATCGAGCACCATATGATTATCATATGTGACACATCTGGCTGTGTAGACTATGCCTTAAAACCATTTCCTTGTTTCATGAATATTACTACGGTGTAACCCTTAAAATATAGTGCAGCTTACATACCTACTATAAGCTAGTGTTTAGTTTTTCTATTGTAAGGAAACATACACATGAGACTTAATAAAAGTCCATAATTTAGACTACTGAGACTTGGGATGCATTCTATTTTACTGTTTGTACCTATTGAACTACAGATTTGTGTTCTATTATTGGTTCATGCAAAGTGGTTGGTCTCACAATGAATCAGATGAACAGAAGGTAGAATTAGAGAACGTGGGAAAAAATATTTGGTGTCATTTCTGCTGCTGTAATCTTAAATTGGTTAATAGTCCATCTTATATTAGCCTGAAATGTTCATTTTATTTATAACCCTTGTTTAATTAACCAAATGATAAGAAATATTTGTACCTACCTAATAGTGATGGTTCATCTCAATGCTATAATTATTATACCTGAACCTCTACATGTTTTCTCTGGTTTTGTTATTTTGACACCTTTTTATTTGAGAAGCAGGTACAAGAGAGAAAAACTGATAATCATACTAGTCCTATTTATTTTATCTATTGCTATATATTATTGTATAATTAACATACAGCTATGAGGGTGATAGAGCAGTTTGTTACCAACTGGAGGCGAAGGTGACAATGTAATTCAGGGGTTAACAGACTGCTGTATCCCCGTCTTAGCTATATGCTATTTACTTCATTATACTGCATGTTCCATTTTCTGGAGAGGGTATTAGATAAAAGAACTATCACCCTCTGAGACATGTGATAGAGCAGAATATTGCCCTCGTATTTAACCAATCAAAATACAGAAAATTGACATGAAGTATAATGAAGTGCTTTATTAATCTTTAGCATTAGTAAGATTAAACTAATTTGAGGAAGGTTTGATGGTGGATATTATTTTAATGGATGATGCAAGTTAACTATGTTTTATCTTATATGTAGTAACTGGTTAGATAAATTAACAAGAGTTCCTTGTGATAATATAGTTATTTCAAAAAGGTAAACATGACATTGAAGTAAGAGGGTAATTAAAAATGTATAGATATTTTTATCTCCTTGATTTGTTTAAACTAAGATAAAACCATAGCTCCATTCCATTGTTTGGTGAGAGTTATTTCCCCTGTGTATTTGTATGTGATAGTGTTTGGATGAAATTTCGTTTGTTTCTGAAGGTATTTGTTGTGATTTTTTTTCTTCTTTTTTCTAACAATAAAGTAGTGCTTATTAAATTATGACATAACAACATGAAGCACTGATGTGATATTTTACCAGGGCATTTAAGTTGTTATAAAAATTTTATTTAATGTACTTTTTGTTCCAAATGTATTTGTTTATACAGTTGTATAAGTATTACTTTTATACTGAATATTTTTTTGGAAAAAATATGGAACAAATCGATTTTACTGCATTTTATGCCGGAGTATAGTATTGGTTAAAACAAGGATGCAATTATTCACTATTGATAATTATCGTCTTGCTTTCAACAACATTAATGTGGGCAACAGTCTTATCCTATTTGTCATATGTTGTCAATTTCTTTTTGAAATAGGATGCTAATTGCGCAAACACATAATTAAAAAATGAATTACCGTGCATTTGTTGTTAAGTGAGAAGTGTGTAATTGACAAATTTTATGAAGACTACTAAAAAAATTAGTTTTGACTCTTTTGATAACCAATGATTAAATACCCTTTCCACTTTTGTATAGCAGACTATAGTCTTAGTGTTTCTTTTTTATTTAGTACCCTTAGATACCTTATGAAAATGGACTGATATTTATTTTTTTCTTACCATAGTTTATATGGTATAAATATCTGAAGCCTGACCTTTGTCCTTTTTTTACCCCTGGTAGTTGTGGGGAAATTCATTCTTGACCTATGTATTATGATACTGTCATCTATTTGTAGTTGTAAAATTGTTTTCTGTTATCATCTGTTGTGCTATGAATACATTATTCAAAGTATTTTATTAAATTCTTTCATAAAAAATAAAAATGATTACCCATTAGACTTGAGTATTCATTGATTGCATAGAAATAAATAAAATTTTCTGAATAGATGGGGGGGTTAAGTTAATGGTCTTGAAATTAAACCTGGAGATTTAGTAGTTAAAAGAATTTTAGAAACTCTGATTGCATGTATATCCTTCAAATCAACACGTGTTATTTATTCAAATATATTAAGGCAATTTATTTCTTCGTTTGAAATTCAAGATATTTTACAATAATCTTTTACTCTGAAAAGTATTTTAAAAATTACTGACCTTGCTTAATGGCCTCATCCTACATTTTAGCCAACTTGTGATGTTTAAAAAAAAATATTAAATACATTAACACATGCTGTAGAAATGAAAGAAATTCTTACGTTGAATACATGCATAACATCAGACTAAGAATCTAAATTGTACTTACTAGTAGCTACAACACCAGAGAAACATATCCATAGCTTATCTGTAGCACTTTTGAAGTATGTAACAGTGTATGGCAACATGTCAATAGTGTTTTACTAGCATACTGGATGTATACCAAGCGCACACACACAGCATCTGTTTAATATGCATGTATAGCCTGCCAGAATGCATTTTGAGGATCTGATGAACCACCATACCAAGTTTATTATTAAAGTAGATATTGATAAACATGTCACCTAAAGGTCATGCAGACTTGATTGATATGCTTTTTGTTAGTAACAAGGGCACCAAGTCATTTTTTATATATTAAAAACACATTTAGTAGGTTTTCAAGTCATCAGCCCAACATTGAGGACATTTATATGCATTCTGGAATGTTCTATAATATAGTTAATGAGCATTGCCTTATCAAACACATTTCAACATGTAAGAAATTACTATATAGTGCATATGAGTGTGTGAATAACATATCTATGGCTTTTGTCTGATGCGTTTCTAACTTAAAAACACCATGTTGACACATATTGGAAAAATTTGAATATGTTCAAAATTTTGCAGTGCACTAGACATATAACAATGTATGCCAATGTCTGTCAATATGTTTGTAGCTTGTTAAGAATGTGTTCTTAACTAAGACATAACACACAAGCGTGTTAGAAAACATCACATGATCACACATGTTGTGTTATAGTGTGAGAGGACACACGTTGTCACTGTGTTATAGTATGAGAGGACTTAAGTGGTGTTGTTTTGAAATACTGTTTGATTTTCCTATAAATATCAGCTGCTGTAGTTAAAACAAGAACATAAGTGAGGGTTTCAGCTCCTTTTATGGATTATATTTCAACTAGAAGCAACTGAAAAAAATACAAAGTAACCCCAGCATGTGCATTAAAAAGACCTTTTGTAGGAAGACATAAAAGCAAGGATACCATGATTAGAATAAGGAACATAATCTGGGGTCAAAAACAAGAACAGACAAAACAGACATAACACAATAACACACAATAAGTACTGAATAAATAGGCAACCCTAACTTCAATAACAACTGGGAGTATGGTAGGGTCCTTCTGGTAACATCCAATGAGTTGCTTATATGATGTCGAATCTGAGAAGAAATGAGAGAGAGGAATTACAACATTTATAACAAATCTGTTCTCATGGTGAAGACAGCCACAATATTAGATCAACAATTTTAAGATGTTGACTGCAAAAATTTTGAAGTGATAATTATAGAACAGTTGACTTTGGGACAGTTTTGATTGGAATTACTGACCTTTGACTGTCAAAAATAGATGACACAGCTTCTTGCAAACCAAAGTCTTGTAAAATATAGGAAATGTGAATAAATGTTTTAGGCAGGTGTATCACAAACCATTCTCAAAAAAAGAAAAGATTTAGATAGCATCAATTTAATTGACTTTTTCATCACTTTCATCTAAATTTGATAAGTCTAGTTGTTGAATTTTGTTTTCTAAATCACTATCTTTTATGTCTGTTTGAAGTGAATCAATGTTTTCCTCATTACTTTGTCTTTGTTTGTCAGCTAGCTCAGACTCAATATTGATCACTTTTGCTTCCATTTCCCTCAATCTTGATTGTGCTTCACTAAGGTCACTTCGATAGGGAGACAGATGTATCTCAGAACTCTGTGTTACATTTGTAGCAACAGTACTGTGAAACTCTGAACCTGTAATCAAATTTTTTGTTATATACATAGCTAGTCTTCTAAAAGTAAGGGATCAGTGGTATTCACATCCTATACCATATATGGGGTAATTACAAGCAATGCAACCATTTAAGCAACATTTTTACACTTTAATTAAATTCCTAAATGTCAACAATTATGTTTTTACATCAAGCTACAACAATCAATGTTTGTTGAAGTATCTTTGGGTAAAAGCAGCAAAAAAATATAATGCTACATAAATGTTAAAGAACAAATCAGAATAAAAATAATGATAAAAAATATACCAGAGGCTCACGTGAGCCTGTATCGCTCACCTGGTTTAATTACTTGCTAAATATTTCATATAATTTTGCGTAAATTTACAAGGAATTTTCCTTAGATGAAGATTTTCTTGTAATTTAAAGCATTGGTAAACAGGAATTATTGCATGGGACAGGTTGGAAAGGGGACATAATGCATAGTTTGCAACCCCAACATACTAAAATCCGGAACCAGGCCTTTAAAAATGCAGAAATTGCCATTGTTTTGCGGAATCCATGAAATTTCTGCAAAACACAGCGTTTCTTAGCCTCCAACATGATTACTTTGCTAAAAAACTAATCTTATTAAACTAGGCATTTCACATCCAGTTTTGTATGGAAATATAGTTTACAAGGCACATAAATGCAAACAATGTCCATCAAATCTTAAGAATTATTTAAATAGACTGATTCATAAAGGACATAAATTTGACATTGTTGTCAGATCATTAAATCTTGTCTTTGTAGGAAAAAATATTGATACTCTTATTAGATCATTACATTATAACTTAATCATTCATATTTTAGCATTTTAGTCATTGCACAACTTCTTGCTAGACCAACATAGTCTATGATGTTGCAGTTCTAAATCCTTTGGAAGTTTTGTAACTGATATTTTTTGTGTTGGGAGGCTTGAAGATTTGTCATCCTTATTTGTGTCCTGAGCTTGCTTTCAGTAACTGCGAGCATTCATTGTTTATACCTCATTTGTTTGTCTTCTATGTTATTGTTAATAATGGTTGAGGTACTTTTCTAATGAATTGGATGTATTTCAGGTTGATTTTTACTGTGTGTCTAACTTTGTATTTATTTTAGCCTTTGACCGTATAGAGGGGGAGGGTTTGGATCCAACAAAACTAGTTTAACCCCGCTGCATATTGTTTGCGCCTGTCCCAAGGCAGGAAATATAGTCACTGGCATGTAGTTGTCTTTTTTTTAAAACATTTTAGTTTCTTACCATAAATGATAAACTGATATAGTATTGAGGAAGGGCCGGACCTTTTTCGGGATGCTGGGATCAGAGGTTTTTAAGCTCAGGATTTCGGGATTTCTGAGAATTAAGCCCGGGATTTTGGGAAATAAATCCACCGGGAATCGGGATTTTAGCAGTTTTTAAGTTCCTTTGTTGTTCGGGATTTCAGGATTTAGTAAAAATAAAGTCGGGATTCCGGGATCAGACCCCCTCCAGCCTCCCCTCAGTATTGTGTTCACTGATTTATCCACTTTGTTTTTATTGGGGCAATTTAGAGCTTGCTACATGGAGGAAATTTCCCACTTGTTGAAGATCATGTGGCGACCTCTAGATGTATATTTTCTCGAGCGGAAACTTTGGTTAAGTTAAGATCCACAGTGGCAGCCATTTTGAAATGGCAAAAGAATCACAAGCTTTCATCTCCTCATGCCAACGATCATTTGTTTCCAGTTTTGTTTCATTTGGTCAAGCGGTTTCCGAGAAAAAGATTTTTACATGTTTTTCTCATAGGGTCCAATGTTAAAGTAAGATCCTCGGTGGCGGCCATTTTGAATTTCCGATTGGCACCAAAATCACAAACTTACATCCCTTCATAAAAGTGAACATTTGTGTCAAGTTTTGTTTAATTTGGTCAAGCGGTTTCCGAGAAGAAGATTTTTACATGTTTTTCCCATAGGGTCCAATGTTAAACTAAGATCCTCGGTAGCGGCCATCTTGAATTTCTGATCGCCACCAAAATCACAAACTTTCATCCCCTCATATCAGTGAACATTTAATAGTGTCAAGTTTTGTTTAATTTGGTCAAGTGGTTTCCGAGAAGAAGATGTTTACATGTTTTTCCCATAGGGTCCAATGTTAAACTAAGATCCTCGGTGGCGGCCATTTTGAATTTCCGATTGGCACCAAAATCACAAACTTTCATTCGCTCATATCAGTGAACATTTGTGTCAAGTTTTGTTTAATTTGGTCAAGTGGTTTCCGAGAAGAAGATTTTTACATGTTTCTCCCATAGGGTCCAATGCTAAACTAAGATCCTCGATGGCGGCCATCTTGAATTTCCGATCGGCACCAAAATCACAAACTTTCATCCCCTCATACCAGTGATCATTTGTGTCAAGTTTGGTTTTATTTGGCCCTGTGGTTTCAGAGAAGAAGATTGAAATGTAAAAGTTTACGGACGGACGACGGACTGACGACGACGGACGGACGGACGACGGACGGACGGACGACGGACGCCAAGTGATGGCAAAAGCTCACATGGCCTTTGGCCAAGTGAGCTAAAAAGTAATTTACAAAAATGTGTTCAATAAAAGTAAAAAATTAGGAAAATACACGAAGTGTTACTTATTGTAGCACATATTTTTGTTATTCAAGCTTACCATACTATCATTTTTAACAATGTTTAATTACAGGTTAAAACATAATCAGATGAAAGTGTTTAGATCATCAACAGTATAATAACATTGTCTTCAAGAGTAATCAAGGGAACCAAGGTTATAGCAGTAATCAAAAGAATGTAATCCAGGGACAAAGACTAGACATGGAAAAAACAGACATACACAACTAAGAACATAAAGTAACTAAAATCATACATACAAAGAGTAATTAAGGGAACCAAGGCCATAGCGGCAATCACAAGAATGTAATCCAGGGACAAAGACCAGACATGGAAAACAGACATGCACAACAAAGAACATAAAAATCATACATACAAAGTAACAAATGCAAATGAGCAACTCGGACTCCACTAAGAACTGGGAGCATGGACCAGGTGCACATATGGATTATTAATCTATAATATGATTGAATATCTGATGTTAAAACAAAATCTAAGAGCATGTTATTGGCAAGAAGGGAATGTAAGTGTAACTTTAACTTACACTGTGGTGCTTTCAAATTTCCAAAACCAAAAATATAAAGAACAGGTAATATACAATGGATTTTTTAAGCAAGTACAACAGAGAAAGACACAATAAGGTAAATGCATGTAAAAAAACTAATAACCAAACAGAAAACAAAGCACAGCACTTTTCAACTTTATATGCATATCTACTTAATAAAGGCTTAAGCTAATCCAAAATGCAAGTACAAACATGAAGTTGCATGGTTTATTGTGCCAGGAATGTCCTTACTTGTACAGGAAGTTGATATCTGAAAGCAACCAAAATTGCTAACAACATATGCACTATCTACCGGTATATACTGAATTTGAAATCAATCCATCCATTAGGAGCTGAGATGTTTGTGACAAAAATTTTCCCTATCACTCCACATAGTTAATAAAGTCACACTATCAGTAAATAGAAAGTTGATATCAGACTGCAACAAAAATTGCTTACATTATATGCCCCATCCATATTAACCACACACCAAATTTCAAATCAATCCATCCATTGGGAACCAAGATAATTTCAAGAAAATTTTGGAATGACGGACAGACAAGGTGATACCACCCACTCTTTGACTGGTGGTATAATGATGTTTTCTCTAACTTTTGACTCAATACTGAATAAAGCATTTTTTTTAAAACTGATATTGCACTTGTACTAAATTAAACAAGTCTAATAGAAATTTTGTTTTGTAAAATAAAATATGGGTAGTTGATGTTTGATGGCTATGCCACTTTATTTATATACCCTAGTGTTAGCTTACACTGCCTGTCAGAAAAATATGTGAAAAAATTTATATCTATGAAAATTCTTAAAATCATAATTCATTGAACTTAACAAACTTGTATTAATATGTTTATGTGAGTGGTTTTAACAAGTACCTGCAGAGTAAGCTGCTGTAGAGGCCTCAGTAACCAGATTGTAAGCAGATATGTACAACAGCTGTAATTCCTGAAATGTACATGAAATTCGAAAATAATATTGTGTGAGTAATGTAGCTAAATCTTGAGCACTTCCCAAGAACAACATTTTAAAAACTCCTACAAAATTATTAAATATTAGTATATTTCTCCACTGCCAGATCTACCATAATAATTATTATTTCACTGCAAAAGACTGATCACTTTAACTGTACAAGCTCTTGAGCATTATTGTTTAAGGCATAACTCATTTGCTGAAGGGTTTATTTCTTTACCATTTTAAGTTTTCTTATTTCCTCCAGGCTTCATGTTTTACAAATCAACAGTTACCTCCCTTCTTATCCAAATTGAATGTTTACAATATGATGCATTTATAAATGATACTATGGACACACATGTTTGTTTATTATGGTATTCAAATGTGTATATTTATGTAAATAAGCCTTTCATGTATTTGGTTTTAGGCATAGACTATAAATGGTATTTTATTGGGTCAACTAACAACTACCTTTCTTACAGTAGAGCTTTTCCTTTAAAATCTTGATTTATGGCAATATATTTTATTGATTTATTTTTAATGAAATGTTCTTTTATAGATTGTTTGATATACCCGATGGTAAATTGTGAGCAGCCTTACTGGATAGTTTCCTGGAATATATCTAATTTGTTAATATACTATGAAAATTTTCAGTATGTACCACTCTAAAATTTTTTAACTTGATCGATAAACAGGAAGTAGATGGACAATAAACATGAAAAAGGGAGACATAGTACAAGTCATCATGCAAAAGCAGTATACAAAGTATTTGAGTGTTCCCTCCCTAACAAGCTGAGATATCTACTACAGAAAGTGTAATAGACATACGAGCTGATTGCCATATAGTCCACACTCTACTGAGTGGGCATATAATAATAATTTCAACCTATCTATATAATTCAGTAGTCTAGCTAGATTTATACTGAAATCGGTATCACTCTATTTCATATTACTATAAAGCCAATTACTGAACTGTCAGGTGAGCTTGTATTCAAACATGGTCTTGTAATTTATTTATAATTAATTTTATATATACAAACATACAATCTTTTATAATAATTTAGATCTGCCAAAAGGTATTTTGAGGAGTTGATCTTGAAAGAGATTGTTGACAATGGAAGGTAACATTTACAATTTGCCCTAGACTTGCTTCAAGTCCCTCTCTTTAAATTCAAGAATAAATGAAAAAGAAATTATTGATTTCATGTATCACTCTGATAGCAAATGTACTAATTATTGCAGCAGAGAGGAAGTTAGTAGTGGTGTTATCTGAGACCTTAATTAGAGTCTGTGCCATATTAATACCATAAAAAGGGGTTTGTAGCAAATCTACGTGAACTATTTGACAGTAAAGTGATAAATAGCTTACCTGGTTCCTGGTCTTGAACTTGTTAACTGAAGCCCTAGCTTCCAAAATAAGGTCGGATATTTTCTGTTCATTTTTTTCATTGTCTAGAACTTTCAATCTGTACTCCATCAATCTGATTAACACAAACAAGGCCTGAAAAAATATAATTATTTAAAAATAGTAACTGCAGTTGTACTTGTACTATTATAATACATCTATTGTTTAAGTAAACCACCTTCTTTAAGTGTGAAAACAGACACAAATCCTTATGAGAAAGTCTAATATACATTTCAACTTAGCATGGTAGCTATATTGACTTGCATTTTATGGTTCAAAGTCCTGTTTTAATGTTCAAAAGTAGTATATTTATTGTAAATATTCTAACCTTTGTAGTTGACAATTTTCATTATTAGTGTTCAAGGATTTTTCAATATTTCCCACTATCAATGTCTCTTTCTGAATTTAAGAAGAACAGCTTTTTGCCCTTGATCAACATGTTTACCAAATAGGTTTTTTCAAACCTGCTGTTATAATATCACACCTAAATCAAAGTTTTTTTTTATGATTTTGATCACATTTCCATCAAAATACTATTTCTCCTAATTTTTTTATTATGTCCATTTCTAAATACTATAATTTTGTTTTTGTTTTTTTGTTTTTTTTGATAACTGTTAAACCCAGTGGAATTTATATGAGAAATAATATAATTTTGTCTGCATACATTAATATAAAACAGAGATAATTCATGCACATCATAAGGCCAATTACCAAATGGACCTTTAACATTTGTTTTGATAAAATGTTATTGTCTTATGAATAATTTTTGTTATAATTTGAAATGCCCTTAATAGGCACCATGATTAGTTTAATAAAAAAAAATGTCTGTATCTGTATCAATACCCCTATCTCCTGTTAATACATATTAAATCTACTAGTGTGGAAAACAAGAGATCTGAATTCAGTGTATTCAAGAATAGATCACATCCTTAAGCATAGTATCAATTGTGACAACAAAATAGTTTTGGAAGATTGATTGACCAACATCAACAGAATATCCTTCTTCTTAGACGCTTACCCTACCGGTGCACCTGGCCCATGCTAACAGTTTTTAGTAGAGTCCGATTTGCTCATTTACTTCTGTTACTTTGTACATGTATGTATTATTTTGGTTATTTTATGTTTTTTTGTTGTGTGTGTCTGTTTTCCATGCCTGGTCTTTGTCCCTAGATTACATCTTTTGATTTCCACTAGAATCTTGGTTCCTTTAATTACTCTATGATATAAATGAACAGCATAAAGTATTGACCTTAGTGTACTGTTCATAGCTCTCAGCCAGACTAATAGTGACCTGTGAAAGGAAAGTTGTGGTAGCTTCTACAACACTAAATGATGCATTCCTCAGTAAAACCTCTGTTGTTAAGGTAGATGGATCTGGTGCCTGTAAAAAACAGTATACCATATCACTGTATGAGATAAAAATGAGTGTATACCAATTTATTTTCACAAATTTGAGTGTCAATCCAATTTTGTGGCTATTTAATTTCACAACTAACAATCACTGAAAGGTATATTATACATGTATCATAAAGAGACCTCTTGGCAGTGATATATTTTACAGTGTCTAAAAAATGTAAATTGAGTAAATGTAATGCAAATGTAATTGAGTATCAGTAACAATTTTATTTATTTGTACCTTTCTGTGATGTCTTTTGAATGCAAATGTTTGAAACTATTTTTTAGGATGGTAACAAAGCAGCTATTTTTCATACATGCTAGCTGAATTTCTTTTTACCCTTTAAAGTAGCATAATGTAAACAAAAATTCTATCGAAGAATCAAAGAATCACTGTCAATTAAATTTTACAAGATACTGGGTTATTATATCCCATATAATGTTCACCCCCCCCAAAAAAAAAATAATAATAATACCACTGCTTCATGCTACCTTAATTGGTTTAAATTTTTTGTACCTCCTATAAACATTTTATGACTATTTTGGCTCAAGCACCATCAAAGTTAATATAATATTTTCTCATTTACTTAATGTAAAATGTTTTTGAATAATAATTTTCCTACCTACCATATTTTTTTCTGGTTGGTAGCAGGAAACAAGAATACAATTTTACTTGGCATCAAGGAATAATATAATTTATAAAATCTGGTCTTTAAGTGGTTTTTGTTTAAAAAAAATATATGGCCACTGGCTCAATTACAAAAACTACAAATGATGATAAAAGTACTAAACTGTGAAAATTCTAGAAATACTAGAAGTATGTAATCTAAAACAGCTCTCCATATCAGGCCAAATAAAATTATACCTCTGTTTCCTGTTACCTGACCGACTCATGCCTTGACATTTTTTTCAAGTTCACAAACAACAAAAAGTACCACCAAATGACCTGACATTTTACATTTTATAATTTTCTATTTCCACAAAGTCTGGGTGATTAATAAGGAATCTTGAAGTTGTTTTCTATGAAATTTGGGAAGAAATAAGTAAATAAAATAAAATAAAATCCTGACCTACCGACCCATTTTTTTCTGACATGTAACAGGAAACAGAGGTATAATTTTATTTGGCCTTACCAGAATGCAGTGTTTCTATCCCTTACATGTATTTAATTTTGTGCATAAACATCATAATCTACATTATTACAAACAGAAAGCAAATAAATAACCAAAGACAACTCAACAATTAACTTTACTCTTTATAAGCCATATTTTGATGAACATTTATGTTAGTTTATTTTTTATTGTTTACTACAACAATAGATTTCTACAAAACTAAGGACTTGATGGAACACTCGTACAATACAGTACTACTAAGTCAAATTACAATGTGCAAGGGTCCAAAAGAGGAAAGGTCCTAGACTTTTTTCAACTATTAATTAATGGTCCACTTGAGTAAACTAAAAAGTGTTCTATTAAGTGTCAATGATAATAGCTAAAGATCCTAGACCTGGGTAAATGAAATTTAAAAGGTCCTAGGTCAGAAATTGAAGGCTCTGGACCTCAGACCACTATTAATTTGACCCCTGAATGACAAACTTATTAGTCTTATTTCAAATCAAGGAATTACAATTAAAGATGAAAAGTATAAATGTCTTGGTCTTAGGTAGTCATGCCTTTCCAAGCAAGTTATAGTCAATCCTTCAGGAAATGCATGTTTATAAATCTGATGTTTTCAAGAATGGTGAATCAATTAAACAAGTTTTGAAAAAGTTTTGTAAATTGATAGAGAAGGGAAACAGTCTTTACCACGTTAAAGCAAATTTGATGTAAAAATGCAATTATTTTTATTTTTCAGACACAGAAAATATATAGTCATTTTGACCAAAAACCTTCCACAAATCTTACATTTTTTGGTGGGAGATTCTAAATTTTACATTAATTTTGTGGGAGTCTCCTTGTTACATGTATGTGGATACGTACAAATGTATGCATATAGCACATATCAAATACTTCCTAATTTAAGTTTTAGTATAATGATAACACAAACTCATACAGAAAAGCAAAATTCAATAACTCTCTCTCTAGAATAAGAAAGACAGAACATGACAAACAATCATTTGACATTTTGCCAAATTTTACTTCTTTCAATCAAGTCATATATCAGGTATATGGGACAGAATATGTAAAAAATTGTCATGAAGAATCTGCTGAAGATGGAATTAATTTTCTTTAAGAAATTTATTCAAAAGAGACCTGATCTACATGTAGTACACCCATGTCTTCACAAAACTATTGTAACAGCGGCCATTCAACCTAATTTATTTAGCTTTTCAATAAAAGGACCTGAAAAAATGTAGAAATAATAGTAGATATAGAAATACTTTTTTCTCTATTAAGAAGTTAAAGCTTTGTGTCTGACTAGTTGGTGTCAGCTGATCTGGAATTAATGATATTATGTTCTGAGTGTACCTATAACATAATGCCTCTACCCACCTCTCCCTATTTCTAGTCGCAATCGAAACTTGTTAGGCCAAAAAAAATGTATTTGTGTTTGCTGTACCCTGCTAAAAAAAGTAGGTCAACTTTTTTTTTTTAAACTTCCCCTACCTTGAGGGTCGGAGTAATCATGGTTTCTTTCTTAGCTTAGATAAAACACTTGTTGTTTTTCAAATTAAATTTATATAATAAAATCATGGTGTCTGTGGAATATATCCACAAACATTGTATTGTCACTGAACGGGACTATTACACTCGTTTTTCCTTTCAATGGGTGCATTCTTTGAAAGATAGAGACCAGACACTTGGCATGGGACCCAGCTTCGGTGATCACCATGTTTGTTTGAATTTGTAATAGACAAAACCGGATGCCAACAGAGCAAAATTTTCGGATTTTTCATTTCCGCTGATTTTTCCAATCAAAATTTTTATGTAAGGCATCAAAAAAATAATGTCAGTCTGGCACTGTAAACACATAAATATTTTTTTTTGCCTTATCCTTTTGTCCTATCCCATATTTCATAATCATTTCATGTCCTTTTTACCATCCATTTCATGTTTGTCACCTCGATATAGCTGAAATATTGCTGCTCGGGCGTTAACCCAATAATCAATCAATCCTATTTGTTCTAAATTGAGTTGTCCCCTTTGAACACTCTAGTTTGCATATTGTTGTGATTTATAAATATCACAGAATTATGTAGCATTCTATTTCTTCTTTATAAGTGTGTGCTTTACATCATTGTGTATCATGTTCAATTTGAACTTTCTATAATAAAGAATTTGTAATTTGTATATTTAATTTACCATTATTGCGTCTTCTGTTTTACATTGTACTCTCGAGATCCAAGGAAGCTTTACCAAAGCTATACCGGTTCCAATAACTGTCATATTATGTAGACTGGATTTCAGTGACATAGTTTTATATTGTAGCGGTTTTTGGAGAAACACACTAATTATCCTATATGATTGTTTGTGAAATTTAAATATTCTACTGATGTTCTTTGCTGTCATTTTGAGGAACATGTGTCTTTGTTTACTTCCGGTTTGAAAGACGATTAAAAATTTTTCTTCCCGATCCCGTTCATAACATTCAAAGCAGATTCAAAGTGTTTCAGATAACAGATGATTTTTTGCTATCACATGGGTTGAGGTCAGTTTGAAATAACGTCCATTCAATGCGAAAAAAATGTTGAAATGATAGATATTTGAATTTTTTGTCATAATATTATGGACCGGAAACAGGTGCTCGAGTCCTGCACATGCGTGTAAATCTTTGGCAACGCTTACAAACAAGTGTCAACCTATTTGATTTTTATTTACTTACACGTGAAAATCTTTATTGTAGCTTATACTATAAAATGGAGATTATTTAAATGAAGAAAGAAAATAAACTGGATATTAAACTCGATAAATTGAAAAAATAAGCTGTAAAACCGTAAGTTATTCGTCATTTTCATAATACGAGTCACGACTATATGATATATCGGTATAAGAACTCGTAAGCCAATATTTTTTTTCATGAATCGGCATCTTCTTACTCATGTGTTTATATAACCTTTGCTACGATAATAGTTTGAGTTTTTTTGTGGTGCATTGAATATTGCAAAATGGTTTTGAATAGTTGAAACAAAAAATGATGTGCATTTGAAATTATGGTGTTGCCCATGGCCCATCTTTTTACCATCTCAATTTGTTCGGTTAACCTGGTCCAAATGATTATGCATTTACTTATTCTTGGCTTTTGCTCATCAGTCAACTTTCTAACTACATAAATCACATAAATATTTGAAAGCTTTGCTAGTGATGTTCACACAGGTATATGATGCTTTGCTTGAACAACATGTAAATACTGGTATGCTTTGTTTTTACATTTGGTATAGCTTAGGTTTATAGGGTTTTTAATTATTGTTGAAAAAATTGCTTTTAGAGCTTTTAAACTGTACAAATACATTACACCTTATGTGATAATAAAAAAAATTGAGTTTGATGATAGAAATCAGTTTTAAAAGTTGAGACTATAGGTGTACACAACTGGCAAGGATGTGTTCCAGACCTGATTTTCTTCTGCTTTTCAAAATCTGGAATTTACAGTTTGGGTTCTGTTTTATATTCACTTCCCACTTTTTTTTTTGCTTCTTTTTTTTTTGATTGGCTCTGTTAAACCACATCTGATATTTGATGGTGGATTCCTGCATTAATTTTGTTTTAACTATACTCCTGTCCTTCCAGTTTCAGTATATTGTTTACCTGGCCTACATGTGTGGTGATTTAAATGCTGGATTTTGCACATTTTTATCGTTTATTTGATTATCCTGCACATGCATGACATTTGCTCTGGGACAGTACAGTTGCTAATGATTCAATTTATGCTTTAGCGGTACTCCAGACATTGAATACATGTATAACAGAAAAATATGCATTCGGCTGGCATGCTTAGTATCCCAATTGAATTTTTCCTGTATTCGTGAAGTTAATACATAAACACTACAGTAAGGGTTAGAAACTTGTACATGTACATATATCAGGAGACCTCAATTTAATTCTAAGATGTTTGGAATATACATTTGTACATGTATGAGATTTGTAAAAGAAAATGTGCTTAACATACTAATAAATTATTCCTTTAACTACAGAGACTTTTTAAACTCTTCTAACACCTTACCTTAAATGCAAGAGCCAATATACATGTACATGTACAATATTGATGAATGCAAACCTTAAACTATATTTGCTTAGTTACACACATATGCATTTGAACTTTGCTTTGTAAATTATCAAGTTTTTTTTAAGTCTACAAAAGGGAGCTTTTTACATGTTGTATCTCCTAGGATAATTGAATTTATCTTGTGCTGAACTGTGGATAAACTACAGCAGTACTATTGAAAGCAAGGTCTTACATGTATTTATTGCTTGATCAATATTTTTCTTTGTTTTAGTTAAAACACACAATGCAACAGCCTTTCACTAATTCTGAAGCTGTAAAAAGATGTTTGACCATACCAAATGCTCCTATTCCTGGAGTACCTAGTTATAACCCACGTCCACCTTATGCAGCTGGAGGAAATGTAAGAAGCAGACCTTATTCTGGTATGTATATTTTAATTCATCATGTTCATATTTAGATCATTTTCAGTGTAGTATGTGCATAATTATACCAGTCATGTAAGTTTCCTCAGAGTCTGTTTTCTTTGAAACAGATGCTCAGACCAGTAATCAGTGGATAATGGCTTCAAATCACTTCTCAAAATTACCGGGTACTACTGGAAATTTGGTCCAGTTACAAAATGTGAATTGCAAACAAGGCAATGTTATCATAAATTCTACAAAATGATTATTGGTGTCTCCTACATGTGTATGAAGTTTTATAAGTCCATGTATGAAAGAAAAATCGTAATGACTTCAGTTACACTGAATGCAAAGAGATCCAATACATGTACCACCATATTCAAGTAACCAGTATGTGAGAAATAATTATTGACTCTCTAACACCTATAAATTATCTAACCCACTTTCACCTTCGATCAGAACAAATGAAGCAGTCACGAAATTAAAGGATAAATTTGTATAACATCTTAGTAATGATAAATGATGGTAACTGATTGCACAATCAACTATAAATTACAATAAAGAGAAGAACATATCATTAATAATTAATCCTCTTGTTTTAAATATTTATCAAGGAAATTGATGGTAGTTTACCATGACATTGTACTTTAAAGAGAAAAGTATTGATTAGTAAAGGTTTTATATGATTATATCATCCACATTAATGTTAATTGTTCTAGCTGTAGAGGAAAAGATGTCATGTTTATTATTTACCTGTTGCTATGATCTAACCAATGATTTTTGTGTTATTTTTAGATATTATGAACATTGCTACATTTATTCTTGTTAATTTTTCCTTTTATAGTTATATTCAGCATACTGATCAGCAATTAATAAAGACAGCTTTATTGTCATGTTGTTTTAATGTTGCTATATGTTTGTTATTGGAATTCATGGAGTCAAGGCCTTTAAATGTCTTCAATAGTTGCAAATATTTTCTTATTGAGAATTTAAATAAGTTGATGATAGAACATTTAAACCCATCTTAAGGAGTGTTTATTTCTTCTTTATTCATAAGTCATGGAGATTTTAATCCTTTTCAACCCATATCTGAAGGACAACACTGTCTTCTTAATTTGCACAGAACTCATTTCATAAATGCAAAGTTCCCTTTTTGTTTTTTAAGACTAAGCTTTTGTACCAGATTAACTAGTTTGTCTGTTTATACCTGTACATGTGTCCAATTGTAATGCTTATCTGTTTATACAGTGTACATGTGTCAGATACAAATGATTATATGTATATACATGTTTCTGGTTTATAAAGAAACTTCATGAAAATGCAATGATCCCTAACAAACATGTACAGTTTTGCTTTCCAAATAATATCACAAAGCGGTAACAATCAAATTTTTTCTCTTTTAATGTTATAAATTCTTGTACCTGTACATATTTTTCATTAATGAAAAGTAGGCCAGGCATGTATAACTATAAATTCCATAATATATTACGTGTCAAAGAACATACAACAGACTTTCTTTAGAAATGTACATTTTAAATCAACGTTGTATTATATGTACATTTAATCAAATTCTCCCATAGTTTTTAAGTGATTGAAGTTTCTGGTGCATTTTGTTCAGTTGTCTTACAAAGTAAATAATGCTACAATAAATTTATACCATGAAATGACAAATGTATGAATTGCATTTAATTGTATAGTTGGTTATTTATATTTGACTTAACTTCAGGCAATAAAATGCTGAATACCAATCATCCAGTGTTCAATCTGGGGTATAAGTACATGCTATATTGACTTCATAAGTATGTTACACTTTATTGAAGTTCTATGAACTTTTGATTTGATTTGATTTTTTTTTATTTGTATATGCTCAGTCTATGTTATCAGTGATTTTGTTACCCTTTTATTGCAGTCAAATATCTGCTGTTTCCCCTGGATACTTTTCCCAAAATGTTGAAAAGTATTTTTCCCAAAGGAAAGAAAATTCCTAATTTTTTTGAAAACCGGGTAAAAAAGCCAGTAAAATGTTCCTTGAGATGCGACTTCTTTTGCCTGGTGCTTTGTTCACTTTTGTTGGAATGTTTTTCTTCAGCAAGTCATAACCTAATGAATATTGGGAGTACGTATTTATCAAAATATATCGGTTTTCAGTTCAGGGTTTGGCATATGACACATTTCTTTCCCCTGTAAAATATTTTCCCGATGTGTTCGAAGAACTTCAAAATTTCCCAAAAATAGAGGGTTGCTTTTAAAACAAGGAACAAAATCAGTGATTATTGGTTATTGATACACGTGTATGCTTATCATTAATGAATAAGTGGTCAAATGTAAGCAAAAACTGTTGAAAAGGGCAGTCATATGGAAACTTGATCGGTAAAATTTCAAACAATTTTCTTTGGATTTTGTATCTTTTTTTGTTTGCTGTGTTTAACATTTTGGATCTAAATATTTTTTTAGTGAAAAAGGAACCTGGAACTAAATTGCCTAACATCCTTAAATCAAATTCTGACATCTGTTCCATACATTGTAGTTTGACAGTTTGTCCCTTGTTTGGGTTGATTAGATCATAGTTTTCATCTCAGTCAGAATTTCCTGCTCAGGGTGATTGGAACTAAGTTTACCTCTAGTCATACATGTATGCAGATTTTCCATAGCTGAAGTAGATTTGAAAAAGGAATTTTAGATCACTTATTGTATTATTACTTTCTTTTTTGTTCGATCTGTACTTTTAACCATTTGTCATTTGCCACAGGCAAGTCAAATTTACAAATGTATGAGTAAATTTTGTACTATTAAACATTTGGCAGATATTTATGAAGTCATATAGTGGAAAAAAAATTGAGAGATAGGTATCCAGACTAGCAATTGTAATGTTGAGTTAATTGATGTGTACATATAGTGTTCAGTAAACAAATCATACAGTACAAATTTCTTTAAAAAAAACTCGAGACTTTTGTCATACAGTAAAAATCACTTTTTGTGCCTTATATATTATTAAACTTTTTTGTATCAAGTATCTTATTTCACAATACAATTTTGAATAATTGCAGCTCCATCAAGAAGAGTCACAGCTGGAAATTATGGAGAACCATGGAGATCATCTGCTTACAAAGAGCCACATGTACCTTTACCCAAACATTACATGACAAAGCTTTCAGAGAATGCTGCACCTAATGCGCCCTATGCTGGTAAGTATGGAGGTCTGTTTTGGTCATTTAAATATCTGTTTATAAAATAACCACTGTTGGAATTGGACTAGCATCACTACAATATTACATGTATATAGATGTACAGGTTGCTTACCACCACTGTTTATAACATTTATGACTAATACAGCTGCTGAAACTCTACACAAATCATTTAAATGGTATTAAAGCTTGTCATTAATGAATAAGTGGACAAATTTAAAAAAAAAAGCCCTTGAATAGGCATATGGAAAATTGATCGGAATATGGTAAAATCTCAAACAATCACCTTTCTTAATTCATTTAAGTTATTTGTATTTTAAATTTTAAAATGAAATTTAGTCAATTTTCAGTGGAGTGTTTTGTTTCTGTTGTAGCCAGAAGAAATTATTCTTTCATGAATTCTACTTTATTCAACAATACTCCATCAGACAGTCGCTGTTCCATTCCCCTGCCTGCTTATGACCCTATGAATGACCCACATCTACTGGAATACTTTGAAAGAAGATTTGGTCAGATACAGAGAACTTCTAAGGTGTTTATAATATGACCTACTAATTATTCAATAGAAATACAAAATATATAATTTCTCTATTATACAGAATTATTTTATTGTTTCAACATATGTCAACATTTTTAAGAATGTTAGTGAAAATAGAACTTAATGATGTAATCATGTGGATGTAATTCCGTATTGTTTTATAAGTGTTAGTTAACTGAATAAAATTAAAAATTATTTACTTCAGCGAAACATTTGGAACAGACCATCTAGTGCCTCCCCCAGTCTTAGGTCAGGATCTGGTGTTGCAAAAAAGAGTAAGCTGAAAGGAGAAGAAGGAGATGTTTTGTATAAAGTAGCTATCACTACTGGGGAGAAGAAAGGGGCTGGTACAGACTGTAAGGTTGGTATTACCAAGGATACGTTAATCTTTCCAATTTGCTTTAACTTTCTTGCATTAATTTAATAAAATTTAAAGGTTCAAATGTATCTAAAAAAAAAGCAGGGGATGTAAATTCAACTGTTAATTACATATGACAGCAAAATAGAGTTATCTCCCTTGTCACAATTTAATTTTATTTTCTTTGCTGCATTTTTCTAGGTGTTTATCACTATGAAAGGAACCAAAGGAAAAGTGAAAAAGCATAGACTGACCAAAAAGGCAGGATCGGTGAAATCAAATAAAGATGTTGCCTTCAGATTTGCCAAAGGAAGCACCCATCTTTTCAAAGTGAAAGGACCTGAAATAGGGGAACTGAAATCCATAAATATTGAGGTAAAATCCAACAGCCTAACAAGTTTAAAAACAAAACCATGAAAAATATTAGTGCTTTATAAAAGAATGCACAAACTGAAATTGGTCTGTGTTCCAGACATCTCATTAGAATAGTTGTTTTTCACATTTACGGAATGCAAGCCATTTTAGCAAGTTTTTCAAAGGGATGTAAACCACCAACACCCAACAACCTGGTTGGCAGTCTCATTGGGGAAAGGAAGAATAGTAATAATTTTTCTTTGAAACTTAAACTATTTACTCTTTGGTGAGTAGCTAAAAGGTTTGAAATTAGTAATTCAAAAGTAACCAAGTACTTACCACAGCTATAATAAGTCAAATATTTAAATTTTTTAAGTCTACTGCTGTCCATTGCTCCAATCAGACAGTAAACCAGTCTTTTGGGTTGGAAGGTTTAATAATTGAACGGCTGTTCCAGAAATAAAAGAAACTAATTACAGGTCCCATGATAATGTGTACATAAGAATTGTAAAGTAAAAGCCCTTAATCAGGAATGGAAACATTGTCAGTAATAATTATATAAGTGACAAGACGTTGTCCAAAGGACTTGATTCAAGTCAACTCTAAGAAATTTCTTTTTTAAAGTACGTTTCAAATACAATCTATAAATATCTTTATTTTAATTATAAGTTTTGTTAAACTTTCATTGATGTCGCCCGATGTTTACTCCCGTATAAAAATACCTCGCATATATATACTATAGTTGTGTATTTTTAGAAATTTAAATGAACACATTGTTTACAATGTCTGCGATGTGTGTCTGGTCATTAAATGGATTGCAATTAATTATAATTGCTCAATACAAGACTGTCATGAAGTTTGTATCAACGATAAATATCTTTTTTTTTTTTGCGATTTTCACATTATATTTTTGTCAATCTTTAATACCACATGCTAATCATCTCAATCACTGCTTTATTGTACAGATGCCTTGGATTAAAGCTGGACAAATCAACTTGTATGGATTTTGGCAATTTGATTTTCACATGTCCTTTGGACTCCTTTATTGTGATTTTCTGAGGTCCCAAATGAATTTTGGAGGTCAGTGACCTGGGAGCTCAGGTACTAACGTCCATATTTTCGGCATAGATCAATGAGATTAACTTCATTGTGCTGGATGATTTTTCTCCCAGGTCGGTGGTTCTCCGTACACAATTAACAACTGGAATATACGATGTCCCAGCTGGGTGGGTGTAACACTCATATTTCATCGTGAAAAAATCAGACTGGCACCATGTTTCATTGACTAACATGGATTTAAAACTCTGACTTGAGTATTAGAGAAACACAAGTCCCTGAGTGCATTGTATAGAGTGAGAATAATTGTTGTTATAGAAAAATGGTTCTTTGCATTTACATTAATTTGAAAGAAATCAACATACATTCATCTGGCAACTTTAGTTTTTGAACCCTATTAAAAAATCAGTTTATCTAATAAAAAACCTATGAGCTGAGAGTATCACAAAGCAATGTCTATAAAGCAATGTTATACAAGTCCATTGATTGTCTCCCTTTATTGCAGACAAATGCCAAAACCAAAGAGGAAGCCTGGTTCCTACAGGAGGTGGAGATAGAACATGTAAAGAAAAAGAAAAGATGGGTGTTTCTTATTAACAAGTGGTTCTCATTGTTTCATACAGATCAACAACTTTCCAGAGAACTTTATCCAATGGTCTCATCTAATACAAGTAAGCAAGACATTGAACTTATCTTTTCATCTATTAGTGTACATGAACTTTTGTGTGGAATGAGAAGTTGAATGATTTTTAGTGAATTTATTTTAGTGGGTGATCATCTGTACTTGTCAGTTTGTTTAAAAGGAAGTGAAAAATGCTCATTGAAGATACTTTTAATAAAAGATTAAGTGTCAAACAACTTGACTAAAGTACAATGATAGTCTATTATATATCACATTTGATATGAAATAAAAGATGGGGGAGTAGTACTGGACTTGTACTTTTTATTTTGATTATGAAGAAGCAGTATAACTTAGTTTTTAAGGCATTATCTAAATAAATGAATTATGTCTCCTCCACTTTTCATGTTTGTCCTGTTCATCACGCCTTTTTAGGCACAACTCCTTTGGGACTACTGCACCAAATTTCATGAAGCTTTGTAGGTAGTTAGGATTAATATGTAGTTATGCAAATTACCAGGAATTTATGATCCACTGAATTTTGTGGAAGTTACTCCCCTTTGAACTATGGAATTGGGAGGACATAGTTTTTTTTCTGAATCAACTTTAATTTGATTCTGGTCTTATCAGAGATGGTAATATTGTAATTTATTAAGTACTCTTTATAATAAAAGAAAACATTATGAGAACATTCTTTTCCAACAAAGTTATTATTGAGGCTAATCAAATACATTTCAGCATATGAAATACTCATTGTGACTGGTGACAAAGCTGGAGCAGGAACAAATGCCAACTGTTTCATCACAATTTTTGGAAAATCAGGGATTACACAAAAAATACCTCTAAAGAAAGGTGGAAAGGGAGAATTTAAACAGAACAGTAGTGAAATCTTTAAAATGAAATCTAACTGTGTTGGGCCAATGAGGAAGATAAGACTAGAACATGATAATACTGGGATAATGCCTGGCTGGTTTGTGGAAAGGGTAAGATGGTGTAATCAGTTAAAAATGATCTGGAGTAGGTATTACAAAGCTGAATAAAGTCTTATTAGGCTATTATTTACATGAAATTGTCTATTACCTATGTACATTTCAATGAGACATAATGTATTTGTGCTAATTTTTATGCCATTAATGCCACTAAAAACCACACAGGGTGGGAGGGATTTTGTTTTAACCTGTTATTGTACCCAAAAGTGAATAGGGTGCTGTTTACAATTTTCCTTGCCAGAAAAACATGACAGAAATACTGTAAAGGTATCAATTTTCGTGGTGTACTAATTTTCCACTATTTCCACTATTTTTGCAGTGGACTGAAAATGCAAAAATAGATTCTGCAAAATTGATTTTTTATGCTATGTAACCTTACAACAAATTTTTAGTTGAGTAGACATATTCCTGGGTACTTAATACATGTAGTTTGTTTTGTCTTTATAAAATCATTACAAATGTTTACCTCGGACCTCAAATGAAACTTTTATGTTGCACAGTTGTATGGATCAAGCTTTTAGTAGACAGTAAATACTGTTGCATTGTTTAAGCGTAGATATTAAAATGTCCTCTTGTGCAGAAATTTTGCTTATGGTCCAATGTCATGGAATGTATTACTGAGCTGATTTTTACTTATATTTTTAAAAATAATTAAAAATCTGGCACATTATGTTGACAGGTTGTAGTGACAGATTTAAAAAATCCACATTGGCGATATTTCTTCCCTTGTGGTGAGTGGCTATCTCGGAGAGAAGGAGATGGGAAAATCAGTCGAGATTTAGTTGGCAGCAAAGATGAATTTGCACTGAGGAAAGGTGAGTTTAAACCATGAACAACTTTAATTAGGATGAAAGTATTTTTAATTTCTTTTTAAGAAAAAAGATGTAGAACTCCTTAAAACTGAAATCTTTTCTCTCCCTTGAATGGAAACTTATAAATATGACTTTAATCTTTCTTTAAAGCAAAAAAATATGATTTTTCCTCTATAGATTATAAATATACAATGACAATATTTACTGGAGATAAAGCTGGAGCTGGTACAGATGCAAATGTTTATGTTACACTGTTTGGGGAGATGGGAGACTCTGGGGAGAACTTCCTGAAAAAATCGTTCAAGAGGAACAGGTAAAATATACAACAGTTTTTCATGAATTGCTTACATTTAAAAAAAAATCTTGATTAAGTCTTTTACTGATACATTTTTCAACAAATCCATGTATTGGCATTTGAAATTGTGTAGTACACATAATAATTAAGTACACAGACTATATAGTAGTTTTGATATTCTATATAGAAGAACTGCTTGATGTTTTCAGTAACTTGAGAATATGAAAATATATTACCAGTACAGATTAACTGCTATCAGTTATCACAACTGTACACAATGTTCACTATTTCTTTACAGTAAGAATGAATTTATTCTGAAGTGCCCATGTTTAGGGAGACTAGACAGAATAAGAATTGGTCATGACAACTCTGGTTTTAAAGCAGGATGGTATCTGGATAAAGTAAGTATCAATTCTATCTCTATCTGTAGGAGACAATTAAAGAGAAGGTAATTAACTGTAGTTAGGGGAATCGTTAAAATTAATAACTAGGGTTTTATCCCTAGAACATTTATACTTTTGTTAATTGATCTTTTTAAAAGTGTAATTTGTTGTCATTACATGTTGAAGGTAGACTTGTAACAAGTCCCTTTATATATGAAAAGTTAATTGATTGCATGTATTTGTCTGATAGTAAATCCACTAATTATCACTGCATAGAGCAGCATTTAGTCATGGCTTATCAGAGAGGTTTATTACACAGATTTTCTGTGCCATATACATAATAAAGAGGGACTTGTAGCAAGTCTAATGTTGATAGTTTAAAAATAGATTTTTAAGAAATATCAGCATTTAGATTGAACTAAATCAATTTTGAAGACCCAAATAACTTTGATGATTTTAATATAGAAACACTTAAGTAATGTTATTACAGCTGTTCATGGTTTGTACAGTGATTAAATGATAACAGATGTATATACATAGTCTTTGTTTAGACTTATAGGAAAACTACATGACTGATAACAAATGTAATCCATCAAGTAACTGTCTGAAACATTCTTATTGTCCTCTGCCAATCTCCTAAAATGAGCTATTAATTAAAATATACTCTTGTCCTAATGAATGTTCTGTTGTTTTGGACTACCCCTAAGGCACAACATAGTGAGTTTTCTCCCTTCACATGAAATTATTTCCCTTTGTCACCTATGGTAGAGATTTTCCGCATTCATACCACCTTGGTGTTGGAGTCATAAATGATAGGAATCCAAGGTGGGGTTTCTCGTCCCATTGTTTCCTCAGGAAGGCTGTAAGGAGATAAAACATGAGTAACTCAATGGTTAACATAAGCTTTTCAGATAATTGATAAAAGATAATTAGTTTAAGTTACAAAAACATACTTCTGCATTGTCTTTCATGCAAAATGTTCTATAGTTTTGTCCGCTATTGTAACATGCAAGGTCACATACATTTTGTTATACTGGTGTCTGCACTTCTGTTCATCACAGTTTATGGAATCTACTCCTTTGAAACCGATCAACAGAATTTGTTCAAATTTTGTGGGATTATTATTTACCATATGTAGTTGATCATATTGTGCTACCATTTTGTTTGACAAATTTTAAAGTCCTGAGGTATGGAACTTTTTCACTTCCTCTTAACTTGCGGCTGGGGGTGGGAGGCACATGGCTACGCAAAAAAAATCTTGTTACTTCGAAAATCATTCTGCTCTTTATAGTTAGAATATAATACTAATAAAAATCATTGAAGTCTAGGTGAAAGTTGAATGTAAGGACCCTTTTTTCTATCCACTTCTTCCTTGACGCAAAAGATGATTAAATCTTATTTAAATAAATAAAATAATCATTGCTTATAATTTGTTGAGAAATGTTTTGCATGTACAATTCTCATGCATTCACATGCTTATCTAATTGGTAATCAACATGATCTTTCTCTGTGTGATTGTTTATTCAGAACTTTAAAATTTCATGGTAGAAAGGAGCTGTGATGAGAACAATCCCCTAGACATATATAACTTACATTGATTTGATGAACAGGCATGAAAATTATCACATAATTAATAGAATGATAAATCAGATGTTTGTACCTTGTGGTACTGAAGTAAAAGCCAAGGTCATGCCAATGAATGAAACATGTCTTGTTAATCAATTAACAGTATGTTATTGTATCTGGTCTGTCTTTTGGTTCAGTGTGATTATAGTCTGATATAGTTTTATCATAGATATTTAGGATATACCAGTAATTATTAGTAAATAACTTACACAATCAATGAAGTTTTGATACAGGAAATGTGGTTTCATAAAGGGTTTAGTGTACTAAATTTGCTTTTCCTTTTTTGATTTTAGTTTGTTTTTGTTGAAGAAAAATGATCTTATGAAGAGATTTCGTTTTGTGTTGAAGTTTGTGTTAAACCATCATAAATAGATAGTTTAAGTTGGCATACTAGTAACAGCATTAGAATTGAACAGATAAATATAAACAAAACTAACCTTTCATGCCCATTGGTGACGGGTGCTTAATGTCTACTTTAACTTCCTTCTCTGTTTCACCTCCAATGAATTGACAGTGGTCTTGTCCATATCCATATTGGTCAGCAATATCCAGAAATTCTTCATCAAGTGAATTGCCTAAGAAGATTTTGTACCTAGTTGGAGAGCAGAGCTGTACCCCAACATATGTCCCAAGTCCATTTTTTGTTACTTTGTTACGCTTGACTAATTGTTTTTTGTTACAAGCATTGCTCAGCGAGTGTTGTGTAAAGTTGAATTCTATCCATCTGTCATGACCTAACTTTTGTTCTAAGTGGATGAGGTCTAACACTTTATTCATGAGATCATGGTTGTTTTTTAGGATGGTTTGATTTCGTTCAATTTCTAGTATTCGTTGTGCATGATCCTGGAGGGATGTTAGCTGCCACTCAATACTTTGAGTTTTAGAGTTCAGTTCAGATAGTTTTATGTCCAATTTTCTGTACCCAGTTGATGAGTTTTTCTTCAAAGCTTCAATACTTCTTTCAGAAAATAAATAGTCCATTTCTAGGTCTTGTAGCCTGTCTTCCAAGTCAGCCACATTGGTTTTCTCAGAAATTTCTTCTTTAAGCCGATTTTCAAGTTCGCTGATGTCAGACTTCATACTTTCAAAGTTGACATGAGTTTCATTATGGTTGTGTATGATTGTTTTCTTGAAATGATTTACTAGAGTTAGTGATAGGTTGCTCTGTCTTTCTAGCTGAGAAATTTTGTTCTCAAATGAAGAGACACTTGACTGAATTCCCAACAAACTCATTTCTAAATTAGTTTTAATACTCTCTACCTTAGTCTGGATTTTAGAATCAAGAGCCACATCATTAGTGTAACTATCTATTCTCCTGTCCATTGATTGAATATCAGTTAGTATCTGTGATACTGTCCTATTTAGTATTTTTATATTATCAGAAAAGTTAACTTTTTGTACAAGTCTAGTAAGATCATGTTGTTGATCTGTGAGATTTGATGCCAATCCTTGGAATTTCTCATCCAGACTATTAGTATTGTCACCAAGTTCTGTAACTTTTTTGTCTAACTTAACACTGAAGTCTCCTATAGCCTTCTCTAGTTTTGCTTCAACTTCCTTTCTCACTAATTCAATTTTATCATTGATTTCTTTTGCCATATTCTTTTGTGCCATGCTTTGAAGCATATTGATGGTCTTTTTTAAACTTTCTGTTAGTATATATGGGTTCTCAGATATTTCTGACTTGGTAGAATTTCTGTTTGTTATGTTTGTAGTAGATTCAAAGTCATTTGTAATATTTACAGAAACTTCACTTTCCAAATCCTCCACAGAAACATTTACATTATCATTTATTGTATGAATTGTTCTTGCCATTTCTTGCATTGTTCGATCTTTGGTGACACCTTGATCAGCGGCCATATTTAGCATATTTATTTGTTGATTGACTGGTTGTATGGAAGCTTCTTCACTTATATGCTCTCCTATTTCATCAGAGGAACCTATTTCTTCATTTTGGTCCAGCATTTTGACTGTCATTCTATTTTTCATACTTTTAAGAATTTCTTCTTTCACATATTGCATTTCAGCCAAGATAAGTGGTTTGATGGCAGATGTTAGTTTGTCATCTGTTAATGTTTCCATCTTCTCCTTATTGTTTTCTTTTATGATTTCTTTAAGTAATTCTTTTCTAAGGTCTTCCTTCATTTGTTGTAGTTCAGCCATAACATAAGGCCGTAATGGGTCAAGAAGGGTGTCAGGTTCACTTTGTTGTGTTTTCTTGTTGCTTTCACTAGTTTTAGAGAGAGCTTCCTCTAAAGCTTTAATTTTACCATCCATGTGTTTGAAATAAGTAGATTCTTTTGCTATCATAAGTTCTAGTTGTTCCACTTTATCATTATAGCGATTCATATTTAGTACTATCTCAGGTAATCGTATTTCAAGAGCACCAACAAGTGTTTTATAATGGTTGAATTGTGATTCCATTGACTGCATTTTACGTAGTAACTGTTCATTCATACTACAGTCACTTTTTATACTTTCTTTAGGAATAGTTAGTGTCAGAACACATGATTCCTGACCTTTTTGTACTGACACCTCAGACTGTGGTGCTCCAATGGTGTTACAAATCCAAAATGAAATAAAAAATAAGCCATGCACAAATCGTGCGACTTTTCTGAAAGCATTAATTGTGAACATTGTAAAATTTAGTGTAGCCAATGGCGGCACAACTTAAAGCTTTCCTACTGTACAATACTATATGTTGGTCATTACTATAAATATAAATCCAACTTGAAGATTCTGGCCATGCCTGTGTTAGTCATTTCACAATTGTAAACAATTACATAACTGTAAGTACCACACTTCCTTTGTATTAATGAACTTCTCTTATCTTCGGCAGTTCATTAAAAAATCAGGCAATTTGTCTGCGTTATGTTTAGTGTCAATTTATACATCACAAGGAGTTTACCTTCAAATCATGTTGAAATCCTCTTCTGAAAAATCTCAAGTTACTTATTATTCACAAACAGAATGAACTTATGTTATTGTTTCTGAGCACACTTCCTCTTACCTACTTTTCTTGAAGCATTTATGTCAAGATGTTGAATTCCTTTCTCTCTCTGATCTTTCTTTTTCTAGAATATGGTTGTATCAGTTAATAGCCTGTTTACACATGTATATATCTCCCCACAGTATATAATCTGTTCCCTGAAGGTTTACTCAGCAGGGAGCCAGAGATAATGGAAATTTCACCTGGTATTCTTATAAAGGTGTCAAGGCTTTCAGTTTTGGGAGAATTACTTCAAAGGAATCTATCTTAAAGTCAAATTAATTAGTTTAGAATCAAATTATAAAATCCAGTTTTCTGATAATTTGTTGATTTGATAGTGATTTTCTGGAGTTTCTTACAGAAATTTCACATAAAAATTAGTTCTACACCTGCATAAAATTTTGATATTATGATTACATAAATTACATAACTATATATTAATTAATAATACTAAATTACTGAAGAGGAGAAAGTTAAAAATTGAATGGATATCTAAAGTTCAAATTTTACAATAAAGTGAAGACTTTTTTGTGTATTATTTAAGGCTGTTTTTTTTTATAATAAAAAGATAAAAAATGCAAACCAATAACTGTTTACACAGACATATTTAAGTAGCCGTCTTTGTAAGAATCATGCAAAATCTGAAAAATGTGATATACCCCAAAAAAGGCTACATATTTTTATTTTTGTAATTAAGTTGTTTTATGGGTCTGTACTGTGAAATGAGTAATTATTCATTCAAATCTGCCTGCTCTTAGGACATAATCAACATTGAAAATCCAGTAGATTCTATTGTATTTGAGCGTCATTTACAGAGTTATCTCCCTTAATTTGGAAATCTACAGTGCATTCTATATAATTTTTATCTCCTAAGAGCACGGGTTATATGAAAAACCACATATTATTTTCTGTTAACTATGACATTTCAAACAAAATATCAAAAATAAAAATATGTAGGCTTTTTACCCATGAATCACATTTTGCATGATCCTTAGCTGGAATGCTACTTAAAATAATTGAAATGCTTTTTCAATAAGAATTCATATTACCCCCCATTTTTTGGTTCTGTACTAATGATAATGGTATAAACTAATTGAATGCTAATGGTCAGGGATAGGCTTATCTACAGTTAGGGTGTTGAATTTATTACTTATCCTTTATCAGATGGTATAGATTGATATTTTTGTGGAAAGGTTCTTTTCCTTATCTCTTTAACTACATGATGTATATATTTTAGTAGAAGTCAGTTTTCATATTAAGTGGGTGGAATAGATCTGACACAGATATTGCAATACACCACATCAGTAACCATTAAGCTATATTTTCATTAACATTTTTGGGGGTTTCTCCTCTATGATAAATAGATAAATAGAGAATTGACTTGTAAAACTAGATTTTCACACTTATTACCATTTTAATAGTATTTTGAACGATACTTTTTTAAAAAATTTTTCAAAAACCTTACTCTGTTATGAAAAAAAAATTCACAGTTATCTGTAAATGAAAAATGGACTTAAGCCAGGATTGGGTAGAGAGATGAAATGATTGTATAAAATCCTAGGTGTAAAGATAGTGGGCTTCCATAGGTGTCTTATAAACTGATTTCTAATGTCTAAGTTGGGTAAAACGTCTTCTTGCAGACAGTTTTTGTTATGTCATACAAATGTAGTAATTTAAAAATCAGGTTTTGATTGTAACACTGGTCTTCTCAATTAATCAAACATTCCCATCATAAAAGTCTAATTCAATAAATCAAACAACAATATAGAATCATGTAACTACTTATTCTTCCAATATACACATGATTAATATCAGAGATGATTTTTTTACCAGGTGATAGTTGATGACACCCAGAACAATATTGTATATGAATTCCCATGTTATCGTTGGTTTGCTACTGATGAAGATGACAGGCAGATCTCTAGAGATTTGTTGGCAGGAGTTGGACCAACATCCTCTGCTCCAGGTTTGTATTGTATGTCTAATCCAATACATTAAAATGCCTCATATCTTCAGTCATCAAAACTAATTCTAAATATTTAATGGACCCAGAAAGCAGGTCATGGTTGAAACCAGAAATATCCTAATAACCTGTCTACTGACTAACTAAAGATTAGATGTAGATATATTGTGTATCAACATTTGCCACATTGCATCATTCAAATTGTTCTTATACACTTGAAAGCAGTTTGTTGCACCTGATTTATATCACCGCATGACAACATAATGTCAAACTGGTGGCTGTAAGGAAAACAGCCTTGCCAGAAAATATCATCACATATTTACCCTAGTCTGACAAGATATGGGGGATAATTATATGGGAAACCACTACATATATTGTATGGGTCACCAATGCAACAAGAAGAAGAATATAAAAAAAGTTTAATTTGTTATTTTTCAAAAAATACCAGACAAGGGAAGAAAACTATCCCTTGCCATCAGCTGTTTGATTATGCCAAATTTCAATTTAAAAAGTGGCCAATTATTTCATGCACAAAGGTCTTCTTCATTAGCGTTCCCATATCTTTCTAGTTCTGTTACTTCTGACATTTCTGATACTCAAACATTTCCTTTTTTTCAAAATTGATTTGTCATGTTAAGTTACATTGAGCAATAAAACAAAAGAATTTCGAATGATATTTTGGCAGGGTAGGGCTCGCAAGGGTAAGAAAGCATATACATTAAAGTAAATCCCATGGCTGAGAGAAAAAAAGGCATACCTCTAGGGATATTCCAAGGCATCTGTAAAAATGAACAAATATGTTTGATATACACTCGCTATCCACCAATCAGAATCCATAATTCTTATGTATGGTGTAGTTCATATGTATATAAACATATATTACATATGGTGTACAGTCTTCATTGTTCATTTGTTATTATGGTCACATGATACAAATGATATTCCATGTACATGAAGCCTTGTTTCTAGTTTTAAATATATTGACACAATGTTTCTATTTATATGTATATTTACACTATACTTTTAAATTTAGATCTAGGTATAAACCATTCCATTCTGTAATTACTCTCAGCCAATTATTGCGGAAGGGCCGCAGACAAAGCAGACAAAATAAAAATACATTATGTTCTTCCTCACTACGTTCGTCCAAACATAAATCATTTCCGTTTTATAAAGGCAAGTAAAAAGACTAATATAGGAGGAGAGGCACACCAAAGTAATTCATTTAAAAAGAAAAATCAAAGCTGCAAGTTTGTCAGTGGCGACCATCATCCTCTCATGTCGTAGTAGTCTAGAAAATATAAATTGTATGAACATCATTAGAATTGATTCAGACAAATTAACTTACAAAACATAATAGTATTAAATAAACTTGTCGGACTGGTTTTGTGTGAACTCGATAACTTTAAATGATACAAACAGACCTTAAATACCCAACCTATAACCGAATTACTCATAATACTCCGCCCGCATACCCAATAAAACAAAAGGAAATATAATTATCATTATATTTTATATATAAATTAAGGACTTTCACTCAGTCGATATGTTATATATGGACCTGTTAGATCATATTAGCCTCAGACTTCATCCTCTGTAAAATGAATCTGAACAGGTCCATATGTAGCGTATTGACTTCTTGCATATGATGTATGGGTTCCCTACTATATATTCATTGTATGGGGTCACTACTGTACATAATGTGTAGGTCCCCTACTATATATTTATTGTATGGGTCTACTACTACACACATTGTATGGGTCCACTACTACACACATTGCATGGGTCCACTGCTACACACATTGTATGGGTCCACTACTACACTCATTGCATGGGTCCACTACTACACACATTGTATGGGTCCACTACTACACATATTGTATGGGACCACTACTACACATATTGTATGGGTCCCCTACTATATATTTATTATATGGGTCCACTTCTACACACATTGTATGGGACCACTACTACACACATTGTATGGGTCCACTACTACACTCATTACATGGGTCCACTTCTACACACATTGTATGTATCCACTACTACACATTGTATTGGTCCACTACTACACACATTGTATGGGTCCACTACTACACACATTGTATGCATCCACTACTACACTCATTGCATGGGTCCACTACTACACTCATTGTATGTGTCCACTACTACACTCATTGCATGGTCCCACTACTACACATATTGTATGGGTTCACTACTACACTCATTGCATGGGTCCACTACTACACTCATTGTATGGTTCCACTACTACACACATTGTATGGGTCCACTACTACACTCATTGCATGGGTCCACTACTACACACATTGTATGGGTCCACTACTACACTCATTGCATGGGTCCCCTTCTGTATATTTATTGTATGGGACCACTACTACACATATTGTATGGGTCCTCTATTATATACATGTATTAATTGTATGGGTCCCCTACTATATATTTATCTGAAATCCTGTGTAAACAAGACACCGTTTAATAGAATTTTGATCCTTGGAAAACTGAACTCAAAATTGAACACATTTTAAAGTCCAAAAGGGGTTTGGTTTAGACTGGCTTCAATGCATTTATATTGTATTGGTCACCATTGTATATCTTGTACAGTGCACTGTTAGGTCATTAATTGATTAAATGTCCTTTTTATCAGTTCTTTTCATTTATTCAATTTACATCATAGGTATTCCATACAGAATCACAGTTTCCACAGGTGATGAAAGAAATAGTGGAACAGATGCTCGTGTCTTTATTATATTGCATGCTGGGAAGGAAGGCAAGGAGAAATCAAGTGGAAAAATTTGGCTAGATGGTGGGAGCTTTGAAAAGAACAAGACTGATATTTTTGATATTGATGTGGGAACATTGCTCAGTCCAGTTACCAAGTTAGAAGTAGGACATGATAATGCTGGTGTTGCCCCTGGATGGTTTCTTGACAGAGTTGTGGTTCTTTGTTATGCTACAGGAATAGAACAAGTGTTCCTTTGTAACAAGTGGCTTGCCACAGATCAGGAGGATGGACTTATACAGAGAACTTTGTTTGAACAGAGAGCTATCAGAAAACAGAGAGAAAAGAGTAAGTTTAGTTCATGAAAATAACCTTAGATAAATGCTTATTAAGCCTTGCATGTAGGAAGTGTATGGGTAATTCAACTTGCTTTATTATTTTGGGAAATAAGGAGAGTTTGAAAAGCATGGTACTGGGAACAACAGGAAAATGTTAATTGATAGTACTCTTAAAAATAAGACCTTACATGGATAATGTTTCAAAGAATTGATGGGTGAGAATTGCAATATGATATGACAGTGGTTTCTAGAATGTATATTCAGAATGTTTCTTGACATTGTCTACACTTCACTTATCATATCAAATAAAGGAAATCATAATAAAGATTATACAGACCAAAATACCACTAATGTCAATACAATTTAATGCACAAGGAAGTCAAATTACACTGTTTTTTTTTTCTTTAGAGTTACCATGGAATATCTGGATATACACAAGTGATATTAAGTTAGCTGGAACAGATGCCAATGTTTATATCTGTGTATATGGTGAAAAGGGCAAATCTGATGAAATCTTACTAGAAAACAAAACAGACAATTTTGAACAAGGCAAAGTTGACTATTTCAAGAGAAATTTTGTGGACATTGGGAAACCTTATAAAATCCGAGTCTGGCATGATCAAAGTGGCATGCTGTCTGGGTGGCATCTTAATAAGGTATAGTTGTTGTCTCATGGGGGGGGGGTTACTCATAAAATCACATAAGAATTAGGTAAGGGAAGCTTGATATAGGTATGAGTTAAAACAATTTTGAGCTCAAAGTGGCTGTAGAATAAAATAACAAAATTATAGACATTAACCTTGTGTTATATGTATGCAAGGATCATAATCCTGATATTAAAATTTGCATTAATGTGCTCATCAGTTTGTGTTGAAAAGAGTTGAATGGTATTATACACCAGTTGAGTTGGAGAGAAATATTCTACAGTGAGAGGGATTTTGGAATATTATATACATTTTTACAATTTGTTCTGAATTATTGAAAGTTAATCATTAAATGAAATGAAAAAAAAAAATTCTACGATTTTTTTTCATTTTTTTTTTTTTTGCTTTTTTTCACAGATTTGAAAGTGGGCACTATTTTGAAGTTCATCTTGGTATAAAAAAAATACTGATTGAACCTAAATATGTAAACATATTGTTTCAGGTTGAAATTGAGGATATGATGTCAAAGAATCGTTTTCTGTTCACCTGTGACCGCTGGTTGGCTGATGATGAAGATGATCGTGAGTGTGTTAGAGAAATGCCTGCCACTGGGTCCACTATAGAGAAGCCTTTACCATGTAAGTCTGGACCTCTGTTTTGGTGATTGCCCAGTAGAAATATATTTTTAGAGTTTATATTGAATCCCAATACACACTTTTTCCATTTAATCTTATGAAGCCTCTTTGCCTTCGGGTAACTCCTTGTAAAATACTGCTACATGAAATATTGGTTCTGGGTATGTTGTTTTGATATTAATTACAGTTTACAGACGCCACAATTGTAATGAGCACATGCAAGTAAATGGGTTGCAGTATGATTACAATAAAAATTCATGTGTTCAGAAGGGATATGTCATTGGGAGAATGTATAATTAAAAGGAAGTTGATAAAATGTGTTTGTGAAAAATTACAACTGGATAATGCCAAATTTAATATTCTTCTTTTTGGTACTTTTCCAGTGGTATTCTATATAGTTGAAGTGTATACAGGTAGTGTTAAGTATGGTGGAACAGATGCCAATGTATTTATCAGTATATTTGGTGAACTTGGAGACACAGGGCGTAGATTCCTGAAAAATCCTATGTCTTCCAATATTAACAAGTTTGAAAAGGGACAGGTAGGTTGATGTGGTTTTATCATAGTGATATTATTGATGTGTGTAATGTAAGAATAAGGCTGTCAACATTGCATAATTCTTAAAAAGTTAGAGTACATTTAAAAAACACTACAGGATATACTGTGGTTTCATTATTATTTGTCAGGTATTTATTTTCGTGGCTGGTATGGAACCATGAAATCAAGAAATCAATAAAAATTTGTCTTAGTGAATAATAAAAAAAAACAATCTACATGTAGATAGAGAGACTTTTGATAAACCTTGTCATTGCAGAAGAATCCAAACTATTGATGTCTTTTGATTTACTCGTAAACAGAGAGATAAAAATGGGAGTCATAATCTCCCTACAAATATGCTATATACATAACTTCCATTAACTTCTGTCTCAGTTGTCTGTGACAGTGTTGTGAAGCACCTTACTGCAAATAACTAAATGCTTACAAAATGTTTGGTTTTTTTTTATCCAGCAAAAATGGTTTGGCTTTTGTAATAGTTTTACTGGAAAAGCTGATAAATAGTTGATTTAAAAAAATATTCATCTACTAACCACTGATTCAAGTACCCAAGGAAATGACTTTTTTCCTCTACTGTCAAAAATTTATACCATTAAATTCAAGGAAACCACAGTATATATTTGCTATTTAAAGACATTTATAGTTTTTTTGGTTTTTTTTTTCTGAAATCAGTAATTTTCTTCTACTAAAAAATAAAGTATTAAATAATCATTCAGGTTGACTAAGATTTTTTCTACATCATGAATGAATCCAGTTCATAATTTAATTGTATTAGATGTTAAAATGGATTTGAACTCCTCATTACTCTTTCATTTAACATGAATTCTTTCATATTAAGATCATTTTAAATCATCAATTATCATTTTCTGTGAAGAGTTTTCCTATTGTAAATGTGGCAAAAGAGCTTGATATTGGTATCAATAAAACTAATGTTTATTTTGTATAATAAATAAGATTATTTTACTTTTGCAATACTAACACAGATATTAGAGAAAGCCGGTGAATGCTTCGAAGCTTCTAGTGTAATTTTTAAAAATTTCTCATTATGTTGGTGGTAGTTATTATTTCCCCTATATACAGAGTAAATGTTGCATTATCTCCCTTGGGGTAGCTGCATGAAAAGGTCATTCATTAGATAAAAAGTGCATGATTTTGTATCTAAAATGGGGATAGAATTGTAGTCTTGATTACATTCTGCATGTGAGAAATGTTAAACATGTTTCACAGTCTAATTTTTGTTGTCATAATCACAATTGTACAGTTTCACAGAAAATTGTTGTAAATAATAGTAGATTAAATATCTCAACATCATCCTACTTAAAATCAGTAGCCTGAAAAAGAGGGTTATTCACAGTAATTTTATGTAGGTAATGGTTACAAAATAACCCATGTCCATCTATGACCAGTTCCTTTCTAATGATTACAAAGATGCATGCTAATTAGATGCTTTGCCAATTTCAGCATGATTTGTATCAATTTGACAGTAAATTTGATTCCTGTATTAGTGAGATATTAATGTATAGAAATAGTAATGGCTGAATGTTATAGGACTTACGTTGCTTACATGTGTACTGTGCTTTATAGGTTAGATAGTAATTGATTTGTAAAGTAGATGACCACTTATTGTATGGTTAAAACCTATTGTTAATAGTAACACTTGTATAGTTTACATCATCAGAACTAATTTGTTTATATTGAAAGGAAAGTTGTAGAAAATACTATTGTACAATCATTCATTGTCAAATATTAAGAAATATGATAATGGAATCAGTAGAAAACTGTAGCATGTAGTATGCACAAGGCACACATTTGCTATCTTGCAAATCAGTTCTAGATGTATCTCACATGTGTGTATGATGATACATTTGTAGAAAGATGTTTTCCGAATTGAGGCTGTGACCCTTATGAACTTGAAGAAGATAATAATAGGGCATGATGGGAAGAATCCAGGTTCTGGTTGGTTTCTTGACAAAGTCATTGTCAAACAGGAAGGAAATAACAAATATGACACAACATTTACTTGTGAAAGGTATTTAGAGATTAGCAAATATTATATATAAATAATGTATCCTTGAATAAGGTTCTTACTGTGACCTTTTGGACGTGACAGTTATAGTCTTGCTACCATTATTATTTCAAAAGGAAGGCATGAAAGCTGATACAATTTTTTTACCAATTTACCTATGATGTTACTGTTTGATTTTAAATGAATACAGTTGAAAATTCAGACTGAGGAAATATTAACCCCTTCCAGACAGGTGTTTAAAATTATGTTTGAAACAGAACTAAAGAGACTTAAATATCTGCTTTATACATGTTTTTTTGTTTATTCAGAGTTCACTTCAGATAGGTTTTAGACTGGTTTCATTGTAACACAACACATAAGTTGATTATTTCAGATGGTTAGATACGGATGAAGATGATGGTCAAATCATTAGAGAAATAACAGCTTCTGGTGTACAACTGTTATCTAGTAAGATTCTTACTTATATTTTCAGAAACCAGTACTTGTATTTTATCTATAGATACTTTATCATGTAGACAATAAATGAATTTGTGTCATTATTGTACGAATATTAAAATAGACGTTTTTCCAAAACGTGTAGAAGAAGCCTATCATTTCCCAATCTTTATTTGAGTTACATATTGTCAATTGAACTGCATATTATTAATCAGGACGGCCTAAAAAACATAGATATCAAATTTTATTGAAATAGGAAAGCTTTGATTTTTTTACCGTGGTGGCAGCCATATTGCAAATGGAGGCTGATACATAATTCCAACTGTAAATTGAGCTGTATATTATAAATGAGGGCTGTTTAATATACCTAGATATCAATTTTCATCGAAAATGGAGAATTTTGAATTTTCGACTGCATTTTGAAGGCAGCTAAGACACACAAATTGTTTTTAAAGGATATAATATGAACCTTAAAGCTTAATATGTAAACCAATTTTCATCAAATTCTAATCCGCAGTTTTTAACTTAATTATGGTAACTATAAACCATATAACAGATTATTTTTTTAATTTTTGCCTTTTTCATATTTCAGCAACCACATACAATGTGTATGTGAAGACTGGGGATATTAGTAATGCTGGTACTGATGCTAATGTTCATATCAAAATCTTTGGGTCTAAGAATGATACTGGAGAGCTGAAACTACGCATGACTGAAAATACATCTAACAAGTTTGAAAGGGGAAGAACTGACCACTTTAAATTGGAAGCATCTGATATTGGAAAGGTACAAGCTTTTTAGTCTTGTTAGTGGGAAGAATTGATATATAGTTTACTTCATAAAAATTTTGCCTCATGTTGTTATATCATTTCACTATTTAAATTGATGATGGAGTTTCAATTTGTGCCATAAAATGAATGAGACAGATTTGGTGGCATCAAGAGGCAATGTCATGATAATTAAAATATTGCATAACATTTAAAATACCTGTTCTTGGAGGAATTACTATAACCACGTAATATTTATCAACATTTCAGATCAAGAGAATCATAATAGGTCATGACAACTCTAAACCTTTTGCTAGCTGGTTCCTGGATGAGGTCAGAATTGACATTCCTTCAAGAGGGGAGCAATATGTCTTTGCTTGTCATCGATGGCTTGGGAAAGATAGTGAAGATGGTAAATCTGAGATTGAAATTGAACCATCATTTATGGAGGATAGAGAAAAAAGTAAGTCCTTGTAGCTAACAAAGAAAAAAAACTAGATGTATTGGTGATGGAAAATTAAGGTACAAATGCACTTTTTAGATATTTGAAATTGAGGAAACATGTTTGCTCTCCAGTGGTAATTTTTGTTATAAACAACAACAGTGCACTGACTGCATAAAACTGATATATGGGTGAGGCTTACAGCTGTGGGAAAATGTGAAGCTGTGCCTAGCATTTTCACCAGTTCAAGCTGAATTCATATATCAAAGTTTTTGCCAAATCTGTGCACTGTTAACTAGTATTTTCACCAGTTCAAGCTGAATTCATATATCAAAGTTTTTGCCAAATCCGTGCACTGTTAACTAGTATTTTCACCAGTTCAAGCTGAATTCATATATCAAAGTTTTTGCCAAATCTGTGCACTGTTATTGTCTTTATACTGCAACAAAAATGAAAAAAAAACATTTTTTAAGCAAAAAAAAATAATGTTTTTCATTCAAAACAAATGACATCCTGGTAACTTCAAAACAATGCAACATTTATTACATCACAACATAAAATTATATTCAGTCAGTGACCATATATCAATTGTAAATATACGGTCAATTCACTTTGACTGCTCGAATAGAACAGTAGCAGTATAAATATATTTATTTTGTTGCACAACTATGAGATTATTATTGTTTGTATATTTTTTTTTGGGGGGGTACCATTTTTTATGGTTTTCTTTATCTGCTAAAATATGAATTTCATTTTAACTCTTTTTTGAACTTTTCAATTAAAAGCTAAATTACTCTACTTAAAAACTATTTTATTGTATGCATATTCAAGAATGTTTTTTATTGCACTGAATATTTGATGAGTTAAGGTTTTCAGATGGAAGCTATTTTATTGGTTGTAGTATTTTTTAAGATGGTTTAGACTTTGTCTTTAAGTTAAAAAAAATAAGACTTAATTTTTTGTGGTTTCTTTTATTCCATTCTAAATAATTTTTAAGTCTTTCACTACAAATATCACTTCACTTTGGTAGTATACAATGGAAAAAACAAAATTGCAAAAATTTTGATTTTTTTGACTGAAGGAAGTTGCTTCAGAATGTATTCACTTAGCAGTTGTCAATTTTATTCGTTTTGTTAGGAGCAGGAAGAATAGGTAAGCATCATACATCCTGACCAAAGTGTGTATGTGTTAATTCAATGTTTTTACACTTGTGTATTATTGATGTTTTACTATTGTTTGGCATGATTGCTGTTCTTCTATTCATTACTACATGTTCAATTATTGACTTATACAACCCCTGGTATTATCCCAAATTTTACGCTTTCAGATTATTTTGAATAAACTTCAAGTCAATTTACCAAAGTCCTGGAAATTAAGTTTGGAAACTTGTGCATTATGTTAAGAACCATATATAGAATAGTCCTTTACACAATACCCAAGTTTCCCAACTTTTGTGTTGTATAGATACTACCCACTCTTCCAAACTTTGTGTTCTATACATACTACCCGTGTTTCCCAGCTATTGTGTTCTGTACATACTACACAAGTTTCCTTTTGTGTTCTATACATACTGCCCATGCTTCCGGACTTTTGTGTTCTATACATACTGCCCATGCTTCTGGACTTTTGTGTTCTATACATACTGCCCACACTTCCGGACTTTTGTGTTCTATACATACTGCCCATGCTTCCGAATTTTGTGTTCTATAGAGACTATGTTTCCCAAATATTCTGTTCTGTACATACTATACAAGTTTCCTTTTGTGTTCTATACATACTGCCACGCTTCTGGACTTTTGTGTTCTATACATACTGCCATGCTTCCGGACTACTGTGTTCTATACATACTGCCCACACTTCCGGACTTTTGTGTTCTATACATACTGCTCACGCTTCCAGACTTTTGTGTTCTATAAATACTGCCCACGCTTCCGGACTTTTGTGTTCTATAGTGACTGTTTCCCAAATATTGTGTTCTGTACATACTACACAAGTTTCCTTTTGTGTTCTATACATACTCCCCACTCTTCCGGACTTTTGTGTTCTATACATACTCCCCACGCTTCCGGACTTTTGTGTTCTATACATACTGCCCACACTTCCTGACTTTTGTGTTCTATACATACTCCCCATGCTTTCGGACTTTTGTGTTCTATACATACTGCCCACGCTTCCGGACTTTTGTGTTCTATAGATACTATGTTTCCCAAATATTGTGTTCTGTACATACTACACAAATTTCCTTTTGTGTTCTATACATACTGCCCACGCTTCTGGACTTTTGTGTTCTATACATACTCCCCATGCTTCCGGACTTTCATGATCTTTATATGATACACAGGTTCCTGACTTAAGTATTCTCAACATTAAAGACAGGTTTCTCGACTTTCATAATCTTTATATAAAACTCAGGTTACCCAACTTTCATGTTCTTTACAAAATACATATTTGCTCCACTTTCATGTTCTTAACATTATACTCAGGTTGTCCATTCTTTCACGTGTTTTACATAATACATGTACTTAGGTTTGTTTGTTCTTTCCAGGACTAAGGATTGATTGACTTGAAAAATATACTTGTAGTATGAAAGATTGTTACTTTCGTATTTTTTACCTTCAACACCCAACTTTGTTCTCATAGATTTATTGGTTTTAAGTTAGGATTAACAAATAGAGCCAATTTACTTATATAATGTGCCTTGTTTTTATCCCACTGGAATTAAGCATTACAGTTAATTTACTTGTATTGGGAAATTATAGAATTGTCATATTTTCATGAAACTTAGCGAAGACACACACCATGGCAATTCTAAATGGTACAAATGCATATCATAACTTTAATAAAACATATATCCCCTGTGTGTCATGTTAATGAGTATTCAATTTTTTCCATAGTGTAATTGGGGGATTTGGCTTCTTTATAAATTAACACTATGATTTTGTTATATATTGATTTATACAAGTTAATAAGAGTTAAAAGTATGTGTTTTAAACTTCCACTATATTGTATTGTGTTGTATGTTGCTTAGGTCTCACTAACCACTTCTAACGTTTCCATTACTTTACATGTTAAAAAAGTAATTTTCAGTGTCTCACTGTGAATTCCCAGGACAAATGACATCTTAAAGTTGCATACCGTTGCGAAGCTTGGAAAATAAGGCTTCCAAAATCATTATGCTAATGGTACGATGATAGTAGAAATTCTTCACAAAATTTACTTGAATAAATAATACTGAAAGTTCACATTTTTACCTGTTCTGCTAACTGACAGCATGGAGGCAAATTACTCACACATGTAAACAATGTTCATACATATTTGTAGTTAATTACATATATGATTTTAAAGTACACATTCTCAGCTTCATTTTGACTACTTTTAATCATAATACAAATGTACACACAAATAATGCAGTTACAATGCATATGTCTAGGTTCAGTGTGTTTTTGGTACTACATAGGGAGGTGGCCATTTGACCCGGAAGTGGTTAGTGAGACCTTACATTTACATTTATAATAAAGTTAATAATACTCTCTTTTTCTGCAAGATATATGGTTGAATAATAAGTGTTTATTTATGAAGATAAGAGACCAATAGATTTTAATTTTAATTAATGGATGTAAGTCTTTATAATAAATCAAGAAAAATAGGAAAAATCAGAAACATGTATGTCAAAAACCCACCATTTTGACAATATAATTTTGCCTCTACTTGATCTCTACATCTCTGGATTTGTTCAGAAATTTTTTAAAAGAATGTTAGAAAAATGAGACTTTTGATAAAGTTATCTGCCCTTGAAATCTTCAATTTACTAAAATGATATGAAAAATCTTGTATTTGTCTCTTTATTTTGATGGTACAAATAGGCAAATTTCACATTTAAAACATTGGGTTTTCTCATACAATGTTTCACCTACTGCTTGATTCTTACAGAGGCTGACATTAAATACACACTAAATATTGACATAATTATTTTGTAGGAATTCCTTACGAAGTTTCTGTATGGACATCAGATGTTTCTAAAGCTGGTACAGATTCTAATGTCTTTCTCCAGTTGTATGGTGTTGATGGCAAAACTGAAAAGATAAATCTACGCAACAGGAGTGATAACTTTGAAAGAGGCCAGAAAGATATCTTCAAGGTATAGCTTTAGTCAAAATTTTATAACATATACTGGTAGTAACTTTCATGGTGCTAGATATGGTAAGATTTTTAAAATTGAGGTATTACATGAAAGCATTCATTTACATTTACTTTTTCAGATATTTTAAGGTGATGAGTAAGATTTGTCATCTTTTCCATGGGCCTCAGAAAAAATGGAAAATTAGAATATTGCAGAAATTTCCTGCTATATATTCATAAAAGCAATAATGTAAACAGGGACAAGATACATGTAACTAATTCAAAGAATGTAAAATAATAGTATCTAAAGCTCACAGCTTTAGATTGTGTTGGAGTGGAAATCTTTTCAAAAATGCAGTATGACAGTTGCTTACAATCATGACGACTTTTTCCATATGACTGTTGCTGACAACAATGTCACTTTTTTTTCAGTATGACTGATGCTGACAATAATGACAACTTTTTTGGTATGACTGTTCATGATATCAGTGACAACTTTCTCCATATGACTGTTGCTGACTATAATGACAACTTTTTCAGTATGACTGTCATAGCAATAATGACAAGTTTTTTTGGTATGACTGTTGCTAACAACAATGACAACTTCTTTGGTATGACTGTTGCTAACAATGACAACTTTCTTGGTATGATTGTTGTTGACAACGATGACAGCTTTTTCCATATGACTGTTGCTGACTATTACGACTATTTTTTCAGTATGACTGTTGTTGATAACAATGGCACCTTTTGCTGTATAACTGTTGCTGACAACAATGACATCTTTTTCGGTACGACTGTTGCTTACAACAATAACACCTTTTTCTGTATAACTGTTGCTGACAGTTATGTCAACTTTTTTTCAGATTGAGGCATTAGATGTTGGACAGATAGTAAAGATTAGGATAGGACACGATGGCAAGAAACTAATGTCAGGATGGCATTTAAATAAGGTTTGTACTGTGATGGTGCTGCAACAAATTACAACATGGAACAGGCAATGGCAAATTTCTAAGTAAATATTCAGTAAATTAAAAACTGTTACATATATTCAAACTTTTTCTACAACATTTGAAAATACATGTTTGAATTCTTTCAAGAAAAATATTAGGTATAATTGTTCATATTTTTAGATTGATTTTCCAGATAAGAAGAAAGAGTAATTAATTTTGTGTTGTACAGCAAGTGATCAGACATTTGCTAGATTTTCTTCATGCTGTAACTTGAACAGGTTTTGATGAAATCTTTTCAAATTAAGTCATTTTGTTTCATAAAACGTAAGGTCTATGGTGAATTTTATAATATTCTATACCTAGTTTCTAATATTATTCTCATATACAGGTGCTACTTAGGAGGAGGCCAAGAGCAGGTACTAAAAAGAGAAAGAAGAAGAAGGGTCCATCAGAACAGCAGAAAAGACAAGAAATCCTTGCTGAATACATGCAGGATGAGTCTGGCTCTGATTTTGAGACATCTTCCTCTTCTAGGCGCAGCAAAGGTAAAGCAGCGAGGAAAATGAGGAAACAGAATCAGAGACAGGATGATTCAGACTCTGATGACAGTTCTCCTAGACGTAGAGGATCAACTAGAAATATGAGAAAACCAAGTCTTAAGAAAATCCAGGAAGAAGATGATGACGTTTATGATGGTGACGAAACTGAAGATTATTGGTTCTTTGTCAACCGATGGTTTGATACATCTGAAGATGACAAAGCAATTGAGAGAGAGCTTCTGCCTACAGATGAGAAAGGGAATCCTCTACACACATTAGAGGGTAAGTATTTTTTTATTACACATTCTGAGACAAGTCTGTTTTGACACAGATTTTGCTAGTAATCTCAGCTAAAACAATATCTGGATGCGGTATTTGGCTTTTAAATAATTCTTCTTTTTTACTTGTCATAGATGTAAAAATGAATCATATGTCAGACTGGAATGAGTGTTTAATTTTTTCAGAGGTAGAATACACAGTTAAGGTATACACAGGTAAAGTGGGTGGAGCAGGTACTGATGCCAATGTCTTTATCAACCTGTATGGTGAGAAACATGACTCTGGAGAAAGACAGCTTAAAGATTCTGCTGATAACTTCAACAAATTTGAAACAGGCAATGTAAGTACCATACAATAATGATACTAATATTGGTATACATTATTTTGAGAGGGTAATACAGTTAGTTTACAATAGCTAATCTTCCCTGAGGCCCTCATGTAATACAAATGGAATCAGATATTATATACATATATATGTCTGCTTACAAACAAGACAAAGTAGTACAAAAACAAACAAACAAAAAAACCAAACCAAATTAACATAAAAGATACATATTACTGTTACAAAAACATAGACACAGGTGTATTGTCTATACATAAAACACTCAAATACCTCCAGTATGGATAGAAATAATGATATTTGGTAGCAAAGGGAGGCTAGAAATATTTCAATGAATATTTTATGTATAAATATTCCTTCTGTTTTTTTAACGAATTCACAATTATATCAGAATATGTTGATCACTTAAGCCAAGATTGTCAGCCATGAAACTATACCCCAACTTGTTATCACAATTTTCTTGGGAGAAAAATACTAAGAAACTTATTATAGCATACTACCTTTTTTATCATTGCATGTCACATCTTGTGAATATAAAATGGTCTGTAGAATATTTGATGATTTAAATCTTTGTAGGTTGATACATTCAAATTGATGGCTATAGATCTAGGTAAACTGGTCAAGTTAAAGGTTCGACATGACAACAAAGGTGTAGGGGCAGCATGGTTCCTTGACAAGATTGAAGTCGAAGATACGAGGAGAAAGAAAACGTAAGCCAACTCAAAAATTTTTCTCTGTATAAATATAAATTTGAGGTTATACAGAGTATTATTTATTGATGTTTAACAGAGTGTTGACAAAATCATCTGTCTGAAAAATTTATTGATCATAGAATTTTTTAAACTTTGTTTTCAAAATCTGCACATGTTTGGTCAAATATTGTTTTTGAGACTTCAAAACATGAAAATGTGGAATTTTATGATAAGTATAGATTATTGTAGAGCATCTTCTGTTAAACAGTAAGTGTCTCTATGAAGAAATTGTGTTATTTCTCAATTGGAAGTTAAAAAAAGTATGTAATTTTAGCACTATATGAAAATATTTTTTAATAGTAATGATTTACACAATAAGTGACTCTGTATAGAATGTTGGTCTTCTGATTTTGCCTAAAATCACCAATATTGCTGTCATTAGGCAGATGTGTATTATAGATTAATGTTTTGACATTTTTTAAATTTGCCTATTTTTTTCTTAATCTTTTAATAGCTATAAAGATACCTGCTGTTTAAAATAATTAGACTATGTAACCTCAATCGTTTGTTAAAGTTATTTGATCATCTTTTCAATACACCAATTTGCATTTTCCCTAAAAAGTGTTGATAATTTAATACATACTGTGTTTTTAGGTTTTACTTCTTATGTCAGAAGTGGTTAGCTGTTGGTAAAGACGATGGCCAAATATCAAGGGAGCTAATCCCTGTTGACAAATCTGTCTTGGAGAAATCTGTTGGTAAAAAGGATGGTGCTAGGCAAGATGTAGCACTAGAAATAAAAGGTATGAGCTCACATTTTTATTTCAATTTATTTCAAATTTCTGTGAATGAACAGAAGATTCTTGTGAACATGTATGTTTTGTAAAACACATTGAATAAGATTGAGGAATTCAAGCTAGAATTTGTTTAGAAGAGGACAATTCCTATGAAGTAAAAATTGAAGTTGTGAACTTGGTAAGTTAGTTATATTTGAGGAAATTTTTCAAAAAAAATTACATGTACCTATTTACACAATAGGCTTAATTGGCAAGAAAGTGTATCATTTTGCTCCTTTGGATACATCTTGTGTCATCAAGTTAACAGAGAGCTGAGTACTGAAGAAAATATGTCTTAATCTAACCATGAAATAATTTCTGTATAATTGTAGCTGCCATGACAACATATTATACAAAGGTAGTGACAGGGAAAGTTACAGGAGCTGGTACTGATGCCAATGTCTACATTGTATTGTATGGTGAACATGATCATACAGGTACAATTTACATCAATGTTTACATTATACTGTATGATGAACATGATCATACAGGTACAATTTACATCAGTGTTTACATTTTACTGTATGGTAAACATGATCATACAGGTATTATTTACATCAATGTTTACATTATACTGTGTGGTGAATCATACAGGTACAATTTACATCAATGCTTACATTATACTGTATGGTGAACATGATCATACAAGTACGATTCATATTGATATTTGCATTACACGAACCAAAACCAAACAAAAAATACACACTCAAAGAAAATAAATGATATGATTTACGGTAAATGAGGAATGTCACAAATGCAAGCTTACATTTAGATCACTGTATAATAATTTCACCTTCAAGCATGTTAGTTTCAAATAGAAAGGTGTGGATGGGCTTGTTGTTAGTGTTGGAACAGTGTAGTCATATAATAAAACAATAACTTTGGATGAGGTTGATATCATGATTTATCAACCCTTGAGATCTATAATCATCTCAGCTTGTTGCCTCAGTTATTATTAGATCTTTCATAATATCAATCTCATCCTAAGTCATTGATTGTACAATATTTACTTTTAATATTGTATGGTGATTATGATTATGCAGGTATGATATGGAAGGATGGACTAGTTTGGGACTTAGTCCTTCATCCATCTTATTGTCTAGTATATGCCTGGTAATTTTGAATTTAACATGATAAAACAAAACATGTATATGTGTCCAAGGGAAAGGGTTATCAGATAGCTTTTCATAATTATTATTTTTTATGTCATGAGCTTATAGTGTTACTTTTTGTCATTCTCCTTTTTTAGCACTACTGAATGTTTCAACTGGTGTTGATATACTTACTTTATTTTTAGAAATAAGTGTCTAACCAACTGAGAAAACTGAGTTTCACATCATTTGTAATTAGGCTTGCAATATTTTATTTTTCAACTGCAAAAGAAGCAACCTGTTATATACTATTCTAGTTAATTGTGTCATTGTTTTGTAGATAAAATGTTCCTGAAGTCCTCTATGACATATAGGAATAAGTTTGAATCAGGACAGACAGATGAGTTTATCTTAGAAGCTGTCAACATTGGTAAACTACAGAAAATCAAGTTAGTCTGAACATTTATTTTCGCTATGGTTTAAGTTTACTGTCATAGTATAACTTTAGTTTAAACATATTTTATTTGAGCAAAACAAAATGGATTGGACATACTTATTTAGTCTTTTCCTCAATACAATATATAAATATAAATATAGAATACTTTTAGATATGAATTTCTCAGAACAGATTCAATCATCTTTCAACTGGTGTTGGAATTATGTATAATGTCAACAGTGAGACTGTTGCTATTTGATTTTTCCCACAGAATTTATCCTTAGTATGTGTCTGTAGTTTTATAAATAGTCATTTGAGAAACAGCTGCCTTAGTAATGACTCATCGACCTACAGATTTCTCTTGTTTACGGCTGCCTTAGTAATGACACACTGACCTACAGATTTCTCTTGTTTATGGCTGCCTTAGTAATGACTCACTGACCTACAGATTTCTCTTGTTTACGTCTGCCTTAGTAATGACTCATCGACCTACAGATTTCTCTTGTTTACGGCTGCCTTAGTAATGACTCACTGACCTACAGATTTCTCTTGTTTACGGCTGCCTTAGTAATGACTCACTGACCTACAGATTTCTCTTGTTTACGGCTGCCTTAGTAATGACTCACTGACCTACAGATTTCTCTTGTTTACGGCTGCCTTAGTAATGACTCACTGACCTACAGATTTCTCTTGTTTACGGCTGCCTTAGTAATGACTCACTGACCTACAGATTTCTCTTGTTTACGGCTGCCTTAGTAATGACTCACTGACCTACAGATTTCTCTTGTTTACGGCTGCCTTAGTAATGACACACTGACCTACAGATTTCTCTTGTTTACGGCTGCCTTAGTAATGACTCATCGACCTACAGATTTCTCTTGTTTACGGCTGCCTTAGTAATGACTCATCGACCTACAGATTTCTCTTGTTTATGGCTGCCTTAGTAATGACTCACTGACCTACAGATTTCTCTTGTTTTGACTCTCAGTTAATGAAATCTGATAATTCACTCTAAAATTTATGGTCTATTTGGTTTGGTCAAAGAAAAAGTTAAATTTCCTTCAAATATGAAAAGGGCTATTTGAAATTTAGTATAGAGACTTTTACAAAGAATTCAACATAGATATAAAGTTTTCACTAACTCCTTATTGAATTGTAGAATTGGCCATGACAATTCTGGTATGTTTGGTGCAGCATGGTTCTTGGACAAGGTGATCATTGATGCTCCATCTCTTGGCTGTAGTTGGACTTTTCCATGTAGCAAGTGGCTTGCCGATGATAAGGATGACTGTCAGTTAGAAAGAGAACTCTTCCCACAAGACTTAGAAACTGTAGAATATAACCCATGTAAGTATTTTATACATAAACTCTTCTTCAATGGTTTAAATTATTTTTACACTCAAGATGGTGATATAAGTTGCTTAGTTTAGTGTTAGCTTTGGGGAGCATATTAAAATCTAAATTTAACTCTCAAGAACAGTGGCATATATGAATTCAAAACTTTACTGAATGATAGATGGTTTACATCAAGTTTGTAGAATACTAACAAAATATAAAATATTGGAAAACAATGATTTTAATGGTGAAAAAAAAATTTCTTAGATACAGTAATCACACTCTAAGATTTAAAGAGGTACACGTATTTGCCTGTAGTTTATATCATGAAAAAAGGATGACATGATAAGTCTTGTTCCCATTGTGCAATACATGACATATACTGCTGATGAGAGGTTACTCCTTGAATCGCATGTACAGTATATGGAAGAGTAATCAAAGGAACCAAGGTTATAGCGGTAATCAAAAGAATGTAATCCAGGGACAAAGACCAGACATGGAAAACATACATACACAACAAAGAACATAAAGTAACTAAAATCATACATACAAAGTAACAAAAGTAAATGAGCAATTCGGACTCCACTAAAAACTGGGAGCATGGACCAGGTGCACCGGTAGGGTAAGCATCCTCTGCTTTTCTAGAAACACCCGCCGAGTTGCTCATAAAAAGTCAAGTCCGGGGTAGACAAACGAGGAAAGTAAAACTACGACCCGTTGAATAAATCAGTTTTCATGGTGCAGATGGAAATTTGCAATATATGATTTGAAATTTGTTTGTATTTTATATTTTATTGTTTATTGTTGACTACTCATTTTTTCACTTTGGTTTTGTTATCTTCTCTTGTGGACCATCACATAGTTATTAAACTGAAAATGTGCTGTTATGCATGCACATGCTTTTTAATCATCGTCCATATATTCACGCTGAAATGGAAGTGGGAGATTTAGCACATTGTAAAACCTACATTTAAGCCACCGTTTCATTTGAAGTGCCTGTACCAAATCAGGGTCATTGTGGTACCTGCTGCTCCGGTGGTGTAATATCTATTTTGTAAGATTTATTTTGGACTTGACTTGAGTATGATCAGATTAGTGCTGGTTAATTTTGTTGTTTACCCTTATTTAATAAACTAATAAAAATAGATTTTTATGAAATAAAAATGAAAAATGACTAGTTTTGATACAAAATTTAAGTCTGGTAACTGCATGTATTATTGAGTCGTTAGCATTGTACAGTTACTGCTCTTCGGTTAATTCTATATTTGTAAGTATCCCAAGCACTGTACAGTTACTGCTTATCGGTTAATTCTATATTTGTAGGTATCCCAAGCACTGTACAGTTACTGCTCATCGGTTATTTCTATACTTGTAGGTATCCCATATGAAGTTAAGACCTATACAGCTGATGAAAGAAATGCAGGAACATCAGCCAATGTATACATTTGTTTATATGGCAAGGATAAGATAACTGAAGAAAAACCACTGTGTTCTAAACGAGAGAGGGACGGAAAGTTTAAAAGAGGAAAAATGGATCTCTTTACTGTTGAGGTTTGTTTGTTTGTTTTGTGCTTTTTGAAACTGAAGTCAAATTTCTAAAGATTTCTGGTTTATTACTATATTCTTCTGTGTATTACCCATATCTGTGTATTCCATGCACCCCCTTCTTGGCAAGTGAGATGAACAAAAAAAGTTAGTTTCTGTGTAAAGCTTGCACTGGGAAACGAGGAAAAATCACCAGCAGAAGACCACATTGAAAGGATGAAATTATTCCGGTAAATTCTCTGAAATGCGTATCCTTTCATCATTAATCTTTTAAATAAGAGTATTTTGCTATGTTTCCCTGTGTTTGCAAGCCATTTATTAATTAAAATAGTTTATATAACGATGCATTGGATCCGAGTCGGAAATGTTTACATTTCCTGTTCGAATATAAATCGGGTATTTCACTAAAACAATGGCATCAGGTCCGACTGTTTATTAAAAAGATGTTTTAATTTGCCAAATTGTGTATTGATAACTGACATCTGGAAACAGTTCATCAAGTGGATTAAAGGATTAGTAACAATTGTTTCACCTTTTAAATTGTTTTTTGATAATTAAATGACAATGGGCCCCAGGACAGGTTGGCACTCCTTTTATTGTGTATTTAACGCTCCACCGCACACAGGTGAAGAGTTATAATTAGATGACATGTTTTGAGAGAACAATATCGTCAGTAAGAAGTTTTTCGTATGAAATGCAAGAATATGGTATTAAAGAATATTTTTAAGTTTATTTGTCCTATAGTAACAGAAACTGTACATCCTGGATATTTTTTTTTATTCTATTTTATTTTTAATTGTTTTTAAATCATCAGATATTTTATACCTTACAAAAGTATGTCTAGTTCTTCAGCCTTACTTGTTAAAATTGAAAATTAAATCCTACTTGAAATAAAACTGGAATTTTTGCTCCCATGAAAAAATAGTACTTGAACATCAGAAATTCATAAATTCATGTAAGGTTAACAGTTACATCATTTAGAATGAGGATATTTGTTATCTTGGTTTTGTTATATTTTCCATGTAAGACAACCCATGTAGACAGCTACATGTGACCTTGTTTTACAAGACACAATCAACCAATAAGATATTACCAAATGGTATGTCATAGATGATGTTAACAAAAGTGTTGGCAAAGTCATAGGTGATTTGTGATTTTGAAACATAACATCACAATAACTTTGTTGGTAATAATGACAGTATTCTCCCTGTCTATAGGTAGATTGTCATAATATGCAGCATTTTTTTTTAAGAACTAGGTATTTACCCTCACCCCTACCTATTGACACTCTGATATTTTGACACTCCTGAGAGAAATTTTTCACTTTATGCACTGCACTCATTTTAAGAACTCCCAGTTCTTCACTTGGGACTTGTGTAATGACTCATTATGCTCCAGTTCTTCACTTGGGACTTGTGTAAGGACTCATTATGCTTCAGAAATCTTAGTATCTTTACTTATACTTTGGAAATGAATTGACAACTTTTCTGCTTTGTTTGAACAGTTAGAAGATATTGGAGATAGTTTAGATAAGATAAGAATCTGGCATGATAATGAAGGCCTGACACCAGGATGGAAGTTAGATAAGGTGGAAATCAGAAAACTTCATGATTCTGGAAAGGTAGGCATGGTTACACTATTTAGGTATACATGTAATTCCTAGATTTTCTTGAACTACACTGGTGAATATTTGAGATTTTGCCTTAAATTTTATAGACATGATATGTATAGAGGTTATATCCTTATTGTATATTTAATCTTATCAACCTTTTTTTATTTTTCAACCTTACACTTAAAAAAATAACATGACTAGAAATTAGTACAATGCATATAGGAATAAGCTGTGCTGAAACATCTTTTATATCATAGTCATAATTTTGCATTATCCAGTTGGATTGTGATTCATTTAGATGCCGAATTATGGAGGTAGACCTAGAGTAAGGGACGTAACTCTGGAAATCATTGATATGTTTGTATCATATTCAATTACACCGAAGCCTATCAAGCTTTCATCAGAAACAGAATGAAGTCAGTCCAAATGACTTTGATGTTTACATGAGATTGATGTATAATGGTGAATACAAACATTCAAATGATTTATAAGAGTTGTATCCCTTACCCTAGGTCTACCTCCTTAAGAGATATACTTTTTAATTCCTATTGTTTCACGTATATTTTAGAAAACTAGGGTGAGTGTGAAACAAAATAAAGTTTCTTAGTAGTTACACCAGTAGTAATTTAAATGCACACACTCATACGACTATTCTTATATCTGACATCACTGAAAATAAAACATCATTATTATACAGCATAGGTGTAAATGGATAACTAATGATTATTAGAATGAAACGTAATGGGGTTATTTTTATTTTGTTTTGTTTCCTTCAAAAAAATCCCAAACAAAGGTAAACCAAGAAAAGTTTCCTCTCGTTCTAGAACGATTTTCAATTTTGACCAGTTTTACTACATTAAACCTACCCCATTATTTTAATATGTTACTTATAGTATTACTCATGTGCAAGTATATAACTCCTACCGGAAAAGCCCTTCATCTTGTAAACCAGTTTGTGTTCAGTCCTATGATGGTGCAGCTCAACCTAAATATTACTATGTTTTTTAGCAGAGAAAAATAAGATAATGATAATTGTTATCATCCTTTCATTAACATCTTCAACTGTTCTACTCTACTAATACCACTAATATCATGTTCAATATTAGTTATTTATTGAGGTAGAAATTGATATCTAATCTGTTGGTCTGCAGAATGAAACCAGGTTGCAGAGGAATGGAATTCGTCTTACCTTGATTTAATAACTATTACCTGATGAAATTTGGTTAACTTAAGTTTACTAACTAATAAAGTCCATAAGGTGGTTATCATTAATCAAGGGATCACCAACTCTATTCTTTGTAGTTTTATAATATACTCCTGTAATAGCATTGAATTGCCTTATTTCCATTTAATAGGAAATGTCTTTAACTTTTGGCATATGTTCCACTTGTAAGCCCATATTACTTTGTATAGTGTAGATACTTCTGTATGTTGGTCATCAGGGGCAGATCAAGACACTTTGTAAAGGAGGGGTGCCAACCGAGGTTCCTTGGAAAAAGGGGGGTGCAAGGACATTATTTGCCATTTTTGTCAACTTTACACATGAAAATGACAAATTTTCCAAGAAAAAAGAGAAGTGCTAATCCCCTGCATCCTCTCCCTGGATCCACCACTGGTAATCATGTTTGGCTTGTAAATTGTTTGTCGGTGGATTTCAATTAAGGATCAAAGTTTAAGTTGGAAACTTTATATAATAATGGTAGTCTAAATCAAAATAATGTTATTAGTATTTTCTCAAATGTATAAGTAACCCTTTCTATTTAGTACCATAATAACCAAGCAATTAACATCACTTAACATATTATACACATTTCCCAACACAGGGTTCTGATTATAAGGTTTGTATGAAGTTTTACACTGTATAAATGTTATTTAACATTGTGATAATAATTTTACCATGCATGGAAGTAATTTTTAGTCTTACTATTTGTTTTGATACCATTTTGCTTTATTGAACTTTAGTTGGACGAGAAACTGCACAGACAACAAAGTATTGATGTATGTTCATTAGGTGTCCTATTTATATTGACATAGTGTAGTCTGACGCTAGTTATTATTTTTGTTGTTTTGACATTGTTGTTTGCTAGTCAGTTTGTGTGATTTTCTTTCCTCCGTATTTTGTCTTTTGCTTGGATTTACACGTATCTTGATAATTTTAAATTCAGAGAAAGATTGTTAAAGGCTGTTTTAGACCCCATAATTGGCACATTCTTCAGATCCTGATATATTATTATTTTAACCTGCTTGTGCAATGAAAAAATGGTTGCTTCCTTGAATTTGCTTCTATTTTGCAATGAAATTCTGCATGTTCTGAAAACTTAACTCCATCAGTGTATGTAAATTTTCAAAATTACTTTAAAGTATTTCAAAAGTTTTGTTGATATTAGAGGGTTTTTGTCTAAAATTGTTTTGAAAAAATTTGTGTTGGGACTAAATATTTAAATATATGATGTAAAAAAGGAGATGTGGTATGATTGACAATGAGATAGACATCCACCAAATATCAAGCAGCAATCAATTAAACTTCTACAAGTCACCACACAGTCTTCAGTGATGGGCAAAACCCATACCATAAAGTAAGCTGTAAAAGGCCACAAATAAAATGATGTAAAATTTTTAATTCATAAAAGACAAAAATTGATGTAATCTATACAAAAAATGTAACACAAATAACAATGAACATAAAAAATAACAACCACTGGACTTCAGGTTCCTAGCTTGGAACTCTATGATGTCTCTCGTAAAATTACCTATCATATGTAAAAGTTAATGCTTAATAAGGGTGTGGCTGTAAACATGTTCAAATTAAGGTTTTTCAGATATTTTGTTAGATTTTTCATGTTATAATTTATTTGGAGGGGTTGAAACTACTTTATCAATAGAATTTTATCAGAAAGCTGAATTTAAATCATAATGAGATGACATTAATGTTAAAAAAAATATAGGAATTCAAACTTAAACCATACTTTATTTTATGGACCAAAAACATTCTTTATCACACTTTCTCCTTTAAAGATGCAAATAAAGAGGGTTTAGTTAAGATTTTTTGAATGGAACCTTTGAGATAATTACTACTGTCAGGGACCTTTTACTTACATGTATATATTCTTTCTAAACTTTTGATTTATACAGGATGAACTTGTTATGTCTTACTGAGCAGGTTTTCAACATTATTGTCAAACCTTTCGGGTCTTGTTAATAATATCAAAAGATTTGAAAAAAAGTAGTAAAAAGTTGACTGAATGATTAAGATATTTCTCCATCTGACTTAAATTGTGCATGCTGCATTGTTTTATCTTTATGTTGAAAATTGTAATATATGTGCCAATGTTTTCTAACTGATGTTGTGGCACTATTGATGTAAATGATATAAAATAAGGCAATTATAGTGATTGTTTATTATTATATCTTGGTTAGTGACTGTTGAATTATTGTGAATGTTTTAAGCTAAATGGCATCCAGAGTGAAGTTGTGGCTTGCAGTGCTTCTTTTAGTTCTGTCTGTTTTGTTCTTTATAAACCAGTTGTGATGTTCAGGACTTACTCAGCTATTTTGTAATCTGGTCATTTAATTATTTTTTTTCAATCCAATGTAACTAAACATTATATAAATATTATAGCTGATTTTATAATTAAATCCATAGTGATGTCATATAAACAATGCATACACTAATCGAGAATGTTGATAAATTTATTTGTGTTATTAAAGTAGACTATTTATAGGTCTGGGCTCTGCATAAGTTCTATTCCTTGAGTATTTCCTGTATTATAGGGGTCAGACACTTATGTCTTCCAATGTGGTAGATGGTTAGCTCGTGATGAGGATGATTACAGTACATCAAGGGAGTTAATCCCTGACAAGAAACTGCAGGAGGTCATGACATCATCAGGACAATCTAAGGTCAAAGAGATCAAACTTAGGGATAAACTCACAAGTAAGTGGAATGAATAACTCATAAGATCAACATATAAATTTGGACCTTTCTAACTACTAATTGTGGTTAATTTTAAATTATATTTACTTAAGTGAATATTCTAAGATCCATGAGCTGTTTGGTACTCAGAAATGTTTAATCACTGGTATACTGCATGAAAAGTGGACTGCTTTATGCTTATCTTCAAACCTTTAAAAATAAATTATTATAACATTATAATTTGTGAAAGTTTGATGATGAAACAAATCTATTGGAAATCCCTTTGTCATAATGGCTACCAATTTAGTAATAATTGTATTACAGAGAAAGTTTATGAAGTAAGTGTGTTTACTGGTGATGAAAGTAGTGCAGGCACTGATGCTAATGTATTCCTTAATGTCATTGGAGAGAATGGTGATGCTGGAGAAAGAAAACTACACAAATCAGAAACTCATATGGATAAATTTGAAAGAAATCATGTAAGTTTTATTGCAACATTTGTTATGCATTAAAATATTGTACTGTCTAAAAGAACCATAATGATCTGTGATGTTTTATGTATGTTGCATAGGTAATGAGTTAAAGTTAGGTAACTAATGGATACTTCTTTGAAATACTTTTTGAAACTTTGATCTTTTGATTTTAAGTCACATCAAGTACCTTTATATTCTGAAAATATTACAATTATTGATTTTTTTAGGGGAAAATAAAAATGGGAATTGCCCCTATATTATGGCCTTTTTTGTTTCAGTGTGATGTGTTCAAAATTGAGGCTGGTGACCTTGGAAAGATTTACAAGGTTAAAATTCGCCATGACAACTCCAGTTTCTTTAAGTCAGCCTGGTACCTGAGTAAGATAGAAGTCAAAGATCCAGTAGACAATGAAGTTTATGTGTTTTATTGTGAACGATGGCTAGCTAAAAATAAGGATGACGGAAAGATTGAAAGATCCCTATATGTCAAGGTACAAAAGATATATACTGTAAAATTATTGTGATATTATTATTATTGCAAACAAAGTGATTGAAATTCAATTGCAATAGCTTACATTATAGGAATTTTTACCATAACATATCCTGGTTTTGTTCTTAAAATCATAAAAATTCCATTTTTGACAAAAAAGACAAAAAAGCAATTATCAATAAGCATAATAATACCAGAATTTACAGTTTACTTGGAAATTTAAACCGAGAAAATTAAGATCTGTAGAAGTTTTTTTGAAAATAACTTATATTTGATAACTTCATGAACATGGTGATACTTATTGTCAGCCTTTCTTCCATTACATGTTTTATTGGTATTGCAAATTTATATTATCTCTTTATATAATTAGATTTATAAATCTTAAGTGAGGAACGGTAGTTTTTTTTACATGGAAATGATGAAATATTTTCAGTGCAGATTTCTTGTATTCCCTGTTTAATGTTGTCTGTTGTAATAAGAAATAAGGATGTATGTATATATGTATGACTGTGTGTTGTAGGGTTATACCGGTGATATGGGTTCCAGTACGGGGTCTGTCAACACAATGAGATATGGTTCTCAGGCTAGTCTAGAATCATCCAGGAGCTCCAAGAGTCCCAGACTGAGTAGGAAACAAATGTCAATGGCCTCCAGTATTGTAGGAATACCAGAAGGAGAGATGCGTAAGTTTTGAAAGTTTAGCATTCAATATTAACCATACCACTCCCCCTTTATTTTATATTTCATTAAAATAACTATTACAGTAAGATGATTTGACAGTATTGTTTGTTTTTCATTGTAGCCTGTATACGTTCAGATTGAGTTAGAACCAACAGGACATGAATACAGAATAAGTTTTAAAAATTGATAACGCATCATATGTTTGTTGACTAAGTTGCCAGTCTCCACTTGAATGACATGATTTTTTTTCTTCATTTTCAAATCTGGAATTTATCCAGATGATCCTTTTTTTTCACTTTATTGCTTCTGATTTTGTCAATATTTGCTTTGTTGACTTTGTAAAATTAGATCTGGAATGAATGACCAAATTTTTTTCATGTTTGGTCAAATTATTTGATGCAAAAGGAAGAAGCGCAAGCATATCACCTGTATTTTTTAATTTTTTAATCTGAAAGGAATTTAATCTTTAAGAAAGTTATCTGACTTGTGTGCCTTAATTGTTTTCAGCTACAACCTATACAATCAGTGTTTCTACTGGTGATGGTGATGATAACGGAACAGACAGTAATGTGTATGTGGATATATGTGGTCCTAAGAACAAACATACAGGCAAACTGTTCCTAGACTTACAAGGGAAAGATAAATTTGAACCAAGATCTACAGAAACATTCAATATAGATGCATTGGATTTAGATGAAGTTAGAAAGATTAAGGTAAATTTCATTCTGACTTGTTTTAGAAACTTTGAAATAACCTTTTTAATTGTGCATGCAGTTTGAAAATGTTTGGTTATGTTTGGGTACTATTTAAGATAAAATTTAAGTAATAAATAAGAAACTCTTTGTCATTGTACAACTCCTCTTAAATGGCTCAAGTGATTTTGGTTTTATCTCAATTTCATAGAAAGATTGAGTATAACATGTGTATATGCAATCAGTAATATAGATTTTGTCTGGGGACTCCAAAGGGAGATAATCCAACTAAAGGGTTTTACATGTTAAAGGCGTAACTCCTCCTAAACCACTCAACAGTTTTTGAAGAAATTGTATAAGAAAGAAATTATGTGTAAATGTACATGAAGGAAGATGATTAATGTCAAGGAATTGAATAGCATTTTCCAGACATTTCAGAGCATTTTATATTTTACAATGACAGGTTGGGCATGATGGTACAGCACCAGGTACTGGCTGGTTCCTGAAGACAGTCACTATTGATATACCAAGTAAAGGGAAACACTACCTGTTTAACTGTAGTACATGGTTGGCCAGAGATAAGAGTGATGGTAAAACAGAGAGGACCTTCTCCCTGGATGATGGAGTCAGTACAGTTACATCATATAAAGCTAGTGAGTTACTACATTAAAGACACAGTAACTAGCTACACCAACTGATTACTACATAGTATTAAATTAAATTAGATACATATACACAATAACTTGTGGCACCAAATGAGAAACTACATAGAATAAGATATGTATGCACAATGACTGGTTGCATCAAATTAGTAACCATAGAATTAAGTTCATATATGCACTGTTTAATGTAATAATAGCTGGATACTAGCAGTTAATTGCACTTTTTAGTGTAGTAATGGCTGGATACTAGTAGTATGTACATTTTGAGTTATTCTTACTTAAACCAAGTGATGTTTCAGAGAATGAGAAGTTACTTCTATAAAGTGTCAATCATTGTTCATTGATTATATCCATTTGTATTACAATATCAATCTACAGGCTCTGTATTTCTGTTACTGGTGCTTTGACTAAAGTAAGCAGGTATTCTTTTACATATGGAAGCTGGTATTAAAATAGTCATGGATGCTAAAGCATTTTTGACTTTACCCTTGAATCATGGTTGGGTTAAATGCTTTTCTTGATTTTCGCTATTGTATTAAAAAGTGTGTTCACATTATCAGTTTGCCAAATACTCTACATAACCAAGGAATTTTAAATAATCAGACGACAAAGATTAAATTAATCCAAATCATAACAAACCACAATGCTATAATGTTATTATATGACTTGTGTCTATTTCAGTGATACCTTATGAGTGTACAGTTATCACTGGTGACGTTGACAAAGCTGGTACCGACATGCAGATCACTATAACTGCTTTTGGTTCCAGTGGTACATCCTCTCCTACGGTTTTAGAAAAGTCTGGTAATAGGTTTGAGAGAGGCAGTGAAGACCTCATTAAGGTATAATTGATTTTAATATATATTTGAAAAGAAATGTAAAAAAAATATTGAAAATTTTACTCAGTTTCACCTAACTTATGTCATCATAGATTATACAGAATGAAATACAACTCTATAATTAGGGTTTTCTGCAAAAAACTTGTTTAGTTCAAAGGATTTATTCTAAGGATTATGGAAACTTTCAAAATTAATAAGTTATTGGTTATAATAGCTTTTTTACTCAACTCTAAAATCATGGTGTTACATTATAGTTGGACCTTGAAGATGTTGGACCATTAAAGAAGATTAGGATAGAGACCAGTGGTAAAGGAAGTAGACCAGCATGGTGTCTGGAAAAGGTCAGATTCTAGAACTTAGAATACCTTTAACTAATTCATCTTAAAATTTTTATTCAATTTGTAGTTAATGTCAATGAAACAAGAATCCTAGCACTCAAACTTCTGACCAAAACTAGATGCGATTTTTCATCATTCAACTTGAATCAATCAAAAAACATCTTTGCTTACTTGATTAATTAAGTTCAGTATCTCCAATGATAATAAATTGCATAAGTTTATAAGTTATAATTGGAGGAAATTTGTATGAAGTATATTTTTGTAGTAATTACATGTATTTCTGAGGTTAAGTTGTTGTTTATAAACCTCTGCGATGTCTCATCTTGTTTAGGTACTAATTGATAAGTGTGCATGTATTATACTTTTTCTGGGTGTTCTATCTCAACTTTTATAATTGCCTCTTTGATATTGTCATTATATATATTTTCAGATTTCGATGATGAACATGAAATCTGGGGAGAAGACAAACTTTATCTGTAATGACTGGTTCAATAGAGATAAAGGTTTCACCAAGGATATTGCAGCCAAACTACGTGGCAAAGAAGCTCTTGAAAGTAAGAAATTAATTTTTCTCAATTGTTTGTGTGATATTATTCTCTGTCATTTGTTAACTTGTACATTCACAATTAACATAGGTTTATGTACAGTGATTTTTTTGTCAGCCTTCTACAATGTATTTCCTAATTCTGACCACCTGGGAAGTCTTGTATTAGCATCTGGATTCCATTATGGGAGTGCCATTGTTTCAATCCCTAGCTGGGTCCTTCCAAAGGTTTTAAAATTGGTTGTCACTGTTTCTTTAACAAGCACATAACAGATAGGAAATAGAGTGACAACTGATTTACTTGTAGTCAAAATAATTTGTCTCAGTAGAAAAAAAAATCTGCCTCAGTGTGTACTGATGATTCTTGTTCTGAAATATCTGCCATATGATGGGAGACTACAGGTAACTAATCAAAATTTCCTTTAAGGTAGACATTTTAAAATCATTCAGAAGTCCCACAGCAGATTGCTTGTAATATTAATTGATATAAACAAGGACAAATACGAACATTTCTGTCTGCAAATACCACATTCAGATGCCTATCTGGTTATGTGTTTATTTACATAAAGTTTATGAAATGACATAGCATATTTACCTGGGTAATTAAAAGATAAATCTCATTTTTTTAAATACTATTCTGCTCCTTTTTCAGAAACTTCCTACAAAGTAAATGTGAAGACCTCCAATGTTCGAGGTGCTGGAACTGATGCCAATGTTTACATCATTCTATTTGGTGCTCATGGTGATACTGGTCAGTTACACCTCAAGACTTCAGAAACATTCAAAGATCCTTTTGAGAATGACCAAATAGATGTGTTCACATTTAAAGATATGCTGAGTATAGGGGAAATGTCAAAGTGCAGAGTTTGGCATGATAATAAAGGTAAGGGCTATGGCTGAGTTATTTCCCTTTTTCTGTACATATACTGTGGTCAAATTCACCTAATTTGTTTAAGTTAATAAGACGCTGATATTCAATGATAAATACTTACACCATTCAAGTTTTAGATCACATATTGTAATTATGAATTATATGCAATGAAATTTTTCACTCGCACATTGGGTAATGTTGGGACTTTTTATTTTATAATCGTTTTCCTGACCTACAGAATAAACACCTTAGGAATGACAAGCAACACTGGATAGAGATTTGAATAATGAAAATGGCAACAATAGATGTTATTACATATAAATGATACATGTGAAAATGCTAGTGAGTATCAAGATACACTGCACAAGAATTACAAAAGCCAAATTCAACACCTTTTTATAATCAGTTGTCTATTTCAGGATTTGGTGCTGCTTGGCATTTAGCTTTCATAGAAGTAGAGGATCTAAAGACCAAAAAGGTGTACAAGTTCCACTGTGACAAATGGTTATCTACAAAGGAAGATGATAAACAGATTGTAAGGGAGCTAACTTGTGGTACATCATCCACTCCAAGGTCACCTGGTAGTAAAGAGGTCATCAGTAAGTAGTTAGAGATTACCTGATAAAAAGGTGTTGTTAAGGAAACATTGATAACATTTAAACTTTTATAATTTGCATAAATACAGAAAGTAGAAAATATCCTTTCAGTATTATATCTCATGATGAAGGGAATGTTAAGTTATTAGTATACATGTACATGTTATTTTATATGAATTGTAACTGTCTTGTTGTTTGGTGCTTTTTGAACAAACCAAGTTATTTTGTATAACCTGGTTTGGTACTGTGATGTCTTCAATGTCAATTGATATACAGTTTGTTATTTAAAAAATCCCCAAAAAGATAATGTTACAAATCTGTTCTTAATTTTTTAACTGGAATCCAAATTTGATTGAAATTAAATTATCAGTATTATTTTTAATTTTTTAAAAGGTTGCATAAATAACCTGGATTGGGCCACTTTACTCTTTGTAAACTGTTGTAACCCAAAATATTTTGTTTAAGAGTGCAAAAAATTGAAATCTTCCTAAAATAAAGGTATAAAACCTGTTGATCCGGAATATTGAGGAAAAATAACTTTTAAACCAGTTCTGAATAGATGACCTACATATTATTATTTTTAGATTACGAGTTAGAAGTAGAGACGTCAGGTATTGATGAGGCAGGTACTATGCATCATGGTTGGGTCATTATTGAGGGAAACAATGGATCTAAGAAGTATAAAATGCATAACAGCAAAATAGATAAGAAATTACGAAGGTAATTATATAATTGTTAATTCAATAATATATTGTAATTTGGATTTTTATGAAGAAAAATTGTAGTGTGCATTTTTCAAAATTGAATTTTCGACTTAATACTTATTACATTTATTAACAAAACCAGTATGAGCTGTGTCACTAGACAAAAATTATACTATATTATAGAGTATGGACTATTTGTCACTTAAAAAAATTATCATGATTTCTTTTTTATTGCATTATAGAGGAACAACTAACACATTTACTATAACTTGTAAGCCATTGGGCAAATTGAAGAGTATAATTGTTGGTGCCTGTGAACGTGAGGACATTCCTGTGGGCAACGCTACAGGCAAGGAGGCTCAGTGGTTGTGTAAGAGGATATCTATTACAGACACAATCTCTGGGGACAAGTAAGTACTCAGTAGCTTTTACAGATGTTGTATTGGTGACAAAGAATGATTTGGGTAACTTGCATTGTGGCTTGAGTGATGGTATAAAGTTTTGACATGTATTAATTTTCGATGTCTTTAAGATTTGCATATTTCAAGTTTCATGTAAGAAATTAAAAATATTTATTATGATTTCGCCATGTTAAACAATATTTGTACACAGAGTTTGACTTGTCACAGTAAATTTTTTTTATAAAACAAAAAGTAAAATAATCTTTCCTACATTTTAGTTTAATAAATCATGTTTGATTTAAACACAATATCTATCTTTCCTTGTTTCAGATATGTTTTCTCTGTAAATTCCTGGCTACCAATATCAGAAACAGCATATGACCTTGCAGATGGCAAAAAGTGTAAGGTCAAATCAGTAGATAAAGGTCAAGTTGCAGTAGTAAGAAGTAAGTCTGTGCTGCATATATTCAAGCTATTTGACCACTTTTCTGTATTATTGACAATAGCACGATACTATTTCAAAATAATCAGGTCTGAATTAGTTACTTGCATTCATGTCTTCAGTGGGACATTAATCTATATTAAATCATAAAATTGTTGATTCAATTAAAAGAATTTTACTGGGGAATGGTTTAGAATGTAATAGACCATGATTTGGATAAACAAATTTGCTCACATTTCAAGTTGAAATGTTTTTTAACATTTTCATGTAATAATGTCTTGTTTTTCAGATTTAGCTGCTATTAAATATGAAGTGATTGTATACACTGGTGATGTTTCTGGTGCAGGAACCAATGCTAATGTATTTATCACACTGTTTGGTGAACATGGTGACAGTGGCAAACGCCCCCTTAAACAGAGCTTCAGGAACCTGTTTGAAAAGAACCAGATAGATAAATTCAACATTGAATGTTTAGATTTAGGTATGAAGTGAATGATGGGTTAATAGAGATTGTGAACACAAGGTCAACCTCTCAGCTGGATATTTTTCTCAGAGAAAACGATTCCATTACTCAGTTAAAGAATAGTTAATCTTCATAATGATGCAAAACTAAGCTGTTAATGAAAAGTTTGACCTTGGAGATAAATAGTTTGAATAATTTTATATGTGAGATTTGATTTAGAAAAAGCACCTTCAGTTTGAAATTGATTTTATTTAGTAATATGTTAAATTGTACATGTTGTTAACTTTGTGAAAATATTGTCATTTCATTCAAATAAAATAGCAATTGAAATTTTTCATTTTTTTGTATCAACTTTTATTATATTTTTTAAGGTGAGTTACAGAAGGTGCGAATTGAGCATGACAATTCTGGTTTCCGACCTGGTTGGTTCCTAGAGAAGGTGGAAATAGCCAATCAAGCAACAAGTGCCACTTCAACATTCCCTTGTCACAGATGGTTAGACAAAGATAAAGATGATGGACAAATATCCAGAGATATACTTGTTTCCTAGATAGGACTCTGGAATTATTTAGTATATAGGTTACTTTACATGATTTTAGGTGTCTTGGGAGTCCCATGTTGTGATATTTATAAATGGTTATCTCCCTTTTATTGAGTTTTAGTTGTTTTAACTGACTATAATAATATACAATCATGACAATGGGTGAGAATTGTTATAATTATTTTGACTGTAATGTATAACAGTAATAATTAAAAGAAGAACATTCATTTTTATTAATGTGCATGATTTTGCTGTATGTAATAAAAGTAATTTGTAAATATATACAATTTCATACATACTTATATACAAGTTTACATGTGATGAAAAATATTGCATTTCCTTGAGATTGTGTTTGTACATCTGTTTAACATCTTGAAACTGTTGACAAATGCATGAAAGAGTTATCACATGACAGTTCTTTTGAATAAGAATTAGTTGAACTTTAAATGATGACATGTATAATTGGATGTGGTTTATGCCTTATTTGTTAATTTATAGCATGCTTTGTGCCATTTCTAGAGCTGTAATCCCTTTTCCCACAGCTAAGGTTTGTAGTTGATAGTCCGTAAATACAACTTAACAAATCTCAGGGATGTATTTTGAGTGTATTTTTTTCAATTGATTTGAAAATGGCTTCTTATGAGTTTAAATGATTTAAAAAAAAATTAGTCTGAAGTTGCCTTAATTATGTATTTATTTTGCTCAGTAAACATTGTGCCTGGGTTTACTAAGAATTGCCTGGTTGTTTTCTTATTGTTCTTATCTCGACCTTCTAAAAATATTAGTTAACATATGACCATCTAAAGGCATTTTGTATATTGAAAAATCATGTTATGAAAGGATTTTATTTTCCTAGATATCCTATGGCCACACTCTAAATTAAACCTTTTTTCAACTGATTTGAATGAGAATATATAAGTCCTCAGAAGAATCTCAAAAGTTTGATATTTGTTTTCCCTGAAAACATTACATATAGATGTAAATAAATTCTTTGTAAAGAACTAGGTCATTTTGATATAGTCCCAGATTCTATTTGACCAAAGAAGTTCTTATAGTGTTGTATATTTTCCTAAAAAGTGCTTCTACACAAATCACCATTCAATCATCTTGTACTTAAGACACATATATTTAGTTTTCATAGTAATAACTTAATCTAGTCATAGATATATATATAACAAGTGGTCTTAAGTGACTTTTTTAATTAAAATTTAATCCATTTTTTTAATTTTATTTTTTACATTTTGTTCAGGATTTTTTTTTACAGTCATTTTTCTACAAAACTTTTATTGTATATATTTTAACAATTATCTTATAAGAAATGGATAATATTTACAAAGTCCTATTTATTTGTTTACCTATCCGAAGTTTGGCCAGAAATATTTAAATGACTTTAATTGTATTTTATTTTAATGATGATTTTTTCAGCTCAAAATGACTGTATGCCATGATAAACAATATTTGTTATTGTAAATATCCTTTTGGAAGTACATTGTATTTTGTACATGTATTCCAGTAATTTGTACATGTATTTCAGTAATTTGTGATATATTTAAGTCAGTAGTGTTTACAATGAATGTTTTTATGTGAGGTTATCATGCAGTTCTTTACATTGGGTATCAATAGATTTGTTTCTTTTGTATTGATTTATTATCTATAAACTGTGATATTTCTTATTTCCAAGTTTACACTGTGCCGTCCATATATGTATGTGTACTTAATGTCTAAATTCTTTATGAAATTTGCCAACAATTTACATAAAATGTTATAATTCAATATCTGTTTAAAGTTCGTTGCCTTAGCCCGTGTGTTAGAATTATTTATGTTCACTACCGGTATGCTTTTTAGATTTATGTGTAACTGAGAAATGGGCTATATGAAACTGCTTAAAGTATGATGCTGGTGGTGTGTAAATTTAGGAACATAACATCATTTACAACAACTAAATTTAGTCAGTCTTTTCTATTGCAAGACCTTACATCCAGCAAAACAGTTATACAATTATTTATATATATTTATAATACATTTGATGATTTTTGACATTCCTATTTGTTTATAGATTTATGTAACATTTTCATATCACCTACATGGTATGTTAGTGTAGCTATGCTAGGACAACTCAGTTCTGTTATCTATGTTTTAATATGTTATAGTTACAATTTAAATAGATTAAACATCTGGACTAGCTGTTTGTCATTATTTGAAAATTGTGAATAATTTAGAAACCTTAATCACAGGTGTTACAGGTTTCCCAGTTTTGTTTTCTACCTATGTCAAATGTTTTCCAGTCTTACCTTCAACAGCTGTTAGGGGTTTTACAGTCTTGCCCTCTTTGTTATAGGTTTTCATTCTAAAGTATGAAAACTAATAATACCTTGCCAGCCACAATTCCTTTGTGTTCTCACAACATCATGTTTGAAGATAACAATACCCTCTTCTCAAAAAGTGATAATAATCTGTTGCATGGGCTACCCGTATTCAGCATTAACCTGCCTTCAAAGACTCATTGAGATACCCCCGTAAAGTGCATTTTGGGTACAATAAAAACTCATCACATTGGACTGCCTGTAGCATGGGGCAAAATTTAGTGCTGTCCCAGTAAATATTAGTAGACAGGTTTTATTGTACTCGGATGCTTTTTTAGCTCCCTTGGCCAAAGACCAAATGAGCTTATGCCATCACTTGGCGTCTGTTGTCGTTGTCATCCACGTTGTTGTCTTGAACAAATTTTTTTGAAATCTCCCTGAAACTACTAGACCAACAGGATTTAAACTTGGTATGATTGACATCTTAGGGTATTCTGCACAAAATGACCTTTGGGATTTTTGATAGATTTAAAAACATGGCTGCTGTTACTAAAAATATAACAAATGGGTCAGTCAGAAGTTTTTTGCATATATTTCAAAACCATTAGGTTTAGCCATATTCCTACTAGAGTAAAAGTGTTCAGCATGATGAGATCTATTTGCGGTCAAATTTCTGTTTTAATCTGATAAGCCATGTTGGAGTTATTGCCCTTCCTTGATGTTCTTTGTAACTTTTAATGTTATTTCTTTCAAAAATGTTCTCTGAAACTACCTGACCAATTTAAGAGAATTTAAGAACCAAACAATGTATGAAAATTCCATAGGGTTCTCTGCATAGATCTGCATTGACCGGTCGAAAAAAAACATGGCCACAGTTATTTAAAATAGCAAAAAGGGATCAGAAGTTTTCTCACACTTCTCCAAAACTGCCAGGTTTAGCCAAATTCTTTCAATTGTAGAAATGATCGTTATTATAAGGTCTACAATAGTCTGCAATGGATCAAAGTTGTTGGATGACTCATTGTCAGAGTCATTGCCCTTGAATTATGTTTTTAGCAGTTTTATGCCAATATCTTGAAAACTACTGGTATAATAGATAGATAGAAAAAAACTTTCAATTTATAGTATGATCCTTATAATAAGTCCTACCAAAGTCGTCAAAATTGTCAGACAACTCCTTGTTAGAGTTATTGCCTTTGACCGGCAAAATTTGACCACATGACTATTTCAGGCTCCTGGGAGCCTCTTGTTATTATCAAGACAACGAAAATTATGAACAGATTCTTCCACATTAATTTTAAAGAAAAAAGCACTAGCATACTAATTTTGTTGTAAGTTGCAAAAGTTAGGTTTCTTTGTTTGAAAAACTGTCTGCAAAGGCTGTTAAAATTGTTACCAAATCTCTGAATTACTAACAGTCTTCTAAAAAATGATTTTGGTTATTCAGAGAAAAGTGTCTAAAAATCAATTGTTTACTGAAATGATCTCTATTATTGTTTTCCATCCTGGCAGCCAGAAAGCAAAATTAGTAATGGCATTCTTCAATCTGCTTGAGTCACATGACAATACTACAGAGGTGATGTTTTTCACTGCAACATCACACACAGGAAAATGGACTTGATAACATAGTCTCAATAAAAATGATTGTTATGTTCCTATTTTTATAGTATTCTTTTCTGACACTCTACTGTACTTGCAAAAATGCAAAATTTTACCAAAAAGAATACATGTTAGGAGACCATCATACCAAAGAACCATAAAACTTAAAGTGGAAGTTCTGGTGATATAGGACAGACTTTGCTGATCTAATACTTAACCAGTTCAAGCTCAGAACAAAAAGTAATTCACATTTTTAATAAGTGTATTACACGTATTATAAATAACAAACATCTGTTTCTATATATTGTATTGCACCAGTGTTTTTTCCCCTGATTTTAACTACAATAAAAGTACAAACCTCTGAGAAATTGAAAAAAAACTTTCATTTACAACAAATTCGGGAGGTACAACTTCATTACATAAAAAAAGAAGTTACAATGTCATTAAATGTTCTCATTCTTTGATATTTTATAAATGTTTTTTAAGATAAAATATTTTTATTTGTTCTTTGGTCAGTGTTTGTGTTAAGGAGGTAGACCCAGGGTAAGGGACATAACTATTGAAATCAGTGATATGTTTGCATCATATTCAATTTCACCAAAGCCTATCAAGCTTTCATTTGAAACCGAATGAAATCAGTCCAAGTTACTTTGATGCTTACATGAGATTGAAGTAAAAATAATTTGTAAGAGTTGTGTCCCTTATACTAGGTCTACTTCCTTAAACGACTGAATTCAGAATCTAGAGAGTACGGACAGTGACAAAAGCAGGTAAAGCATGATATACAAGTACATGTAACTCGTTTCAATGAGAAACATGTATATGCAACAGCAAGAAGCCCAATAAGAATATTTTTTATAAAAAACAAGAAACCTCTAACAATTGACCTAAGGGTTGTAGGCAACAACAAATAAAGATATTATAACTGTGGCCTTACAAGTATATATAAGTACCTTCAATCAAGATCTAGATTACAGAAGATAAACTGTACATAAATTTAACTGAGTGTGCTTAGGCTCCCCTCCCTAGAAATCATATGGGAAACCCTAAAGATCATTCAGACAGAAAGTGCAAAAATGGCATTTTGTGATAAAGATCATGTGAAAGTTTAATTGAAGTCATTTTAGCTGTTTTAGAGGAGTTTGAGATTGGAAAATATCTCTCTCACTTGGATGACAAATAACCAAAGTCTATATTTTGCATCAAAAAACCCCAAAAGTTATTAAGATGGAAAAGCAAAATCAGAGGTCACAGTGGCATCATGTGATAAAGAATTAGTGAAAGTTTCATCAAATTAAATCGTACCTATTTCACAGAGCATTCCTTTCCGCCATCTTGCAAAATCATAGAAACACATGTATTTTCAAGTAAAATTTTTAAAAATGATATAAATAATAATTTGTTCAAAATATTTTAAAAGAATTTTTTACATAATAATTTGGTTGGTAAAATTAAAAATATGAGGCCCTTTTCAAAATGAGATAATTGGCGGCAAAATGTTCTATTGAAATGTAATGGGAGTTTCAGTTTTCATAATATTACAAGAAAATACAGAAAGGCAGACAGCACTATATACCCCTACTTTGATTCAGGGAGAGGGTACAATAAATAGAAAAAAAATATATCAGCACCAATAATTTTCAATAAAATAATCTCCGAATAAATGCCAGGAAATTCATTGCATTTCAAAATTACAAATAACAATAAGGAAATCTTGTGTTATGTATATTGTTGCTTTTGTCTCCTCCTCAACCTTCTAAGATGATAAGGAACACCATAGTCTGATTCTGGTGTATCAGCCACAAGAACTCGCACATTGTCATTTTGTACTGGAGACAAGCATATTGACGTGTATAGATTTTTCAGCAGCATACTATTTCTTCCTTTTCTCCTGTTCTTTATCAAAGTGAACACATCTGTTTTGGGAACTTCAGCCATGGAATTGAATAATCTTTTAACCGGGGATCCCAGTGGATGGACAGGTGTAGAAATCAGCTGACTGTCATTGCTATTGGGAACACTGCTGGCATGTGATACATTTCCATCCACAGGCTTCTTCCTAGGAATTATATCAGTCTTTGGAGTGTGAATACTTCTATTTATAACTTCAAAGTTATAATCAGAATGATCAATGTCTGTTGAATTGTTATGTACTTGTTCATTCTTAGTTCCAGTATTTCTACTATCATTTAATGCAGTAACAGATCTTCTCCTTAATCGGCTCCTTCTTTTTGTGGATCTATCAGGTCTATTTAAGCAAGGAGACTTTGGATCTTGAGAAATGTTTTGAACATCTTCATCAAACGAAAATGAAACGTCCTCTATTATAGTAACTGGTGGTGTTTTTTCACCAACAAATTTCAGTGCTGTAAATTTTGTATTCCTTTTTGGTGTAACAGTATTGCTCTGAGGTCCATGGTGACAAGTACACTTTGGTCCAGTTGTACTCCTACGTTTTCTATGCTTTTTTATCTTTCTTGTTGACCCTTGTACAGACTGGAATTGTGGAGAAACCTAATCATAGAAAAGAGAATGATTTGTGAACATTTCTGGCATAAAACAACATTACAACATAAAGAAAAGACAAGTAAATTCAACTGAAGATGCTCTTAAAGTACAAATAAAAACTTTTCTTGGAAAGACAACACATTCAAGCAAGGTCATAACAAATGGAACACTAACTTATTCAAATAATAACATTTTATAAATGACTTTGATAAATTTGAAATTGACAGTTGTTTGAAAAACTCAGAATCCAGTATTTTTTAATGATACATGTACATTATTTTAATATTTAGCAAATAGTTCATAATAATACAAGTACTTTATGTTTTAAGATATCTAGCAAATAGTTCATGATGCTGAGGGTCGAGTGGCAATATATGGACTGGTTAGTTGCCCAAAAAAAGTTATATGGACTGGCCTGGTCTTTGCCCCTGGATTACATTCTTTTGATTACCGATATAACCTTGGTTCCCTTGATTATTCTCTCATACTTTTTAAAAAGTATAAGTCTGCTCTGGATTATTCATGTGAAAGAAAATTGTAGAGAAAGTTGCACAACATCCTAAAAGCTTAAAAATATTAAAGTTTAGGAGGTGGATGTGTTGATAATGATTTTTTCTTTAATCATAGCACACTTCAATATGTTTATGACTTTTTTCCAAAACACATTTTGTATTGAGTTTTAGTCTATACTTTATCAAATAAAATGCTCTTAAAATATGTCCTATATTTGAGGTACATGAATATCCTGATGAAGATCCAGCTATAATAAATGCAACTATTTTTGACTGTTCTCATTTTTCTATAATTTGAAAACGTTGTACTATTGTGATCGTGTGTTTACCTACATATACATTTTACTTTTTTTTTTTTTAAATCTTCCAGTAAATTTTGGCCCTGTATTGTTTTTTATCACACAATTTATTGCTTTGTGATATCAAGTTCAAGACTGAATTCAAAATTTTCTACAAACTATTGACAAATTATACGTTATATATATGTTTTAAAGTGATTTTTTGTTGCCATAATCTAATTTTGTCAATTTTGTCCACTTCTTCCAAGTTGTCTGCTGTGCTTGCAGCTAAACTTGTTTAGAAATGAATGATTTTGCCCAAATGTCAATAGTGTTTGATAATGTTGGTCATAAATGTGTCTTCATGTCATTATTTGATATTTTACTTTCTTTTGAAGACGTTCATCATTCTGTTACCATGGATTTACACTACTCTAACACTTTTGGTGATCTCGGTATTTAATATTTTAATAAAGGTTATACCATGGTGCATTTGTTGCATTTCACCATATCTGTTCCTTTTTGCAATTTCTATGAATTAAGACGTCATGTTTTTACTTTGAAAGTAATTGGTCCATATGACATTATATCGACCGGCAGTTTTATCTAAGAAAATAAACAAATAAAAATCTTAAAAGTCGAATATTTAACAAATAGTTCATAATGCGAAGGGTCATATGGCAATATATGGACCGATCTTGTCACCCCCAAAAATTATATAGACCGAAATGTAGCTGAGGTCTATTGAATTTGTTGGGGTGACCAACCGGTCCATATATTGCCATTTCACCTGAAGTAGCATGAACTATTTGCTATATCATACTTTTTAATACATAGTTTACTCTAGATCATTCGTGTGAAGAAAATAGTAAACATACACAATTTCTTAAATTATGACATCATGATCATAATTTGAAAGCGATATGGTCCATATGGCATTATATCAACCGGCAGTTTTATCTAAGAAAGAAAACAAATAAAAATCATAAAAGTATATTTACCCATGTCAGGTCATGTATTTCCTCAACTGGAACTGACTGGGCAGTTCTTGGATGTCTAGCACAATATATTGGAGATGGAACATTGTTTTGTTTGTTTACAGGACTTTCTGTGAAAATCAGTGGAATCTTATTATTGTAAAGAGATTTTCTTCTTCTTGGCATTCTACAAAAGAAAAATTTAATAAATAAATGCATTCCATATCTTCATGCATTGAAGATTTGTACAGCAATGCATATCTACTACAGAGTAAGTAATATCCCTGTAAAATCTTGAAAGAAAAGAAAAAAATGCTTTTTCAGAAGTCAGCAATTTTGATTTTTCGTAAATCAATATACATTGAAAACAAAATCTGGTAACTATACATATGTACCTTAGTTCCTGTTCAAATACACCAAATATCTGAAACAAAAAAACGTTACAACATGTCCCTTGTCATATGAAAGTTCCAAAAAGGACCACAACAAGGAAATTTATTCTTTGTGTATACTTAACTCTATATTAAAGTCGGCATTTGATATGTTAAATTCATTTCTGATACATCCCAATGTGGACGTACATTGGGTTCTTTGACAAAATACTAGCTGGTGTGAGTATTTGAACAAATGTATTGTAACAATAGGTTCCCAGGAGCTTGAATCGCTCACCTGGTAATAAATTTAACAAGAAGTTGTACAACAATTTTGACTTAAGAAGACTTTGGTAAGTCTTATCATAAGGATCATTTTGACTTAAGAAGACTTTGGTAGGTCTAATCATAAGGATCATTTCAACAGTTGAGAGTTTATTTCTATCTATCATGGTTTTCAAGATTATTATAATTGACTGAAAACTGAAAAAAAAGAAGTTATTTTTCACCTTTCAATGGCAATAACTTTAACAAGGTGTCGGTGTTGTAGGCCTATTAATAAGAATCATTACAGCAATTGAAAGAATTTTGCTAATCTGAACAGTTTTGGAGATACAATATGCGAAAAACTACTGTCTGACTCCTACGTTCTATTTTTTAGAACGGCAGCCAGGCATTCGAAAATCCCCCTATCAATTCTATACAGGATACTCCAAAGAACATTCGTACCAAGTTTGGTTCTAATTGGTCAAGTAGTGTCAGAGGAAAAGAGTTTTGTATAATTATTAACGACGACGGACGACAACAACAGTTGAGCTAAAAATGCCTTATACGATCAAAAATTTTTATATACTATAATACAACCATTCTATATGAGCAGTCAAAATGCACTTACTGCATAATTACAAGTGATGTACAAATGTACAGAAGGATTTTTTTTGGCTCAAAGCATTTTCTTTTTAATGCTTGTTGCAGTTTGAAAAAAATCAACAGTGAACAGTACACTGATAAAACAAGTTATAGCTAATTTTATTTAGATAAACACTACAACCTGGTTGATGGTCTCATTGGGAAAAGGGAAAAGAGTAAACATTTTTTCTTGGAAACTATTTTTACCTCAGTAAGTATCTGAATGGTTTGGAGTAAGTTATTTAAAAGTATCCAAGTACTTATCGAAACTCTTACAAATTGAATAATTGATTTTGAAGTCTACTCTGTCCATTGCTCCAATTTGACAGTAAATCAGTCTATCAGATTACAAAAATGTAGAAAGTGACTTCCCTTTGTTTAAAATCTTTAAAAAAAAAAAAAAAAAAAAAGTCAAAGTAGGGATTATGAGAAACGGACTTTGAGGATTATCTCTTGCTGTTTCATAATAACTCATAGTGATATCATTAATCAAGCAGTTGAAATAATCTAATAAGTGTGGAAAAACTTTAAAAAAATCCTCCCATGGAATAAAAATAAATTTCCATGGGATACAGTATTTCATTAATGGTTGTATTATCAACTGGGTCCAGTATCAGGGTTCTCACTAGGAATTTTACGTGATGAGTCCTGGGACTCATCACTTTTTGGAAAGGTGAGTCCCAGATGAACTTGGAGGGTCCCACACTTTTCCTTATTCAAAACCAGTTCAAGGGCTACATTCATTACTTTAGTGCGTACATAGTACTACATACGTGTATGTACAATCATTCAAAACCATATCTCACTTCAATTATGCATGTCATCCGTATTAACTTGTGAAGAGTAAACTCAGCATCTTTTGTTTTTTTTTAAAACAAAGTTATTCTGTTTGCTGGCTTCATGACATAACTCAATACATAATGTGTATTTAGTTCCATGTATCTACATGTAACTACATTTATAATACTAATATACCTGCCAACTTTTGCAAATCCCCATGGAGGTTTTTATGCAGGACAATGTATGAACCGTTATGTTCGGGACGTCACATATCTTGCAAATTGCATGGGTTTTACTGTATGAATGTATGAATGAGATAATCACTATAGCATTATGGTGCCTTTTGTAATGTAGGTTTATTTAATTTACTTTGCAAGAGGTTTTTGTACTGTATAATATGTTTTGTCACCATCACCCTTTTTGTTGCAACAATACTACGTCCAAAAATAAAGTTCACTTTTTATTAGATTGATTTTGATTATCTAATACACTATCGACGTTAACTGCTCTGATGACGTTAACTGCTCTGATGATGTTAACTGCTCTGATGTTAACACTTGTTCTCTCTCTCTAGATCTGATCTTATTTTCACTATCAGAACTATTAACTCCTCCCACAATATTCTCCCATCCTATAACCTTAATCTAGTAATAACATTTCATATGATGTAAACATGGAATGTCAGCTTCGCTAATTTGTAATGGCTACAAAATTACTTATCTTTAATCTAATAGATAAATAGTAAATAAAAAAACTACTGGTGATCAGTGCCATACATCTATGCACCTGTGTTTATAATTGCACGATACTGTGGGAAAGTTAATCCGGTTTGTGATATTAATTTGACTTAATAATACTGATAACAGTACTTTCTAAAAATCTCATAACTAATACATAACACTTTTTCAGTTGAACAACATGTCATTGTACATGCACTGAAATTTGTAAGCCCCTTTTTTGTGATGGATTCCTCCAAACCTAATTAAAATTCCTAAGTTTTATCAAATTCAAAAAAAAAAAAAAATGAAAAAACTTACATTTACATTCAAATTTGTTTCTACTATTTGAGAATACTTTGAACAAATTTCCTTCTTCCCATTGATGTCAGTATAATAATAAGGGGGTGTGATCCAAGTTTTGATATTGAAGAGTTACACTTTCAGTTCATCAAAGATTAACAATAACAATGAAATTCAAGTTAAGAATATGCTTTATTAGAGTTTCCTGAAAATAAATTGGAAACTTGGGAAATTCATACTTTTAATTAAATGCATACCATGAGGTGCAGTGTATGAGGACATGTAACAAATATTCAAGCAAGTTGATACTGAATTTCCAAAATCATCACAATTTTACAGAAATAGTATTTTTTTTTAATTATTACAAACAAAATTTATGGGAAAAATAATGCACTGTTGAAATGTGAAGACTGCAGGGGAGGTAACTCATTTTGTATAATCAGTGATAATTTTAAAATTTGTTTACACATGTGGTTCTACAGACTTGAGGCCTGTTAAAATGACAGTATTTTCAAATTAATTGTGGAGTAGAAATTAATCTTTAAAAAATGATTTGATGTTCACAAAATAGTGGTATATCCAATCAGGATTCATTTCCCAATTGTCAATGATTGCTCCTTGGAGATTATTTACCTGTCATAAAACATACCCTTACCTGTTAAGACAGCAACACCTGTTGTCATATTTATGACTCTTCTATTTAAAGAAATGAGATTGAAATTATTTGTCACAGTTTTTTATCATATACTTAGTAACTTAACTTTGTTTGGTAAAAAAATTGTATAATGAACATCATGTGTAATTAACTATGTAAACTTCCGGTTTCCAGGTTGTCACAAAAAGAGATTTTTTCACAATTTTTAGGACAGTTTTAATGATTTTTAAATAAATTACTGATGTTAGTATGCCACTGATATTGTGAAGACGTGTCCTGTGGATGCACGATGTTTTAACTAGACACGTCCCGTGGACGCACGATGTTTTAACTAGGTGCGTCCAGCAAGTTTTTCTTGCATCCAAAATGTATGTACGTGCCTTAACAAGAACCCTGAGTATACTTATGGCCAGAAAAAGCATTAGTGTACAGTTTTTACCTTCAGATTCAGGAGCTTAAAAATAGCATCATGACAGCTACAATGTACATTTGCATATACTAAGGATGTAAATGCAATTGTGAACCAAACCAGTCTGGGAAATATTCCCTAGCTTTGAAGATTAAATAAAAATTGAATCATAGCTTTGGCCAAGATAGGGATGGCCAAAACAGTCAATAGCATGAAACCCAGATGTTTACAAAAATGACATAATAGGTATTATCCATAATTCTTGGGTACTAATAAATTGTGAAATGAATACTAAACAAAACAAAAAGAAAAGAATCGATAAAAACTGAATCGAAACAAAACAATTCAAAACATAATGAATCGAAACAGAATGAGGAAAAACAAAATAAAATCTTTAAATACAATTTGTATGTTTTGCATTTTATAGATATCATAATTATTACCAATGCTGGACAATTTGGCCCAAAGACACTTTTCATTATTACAATTGAAAGCATTTATTAGGACAATTCAAACTTATCTTAGGAAAAATTTACCACCAAATACTGCCAAACCTTTAGCGATGGTTCATGCATGGGGAACCCTGGACCCAGCAGATCAGGGGCCTTTATTTATTATAAAGACAAACAGGAAACAATTAAAGGATGCTGTCTCAAACAGAGGATTCAACCTTCGTTTAGAGCTTGTTACAATTAAGCTTGTATTGGAGAAAGTTGATACATGTAATTACAAATACTGCTCAATGCTCAATGAAACAAACTCAATGTATTCTAAGACAGTCATCTGTTGGCACAGTCACTCTAAATTGGAATTCAGAAAATAACAGACAAACAATTCATGAAATCAAACCAAGAAAAAAGAAAATGGAGGATAAAGGCATTTTGGTTAATATATAAACATCCAAGGCAACAAATTGGCAGACCATGCAGAAAAAATGCAACCAAACATCAACAGTTATAACAAAATGAGATATTATTCACACCGCTGGGACATCAGTCACAATCAAATGACAGAAGAAATGGGACATGAGTGACATGGGAAGGAAATATAACCATCACTATCAGGTCAAATACAAAAGGAAATAAGACCATCCAACTAAAATGGACTCAGATCAGGATACTCAAACCTAAAGGGATATCAACATCCAATTAATAGGTATGTGGAGATTAACAAATGCACTTGTGATACTTTGAAACATCAGAACATTACATACATGTACATGTATGTCAATGTGATAATGATGATATGGAAATTGAAAAATTGAGGCATTTCATACATGTCAAAACAGGTTCATTAAGCTTGGATATGGACACCCTACTTGATATCAACTTAGGTGAGGATATTCAATCTCCTTTAAGTGATAACATTGACGAGACACACTTATTCCATTCATTTTTAATTTAATTTATTTGATTATTTAATTATTTATTTTGAAACAAATTTTTACTATCATTATTTTTTTTTCGACAGTGTCCAACTACTTTAATACAACAGTGAAAGTCCATCAATTGAAGATAGAACACATCAGAACGATTTAAACCATGTTGGAAGGTATTTAGAATAATAAAACAGGGCTTTTTTTCATATGAAAGGCAGCATAAATTAATGTTTCTCCTGGAGCGTTTCTGGTTTAACCACACACACCCCCCCCCCACCCAACATGGCAGCAACTGCACCTCCCTTAACCTGGCCACATTTGTGCAGCTAAAGGAGTAGAGGCTAGAGCAGAACTTTTTTCACCTTCAATTGAATTTCAATTTTGTGCTATATTGTGTTCAACCAGTCATCGTGTCCACAGTGAACTATAGGTTCCTATAAACGGAAATGGCAATATTGAAGAGAAAATTAAATAATCCTGAAACTGTGCAAGTGAAAAGTGAAAAACAAATTAATTTAAATCGAAAACTGTAAATTTGTATACAATTATTAGCCAGGAAGACACAGCTAAAAGTAATGTCATCTGTGCCAACTGGCGGGCGTTAATTCAAATTGAATTTAAATTTAAATAAAGTACGAAAAATACAAAAACATGTCAGGACACATTTACCAACCTGTGTTTTCTATGGTCGCCATTTGTAAACAAATTAATAAAAAGCAACAGATAATTTGATTGGATACTAAAAATAGTCCGACTAATCGTAGATACCCTTGGAAATGGAAATGAAATACAAAGTCTCGCCTTACTGCGTGATATTGCGTTGCTAAAATTTCATTGGCCGTTGACGGAATGTGCTCCGAAATTCAAAAATATGGAGGACTGACAGTCAAGCTTGAACTTGAATCGACATTTAAATCGTTAGTTTTCTCTTTGTTGTCCTCATTATCAAACTATGGTTATCCTAACAGTGAAGTGTACACCATTCTGTCGTTGAAAAAAATGTAATTACCAAGGCTTTAATGGTAAAAAAAGCATTTAGTTCTTACTATAAAAAATTAAATGAGCGCGTTGTCGACAAACCGAAGACTTACATGTGCACGTTATCTCGTAATCGAAATACGAATTAATTCTAAATCCCAGTATTAAACATAGATAATTAAGCATCAAAATCATCTCATATCATAGTGTTTTGTTTTAGGAGGTGACCAGGCCATATAATTTTGCATCAACAGCCTTGAATAGGGGTAGAGTTAAGACAGGACAGGTGTAACAGGAGAGCATGATTTGACCTACAAAATGATATTCCGCCACCAAGAATCGAGCCTTAGACTGCTTTAACCAAGTCAATTGACTGGCTATTTAAATATCACTACCTACTACAATACAGCAAGATGGTCTTGCCTCATTTCCCCCACTTTAAGTCTTTGTATCACGAACAACTCTAGCTCATTAGCTAACCAAACCCTGTTGGTTTTTAGTTGGGCACCAAATGTAACTGGAGAGCATGATTTGACCCACAAAATTATACTCTGCCACCTAGGATTAAACCCTAGACTGCTCAGTGACGAGCCATCAACAAACTAATTTGGCTAAAGAATCCTTTAGCCAAGTCAATTAACTGGCTATTTAAATCCCCCAACCCTGCTGTGCCATACAGGATTACTTTCTTACTTAGAGAGCAAGTCAAATTTTGAATTTACTTGTCCTATCCTATTGTTTTATTACATATGTTGTCTGAATATCTGTCTCCAAGTCCATATGGTAGGGAGCCTGCGGTAAAAGAAGCAAACTCCTGTAGATTGACCAAAGCCATAATTTACCACCTAGTTCTGTTAATATGACATTTTGAACAATTTTGATTTATAGTTTTGACTAAGGTTAACACACTGGCATTGTTAGTTAATTAAACATGCCAGACACTGATACAACAATTACTGTTGCGATATACATGTAGATATCCTGTAATTTAATGATCCTACATTTTTTTGGTACCAAATGTTCATTATTGAAAAAAATACTATATCAGTATAAGCTGTCAGGGAATGTACATGTGTGTATTAGAGGGAAGTTATTTGTATATATCTATATAGAACACTACCATTGATATTTGGCCAATTTTCTCAAATTTCTCTGTTGACAATAGGGTAACTTTGCTTTAAAGGGTGTTTGTAAAAACCACTTGATGAATTTTGATCAGTGGTATACCAAATTAAAGATAAAATATTGGAGAATGGCATCAGTATTTTTTATATATATAGAATAAAAGGAATGTAAATATTTATAAAGTTCAAATTTACATGTAGTTCTTTTTGGACAAATACACAAATGTATGCATAAAAATAACTTTTTAAAGGTTCATTAAGGATGATTTTGTCATTGAGGATTTGTTTCTTGAGAATACATGTAGAGAACATTTGAAAAACAATATGGCTAAATTAACCACTGACTTGAATGGACATTTCACTGATATTGATAGTCTTTCTTGTAGAACGTCTTGACCAATGTGTTATGCAAATTATAACTTGTTCTTCAGTTGGTAAATTGGTGGACTAAATAAAACTTATCTTAAAATTAAATTAAAATGACAAAGGAATTTTTGCTGGCTCAGCACCATCATTTTTATGCCCCACCACAAGTTTCAAGGTATTAAGTTTTACCCTCCAAAAATAAAAAGTGAAAAAAAGATGAACATATTTTCTCCAACAAGATACACTCTATATATCAAACTGTGCATGTACCTAAAAATACAAGAACTTATTAAAATTAGTGGATAAAAATACCTGCATATATAAAAGAAAAAAATACATATGATTTAAGGGTTATTAATTTATTCTTAATGCATTCTTTGTATTGTGAACATTTCTACAATCCATGAAATTCATTGCACAGTCTATGGGGGGACCCTTTGTCTAAGCAAATTTAATCCAAAACAAAATCTCCACATTTATGTCAAATGAAATGTTTTTGACAAATTTAAAAAAAAAACATTGCAGAGGAAAATGATCACAGAAAGCAGTATGCATCTGGTTTTTCATGGGGTTTTATTCTGTACATTCTTTTTCTTACATTCTTGAGCTTAGATAAACTGTCTAAATTTCACATGTTCTCATTTTCAAATCTTTTAAATGTGTTGCTTGTCATTGTAAATTCTTTTTTCTTTAAAACAAAGCCAGTGGAATTATCTCAGCCATTTATATTTAAATTTCCTCTTGATTGTTAATTTCGTACTGCTTCCTCTGGTTGGTATCTTTTTTTAGGAGATCCGAAAACATCATTTGGTTTGTCGCCATTGCATTAAAAATAGCATGTACATGAAATATTTTTTATTTTCAGGTAATGTCTTTCTCTTGAATTGTAAAGTAAGATGTCAACCAGTTATGGGGGGCATCAAATAAAGCCAAAAATACAGACATCTACAAGGAAAACAGTATACCCATTGCCTCAAGAATTGGCTGAGAAAGTTATAAAGGATAGAGGCAGAAATGCTTATGTTGTAGTTTTTGATACTGATGTTAATTATAATAAGTCCTCAGAACAAAAGAATGCACAAAGGCCGAATAAAGAACCTAATGTGGAGACAAGTAATTATAAATTAGATAACCAGAAACCTCCAAGATTAAAAACCGGTAATGAAGATGTCAAAATTAACTTCTCCAACCTAGAATTTGAAGATTATGATAGCACTAAAACATCTGTAAAAGTCTTTACTGATGATGAAACTGAAGGTGACAGTGAAAGTGTTGTAAAGAAAGAGTCATTAGATGAAGGATATGGAGAAGCCGAAAATGGTTCTCCACAACAATACAAGAAATCCTCGGAACCAATTGCTGGGTATATGGTCATACCACCCACTCTATCCACACCTTTATCCAAGTTTGACCTATCTGGATCGTCAGGGTACTTCAGTGGAGGAAGTGGCAACCTGTCAGAATTTACTAACACCAGTCCACTACCTACTTCTGATCAAGGGTTTCATCATCCGGCTACCAGACAGATTATTTTAATGCAATCTTCAACATTATATGATGGTAGTGATATTTTGCCACATCAGTATGTTAATATATCACCAATGTCATCATTGGCAGCTGGTTTCCAAAATGTTGCAAGAATTGATTCACCAACAGTATTTTCTACTAAAAAATTCACAGGTGCTGATGCTTTCTCATTACCTGAAAACTCTCATGAACAGGGAAAGCAGCTGTCATCTGAAACACAAGTGGTTGAATGTTTACCTCAGTCTTCAACATTACCTTGTTCAACATCAAGATCTAAAACACCACCATTTAAATGGGAACATGTGGAAAATCGGATAGTTATTCAAGCACCAAATAAAAAGCAAATGGATTTGACATTGCCTGAAGTGCAGGTAACCAACTCTAAGCAAAAGTCACAGCAGAACAAACAAAAGAATTTCAAAGACAACTCTGCTCTAGAGCAGAAAACTCCACAAAAGATAGGTGATGTTGTTATTCATTGTGATGTAAAACAGAAAGAAACTGTTGTGATGGTACAACATGGAGACAGTCAAAACTATGCCATAGGTCATATTTCAGTATCTGATTCCTTAGATCCTCAATTTAGAGGAAACCATATGCTGCAAACCTCATCCCTTATGCCAGTAGTAGAACATGGTGATAGTAATTCCCAAGGCTTTATCTGTACTAATCCACAGGAGACCACTGGATGTGTTACATACAAACAAAATTCATATGAAACCTTTCTTAGAAATGAAAAAGGTATAAAATGCTTTTGTCTATAGATACTACTGCTTGATTTAAACATGTTAGTGTGATGTCATCAGTTTAGCCCTCTTTTATTTACCTTCAAAGTGTAGTTCACTTCAATTAGAAAACATGTTTTAGGATGGAATCATATGCCCGTGTACTTCAGATGAAAATAGAAATAAAAACTAGTACTGTGAATACTGCCTGATATATCTTAAAATGCTTGTACAAACATTGTACATTTTTGTTTGATCTTAATTGAAATGCTTTAAGAAACTATGAAATTATTTCCCTTAAGTATTAGAATGCCCATTCAATTTTAATTATATGAACTAAATGACCTCCTTTTCTTTCATTGTGTTCCTCTGCCCAAATACATGTATACATGTATATATATTTTATATCAATATAGTACTTACAGGACAATGGAATGCACAAAATCAATTAAAACCCCTTTTTATACCCCGCCACATATAGTCACATGGTATTAGAGTTACAGTACTCCCAGAGAGGGAGAATTCCCTTACTTATATTTCGGTGTCCAGTGGGATCACAGATTACAGAGTCCACTTTTAAAATCCTACAAGTGGTTTCTCTCATCTGGGAGTATTTCGGAGTCACTCCATGTATTTTATTACCTTGTGTATTGTAATCATGTTCACCTGACAGGTAAGACAGAATGTTGGTAGTACTTCAAAGGATAATCAGGGCAATAAAAAACTTCCAGCTGTGAGTATTTTTTATTGCCTTTTGGAGGTAGTATGCCAAGGTCACTCCAAAAAGTGACACAAAAATGGGAGTTTGAGAATTTATACTCTCTGGGTGTACTATATATACTCCCAGGTAAATTTTGTGGTGGTGTGCCTGACCATCTGTCCCCACTTTCCTGATGATAAATTTGAGAACGGTTCAGTGATTTGTTTTGAAACTCTGCAGAGTTGTTTAGTACTATAAAATGCAGGTTAAGTTCATTTTTCAGCTTAATCCAAAAAAATACCATTTCTGACTCTCTACCATCCCCCTCTTTTACAGTTACACGTTTCCAGATGATAGCTTGACAATGAATAAAAGAATTCCTTTGAACTTCACTCAGTTGTTTAATACTATGAAATACAGGTTAACTTTTATTTTCAGCTAAATTAAAAAAAAAGAGGGAACATGTTTCAATTTATGCTCTTTAAATCCTACAGGCAACATTTATATATATAATCAGTGTGGCAGGTACATTTGTATCATTTAATGTCCCATTAGATGCCCTATTTTTGATATTTCAGAAGTGTTGGACACTTCATTAACTAACATTCAGTGGCTTGGTGGCATACAGCTGAGAAATCCAACTAAGGCAGACAAACCAGAATCTACAAAGTCTAACCACAATGGAAATTCAATTCAATGGAAGAGAATGAGCACAGAAGATATTGTTAGGGTAAAATACTTTGAATTTCCATGCATGCTTAAAATTTATCAAAAGCTAACCTACTATTGTACAGTCATCAAATAAAAGGGTATTTAAAGTTTGTGGTGTCTAAAATCAAGTCTGGGCTTCTAACACATTGATCAGTGGACGTGCTGGCATGTGCAGTGATTCCCAAAGTTTGTCAGACATGTTGGGTAAAAATTGAGTTTGAAATATTTTTTTTTTATTTCCTTAAGAATATCCTGCCTGCAGTATTTCGCATATCTCTCGCCACTTTTGACTAATAAGGCATCCGATTTTGAATTTTTCATTTAAAACATCCCTGCCAGCATTTTCAATTAGATTTCAGATATCTCATACAGTTCTCATTTTATTAGGGGCCATGCCCCAAAAATATCTTCTTTTTTTTATATATATATTCTGGTCTGATTTTGACACAATTTTAAATTTTATTCCTCATGAAAATCTCTGCCTGTGTTTTTCAATCGCAAAGGCAAAGGTCATAAGGCATCCTTAATGAAAACTTTCTTAGATACCTGATTGAATGTAAATTTTTGTGCAATATTGTGTCCAAACCAGTTATGTCCATAATGAACTGTAAGTCGCTATGCTTAAGTGTGTCAGAATCTATCGTGTCCACACTTATCCCAAGTAAACAAGAGTTCAGCATGCTGTGGTCATATCATGCTGCTCTCTGGGAAGCACCATTATCTATATGGTATATGTTAGGTATTGCATGTGGAGACTTGAATATAATATTGAGTGAACTACATTACATGCGTTTGTTAGTTGTCTTAGTTCATTTTGACTTTATTTTTAAGAGGGATAGTTAAGGCCTTTATTTAAAAAGAACTACTTTAACCCTAATGCAGATTTCATGTGCCTGTCCACAGTCAAAGGATGTTGGTCATTAATGTGCCTTTGTGTCATATTCTTTTTAGTTCAGATTTGAAGATCGTCATAGTTCTGTTTCTGTTGATATTTTTACTATTATTGTTACAGACAGAAATTGGGCATGTTAATTGGTGGGCCTGTTAAATATTGTAGTGGCCCAAATGGCCTGTGTCCTTAAAAGTTTAGTGTGAAGACTGATTGCACTTGGTCATTTTCAATAGTTTTTGAACCAATATGTGTTATGAATTTCTATTTAACCATGTTTTCAATGAGACAGCTGTGTGTAGGTGTAAATTGGAATTCCAATGGGAACTTTCTTTTTACGATTTCCCAGTGCAAAAATATTTTAAGCATTACATAGGGTGACTAAAATTAATAATAATACATGTAAATGTATCAGAATTGTCTACAGATTGCTGCTGAATGTGGAAAGACTAAGCGTCCACCATTTTCCTACATGACCTTGATACAGATGGCACTACACAGTAAAGAAGATAAAAGAATGCGATTACGAGACATCTGTGCTTGGATAGAAAACACATTCCCATATTACAAATACACAGCAAAACCTGGGTGGAGGGTAAGTAGTAACATTACAGTTAACTCCTGATTTACATTTCTCTGCTTTCTTTTTCTTATAGCCCCGTGCAGGTCCGGGTGTTAAAAGAATAGGCCTGCAGCAACGCTAAGCTTGTCGTATAAGGCGACTAAATAGTGCTCAGAAACCTAGCCGGGGCTAGGCGCTCTGCCCACAGAGCAACTGGGATGTGTGCCCCAGGTGGTGGAATGGGGTACCCCTGGCGTGTTACATGCTGGGGTTGTCAGGCTATTATACGGAAAACCTGACTGCAAACCATAGTGGTGCACCGTGTTGGGAAAGATGCCACGTTCCTCGCACGTTAAAGAACCCTGCTGTGGTATTCGATAGGAGTAGGAACCTTTGCGCTCCGCCACAGGAGGCTAAATTGCCCTACCTTACCCATCCCCCCTTTTTCCAGTGGCAATCAAAATTTGTCGACCCTATTATTCTTGTGACCCATCCTTTTTTTTTTTTTCGTTTCATGTTCATTTTATCATCCATTTCATGTTCATTGTCTGAATATAGCTGAAATATTGCTGCTCAGACGTTAAACCCCAACAAACAAACAAGCAAATCTTATTCTTATAGGTCAGTAAATCTGTTTTGTTTTGTATTCAAGTGGAATATTAAGAAATTTTATTAACCAAATTTTCTAAGGGAAAAATGGTTATCATTGTCTGTGCAATAACTTGAAAAGTTTCTGGCAGACTCTTTTTCAAATTTGGATTTATTGTTTCATTTGATAAAATGAAGGTTAAGCTTGATTTTTTTCAAATATCACTCTATTATTTCTGAATGTGGCCATTTTTTGTTACAAAAATAGGGACTTTGACCCTTGTTTGTACTATAACTTGTAAAGTATTTGGCAGTTTCTTTTCAAATTTGGATGTACAATGTATTGATTCATGTGATAAAATAAAGGTCAAGTTTTATTTTTACAAATTTGTTTAATGTCATTTCTGAATGTGGCAATTTTTGTTATGAAATAGGGACTTTGACAGTTATTTACAGTTCTGATTTCATTGTTAAGTTTTATGTTAAAACAGATTCATTAAAACTTTTTTTCACAAAATTACAGTACAATGTATTGATTTCTAACTTTTCAAACATGCATCTAGTAGTCAGAATATTTCCCTATAAAGCAGGTAGCTTAGATTGTAGGATTTTATTTAGAAAGAAATTTCCTTTTGCATCAGTTTTGAGGTACTTATGATTTAAAGACATGATTGATACATTGATAATCTTTTTGCACTTATTTCTTCAACATATCAGACTCCATGGTTTAATATAAGATTACCCTGGCACTTTCCTGATTCTTTTTGTGATTTTCTTTTATTTGAATTTCAGAATTCAATCCGACACAATCTTTCCTTATACAGTATTTTTGAAAGAGAGACAACAAAGAAACATGGGTCCTATTGGACTGTTCGGGATGATTGTCCTGAAAAATTGAAGTCCTGTCCAGGAAGAGACATTAAAAAAGGTCTGTCTTTTGTCTCCATAATTTTGAAACGTAGATTTTGCAACTATTGCATGCAGCAAAATAAGAAAGGCAAGCATATGTGAATAAATCTATTGTTTTGAGAAGAGCAAACAAATTTTAGTCTTAAAAAAACTAAATAAATGTATGGACCTGCATCACCACCATATATTTGATGGCACATATTTCAATGTACTCATAAACACAAAGCAAACTGCTAGAAATATAAGAATTTCTTACTGATTGAATGTTCACACCTTCTGTGCCAAGTTTGTATAACATTGGTAAATTTATCCTTTTTATTTCCAGAGGAAAAAGTGGAACCACCAGCACCATTTGGTGGAATGATTCCAGTTCTTCCATCATTTGTTCCTCAATCCACTGCCTCTACTTCATGTACAGTTACTCAGGGTAAAAAAAGAGGTAAGTGTCTTAATAAACATGTATTGGCATATTTGATAAAATTATGTAAAGTTGTGTTTCAGTTTGAATATTTAGTATTGTAGGTCGTTGTCTTAAGTGAATGAAAAAGTATCTTAAAATAATTGTTAGAACAGTTGATAAAGTATTTGGTTAAATATCGTTAACTTGAAATGATTGAAGCCTTCATTTTATCAAATGATTTTATTTTTATTTTTCAGTAGGACCACAGCCCATTTTACCTCGACCCTCTCCTGTAAATAATGGATCTCTTCAGACTTATGCACTTATACCTATCCAGGGTGTCACCAACTCGACTACTCAAAGCCAAAGTCTTTCTATGCCATTATCAAGCTCACAGGAATCAACTAGTAGTGAAAGTAAGGCCAGCTTTAATATTTATAGTTTTTTGTTTGGAAATACAAACATGACAAACACTAAAAGAAAATTCTCAAAAATTAGTGCTTGCAACTTAGGTTTTTTATGCAACCCCCTTTTAAATGAGGCTTATAGTTTAATCATTGCATCATACTGTCATCCTTCACTAACAGTTTTCTAGATTTAAAAAAAGATGTAGGTCCTAGACTTAAAATAACTCCTAAAATAATGTATCTCGTGACTTCAACCAGTGTCCTACAGCTTGTGTTTGAAACTTTAGTGATATTTCTGTTATACCAATATGCTTCTATCCTTGTTCTACATTCTAAATCCTCTGAATAAACTGACGTACTGTAATTATTATTGAGTTAGTTACAACGTTAACACCACTTATTTTGAACTAACTGTTTACAAAGTATATTAATTGGCTTTAGATGAGTTAGATTTGCTTGCTCTATGATATTGTTAATTTTAATAAAAATACAATCATTTATGATTTACCAAGGATCAGAAAAACATATTTACAGTTTCCATTTTAATGAATTATTAACTTACTACCTGTGTCATCAATGATGACAGCAGTTCTAGTAGCTGCACGGCTTTCCATCTTTTCTTCCATCACATAATTGGGTACTCACTTAGTGTATTCTGTAACTCAAATCGTATTAAAGCAATGTTCTTCTATCACATTAATGGGTACTCACTTAATGTAATTTGTAACTCAAAATGTTTTAAAAGCAATATTATTCAAACTGCATAGTGATTATATACATATTGAGATGTGCACCTCCAATTATGGAGAAATTTAATTACCAATAGTTTTTCCTACATTTTGATCATGTTGAACTTAGCCATTTTTTTCATGTTGTGTATGGTATCTACTTTGTATAATCTGTAACTCATAAAGTATTAAAGCTGTGCACCTCTTTATAGAGAAGTTTTATATTTTTCCCTACTATTTTAGCATATTGAACTTTAATAGCCATTTTCTCAGAAGTATATGCTATCATTAGGACATTACATATGGAATTTTATAACCCACAATGTATTTTTTTTGTCTTGGTTTGTATTTATATAATATTGAAGACACTTATGTGCTGACAAAAATATGATGATGTGGGTTCAGACATTTATTGGTCTTGTTCTAGAAGTATAGATTAAGATTATAATAAAAAAAAATAAATGTAATGTGCAATTACACATGAAATTAATTTGTGACTTAAAGTTTTTGGTATATCAAATTTGTAGTAGAGAATTTTGAAATACAATCAAGTTTTATTTTTGTTGGCATTGTTCTATTCATTTACAAAGTAAATGTATATTTTTCCATTTTCATATCTTTAGTCTTAATTTTTTTAGATGATGGTCCCACTTTACAAACCTGATTTTCTTCCACTTTAAAGCAGAATTCTGCTTTTTCAAATCCAGATTTTACTGTCTTAATTTTTTTACTGTATATTTACTTACAATGTTACCAGTTTCTGTATTGCTTGTTGACCTCATAAAATCAGATCTGACTTTTAATCTTGGGATCAGGTAAAAAAAAAATTAACATTATATCTTGATTTAATCTTTATTACTTCCAAAAATTTCATCCTTATTGGACTAATTTTAGTGTTTGAGATATGTAACATTGGAATAGGGACACTTTATCTCTGAAGTCTGTTAGACTCGCTTTTTACTGTGTACTGTATTTTTTCATATCTTTATCAATCATTCTCATTTTAGGTTCTCAAAGTGATTCTAAGAAGGGTAAAACAAGGAAAATTGCTCCTAAGTTATCACCATCATTACTAATGTCACCACCTAATCTTCTGAAACAAGCTTGGATGGATTCTCAATTTGCCAGCAGTAGTGAAACAGACAATGAACTACACAAGGTTCATTGTGAGGGCAACAGAAGTGATAATGAGACCTGTGCTAAGAAGCCAAAGACTGGGCTGCCCCAGCCTAAAATATATGCCAAAAATACTCAACCTTTAAGGAGAACTAAATCTAGACGTAAACAAAAATTAGTTCCAAAAGAAAGAGAATTAATGCAGGATAGTTCAGATGAAGAAAATGAGTATGCTAAATTTGTGTCCAAGTTAGAAGAGGATTTACCTACACCTGTTAGAAAGATGCTTGATGATAATGTAAAGGAAGATGAATCTAGTGCAATAACCTCCACACCTCTTAAAAACTCAAGACTGTCTCCACAGCTACCCTCACCTTTCTCAGGTCTTACACCACTGAAAAGTGAAAATATTCTTGACAGTAGCTTTCTAGAATGTTTACGAGACTCTCCTCAAATGGCAGCTGCTAAAAAGTCCCCAATGTCACTTTTGTCCCCTAAGATAGACTTCAATTTCATTGGTTTGACTCCAATTAAAGGTTCTAGCCATGACAATTCATATAATCTGTCAAAGTTCTTGGCAGAATATCCACTTGATGCCCATATGGTTGAGGAAGCAGATGTGTTGCCGGTCGATCTATCTGCCCTGAACTGGAGTTCAGTTCATGCTCATTTAGATAATAGTTGACTCTTTATTGAATGTTTGACTGTAAACTTGGTGAATATTTTCTTTGATGTTTCTGCAATAGCTTAATACACTAGCTTTATATTTCTATTTTTATTATTTCACTTGTACAGTGTAAAACCCTGTAACTTGATTTGGACAAAGTTATTTTCCTTTATCACATTTATTAATTTTCTTTGGGACCAAGCCTTCTCAAATTGGTAAATTTTTGTTACAAGCATTTCTTGAAATTATTTATTCTTAAGAAATTACTTGATTGTTTTATTTGTTCATGGAGGAAAAATTTTAATTTTGACTGTTTGAACTTGAAATAATCAGCTACACATATTATACATTTTTAACATTGAAAATTTCTTTTACACTCCATTAACAAAAAGTTTTCCTAAAACAACTGTAAGCCTTGACAGTTTGATGAAGAAAACCGTCATGACCATTTTGTGATATAATTAAATGTAAGGTCAAACTATAAATATACTTTATTTTGATTTGATGTTCAGTTTAATTTATAAAATATTTTTTTAGAGGTACCAAGTTAATTTTCTTAGGGACACTTATATTTCTCGCCATTCCTAAAGTGCAATTAATGTGTATGAATCAGATTTGTATTTCTTAAAAGCAAATAGAATGTTATTTTTTTATCTCAGTATGTTAAGGTATGATGTAAACAGATTAATTTCACATGGCATGAATGTTTTATAATGTATAGATCAACATGTACATATATTACACATGTTAAATGTTTTTAACATGCTACTATCAAATGTAAAATAAATCTCTTATGTTGATTTGGAATGAATGAACTGTATCATTTATGTCTAAGTATTCTTTGTTAAAGATACATGTGTCTAATTTTAGATACTTTGTACATTGAAGCCTGTTAGATATATTAGTTAATGTCTTTTGTTATTTACTTGGTTAAGTAGTATTATCTAAGTATTTGAAGGAACTCTCATTTGTAATCTTTTTTGTTTTCCTTTTTTTGCCAAAAATGTATTCAAGTTACTTGTAATTGCTTGATAGATTTTCTAACTTGATTTTAGCAATTTATTTACCAATATTTTCAACATATCACAATATAAAGTGTAAACAAAGTCAGTAGTATCATTAAAGATCAAACATTAGTGCAATTTGATGAGCTATATATTTGTAGAAATTCTTCTTAAATCCTGCTTAAATTTTTTTGCAGATAGTATTTATTCTGTACAATTTTGTCTAACCTGCAACAAAGAGCAAGACTTCGGTATAACATTTCCAGTGTCATCATCCACATGTAGATGTTAATTTTTAGCTTTCTGATAACATAAATTTAATATAAACCACTTGTGCTAAGTCAATTACTGTGGAAGTATTATTGTTCATGGGGTACCAATTTTTTTGGTTTTCATGGGTTTGGTAAACCACAAAATTTGGTTTCCAATGCAAAGGAAATTTCCCATTTGTTTGTAAGATAGAGTTGTCAAATCCATGATTTCAAGAATCTACGAACTGATAATTTTTCCATAAAGCACAAAAGTTGGTACTCACAAATATAAGTACTTTCACAGTTGATTATACTCCCATTCAATAAGTTTGTAGTATATTCCAATTACTTTGTTGACTGTCTTAAGTCCGTCGCAACTATCCAGGGATTATTTTTTTGCTTTTTAGAGGAATGCCGTTATTTCAAATCCGGATTTTACCTTTACGATTCTCTTTTTACTGTATAATTACTTCCAATTATGCCAATGTCCACTTTGTTGACCTCGTAAAATAATCCCAGAATTATCTTAGCATTAAATGAATGGATTAAATTCAAATTTGATGTGTGGCCTTATATAGAATTGTATACGGCATACATCATGCATAATTTTGGGTGCTGTACAATATCATCTTTCTGTCTCATAGGACTTGGTCATTTTTCATTAAAGAGAATGAAACATTTTTGTCTCTTTATATAGATGGGGCAAATATTGTATCATCTTCCTGTACTTTGAAATTTCTTTTTGAGGTTTTCTGATTAGGTTAGTTTAACATGCTAAGTCAATTGTTTTTAGTGTGTAGTTACAATAATATCACTACAATGTCACTGTCAAATTTTCACAAACTGCAACCATGTATTTAGGACAGATGAGATTTATTTCTGTTTATTAATGATGATCTTTTTTTTCAAATGTATTATAAATTTCCTTCAAATAAGTAGATAATTTAAGTGACTGAGCATTTATGTTGTTATGTTGCATATGATGGCAGCAATCTCTTATTAAAATGGTCATTATACTTATTGTGCAGTTGTTTACAAATGAACTTGTAGTGTTCAAGGTGAACAAAAGCAAACAGATGTGAATTTTTCTCTTAGTTTCTATTACAGTCATATTTTTTTCTGCATTTACATTTGGACTTAGCCATAACGTTTGTTTTCTCTACACCAAATTTCACTTTTTTATTGGCTTGGTAAAATCATATCTGATTACAGTACCGTGATGCAACCAAGAAAACATAACTGCAACAATATTTGTAAGTTAATGCAATAATCTTTAGAGAATTTTTTATTACAGTTCAGTACCTAATACCTCCTTTCAGAGGAAAAATCCAAATGAAGTTCACAAAAAATTACTGGTAACAATATTTCAAATTTAATTGTAAAACTATTGACCAAAAGCATAACACTTAAAAATACAGAACTTTAAAAAAAAAAAAAAAAAAAAAAAAAAACCCTTATTAATATGAATAATAAAATGCTTCATGAACGAACAACTTGATAAAACTATACAGTTGTTGAACCATAAATTGTTAAGGAAAATGGTGACATTGATTGATTATGGTTTAACATCCTATGGTAGATATTTCATTTATCTTAGGACAAGAAAGTTTACCAATCAGACAGACCCTGCTTTGTACTTACATTTGTACTAGTCAAACATGCTGAACCAGATTTTCATTGTGCTAGCTCAAAGAAGCAAGAGCCTGTGGATAGACATGTAACCCCACTCACATTTTCTGCTACTCGGCAACAAATCAATTCTAAAAACTGCATGCTTGGTGGTAAAGCAGTGGCCAACATTTTGAAAGTCTTGATTCATCCAGGGATTGAACCTAAAATCCCAATATATTCTAAAATAAGCCTGCTGGATTAACTATTAGTTGGCGTGAACTTAGCAAATTAAGGGTTATCACAAATGACTGAACCTATAATATCTAGACAATAGTCAAAAGGAAAGTCTGTATAACAAATGGCAACAGAAAATAAAATGCTTTGCATGTCACAGTATGATATGATTGCAGACAGTTGGGGGCAAATATGGACACACCATTCAAACTTGCTACCGGCTTCAATTTTGATTGCGAGCAAGCTATAAATAGCTTCACTGAGTGCAGCATGATACAACCACACCCACTTGACCTCTGTTCATTTGGGGAAGTATGGGCACTTTTCGACACACTAAAACTTGGGGACTTGCAATTCATTATGGACACAATAAATGATTTGGATACAATATTGCACAATATTTTGAAATTCAATTTCAGTAAAAACAGTTAAGGATATTTGCTGCTCTGGTTAAGGATAGCAAGGATTTAATAGGTTGGTGAAATCTATCAAGATCTTTCATGTTAGAACAATACAAGAAGAAAGAGTTGATGGGTCAGTGTTTTCGTTTTTCAGATATAAGCATCTTGATTTTCCATAGGTTTTGTCTTAGTATGTTTTATCTATTAAAACCTAGAAGAAATAACGAGGACTTGGACCCAAAAAAAATCAAATAACATTTTAAGCATGTTGAATGAAATTAACAAAAGTAAAGTGGGGTCACTGGGCAAATTTTCTATGACTGAACATGAACAGTAAAAATCCTTAATGATGGAGTTAACTTCCAAGTATCTTCTTAAAACCCTTGTAAAGTGGAACAAATTACGAAAAACATTAAAATCAGCTGAAACAAGAGGCTTCCAGGAGCATGAATCGCTCACCTGGTTAAATTTTGTCTTTCAATGGCAATAAATTTAACAAGGAGTTACCCAAAAATTTTACTGAAGAAGACTTTTGTAGGACTTATCATAAGGATCATTGCATCTCTTGAAAGTTTCTTTTAAGACATTGGCTGAAAGCTGTACATAAAAAAAACGTCTTTTTTCATCTTTCAAGGGCAATTACTCCTACAAAGAGTCGTCTGACAACTTTGATCCCTGGAGACTTTTGTAGGCCTTAAAATAAGAATCATTTCAGCAATTGAAAGAATTTAGCTAAACCTAATGGTTATGGAAATATAATAAGTGAAAAAAAAAACAGAATTGAAGTAATTACTTTGTGGCTCTGTGTTCCTCACCTTTCTTTATATGGTATGGCACCTTGTGGTACAATTTCAAATAATAATCAAGGGAACCAAGCTTATAGCAGTAATCAAAAGAATGTAATCCACGGACAAAGACCAGACATGGAAAACGGACATACACAACAAGGAACATGAAGAAACTAAAATCACACATACAAAGTAACAAAAGCAAATGAGCAACTCAGACTCCACTAAAAACTGGGAGCGTGGACCAGGTGCACCGGTAAGGTAAGCGTCCATTGCTTTTCTAGAAACACCCGCCTAGTTGCTAATAAAAAATCCAGTCCAGGGTAGACAAACGAGGAAAGGAAAACTATGACACGTTGAATAAATTAGTTATCATGTCACAGATGGATACACCATTACGATCCATGAGTTCATAATGACGACCATAAAACTTCTGTAGTGATGACTTCAATCAATCTTGTAGCAACATAACTCTGTTCCAGAAGCCTATTTGTTAGCATTCCAGTGCAATACAAAAAGTCTGCGTAGTTTTGGCAAGCTCTGGCATATCATATGAGTTGTGAGATGTGATCCATTAACTTTTACTCAATTTATTGTCAGGACAAAAGGAAAACGTTTTTGGCCCCTAATTTATAAAAGGTTCAAGTCTAACCATATATCCAATATCATAAACATATCTATGCTTTTCCTGGATTTGGATAGTTAAATTCTATAAAATCCTCATTTTTTTTCCTTAATTCTAAACTGGTTGGGACAATACCCTCAAATTAAATATCATGATTTGGAACCTTGCCATATTTTATACACATCAACTAACTGATTTTCAAGTTATTGTGCAAAAACCAATTGTCTACAGACAATGTCACAGTGATATACCATATGAAATTTTTGCAGTCCTATAAATACAGGACAGTTGGAAACAACCTAACTGGTCCTGCCCTGGTTCTAAAACTAAAATTAACCTGAATATAACAAATCAACCTTTCCTAAATCATAATAATAATACAAGAAAACTTGTGGTTTTTACTTCTTTAATCTTGATATTTTGCATATGTACAAAATAAAAACAAAATTAACACCAGGCAGTAACAAACATTACAAAAGGCCACATAGAATTCATTTTCAAGTTCTCTTACTAGAGTAATGTATTATTATTAACAAAGAATATTAGTGCCATTACAGAGTGATATCTCCATTCAACATGTTAAATTATGAAGATTTCTCTTTGCAAGCATCTGACAGTAATCTACAAATGATACCTAACCTTCCTGTCAATCTCTCTATCCTTGTATCCTGACAGTCCTCATAAACCATTAAACAGATTTCAATGAATCTAAAGGTTAGGCATGAAATGCAGACACATACAAAGCCTATTCATAGATTCTAGAATTTGACTCCACAAGGAAAAATGATTGGGTAAAACCTAAATCACAACAAAAGCAAGGAAAATGTTTTGCCTCATACTTCCTAGGGCTGAGGATCAAGAATTAGGTTCCATGTAGCCTCCTGATAATATAATAAATCTTAAATCTTGATTAACATAGAGTATTACTCTTTAGAGTACAGAATAAGTAAATGCCTTGTTAAAGATATGGTGCAATAAAATTACTCATCAAAAGCCGCATTCTTGAGGTATTTTCATATTTTTGTTATGACAAAAACTTTATTCTCTTTATGATTCGGTATTTTTAATTTTTTTTCTGACAAAAACACTCCATTTGATATGTACAGTAAAATCTGTCTAAACTGTACCCTTTTCATACTAGCAGATGTTTGGTTTAATCAGGTTAATACTATGAGAGTATTACTGTTCATTGGGTACCAATATTTGTGGATTTCATGTGTTTGGTAAACCATGAAATTGGTTCCCAACAAAAAGGAAATTTTCCATTTGTTTGTATGATAGAGTTGTCAAATCAACTAATTCAAGAATCCACAATTAATCATATTCCCCTATACCACAAAAATTGGTACCCATGAACAAAGGTACTTTCACATTAAAACTGACATAGTTATCTGGTTATAACATGTTTCTGGTTTATTCAGAGTTTCATTTAGGTAGGTCTCCTCGCATAAATTTCCACTAAGTAGACCTACCAATATATTATGTTGTTTCACATAAAGAAAAAAAAAAACCTTTTTATAGAAATCTTCAAATAAAAATAGGACATTAATGGAACATTAAGTGATACCCTGCCAAGTAATGGTGAAAAAAGGGGGACGGCAAAATGTTCAAAATAGACTAACTCAAAAACTACATTTTGAATTTTGTTGAAAAATTAACTTAACATAACAATTATTTTAATAACTGGCATTTGTTGATTACTTCTCTAAGAGTTCATGCTGTCTTATCTAAGACCAGCTGTTTATTCAATAACCCAAGAGTCCCTCTGGTTATCTGTTAATAGGTCAAGTCAGGGATACATCATCAGTTTGCAGTTTCTTGTCGAGTTAGCAGGTCATCATAACTACCGATAGTATTTTTCTTTCAATTTCTATATTTTTTCATTGGATACTTGTCATTGAATGGCCTAACTTGAAAAGTACATTTTTTTAAATTTGAAGAAAAATGAACTTATCCTTTATTTTATGATACTTAACAACTGTGCAAAAATTTTAAAAAATCATTGATGCATTCTCAGGTTGTCACTGGAGACCATTGAAATTGGACAGACAGAAGACTCTACAATAAGATCTTCCTAATAACGCAACAGACCACAGGACTATTTCAAAACCATTGATTAATTTAATAAAATATTATACAACCCATAATTCAATAATTCATTGGCAGTGTGTGTCATCATACAGATCAAACATCTATAGGCCAACTTAAAAACTCTGACCAGAGCATTTATTGTTTGTTATATAGGTTTTTGTATTTTAAACCTAAGTGGCCTCACTGTCCTTTGAAATACAAAGCAGCATATACTTTAAGAACTGTATAATAAAGTTACCCTTATTTTAACTGTTGATGAAGGCCCTTGTCCTACTAATACCAATATGTAAATTTGTCTGACCAGTTGTAGTCCTACCTTGGACCATCATCACAGGCAATTAAGCAACAAATACTGACTGACAGGTTATAGGTTGTTTTGTTTAAAATAAATCCTGCAGGGTCAATCCAATTTCACCAAATGTCAGACATACATCAAAGTTCAATTGCAGATAATCAGCTTAAGCCCAACATTGACAATAAGAAATTTTCTTCTTAAAAATTGACCTATGACTACTTTCCTCAAAACATTGGTTATGGGCTATAGCTGAAGAATTCTTTTGGTAAGATTTCACAGTAGAAGATTTTCAAAGTATCTTTAGTATCTATATAAAATACATATCATGGTGTTACCATACTTTAAACTAACTATCAGCTGTTAATTCTCTCCGTGTTTATAATTATCGGGGAGTCACTATTCTTCCTGGATGGTTCTGACGACACAGGAAAAATTTCATTATCATAACTAAAACTGACAGTGTCACCTCTGACGTTGATCAAACATTGTGCCTGTAAAAATAGATTTGTTTTAATACACATGTACTACTGATATACTGTACTTGATGGTTGAGATGTATTTAAAGTGCTGTTAAAAAACCTTTTGCCAGTAACATGACCTAAAACACAATCAGAAATAACAGAAATTCACATCAATGGCTTAATCTAAATAAGACAACTCTGTACAGTACAAACTGCCTATAACTCCATTTCATTTTTTTTAACAGTAAAAAAATCTAGGCTCATTTCAGATATGAATACTAGATAGACGTATCAGGGTCTGTCTATTTTGGACAATTACCTGGTTTTTTTTAGGATTACACATCAGAGCACACTGTGTCATTCTATATTGGACAACTACCTGGTTTTTGTGAGGAATACACATCTGAACACACTGTGTCATTCTATATTGGACAATTACCTGGTTTTTGTGAGGACTACACATCTGAACACACTGTGTCATTCTATATTGGACAATTACCTGATTTTTATGAGGATTACACATCAGAACACAATGTGTCATTCTATATTGGACAATTACCTGGTTTTTATGAGGACTACACATCAGAACACACTGTGTCATTCTATATTGGACAATTACCTGGTTTTTGTGATGATTACACATCAGAACACACTGTGTCATTCTATAAGCCACTAAACCATTTCCACCAAGCCCAGAAACAGTGGCTCTAACATTGGATAAAACCTCAGCAATAAATGTCTGCATAAACCCACCTAAACCACCTATCTGAAAAAAAGTAATACAGTTAATTATTGTGAGAGTTCTTTTATTGGTAGGTACCACTGTGTGTGGTTAAAGAAAAAAAGCACCAGTTTGTAGATTCTTGACCTTGTGGATTTGATATCATACAAAGGAATGGGAAATTTCTTTTTTGTTGGAACCAAATTTCATAGTTTAACCAACCTGAGAAAATTTTGAAAACTGATACTCCACGCACAATAATACCTTCACAGAATATACAAATGTTTGTAAAGCATGTTGAGCGTGTCCAAGAAAACTCATTCTACTTGTATTTACCATTTCTAGTTTATTTCTTCTTCTTTTAAACAGAAAGTTCCAAGCTGGCAAAAATTATTTCCAACTTTTTTATGCAAAGGATATTTATAGGACTGTTATTTACAATTAATATTTTAGACATTCATTAAAGACTAAATGTGCAGTGTATATATCACTATATTCATGTTTTTTTTAAAATGTGTATACAAATGTATTAACTTTTAACTAACATTACTGACAGGATACATCTAACGCATAGTCATCTGTACAAAATGTTTATTTTCATTTTTATAAACATACTTCTCTAAGTGCTCCAGTTTCCCTGATAAAGAAAAAGTTATAATGCCCTAGATATCTTTCTATCCTTGCTCCCTGAATGTATGACAGTGGAGTCAATTCAACCCCGATCCTGTGCTTAGGAAATACCTAAAAACATCAACAAAACTCATTCACTTAACATTATACAGTATATGGTTTTTATGTAATATTCAGACAAATGTACAACATACTTACAATTATAAATGCTGATATCCTATCTAATTATGAAATAACATAAAGGTTTCTTTACTATCACAATGTGAACCACAATTTATACATCTATTTCAAACAAAAGTGCCCAATTATGAATTTATCACCATAATCAATACAAAATTATTCTGAACACTGTAATGCATGAAACTGCACACATTGTCATAATAGAAATACATTGTACAAGAAGATGACATTTGCCAGTAATAGAGCAAACATTTGATTTCTATGGGGGGCTGGGATCAAATTTTCAAATTTAATCCTAGCCCCATAAAAATAAAATGGTAGTTCCCTAACCTACAATGTATGCCCAATCCATGTAAAACCTCACACCAAATTTGAAATCAACCCATGCATTGGGAGCCAGGGTAAATAGTGACAGACTTCAGATGAAGGATGGACAGATAGACAGACAAGGTGATTCCAATACACCACCCACTCATTGAGTGGAGGTATAATAAAAAAAAAAGTTGTAATTACCTAAAACCCTAAAAAAGCTTTTACAATAAACAACAGATATTAAAAACCTAGAAAATATGAGGTACATTTACTGGGCTTTAAAGTGCATGTGAACTATTAATGATGCTATACTTACATGTGGAAATAGTCGGCTATGGTCAGACTTCAGCTGTTTTGGTCCTGTTTAAAGCATAAAAAAAGTCCTAAAAATTCTTATTTCTAAGTATTGAAAATTCAACTTTAAAAAAATGGTTTATGTGATAAAATGTCAATTTTATGGTATAACTAGCTTAAATACGTTTTACACTGAAACTAAAACTTTCTTTGCATTGCATTGTTTTAATTATAAGCTGCTGAGCTTGTTTATTCTTTGTATTACATGTAGTAGTATTGATGCTTATACAATGCTGAAATGAAATTTGAATGTAGCAGACCTACCTCGACTGGATCCCTGTATACTGAGTGATGAAGTATCAGATAGCTCCTCCATTTGGAACATCATATCATCATGATCACTTCCCTTACTGGTCTCACTAGTAGCTAATCAAATATAAATATGATTGCTATTTAATATATATTTGACTTTTCATCTAGCTAAGTTATTAAAAAACAAGAGGCTCCCAGGAGCCTGAATTGCTCACCTTGTTAAAGTTTGTCTTTCAAGGGAAATAAATTTAACAAGATGTCCAACAATTTTGACTCAAGAAGACTTTGGTAGGACTTATCATAAGGATCATTTCAGCAATTGAAAGTTTCTTTCTATCTATTATAAATTTCAAGATATTGGCTAAAAACTGTACCAAAAAAAAAAAAAAAAAAAAAAAAAATCATCTTTCAAGGGCAATAATTCTTACAAGGAGTTGCCTGACAACTTTAATCCTTGAAGACCTTTGATGGCGTTATAACAAAGGATCATTTCAGCAATTGAAAGAGTTTGGCTAAACCTAACGGTTTTGAGATATATGCAAAAAACTACTGTCTGACCCCTATGTTCTATTTTTAGTAATGGGGGCCATGTTTTTTGATGGATCAAAAATCCCGACATCAATTCTATGCAGGATACCCCAAGGAACATTTATACCAAGTTTGGTTCTAATCAGTCAAGTAGTTGCAGGGGAGAAGAGTTTTGTACAATTGTTTACAACGACGACAGACAACAACGATGGACGATGATGATGATGTACGCCAAGTGATGGCAACAGCTCAGATGGCCTTTGGCCAGGTGAGTTAACTAGAGGCTCACGAGAGCCTGAATCACTCACCTGGTTAACCATTTGCTTTTTTTGAAAAACTTGAGGAATGAAACAGTTAAAATCAAGTGAATTGTCAAATGCAGGAAACGCTTTCAATAGTATTTTTATGACCTGAACCAAAATTTTGCAAAAGGCAACAATTTTTAAATTATTTTCAAAGAACTGTCTTCCATCCCCCTATTTTCCATTTTTAGTAGATGAAGCCATATCTATTCACAGATTAAAATTCACAACAGTTATTTTGTGCACAATACACTAAAGGACAAATATGCCTATTTTCATTAAATGATCAATTGATGGTTTTAGAGGAGAAGATTTTCAAAGTTGTACATGTGAAAAACAACCATAAAAACTGTATTAGGGGCCGTAACTCCCACATCAGTTGACAAATGGTTTTGAAAATTTCAGAATAGGTCCATCTCATGATGCTGAATGATATCATCCCATGCCAGAATTTCACAGGCAACGGTTTTTTTAGGTTATTTGCAATTCAGACCCCTATGTTCTATTTTCAGTTACAGCGGCCATGTTTCTTTTTCATGGATCAAAAATCCCAAAGGTCATTTTGTGCAAAACACCCTAAGAAGCAATCATACCAAGTTTACATCCTGCTGGTCAAGTAGTTTCAGATAAGAAGATTTTTAATAATTTGTCCATGACAATGCCTACGACGGACACCAAGTGATGGCATAAGCTCACTTGGCCTTTGGCCAGGTGAGCTAAAAATGATACACAGGGGCAGCTTCATGCAACCACAGAGGTTGAACCCTGAACAGTAAGGGCAAATATGGTCACACCATTCAAGATAGATACAGCTTTGAATTGCAATTGCAATTAAATTTGACATAGGCTAAGAATTTGACAAGAATCAAAGTGGCCCCTTTGTGGCCCTCAAATTAGTCACAACTTCTAAAATCAATCCAAACCTTCCATCAAGGGTTTGGCTGTTTTTGGTACAATTTTAAGAGATTTATTTACTTATGTGCTATAGCTTAATTTAATGATTTTGTATTTGTGAACAGTATATAATTGTTAGTAGTCATGTATCACCGTACATGATTCATTTGTGGGATATGTATATGATAAAAAGTTAGTTTTATCAATTTCAGAGCTTGAACTTGTAATTTAAGTTATAAGCTCTCAGGTGACCGTCTATGGTTATTTAGACAATCAGTAGATTTTGTTGGAGGGTGAGGCGTTCCAACAAATCCTTCCAACAGATCTACTGACTCTCTAAATAATTATAGATGGTTACAGGAGCTTATAACATTTTTGTATGATTTCGCTTACCTATATTATGGAGAAATAAATTAATCTTTGCAGGAAACTATATTTCTTCAAAGTTTATTTGGAAATTATTTGGTAGTTACTAGGTAAAATCTATTTTTGTCTTGGTGTTCAGGTCAAATGTAAACACTGGCCATTGATGTGTTTGAATTATCTTTGTCAGGACATTCAGGTCAAATTGTTTGAAAGTTCTATATTAGTCTCAATGTCAATCTCATTGGTGGATGGATTTTCCTTTTATGGACATTTGCATATTGTTCATTGAGATATTTTCATCAATGGCAGATAGATTTTCTGTGTATCATACTCATTTGCATATTGCTGCTTCGGTTATTTGGAACAATGGTTTTATCCAATCACGAATGGTCAATACAATGCAAAATCGTACAATTTGTATGTTACCCCTTTACAGTATATAAGTAGTCTGCTATATCCTTATTACTCAGAAATACTTGAAATAAAGACATTTCAGTTCATACCATCATAATATTGGAATGTTATAGAGTCAATGTTCAGAATATCACAAACAATTTATTTTCTTTTGCATCCACATGTAGTGTTATTTTTGCCAACTCCATATTCCTTATGAAAGTGATTTCCAAAGCAATATTTTATTTATTATTTTTCCTAGTTTTGTGAAAAATACTCAGTTGCTGTTTCCTACTTACTTGTTTTTAAAAGGTTGTTTTTGCCAACAATGGGTAGGTCTATACTGGAAGAATTCCTGGTAGAAACTTCACTAAGTCCAACACATATCCCGGTCAGACTTATCTGTAAAGTAAAGGTAAGTAGACCATCAGAATGAGGTTAGTCATTAATTAAGGGACAAAAACTATACTTACAAAACTACACTGACAAAACTAGACTGACAAAACAGAATAAACATTATAAATAACACAAATTAACTATACGAGTACATACAGAAACTAAAGAATAAATGAGCACATAAACTGGGAGTATGGACCAGGTACACTGGTAGGGTAAGCATATACCAGTATCCTCTGCTTTTCTAGAAATACCCACCAAGTCGCTCATGAGAATTAATACCAGTTTTAAACGAAAGATGAAACTACAGCATCACAAATAAATTTGTTCTCAGGGTGAAGATGGCTACACCATAATGATCAATAAGTTTATGGTGTTGACTGCAAACCCTTTACAGTGATGACTTTACTTTTGTGGCAACATAATTTTATTACATTAGCTTATTTGTAAGAAGTTTCATATACAATTTACAAAATCCGTGTGGCTTCACATATGTGCTGTACACAGAAAAAATTACAACATATATTTTTCATATGTTTTGAAAACACCTGAAAAATATATGTTTATGACAAACAATTTAATTCATTTAAAAAGGTACTGGCATATAAAAATAAAATGGTAATAATATATCTTTCATAGGACTTAATGTATGATAAGGTATGGTTTTCATATAATTTAGGAAAAAAAATTTGCTTCCATGTAATTTTATAGGCACATAAACGTAAATTTCCATATTGGTCTAAAACATATGTTTCCATATGTTATAAAACATGGATTTTTCCTGTGTAAGACAAATCATGACATTGTGAAAAATGTAGACAGATTATTTCATGTAGAACATTCAATGCTGAATATTTCCTTTTTAGTACCAAAACCTTTAACAGTATAATATAAGCAATGACCTAAAAACGATACTTGCTGAAACAAGTCACTATAGCTAAAAAGTTTAATTTTGATTGTAAATATAAAAGTACTAATCATATTTATACTGCAGATATTAATATGCTATACATGTGTTTCAAGAAGTAAACTCTCATTAGCAGCATTACAATCAAATACATAGGAAGAATTTCAAAGTTCTAAATCCAATAAGATATCTGTAGGTGGTGGCTCACTAGTAATACTCCCGCTTCCAGTCACAATATATTGAAAATAAACTAAGTCCTAGGTAAACAGGAGGTTCTTGACAAATTTGTCCAAATATGGATCCATCATATGGCATACACACAGCAAGAAAGTTAAAATTTAAAGCTGCTGATATGAGTAGTTGATGAGAAAAGTGTGACAGAAATTTCAACTTTCAAAAATATAGAGTAAAAAAATAAACTAAGTCCTTGGTAATCAGAAAGTTGTTGTCGAAATTTTTATGAAAATGTCTCTCAACAAGATGTACAGAAAGAATGTGATGAAATTTCATGCCAATGTGACCAGTAGCTGCTGAGACAACCTTGATAGAAAAAAAACACAGAAAATGTAAAAAAAAAATATCCCCCTCTCCCCCGGAGCAGGAATATAAAAATAATTGTCTACAAGAAGTACTCAAAACCTAAATTATCAAAATAGGAACCCAAATCAATCACAGAGAGATTCTACCATGTGCAAACAATTAAAGAAGCCTTAGTAATTTAGAGTTTTGGAAATTTGTGATACTGCAAATTAGTTAAATGATAAATGATATAATTCTGGGTAAGACAAGTCTGACCACTGGGCTGGTGAATACCCTTAGGGACATCTGATACACTTAATGGTAATATCAATAAAAACAGAATACATTACCTGTATTTCATTTTCCTCAGGAAGATCAACATTAAAGTCTAGATTACACACACAACATGGAGCCATCTTTCTCAACTTAAAACATATTTTCTGAAATAGAATAATTTTGTAGAACATCATGATTTTTGACTACAATATGTACTAGGAAATGAAATGATGGGAGAAGATGGAACAAGAGTTTTCAGTCATTCAATTTTTTATATTACTACTGAGTGGTTCTCAGATGGCAATAGTATTTGACAAAGAAGGGAACATCTAATAAAACAATTATAATTTCTATGAAGTAACACATATGTTCATTAGATTGTTAACAAATTATTGATAATGCACTTTATTCTATTCCTTTTTTCATCAAGAGAAACCATAAAATCATTTCAAACAATTAATTTTGAGACTCATAAACTCACTTTTATAAGATTTTCAAACATATCTGATAAAGCACTGTTACTGGTGATAGCTGGATTAAATTCTCTCCTAAACACTTGTGTGAACATCTAAAGTTGTAAAAAAAAATGTTCATTAGTCATGGGGAGAGATACATGTATAAACTCTTTAGAACTTAGTTGTTCTTTTTTCCTGTTTTATTTAAAAATATATTTGTATCATTATAAGGTAGCTGGAATTATATTAAATCCATGTCACAGCAGATTTTTTTCAGACACCACCAATGGCATGGGTGATAAAAGATACAAAAAATACAAAAAATACCAAAAAAAACTCAAACAAATGACTGTTTTTGGTCTCCATATGCTGTATATTTACATTACTATAGTCCTTTTTATAACTGTGTATTTAAAAAAAAATATTCATTTATCTTCCTTGCAAATCAACCAAATCATAATTATCTCTTGTGAAGTGTCAATTTCATATACAATCTATTATAAAATTTGTCTCAAAAGTGAATTTAAAGACGATGGACAAAGTCTAGGACATCACTAATCACTTCTAATGTATACCTTATTTTATATGTTAAAAAATTATTTTCAGAAGTTTTACTGTGAATTCCAAGGAAAAATGATGTTGTAAAGGTGCATATATATACATGTACCATTACAAAGCTTGGAAATAAGACTTTCAAAATAATTATACGAATGGTACAATAATCTTAGAAGTTTTTCACAAATTTTTAAAATTTTCTACTATAAACTGACAGCATTGATTTCTCCTACAAAATGGAAATGATTCATGGACATTCATCCCTTCTTTAAAGCTTATTTTCTATGCTTGCATAATTTATTTTTCCTATAAAATATAAATTTTCTACCTGTAAATTACAGATCATGTTTTGGTGTGTAGTTCCTGGTATTTTCTGTGTATTACACATCTGGAACCATTCTGGTAAGACAGAATCCTTCAGTAATGATGCTATGTTCTGGTCCTTAGTATCATCAACCTAATAATGAAATACACATTAAAACTAAAAATACTGTGAGCAAGCTCAAAAATAAAATTTCCTCCACTTCAAATAATGATAAATATTAAAACCTTAGGTTGCATTATCTGTCTATGGAGTACTTCAACAATAATTATATTACTTCATGCACACCTACATATGGTGCACAACATTCCTACAGAATTTCATCAAAATCCCTTGAGCACTTTACAAAGAGTTGCACTTTATACAAGAAATATGTACAGATGATATACCCTATAAAATTTTCTTCTAGGGGTATAAATACTTGTAATTCACAAAGCATTATGTACATAATGTCAAAGTGATTCAAATTCTATCATTTTACTTTGTAATTCATCAATTTTCAGTTGTAGCTTTGAAACTTGTGAACTTGATCTTGTACAGTGTTGACATGTAACTCATAAACATGACAAATGGTACCTTGTAAAGCTCTTTTAACTACTCACAATCAATAATCAAGAAATATAAATAAAAATTCATAATTTCATCAACGAGTTAAATGAAACTAAGAGTGTATCATACACATCTACATAAGTAATCCTAATTTTCTAAATGTGTAAACTGTTTTTTGGTAAAAAAAAAAATGTATCATGATAACAGTTGACTCTGTGCACCGGTTCTACTTAAATGTGTAAATAGTGCAAATTGTGCTAATAACTAATGAAAAATTACGAGCAGGTCTTTGTTATTCGCTGAAAAGAACAAATAATAAATGATAAACATGTGTTACAAGAATAAAAGTTAGTACATATATATGAATACTGATTCTTATGGTGGAAAGATATAAAAAAACACTGAATTACCATCACAGTATAAATACAAACCTCTAGTATGAATGTATCTTTGTTCCCTGTAGATATCTCCAGATCAGATACATCATCTTCACTATCATCAGTCAGCTGACTTCTAGGACTTGTCTGACCTGTGTCCTGCAAAAATAAAATATTCACTCTTAACTTCTTACCAAAGTACCTTCGTAAAAAATGAAAAATATATCCAATACATTGGCACACACTGAAGAAATTACATATGTGAACCATCTACTACTAACCATACAACCTTACCGTGACTTAACAGCATTAAGACATAGAGAGTCAATCTGGTCATCTAAGATACTGGTACCTCTAAATAATAATTTTTCCAAGTAAATACAGTTCATAACTCTTGAAAGGTATACAAAACAAAGAGGAACCCCCACATCTATGGTGTGAGGGTTTCCTCATCGTTCATTGAAGACCAATGCTGGCCTAAAGCAGACATTTTCATTCCGCTAGGATTGTAGTCTCTTTTATATATTCACCATACCTATTCTCATTATATCATACATCATAAAAAAACTTTGACTTTTCATGGCCCTACAGATGCTGTTGTAGTTTGAAAATATTCTAAAACAAAAGTGTGACAGATTAGGGACATGAGTTTCACATGAGGCAAAAGTACTTTGATTATTGATTCCATAGGCCTTCTTGCTTTTCTTTTTCACAAGCAAATTTGGCTGTAGCTTGAACCATATCATTTGATACAATATATGGGACCATTCAGGACCACATATATACACATAGGACACTCCACACAAAATATTAGGGCAGCAAGTGTGATTCAATTTTCTGATTGTCTCTAAACCAAGAGTAAATACATAAACATGTCCTGCACAATAACAAAATAATCCTTGTAACTTGTATTTAGATCACTCTAAAAATTCTCTTGAGTGTATAAAGTTGATTTTATCCATCTTTTTGTCAAGCATTCCAAAGATTATGAGTAGTTAATGAAACTGATATTCATGAAACCCATTAGAATATCCATTGGAATTTAGTGTCTGCCTGGTATTACTATTTTGTCCAACTCAGATCAAAGTTCATAAGGAATATTTGGCAATATACTCCAGAACTGTCTAGCAGAGATATAAAAAAGTTAATACCTTTAAACCTTTAAAATTAGGAAATGTCAAATGCAGGATTTAATAAGCATGTCAAAATTATCTAACCTAACTACTTCAAACCATAAAATACTTGTTTTATTAACTATCAAAAAAGAAAAAAAAGTATTCAGGTTTTCTAAATCAATGCCTTTAATTACCTTAAAAGAAGAATTTTTAATGATTTGCTACAGGTATTTGTTTTTTTTAAATGATGTCCAGTCATGTAATTTTTACAGAGTTATATTAATATTGAATATTTACATGGATTCAAGGGAAATTGTCTTTATGCCCTCAAAGCACTTTAAGGTGTGATTTATGCAAATAAATTACAGCAAATATCTTTATTAGAAATGATGTATATACACTGACATCTGTTAGTAACAAATATCAAATATGAATGACTGAAAAATTCTTCCATGATATGGGTTAAAGCTGCATACTTTACATCACTAAATTCTCTCCTAGGAAGTGAAGGAGTTAAAACATGCTTGTAGACCACAGGGATCACATTTCATTACTTCTCAAGTTTACCCAATAAAAAATAGATAATGGGGAATTAAGGATCAACATTTATCGATCTGTTACATGAACAACTTTAGCGTCACGACTTTTGACTCGAAACAGCATAACATATTGGTCATATAGCTGAATCATTAGAAGATTCTAGGCCCTTGATATATTAATCTTTCATCTTTTTAGGGTCTTCCAACAGACTGTATTACAATGGGAGGCTGCAATGGTATCATTGTCACCTACAACAACTAAAACTTAGTTCTATGCCTGAGGACCCATTAATTACTGACTCAGATTAAATATACCAATTAACATTAATGATGGTATCAGGGTTTTTATGTGGTTAGTTGTATTTCATACAGTTATGATTTTTCAGGACATTTTGGGGACATTTCTTGAAAAAAAACAAACTATAAGAACTTATTTCAGAATTAAAGGACTAAAACTGTTTCATACATTGCACGTGCAGACTGCTGGAATATGTTCCATACAACATACATATAAACCTAGACAGATATTAGTAAGCAGACATGTTAGTTATACCTAAGAACATAATTTTATATCCTTTCATACTAATGTCAACCAAATTTAAATTATTTTTTAAGGCTGAAGGAAATTAACAACAGGATTGAAGACAACTATATATGTTATATACACAGTATATGAGAGAAATAATTCAAAAATATATTTTCTAGAATATATTGTCAATAAAAATGTACAAGATGGGAAGAACAAGCCTATGGTCTAAATGTTACTAAGAGAAAATTTAAAAGTAGGAAAATTTTCATTCAAACAAATTCTTATTTTTATAATCTAATGTAATACATGTACGTGTATTGCTTAAATACAGACAGATCCACCTAAAATCACCTTGTACAATGTTTATCCTCAGGACAAACTCAATGTGACCATGATGAACTATGTCAAATTATAAAATCTCATCCACACCCAAAACATGCATCTGACTCGAGGATGACATCATATGACAAAATATCAAAGGACAGATTGACTAAATCTTCAACAATAACCTGCATCCAAATACAATTCAATAGTTGCAAAAATTTTGCATTTAATATTTCCTCCAGTTTATAAATTACATTCATGATGACATCATCTTATCCTGTAGGGATCAGATTATGCTTTTCAGAAGTATTCTGCTTGTTACCCTCCTCATGTACCTTTAGGGTTTTAAGAACTAAGGGATTTTTTTTGAAGAATTAAATTGCGAGAGAAAATAACTAGTATTTAGAGATCAATTATGTGAAACACTATCTTCTACAAACATCAATTCATATCAATGATTTATGAAGTTAGACTTCATTTTCTATGATTTTTATTTATACAGATTTAGATGGGATCTTCATTAAAAGAAAATCAGATTTTCGGTTGATCAAGGTGTTGTTTGAATTTGGAATTATTTATAATTAGGAAAATGACAAAAAATAAATTTGTAAAACTAACCCTTACTAAGGGGGTTAGTCATGCCGGCATGGTTAAGGGGTAGGGTTAGTAGGATAACAAAAGTCAAAGAACTTACTAACCCCTCTAAGTCATGATGTCATGACTAACACCCTTAGTAGGGGTCAGTTTTATAAATAATTATTTCACTTATTTTCTTAAATCCAAAATACCTGTAATTCAAAACTCAAATACCTTGTTTTTTAGAATTAAATTCTATGAAATAAATACAGTGAGACCTATTTAAATCAAATCATTTCTAGTTTGACAGGTGTTAGGTTTATAAAGGTTCAAAATACACTTATAAATAAAGGGAGTTTACTAAGTGTCTGGTTTAGACAGGCTATCACATTATTCACAGTTCAGTTTAGACAGATTTCACTGAATACTTTGAATTAGACAATATTATCTTATTATTTCTATTTTCTTTCTAGAAAATTCTACATGTTAACACCATACAGACTAATATCCACACAAAAATGTATCATTTGGATGTTGTGACAGTACATGATACCTTGGAGCTATGACAACATCATCTAAAGATTAATGGTTTATTGAAGCAAACACCTCAGAGAAAAATCGTAATACAAAGGTGTGTTAACATTCTAACTCAGTATCCAGGTATGTAAAGTCTTGTTACACCTTACAGGTAAAAATTTAGCTACTGAGACAGTGAAACAGAACTTTCTAGTTTATGGAAATATTTGAATTTATACGACTTTTAGGGACTAAATATTTCAATCTGAAAAACAGGACTTTGGATTTAAAACAGGTATTTGGATGGTTGAAGTGATTTTAAGTGGTATTATTTTTTTATTTCGAGCATTAATTCAGCAATAAGTTTTTATTGGATAATAGTGTTTGAAATTTTAATGACAAAACCTCTCAAAAGAATATATCAACAGTGAAGTGATTTTTTTGTGATAAAACAATATGATTATTTCTTTCTTGATTTCAGAAATTCAATAGAATATAACTTTGACTCAACATGGCATCAGAAAAAACCACACCGAAAGTGGATATATTTGCCATAAGGGAGCGTGAGTATAATTAATACTTATTATTATTTATTCTTCTTCAAGTACATATTAAATTTACTTATATTTGTGTGTTTCTCTCATTAATACTTGTGTAGAAATTAAATTAAAAATATTCCTCTATGTGATACTGAATGTATGCACTGTTTGTCTTTCTTCCTTTTTAACTTTATATAACTAGTATCCCAATAAAAAATTTCTAATAAGCAAAAGTCATTTTCAGCTATAACATTCACGTAGTTTGCATAAGAAAAAAACAAATGCTGAACAGTGGTGAAATTCAAATCATTCTGGGCAGAACCACTGAGATTGGAGGCAATGTAAAGTGTATAAGAAATTACTTTGATTTGTGGCGAATTTAACTTATTTGGTAATCTCTGACAAAAACAAAGCACAATAAAACTAACAGATGAATTATGAGGAATAAAGTGGAATGAAGTCTTCAATATCACTTTTTGTTCATAACATGATAAACACCTTACCAAAATGCAAAAATACTAAATGGGTACCCCTCTATGTAACAAACAGAAGGAATGAATGAATTAATGAAGCCAATATGTTTTAGTATTTTGAATTTTGTGATGCTGCATATTTTGGTAAATGATTTATGATGTAATTGTGATAGGTCTGACTACTGGACTGGTGAGTATCCTCGGGAACTTCTGCCTTCGCCCCTCACCAAGGAAAATTACTGGTACTAGGAGCCCAAGACACTAATATCTGAATTATTTAAAACAAGAAAATCTCTCTAAATGCTATACAGGATTTACCATGACAATAACTGTAAGTCGGTCAACCATTTAATGATATAGCGGCTTATTTGAAAAGTTAATGTCTTAAATACCATTAATATCCTCCAGCAAAGAGATTAGTAATCCAGACAATAACTAAACCTGATATAAACTTGATAAACTGGGTGGCAACAGATTTTATAGTTCAAGTGACAAAAAATAATTTTTGAAAATAAATTGGCATCCTGTAACCACAACTGTCTAGACCATCTTTGAAATTTTAAGCTTTCTACATCTAATGATAAACTACGTGTAAAATACAATTTATCATATAGAAACTTTCATGTTTTCAAAACTTCATTACAAGAGTGGTTTTAAATATTGCAGAATATAAGTTCTATTTTAATTTATCAACAATTCTATTTTATAGACTGTATAAGAAATTCTATCTAGAAATTCAACAAAAGGGATAGAGAATGTTTACACTTCACTGTATTATGCCCCTTTGATAGTATTTAACAATAATATAGAAAATAACACTGTATTGACTTGATACAAAAACAATGAACGGATAAGGCCTAGAAGCATTTGCCAAGCATTCTTTTTTTCAATTCATGCCAATTTTGTTTTAATTTCTAGTCAGTATACTGTTAATCTCTTTATACTGCTATCTCGATCATTTCTTAAATCAAGTTTCATTTTTATACTTGTTTATTACATTTCTCATTTAGTAGTGGCCCCATATTTTTTTACTCTACGATAAACAGGTAGTTCATACAAGGGTAGAAAAGTAGTTGGAACCAAAATGTTATATACTGTCAGTGACAGTAAATCATCAATATACCTGGTATATACTGTCGACACATTGCTGTTGTTGAAATAGAACGATTGCAGTACAAAATTTTTATGCACCATTATTCTTTAAAAAGAACCATCTTCGCATAATTAAAATTATATTCATTCATCATTGATGATTTTTTTTTCTTTAACATTTAACCAAGTAAAGCCTATCAACCTTCCTTTGTAAACAACATATAATAATTATGCTTCATATACATCTTCAACCCTTGAATGACTGAAAAGGAGTTGTCTTTACAAAATAAGTACACATACAGGCAAATAAATAATCAAACAGACAGACAGACATATAACTATAAATTCTCATTTAATAATTCCATTGAAAAGGAATGGCAATGTCTAACCCTATAGAAGATCATATGACACTACAGTTCTGGGCTGCCTTACAGAGAAAGGATGCTGGAGCTGTCAGAAATTTAATTAACGATGGCATAGATGTTAATTTACCTGACAGAGTAAGTTTACTATTTATCACCAAGCTTAACATTTTTTTCTGTCAGTTTATATGACACAATGAAAATGAAAACTTTGACAAATTAATTTGGTCAAACAGTTCCTGTGTTCATTACAGATATCACAGAAATCCATGAGGTTAAAAGTCATACAGCTACATGTCTTACATAGTTGGTGCAGCTAAAACTAGCAAAGACTGAAGATATTCTTTATTATAATATTTTTTTGGCTCACAACTATAAACTATAGTATGGATATTGTTTCAGGAAGCCTTCCTTCAAATAATACTTCTGTCAATGATTTGATTTTAAGAAAACATACTAACAGCACATACAATAACAACCATCACCAGATGAACTTCTTCAGGTAATAAACTTGACAACTGACTTACACTCAAATACCTATGGAATGAATGTTACAAGTGATTTTCTCAACTAAGTGGAAGATGCTATAATTTAGGTGACTTCAGAATAGATCACTAAAACATGTCATCTCTACAACCTGCAGTCATACATTCCTATATATCTTTAAAATATCTATTTCAAGAATGGAATGACACCAATACTGATGGCATCCTATGTAGACAGTACAGATATTGTGGTGGCATTGCTGAGGTCTGGATCTTCTGTCAACTCTGTTAATAATGTAAGTAGCAGGAATGCTGTCAGGGAAGGGGAGGGACAGTCTACATACACAGTACAGATATTTTACAAGTGGCACCCACGTAGGCTAGATCTGCTGTCAATATCATTTTTTTCATTTCTCTGTCAATGTAATTTGACCATAAGTATTCCTGTTACAGATAAACAAAATTTACTTTCATTTCATGTAAAAATACAAGTAGTAGCTTATACTTTATATAGTCAACACATGGAAATAACATGAGAATACATCAAGCAGGTGAATATTAACATGAGAATACATCAAGCAGGTGAATATTAACAAGAGAATACATCAAGCAGGTGAATATTAACATGAGAATACATCAAGCAGGTGAATATTAACATGAGAATACATCAAGCAGGTGAATATTAACATGAGAATACAACAAGCAGGTGAATATTAACATGAGAATACAACAAGCAGGTGAATATTAACATGAGAATACATCAAGCAGGTGAATATTATAAACTTGATCTATTATGATCAATAACTTTGATATCAGTATCACCACTCGGTTAAAAAATACCAACTTAATACAAGTCTGAGAAGTAGTAAGGCAAAGAGGTAGAGTCAATAAATTCAATAACCATTACAGTTTGTTCATAATTCAAAATAGGCATTAAGTCTCACACTTTTAGCACAAGCCTCCTGATACTTCATGAAAAATTCAACAATCCCACACTTTCATGACCATATCAAAGTGGGATGTATAGTGGCATTATCAGATAATTCTCTCCCATCTTATTCTAAATGTTCAGCTTAAAACTGTAACAGATAACTTTAATTCTTGTCAAAACATGCCGTGATAACAAAAACTTGGCTAATCTCTCCCTTTGACAAAAGTTTGAGAGGGGGATCTCCCATTTTAAAATTTTTGAACATTACAACCTATGACAACAATATGATCGAAGAGAAGTTTTATGAATACTAACCATATTTTGTATTCCAGGGTAGACAAGCAGCATTGTGTTTTACAAATACAGACTTCGTCATTTTTTTCTTTATATTCCAGGCTGGACAAACAGCTTTGTGTTTAGCAGCCAAAAATGGAAACTTAGAAATTGTCAGAGAGTTATTACGACACAACTGCAAGGTCAATGCTATGTCAAAGGTCTGTTAACTACAAATATGTCAATGGCATGTCCTGCCTTGTATCAAGATAAAATACCCCCAAAAATTGAAAGTGCTCCCTTAATCATAAATGAATTTAATTTGTAGATTTGAGATTTTAATTCTTGAAAAACATAACATATGGTGGGTTATTATGATAGTTATTAAATTTTGCAATTTAAAGCAAAAAATTTTGCTTTTCTAATTTTGGGGGATTGCTTAGCAATACACTAATTACTAATTAATAAGTCCAGAAAAAATATTTTTTGGATATTATTTGGGTGTTTTTAGGTAGACTGATATATGATCAAAATGTAAGAATATTTAAATCAGTATTTGAATATATAAGGAAATCCAAACGGTTTCTCATTTTGTAATCATAAGTCCCAAAAACACACCTTCAACATTTGACCCATTTGTACATATTTCTTGGTCGTTCCCTCCATGGGACTCGAACTCGTACCGCTGTGACATCAAATAGTGGTCTAGGGCACTGGACTTAGTGCAGACAGTGTTGCCATAGATGTCACAGTGGTACGAAATTTGAGTCCCACGGAGGGAATGACCAAAAAATATGTTTTAACTACAGACTACTAAAACACACCAGTTATGGTATTCGCCTACTTGTTAGTATTTTTATTTTAATTTAACATGATTACAGTCATTAATTTAACTCTTTGGCTGGAGGAAGGACAATGTAACTATTGTCTGAAAGCTGCAAGAAAGGAGATATATGTCTATTGTCAGAAGGTTCCTGGGAAAGTACAAGTGCTTAAATCATATAAATTCAAATGTTTTTCTTTCTGACAAATGAACAGTCAAAATTATTTGTTTTGGATTAGCTGTTTTATTTTTAGGTCATTGTTTTATTTCCCTGATGTAAGTAATCGTGTGGAAATCCCTCACCCCAAAAATATCCCCTTTGACCAACTTCTGTGAAAATTTTTCTAGACTTAAATAGCTACTAACCATTACCCAGAGTTTGAAAAATAGAGTTGGCATCCAGGTGAGAAGCTTAAATTATTATTTTGAACTGACAGGTAAAAAAACATTTTTTTCATATTTCTATGAGATAACAGATGAATTTTGTAATTCAACCATTAACATGTTTCTTATAAAATGAGATGATATTTGTTTAGTTTAGTGGAATGACAGCTTTACATGAAGCATCACAAAAAGGACATCACAGGATTGTACAAGCACTTCTAGACCATGGTGCGGATGTTAATGCGCTAGACAAGGTAGGGTCATTCATGAAATTCTTTTTTTCATTTTGGACTTTCACACCCTTTCAAATGACACCTAAAATGGTATGGGGCTGCAGATGGTGTTAAATTTTGCAGAGTATTTTTGTTAAAGTTTGCCTTTTTTCTCAGTGCATCCTTATTCTTTAACCTGATATGATATGCTTCAAAGGTCTTACAAAACCAATACACAACATCATAAACCTATGATGATTTTATTTCGTACATTAAAGAGAAGTTTTTACAATTTTACAGACATCACAATAGAATTTTGAACCACAATGGGCCTCATTTTATCCAACACATAGCCTGCATTTTTTATTGATATGAAGAAACTACTTTTATAATAAAAAAACATCCAGGTTTGGGGTACAATAAGGCAACATCAATGGCCAGTGTGTGGTAAATCAATGATAAAATTATGTGGCCAGTAATTTAAATTTTGGAATTTTCGTATTAAGAGAAGCGTAGAATCAATTAAAAAAAACTTTGAAGCATTTAAAAAATATTGCACAAAATTTCTTATGGCATAAGGCATAAGTTGAAGAATATATCCACAATATTTTTTCCAAGGAAGGCATATCCATAGTTCCAACAAGGTCAATACAAATAGAAAACATTTCCCAAGTTGAGTACAAACCAGTTCTTAAAACAAAACTGGTAAATAACAGACACATGTATAAAAACTATTTAAGTAAAATTTCTGTTTTTCTATACTATTTTCATTAATTAGAAAAATTACTACTGGGTATTTTGATTTTTCTAAACATGTTTCAGATAAACAAGAATGCTGAATTCTATGCATCAAACCAAGAAACAAAAGATGCTTTCAAGTCATACAAGCTACGATTTCCTGAAAGAGTGATTGATATGAAATTTGAGGAAAGCAGTTCTACTGGTGATTCAGAGCTCGATGAAATTCTTAAAAAATATTCTGGAGATACATCAGAGAAAGATAAAAAAGCATTTGATACAGCTGAAAAAAATCTGGATGAAATTTTCACACCTTTCAAATTTGACAAAGTTTATCCAAAATCAGAACCAAAGGAATATGTGTTTAACTTTGAAAAAGAAGTTGCCAAGCAACCACCAATCAAAAACGGCATAGCTGAAATCAAACCCCCTGTTGTAGAGGCTGAAAAATCAGAGTCAACTGATTCAACAAAAACAAAGCCAGAACAAAAGGACCTGTCTTCAGAAACCTTTAAAAAGCATAAGGAAAGGATGAAAATGAATGTATTTGAGAGGTTGACCCAGAAGTAAAATGGCTGACAGAAACTGCTTCATAGCCAATTCTATAAATATCTAAATTTGTAAAGCAAATTACAGCAGAAAGGTCTCTTTGAGAACAAAATAAAAACAAATTATGAATGACTATTAGGCATGACTTGCTGTCATTATTCAATCATGTTTTTATTAAAGCATTTGTTCTTTAAAATTTTTAGATCAAGTATCACAAAATTGTGAATGGTGATGAACTTTAATGCTAATTGTAAATGTTCCAGGGGAATGAATATTTTTAATGTAGAAATTTTGCATTGCATAAATAAATTTTTCAATAAATATGTAGGTTTTTTTGTGGCCCAAATAAAAACACATTCAAAGCATTGTTCAAATCCTCAATAATAAATATAAGAAATTAGAACACATACAATCATTTGGATAAAACAATAAGTTCATGGAACTTCTGAGCACAAACCTTTAGAGGAAAACAAACCACTGGCAAACATATACTGATAGCCTTGAAGAAGTAAGTGTAAAAGAGCAGTGTGTTTTTTTTTTTTTAGCAAAATTGAACAAAAACTACCAAATGATAGCCAAGAACCCCCTTATTGTAATTTTCTGGATGGTAACCATTTATTTCTAAATAAATTTCTGAATCTGTTCCGGAATAGCAAAACCTTGATTAACTTTTTAATTGCATAAGTACTGTAAATGTACTAATTTTTGCAGTGTCTGCGGTGGACAGAAAACTGCAAAAAATGGTACACACGAAATTGATTTTTAACATCAAATAATGCTATCGGTAACCTTTTTTTTGAAACTGTGAATATGTTCACTTGACAGAATCCGCGACAATTAGCATCCGCGACAATTAGCATCCACGACAATTAATACATTTACAGTATGTTATAATACCATCCTATTCATTGATATAGAATCACAAACTACATCAAGAAATAATTTACCTACCAAATTACCAATGTCATGAAATTCTTTGTTTCTCTGTACTGTTTCTACAATCCTTCTCTGTAGATCTGTTAGCTGGTTACACTCCCTATCTGATGTTACCTAAAATGGTACAATATAAAAAAGAGGCTCCATAAAGTTCATTTTAAATTGGACAGATATAATTGGTGATAGTCGACTAGAAACTTTAAACACTGGGCCTGATATGACATGATCAAAATAAAAATAATAAGTACTAAATAGGAACTAATAGAAACGTGTATCATTTAAACTTGAAAACTTACAACATCTTAATTAGAATGTCTTATCTCATTCAGATGTGAATGATTTAACAAGTATTGTTTATCCAAAACAAGTCTATGACTCAGTTTTGTTGGCAGACCCAATAAATACATCTACTAGTACTTACTGGTCCCGACACTTTTGGTATTGGAGGAGGGGGTAGAGCTGACAGGAATACAGCAGTAGCAGTCTGAAAAGATAAAATACACATATTTAAAGGTACTGAAAATATTCATACTTATAAGTATGAAAATCTCAAAGATCTCTAAGTCTATGTACTGTATAGTCGCTAGTTTTGTCCATGTGCCAAAATGTCATGTTTGCTCCATAGAAAAGTGGTCAATAAAAGTGACACCTTGAAATGTAGGTCACTGAGAAATATTTCAACTTAGACCTACATCTAGTACCTTCCAAACAAAGCAAGCATTTAACCTTAGCGCAAATTACAAACATGTATGGAATGAGTTTGAATCAAGTGTCTGTGTCTGTAAGATTCAGGAAGTGGGTGAAACATTGTATGAAATGACTCCCTACTTTGACAGTGTATTTAGACTAAAGCATTTGTACTATCAGAATTAGGAAATTAAGACAACATTTTCCATATCAATTTCATAAAATAAACTATTTCATAGGCAGTTAGTGGCAAGTACCTAAATTTAATGAACATATCCACTGATGCAGAGATAATTCAAGAAGATAAGCCTTCTTTGAGTGAAATTATATTGTCAGAATGGTGGTTTTTTTTTAGATGAATGTTTCAGGTCTGATTGCATAGTAATTAATTGATTGATGGCATACGTTTCATGCATTTTAGGATAAGAATAATTGACCAATCAAAAGCTTTGTAGTAGTCCAACACACTGTACTGAAGAACAGTCACAATGTACATATAGTTGTTGTTACTAGCTCCATGTACAATGAAACAGTCACAATGTACATGTAGCTGATGTCACTGGCTCCTTGTACAATGAAACAGTTACAATGTACATATAGCTGATGTCACTGGTTCCTTGTACAATGAAACAGTTAAAATGTACATATAGCTGATGTCACTGGTTCCTTGTACAATGAAACAGTTAAAATGTACATATAGCTGATGTCACTGGTTCCTTGTACAATGAAACAGTTAAAATGTACATATAGCTGATGTCACTGATTCCTTGTACAATGAAACAGTTACAATGTATATGTAGCTGATGTTACTGGCTTCATGTACAATGAAACAGTCACAATGTACATGTAGCTGATATTACTGGCTTCATGTACAATGAAACAGTCACAATGTACATATAGCTGATGTGACTAGCTCCATGTACAATGAAACAGTCACAATGTACATGTAGCTGATGTTACTGACTCCATGTAAATAAAACAGTTACAATGTACATGTAGCAGATGTTACTGGCTTCATGTACAATGAAACAGTCACAATGTACATGTAGCTGATATTAATGGCTCCATGTACAATGAAACATACACAATGTACACATAGCTGATGTGACTAGCTCCAGGTACAATGAAACAGCCACAATGTACATGTAGCTGATGTTACTAGCTTCATGTACAATGAAACAGTCACAATGTACATGTAGCTGATGTTACTGGCTTCATGTACAATGAAACAGTCACAATGTACATGTAGCTGATGTCACTGGCTCCAAGTAGAATGAAACAGTCACAATGTACATATAGCTGATGTTACTGGCTTCATGTACAATGAAACAGTCACAATGTACATGTAGCTGATGTTACTGACTCCATGTTAATAAAACAGTTACAATGTACTTGTTGCTGATGTCACTGGCTCCATGCACAATGAAACAGTTACAATGTACATGTTGCTGATGTCACTGGCTCCATGCACAATGAAACAGTTACAATGTACATGTTGCTGATGTCACTGGCTCCACACACAATGAAACAGTCACACTTTCGATACATGTAGCTAATGTTACAAGCTCTATGTAGAGTGAATCAATAACATTGTACATGTAGTTGATACTGATAGATTAGTGTGGATGTACACTCTAACATGTTTAAACAGATTAAATACCAAAGTTCAATGTACTCCTCTTTCTGAGTATTTTTTTCAGTCTAAATACTGTTCTATATCCAGAGAATATATAAGAAAGGTGTTTCCTTTAATGCCTGTAGTGGACTGTAAGCCTTATAATGAAGTCAATATTGTTGTGCCAAGACTGAGATCAACTTGTTTCCTGCAATTTACAGTTGTACTTTATGTCATGTTTTATTTCTTTCTTACTTTTGAGGGGGGGGGGGGGCAAGAAATACGGATTCCTGTATTCAAAAGCATTAACCACTAGACATAATTTTTCCATTGGTAGAGTCTAGTACAATCTATACAAGTTATCAAGTGGATAAATCCAGCAGAATCATGTTTTGAACAAATGGGTTGAGGAGTTTTTGACGAAGCAGCCATATTTGTATTGTTATATATAAAAAAAGCTGTCATTATATCTTTTCATGTTTTCTTTTCTTTTGTATAAAATTTTGTATGAAATTTCAAAAAAATCTATAGTGTTGCTCCCTTCTGTATCCTCATGGGTTTTTAACATTATTTTTTGGAAAGTTGCAAACTGTCAGATCACATTTTTTATGTTTTGCTTGGTTTCTGATAAATGATGTGGACTTTTATAAGAAAGTTTTTAAAACTATTTCTTCCAGGTCAACCTGCAATAATGTTCACTATGTTCATAGTTCAATTTTTTAACTAAAAAACTTTTTTCTCCATATCATGAATGCTTTGTATTTAGCTAACAATCCGTATAAAATTCTGTTGCTTTTTATGGTAGGTGATTCATAGAGTAGAAAAACCTACTGAACATAATACAATGTATATGTTTTGTGGGATTTTGAAATACATGTATCACCTCCTGCCTGACCTTTATAAAGACTGCTACTTAAAATGTCTTGGTAGTCTGTTTAGGTTTCCTCAGGCTGTCTATAATCTTATTGTATTGTTTATTGGTTGTAGCCCATAGAAGAAATCTGGAACTTCAAACTTGTGCTGACTGCAATGTCTACTGAACATCCTAATAAATTTGTTCTTTATAAAATTGTAATTAGTGGTTCCTAGTGATGCTTTTAATTTTGTGTGCTTAAGTTTCAGTGTTATAAAACCAATGCTGATTTACTCTTCTAGAAATATCTTTGTCTTATTCATTTTTCTCCATTAACAATAGATCCTATCATGATAATTCTCTTAACAGGCTAAGTTGATACTTTGGCAAAGTAAATTCTACACCTTAATGTAAAAACATAAGCAGTTATCAACCATATGTCTACAGGATATTGTAGCAGCAAAATTACCAATCTGAGCATGCCCAGAAAATAATTATGAAATGGTCTAATCTTTTACTAACATTTTTTCTGTATTCTTTTCCTTTGCAATTTATCCTTGAAGGTATATTTTTATATTTATACTTTATTTTTTACAATGTTTATGATTTTTGACAATTAAAGTTGATTATTTTGTAACTTATTTACTAAATTTCATCTAAATAGCTCAAAGTTCAAAGTTCACCTCCTTTTCCTTCAATATTACCATAGGCATGTTTTCTTGGAAAAAAATGTCCTAAAATATAGGTTTCAAAATATTTTATTATTAAAATAAATATTTGAACAGAACAAAACATTAGCAAAAATTATACAAACAGCAAATTGGAAAAGTAAGTTCATCACAGCTTTGTTTTCTTTGAATTTTTTCAAAAAGGAAGAAAAGATGTCTTCTTATAAAATATTTAAATTCATTTTTCTACAGTATGGAAGTTGAATTCCTTTATAAGGAAGATAAATACTATACAATAATCACAGAAAACATTCATTCTTACACACACTTGCAAACATTTCATATAAGACCAAGCACTACAACTAAACCACAATCATCATACAACTCATCAACACAGCTAAACCACAATCATCATACAACTCAACAACACAGCTAAACCACAACCATCATACAACTCAACAACTCAGCTAAACCACAATCATCATATACCTCATCAACACAGCTAAACCACATTGCACAATCATCATACAACTCAACAACACAGCTAAACCACATTGCACAATCATCATACAACTCATCAACACAGCTAAACCACGTTGCACAATCATCATACAACTCATCAACACAGCTAAACCACATTACACAATCATCATACAACTCATCAACACAGCTAAACCACATTACACAATCATCATACAACTCATAAACCATCTTTTATATTGCACAAATATCACACAACTCATTTACACAGCTAAACCACATTGCACAATCATCATACAACTCATCCACACAGCTAAACAACATTGCACAATTATTGCACAACTCATAAACCATCTTTTATATTGCACAAATATCACACAATTCATTAACACAGCTAAACCACATTGTACAAACATTGCACAACTCATTAACAGAGCTAAACAACATTGCACAATTATTGCATAACTCATCAACCATCTTATTGCACAACATCATCACACATTTATTTACAAATCTGTCACACAATAAATAAAACATTCAAGCAATAAATAAAATAATAAAGCAATATCAATCTCACTTGGAACATAAATAAAATGTTCAAGCAATATCAATCTCACTCGGAACTGATTCTCACAGCAAAAAAATATGTACATACATTCATTTTTTTTAAGTATAAAAGTTACAGATATCTGCAAAATTACTAAAGTAATGAGCTATTTTTCTTTTTACCATATAAGAAAAATACATAACAAGAAGAAATCCTCAAAGTTCTCCCTTTGATCAATTATAAACATCTGTTTCCATTTATCTGGACAATAGATAATAATATCACCACAACATCTCTTCAGAAAATAACAAACTTCCTTACTTATTTCATGTAAAATGATAAAAACACATTTACAAAGAATGATCATTTGCAGAAATGTCTGCTTTTTGCTAATGAAGTGTCCATTGTACAATAACCTGCACAATAAAGTTTTCTCAGATGTTGTTGTGTAGAAGCTTGTGGAAGGCTGACTCTTTCATCTTCTTAAAGAAGAGACTTTTGATGAGATATTGGAGAGGAAGTTTACAGTCATGTTCCCAGCTGATCTCACTGTAATTGGGCTTCTTACTGAAGTGGTTGATAGTCTCTCTTTTGATAGCAGCCATGATGTTCTGGTCTAAAGCTTCTAGTCCAGTACCAGGAACCAGACACTTGCTGAGGTCACCAATGGTGAAGACAAGGTACATCAGATCTCTGGCAAATATATGTGGCTTTGGAGGGTCACAAAAGTTCTTAGCTAGGTCAGTAAATTCCATGGTGACTGGGTCGTAAAACTGTAATGGGTCAGCATACTGAATGTCTTGATATTCTGCTATGTAACCAGCTAGAGTCTTGACATGAACAGATCCCTTAAGTCTGTAAGGATGAATCTTTAGCAAGGATTCTATATTACGTCTGCTGTTCTTGGCTGGGTACTTATTTGTAATCTTCTGCCCCTCATATGCTTGATTGATATATCTGGCAATCTTGGAAGGACTGATCTGTGGACACTTGTCAACCTTTTCAGAGAGAGTAGCAGCAGAACACATCTGGTACACTGAGACTGGACCATCACAGCTAGTACAGGTCTTTCTCTTCTTGACTACAGAAGTGTCATGAAGAGATGGAAAAGTGTTAAAACTGACATCAGCTGACTTAGTGGATGGTGTTGAAGGAAACAACCGCTTACGAGCTGACCTTGTTAAAACAGGTGAAACTCTTGATGGTGCTGTGATAGGATCTGGCAACAGATCTACTGATGATGAGTTGTTAGTGCTGAATTGCTCAATAGCTGGAGGAGCTGTTACTTTAACATTGTCAGGACCAAAGGATTGCTCTGGTACGACTTCTACACTGTCGATTGTGGTGAGTGAAATAAGTTCATCATGCAGGGAGTTCCTCTGGACTGGTCTGTTGTAGGTCTGGTTCAATGTCTCAATCAACTCACTAGCTAACACTTTCTCAGTCTTCTTGCTGTCTTCTGATGGGGGTTCTGTCATGCTGATGAAGGAGTCTTGAAGAATACTTTGCAGTTCACAGAGCTCAGCATCACTTAGAAGGGATGTCTGAACTTCTAACTCAGATTTCTCTGGTGATGACAAGTGGGAGTATGCTGAAAGCATCTGGTCTGAGATGCTACATACTTGGCTGTTGCTTAGAGAAGACTGGATGGTGTCAGCTTGATGCTGGTCAATGACAGTCTGGGTCTGCTTAGTACAGTCATCTGTGGTTAATGAAGGTGAAGTTGGAACTGGTGATATAACCTGGTTGATGAATGCTGTGGCTGGTAGAATGGTAGAAACTGGAATGGTTTTGTCAGAGGTTGCAGAACTATGGCATGTGTATAGAGTAGGTTTTCCTGCTGAAGGCTGGTTACCTGGAACATACTGTGGTAAAGACTTGGAACTCTTTGGTATATTTAGTGGAAGTCTCTGGTTGGACTGTTCTGAAACTCTTCTCTCTATGGCTTGGATATGTTCTCTCACTGATGGAGCTGGAAAAAGACAGTCTGCTGAAAGATTAACAGGCTGGTACACAGTCTGGTAGAGTACTGCTCCTGGAAAATGAACTGGTACTGAGTAGTGGTCCTCTGGTTGTTGTAGATTGGACAATGTCAGATAGGAACTGCTTCCTGGTTGGGTGATGATTGGTAGTGTGTCACAGACTGCTGATGTTTGCTGACTGAACACTGGACCTGATGACTGGTAGAGTTTGTATGGTTGTTCATAGTGTAATTGAGCATATGGATAGTAGTGTCTGGCTTGTACATGATGAACTGGAATGGAGTGAAAGGCTGAAGACAGTTGATTACTCTGATCAAGATACTGAGAAGGGTTAAGCTGTGACTGAAGTATTAGTTCTGTGTTGCTAGTGCATGATAACTGTGGTGTAGTCACTGGGGATATGGCTTGGTCATTACTGGACTGGTCAGAGAGTGATGGTATCTTCAGAAAGCTGGTGTAGAAAGGAGACTGGTTGACAATGGGTATAAATGTTGGACCTGAACAAAAAGCTTGGTTAAGCTCAGCCTCTGATGAGTGGGTGCTTGATTCATTCAAAACAGATTCTGATGACTGAGTACTGCAGGAGTCTTCAAATACTGAGTCTGAGTAATCTGTACTGAGGTCTAATGGGTAAGTAATTGCTGACTCATCACTTCCAAGGTTGAAATATGGCGACTCGTCTTCTGATGATGTCAGATAGGAACAATTGGTACTCTGACAGTCTTTACTTGCAAACATCTTTAGAAAGGCTTTAAAAGAACAGGATGCTGGTGTGCTATCTACCGTTAGTCTGTCAGGTGTTGAAGCTGTAGTGTTGGTTGTAGTATAGACAGGAGATGACAGTTGGTTGCAGTAGTCTGACAACCTCTGTGACTTTACTGGTGTTGAGCAATGTTGTTGAATAGGCATTTCTGTGTGGTTGTTGGTTAAAAGACTCTTGAGAATAAAAGGTCTGGCAGGAAATCATCCTTGGCCTACAAAGAAAAAAATGAATTTGCATGATTTATAGTAGCAACCATTGGTATAAATTTTATCCAAATCCATTCTGAAATATATGCCTGAAAGCACTTACTAGGTGTGATAGACATACAGGCATACATATGCATGGCTTTCCACTAGAATATACACACTATGTTTCAAGTAATGTTTCAAGAAACTGAAAATATCGAATTTTGACTCAAGAAGACTTTGGTAGGACTTTCCATGAGGATCATTTCAGCAACTGAATGTTTCTGCCTATCTATCAAAGTTTTCATGATATCGACTGAAAACTGTAAAAAAATGTCATTTTTTCACCTTTCAAAGGCAATAACAGGTGTCGACTGACAACTTTTATCCCAGGAGACTTTTACAGGCCTTATAAAAAGAATAATTTCAGCAACTGAAAAAAATTGAGATATAATATGCTTAAAATTACAGTCTGGCCCCCATGTTCTATTGTCAGAAACAGCAGCCATGTTTTCCATGGATCAAAAATCCCCACGTCATGCAGTTCTATGCAGGTTACTCCAAGGAACATTCATACCAAATTTGGTTCTAATTGCAGCATTCTCCCAAGGATTTTAGGATAGTGCTATATTCAGCATGACATGACATGAATAGGTCCCTTGCCACTTTGTATTTTATGTGTTATTGAAAAATTGATCTGTGTATTCAAAATGTACTTTGCTGTTTATGTTTATATGAATACTTTACCATTGCAGTAATTATAACTTTAACTTTTTTTATTCTTTATTTTTCATATTTACACAAATATTATAAGTAATTCTTCTTAACATTTCAACTTATACACATCCAGGGTTCTTCATTGATGTTTTACCTGCAAATTTTTGCTGACAGCAGACCCATTGTTTTAGACCTTTTATGAATTAGATATTCACTTGATTAAGAGCATTCTCTATCAAATTCTTTATGGATTCTTTCTGACTTTCAATATATTTATAGATCTAGAATTCTCTAACAGGTACATGTACTAGACTACACTGGTCTTCAAATTCATCTTGCCAAAATTTCAGAAAGTCAAAAACATAAATCTTATTCTTGTTATTTAAGGGGGACACACTTGTTGCATTGTTTGTTTTAATTACTGTTATGTTAAAATAAAGTTAATTCATGACAGAACTTTCATCACACCTGTGATACTATTTTTAGAATCGGGGTGTTTTACTATAGTATTAATGTATAGCCTTTTCCATATTGGCCCTGTAACATGCCCGAGGTATAAATAATGGCCATTACAGCCATACGAGGCCATTATTAATACCAAGGGCATGTTACAGGGCCAATATGAAAAAGGCCATGCATTGATACTTTTATTAACCAACTTAAATTTATTTCAGGAATTTCCAGTTCATAGTGACCAGTTGTCGAAATTTGCGGTTCATAAAGGATGGGTATTTCTATACATATTGTAGTAAGTTGGCTAATAATATCTATTTCTTAACTAATTTTCCTGCCAAAAACATGTGCAAATACACAAAAAACATGAAAATGTAAACAAGGCCGGCCACTTCCCTTTTCTTTTCAAAGAATAAAGTGAAAGTATCTGATGGAATAAATAATGTTTGGGAATAAAATAAATGATCAACAGACCATAGCGTGTTTACTGCTATTTGTTATGCTAATTACCTTGTAGGATGCCATAAATGACCTTGGGGCACACACATTTCCAATCATTTTTGATTTTTAATCATCATATTAAACTTCAGAGCACAGTGCTGATAGCAAGATAACAAGGGAGGTCAATAGCACAGCGCTCTAACTCAATAGCGCTGTAAAGTGCAGTACTTTAAGGGCTTGTGGAGAACACTGATTGGTCAAGTAGTGTCAGAAAAGAATTTTGAAAGAAATAACATCAAAAAAGGCAATAACTCCAACATGGCTAAATGGATTAAAATGAAAATCATACCTCAGATAGATCTCATCATGCTGAACACTTTTACCTCTGTTAGAATTAGGCTATACCTAAAGACTTTGGAGATATATGCAAAAGACTACTGTCTGACCCCTATGCTCTATATTTAGTAACGGCTGCCATGTTTTTAGACAGATCAAAAATACTCATATTAGTTCTATGCAGGAGCCCCGTGCAGGTCCGGGTGTCAAAAGAATAGGCCTACAGCAGCACTAAGGCAACTAAATAGTGCTCAGAACCCTAGCCGGGGGCTAGGGCGCTCTGTCCACAGAGCAACTGGGTTGTGTGCCCCACCTGACCTGACCACAAACCATAGTGGTGCACCATGTTGGGAGAGATGCCACGTTCCTCGCATGTTAAGGAATCCTACTGTGGTATTCTCCCGAAGAAGGAACCATACGGCTCCGCCACAGGATGCTACATTGCCCGACCCTACCCACCTCTCCCTATTTCCAGTGGCAATCAAAATTTGTTGACCCCATTATCCATGTGTCCCGTCCCATTCTTCATTTCATCATCATTTTATGTTCATCGCCTGAATATAGCTGAAATATTGCTGCTTGGGTGTTAAACCCCAACAATCAATCAATCAATCTATGCAGAATACCTCAAGGAACATTCATACCAAGTTAGTGTTAGTATTCGCTTTTAAGTTCTCACATTTTGTTTATGCTGCAGAAAGAAATGAAAGGCTTAATTATTTCCAAAAGGGGTGGGACAACCCTCCAATATTAATTTGCATAGTGCGGCATCATGTGATCCCAGGGAGCGAATTTTGAACAGTTGGGGCAAGTGTGGACATAATGTTAGTTTTTGACACACTAAAGCATAGGGACTTTATGATGGAGACCACAACTGGTTTGGACACAATATAGCACATAATTTGAAAATTAATAAAAAAAAATTCAAAATCTGACCAGAAAAAAGACTATATATTTGGGGTGTGGCCCCATTGACTCATTTTACTCAAAAATGGTACAGGAATATTTGAAATCTGATTTAAAAAATGCAGACAGGGATTTTCATAAGGTATTTATTAAAACAAAAAATTTTGAAATATGACCCAAAAAAGAGGTTATTTGGGCACTGCCCAATTTTGTACCCCTTATCTCCAAAACAGTTTAAGATAATCCTACCCTGTTAGAATTTTCAAAACAGAATTTCAAAAGGAACAGATTGTCTAAAGCATGTAAATTGGATAAACAATTAGCTTTTTTCTATCAATTCTAATGATAACACTTTTTTTCCTTCCAAAAGAATTGGGTAAAAAATCTCTGAAGACTTGACGCCCTCTACCATGTTCATAGGAACAATGTGTTAAAATTTCAAATAGACTGGATAAGTTTTAGTGGACCTGAGTCATCACATTGAGTGCATATTTTCAATTTATGAACACAGTCCAAGGCTAATTAAGTATACTCATGGTAAAACTGATTACTAAATTATCATTTCTTCAATGTGTACCTGAAGGCTGTGCAAAGTTTAAATAATACAGATTCAAAATTTTTTTTGAGTTACTAATCACACAAGAAATACTGTGAGCAAGCAAAGAGAATACACCTAGCTTCAAATGGTCTTGTGTGGAAAACACTTGTTGGATTATCTCATTTTGGTGTCATCCAACAGTAATTATATTCTTTCATGCACATCTACATATGACACCCAACCTTCCTATAAAATTTTATCAAAATGCCAGTAGTTTTGGAGAAGTTGCACATACAAGATTTAAAACATTTAATTTGGATAATCTCCCATTGCAGTCCTCTGACAGTAATTATATTTCTTCAGGCAAAATAATATATGATACTCAAACTTCCTAAAAAATTTCATCAAAATGCCTTGAGCAGTTAAGGAGGAGTTACACTTGCAAGGTTTAAACATGCAAATCCTTAATTTGACATATCTCCCTTATACGGTAAAGTTTATATGGAGTTACACATACAAGGTTTTAACATTCAAACCCCTTTAATTTGGATTATCTCCCTTTGGATTCTTCCCCACAATAATTACATTTCTTCATGCATATCTACATATGATATCCAATTTTCCTGTTAAATTAAATCAAAATGTCCAGGAGTAGTTGCACTTACAAGAAATGTGGAAAAACGGAGAGACAGAGGAGGATGTTCCTATATACCCCTCAAAACTTCATTCGTTTGGGAAGGTATAATCCACAACATAGTAACAAGAAATGAAAATACATATCGAGCAAAACATTTCTCCATAAATGAAAGCACAGTGAAAGGATGGGGAATGGGCTTTTGAGACCAAGTTTAATATCCAAAAAATGCAGGAAAAAATTAGCAAGTTTTTCCACATCTTCAATATAAAAAAGCACTGTGCTAGAATATTATGTTGACAATTTTGAAATTACAAAAAAAGTTATGAAATGAAACTGAAAGATAAAGATATTTTTATGCACAACAGTTTCTTTGTTACTATGGAATAAATGCATAGCATTTTGTCCAAAAGTACTAGTGCCCATGTATAAAAATTAAAAGATGTTAAATATCAGCTGAAAAGTGCAGCTGCCAGTTTCACTCAAGTATTACTTTTGACAGACTTTAGCATAACATCATGGACACAACAAATGGTTTTGACATAATATAGCACAAGGTGACAACAGTTTCGCTTTTATGATAACCTTTGCCTTTGATATTTATAAATAATAAAGAGCTACTTGGAGGCAGCATGACACAACCTCAGCATATCAAAATCTGTAACTTTTGGGTAAGTGTGGAAGATTAATCAAGGAAACCAAGATTTTAGTGGACACAATATTAGTTTTTGACACACTTAAGTAAAGTGACTTAGTTCTTTATGGGCATAACAAAGCAGAAAATTGAAAATACACTTCATATGTACAAATTTTTAACGTTGGGCCAAAAATAAACAAGAGGCTGCCAGGGGGCTTAATCTGGCTCACCAGGTTAAATTTTTGCCTTTCAAGGGCAATAACTCTAACGAGGAATTGTAAGACAATTTTCCCTCAAAAGAAGACTTTGGTACGACTTACTATACAGATCATTTCATCAACTGAAAATTTCTTTCTATCTATTATAGTTTTCAAGAAAACTGCTATGCAACATTTTCCCCCTTACAAACAATTGTAGGCACCATCGAACGATCATTTCAGTAATTGTAAGTTTTTTCTATCTATCATAGATTTCAAGATATTGGGTAAAAACTGTAAAAATTGTCATCATTTTTCACCTGTCAAGGACAATAACTCGACAACTTTGATAAAATGCAGACTGTTGTAGGCCTTATAATAGGTATAAATTAAGCAAATGAAAGACATTGGCTAAACCTAATGATTTTGGAGATGTAGAAAAAAAACTTCAGACTGGCCCCTTGTTTTTTTAGTAACAGCAGCTGTTTTCAACTCATCAAAAATCCCTACAACAGATCTTTGCAGAATACCCTAATGAACATTCATACTAAATTAGATACCAATTGCACAGGAGAAGATTTTTGTAAGAGAAAACATTAAAAAGAGCAAAAAGCATCAAACAAGAGCCAAAAATGCTCACCTGGTTAAATTTTGCCTTTCAAGGACAATAAATTTAGCAAGTAGTTCTCCAAAAACTCAAGACTCAAGACAACTATGGAAGAATTTATCATAAGAATCATTCCAGCAACTGATAGTTTCTTCTATTATAGTTTAAAAGATTAAAAAAACATCATTTTTCATATTTCAACTGATAACTTTGATCCATAGAGACTTTTGTAGGCCTTATAAAAAGGATCATTCCTGCAATAGAAAGGATTTGGCTAAACCTAACAGTTTTGAAGATACATGCAAAAAAATTACTGTATGACCCATATGTTCTATTTTTAGTAACGACAGCCATGTTTTTGGTCGCGTAGTGTTAGAGAAGATTTCTGAAATAAATAACTTTAAAAGTAGCAAAAAAAGGGCAATAACTCCAACATGGCTTAAAAACATTTTATGGGTTTTTATGTTTCTTTTTTTTTTAATTTTATGAAAGCTTGTGGTATTGTGAGTCTAATAAGACCAAAACTATCAAAATCAGACATGGGACTACAAAGAAATGGTCTTTTTTATATCATGCCCCTTGGTGATATTTTCCTTAAATTACTAAAAAATGACAATTATAACTAACTTGTCACACCAAATTAATATCTATGATAATTCACTAAGTTATAATAGTAATATCATTTATTATTATGAAAAAAGGACAGATTTCAACAATTAATATCATGCTTATTTCATCACTGTGTTATTCTTAGTCTGTGCTGTATGACCATTTGAGTACTTTAAATATCCCAAGCAGTGATGTCAGGTATTTCAGGGATGGCGTCAAGTTATGAGTCAGTTTTACTAATAAAAACCTTGTTGCTATGTTGGGTTTTTTTTATAATATCTTGTACAATGCACCTTTTAAACTATAGCCAGATTACCAATATCACTATACTGATATTATGCGAAAATTGAAATAATGACCAGGAAAGGCATACATCAAAACAGGCATTTCTCTGAAATATGCTATAATTTAGTTTATGGTCTCAACACTTCTAACATTTCCATTACTTTACAAGTTAAACAAGTAATTTTCAATGTTTCACTGTGAATTCCCAGGACAAATGACACCTTAAAGTTTCTTACCATTGCGAAGCTTGGAAAATAAGGCTTTCCAAATCATTATTCTAATGGTACGATGACCTTAGAAATTCTTCACAAAAGTTACTTGAATAAAAAATACTGAAAATCAACATCTTAACGTTTAAGGTCTCACTAACCACTTCCAGGTTAAATGGCCACCCCCCTATGTAGTACCAAAAAACACACTGAACCTAGAAGTATGCAACAAAAGTAGTCAAAATAAAACAGCGTTCCAATGTCCCCCGCAAAAAAAAAGTGAGGAAAACTTTAAATTCACTGAAATTTTCTCAAAGGGCCATTACTTCCCTAAAAATCATTCAACTGTAACAACAGTACAATTTAATCTGTAACTTCTCATAGTAAGACTACATACAAAATATAAAATCAGTTGGTGAAAGCATTACAAAACAAGAGGCTCCCTCTCTGTAAAAAAAAACTGCCATTTTCCCCTGTCAAGGGCAATAACTCTTATAAGAAGGCATCTGACAAATTTTATGCCCAAAGACTATTGTAGTCCTAAAAATAAGGATCATTTTAGCAATTGAAATAACTTGGCTAAACCTAACAATTTAGGAGATACATGTATATGCAAAAAACTACTGTCTGACCCCTATGTTCTATTTTTAGTAACAGTGGCCAGGTTTTTTTATGGATCAAAAATCCCCACAACAGTTCAATGCATGATACCCCAAGGAACATTCATACCAAGTTTAGTTCCAGTTGGTCATGTGGTGTCAGAGGAGAAGATTTTTGAAAGAAATAACATTCATAATAGCAAAAAAAAAGTTGAAAAAGGGCAATAACTCCAACATGGCTTAACATATCAAAATCAAAATTTGACCACAGATAGACCTCATCATGCTGAACACTTTTACCCCAGTAAGAATTTGGCTAAACCTAATAGTTTAGGAGATATATGCAAAAAACTACTGTCTGACCCCCTATGCTCTATTTTTAGTTACGGCGAACATGTTTTTCGATGGATCAAAAATCCCCACATAAGTTCTATGCACAATACCCCAAGGTGTACCAAGTTTGGTTCTCATTGGTCAAGTAGTATCAAAGGAGAAGGAGTTTTGTATAATTGTTTACAACAACAACAGCAGACACCAAGTGATGGCAATAGCTCATATGGCCTTTGGCCAGGTGAGCTAAAAAAACTTTAATAGTGAATGTTATTGTAACACTAAGTCATTGAAGTAGTTTCATTTATTGTAAAAAATATGAACATTTTGTATCTACATTTTAAAATCCATGTGATATGCTATTAACTTGTTAAGTTTTTATACTGAACATTTTTATATATAATACACAAAACTATAATTTTTCCTGAGGGTCAATTTTAATTTTGATCAAACAGGTACCTACACTTTATTGTCTACAAATGGTTAATATCAAAGGAAATTGTAGTATATGTATCATTTTATTCAGATTTATGTAAAAATTATTTTTGTATACTTGCTATTAAAGATTTAAAACAAATAAAAAGCACACAATAAGCCTGTTGGTTGAGCATGAAAAGGAAAAACAAATCCCTCTTTTATGAAAAAGTACCGAAAATCAAAAATTTATAGAAAATGAACATGGATACAAAGAATATCTTAAATTTTGTGGCCTTAGTTGAAAACAAAGGGCAACCAGGTTTCAATCAAATTTTAAAGTCACAATGTTGTGCTTAGGTGTATAATGAAAATGTTGTAAGACAAGCCCAACTAAACTCCTTCAAAAAATAAAATTACGCACAAATATTGGTCATTCAATACATATGACAAAAAACTTACCAAATTCAGCAAAATGATCAGGACTACAACTTTATTCTTCTCTGTAATGCAGCAGTAGTTATATCTTCACATCATAATGGTGAAATGTAACCAATTTTAAAAAAAGTTCTTTTATAAAATTAAGCCTGTTATTTTCTAGAATAAACAAAACAAAAAGATGGCTTCATTTCAGTCCGACATTTATACATTGAAGAGGTTGAAACTATAGTGGAATAAACATCGGTGTCAAATTGTGACTCCTGAAGCCACACTGGCAGGTGCTTTATGGCCCCTCTCCTTTATTTACCTGACCAGGGGTGGGGGATTGTTTATTGGAAGGGGTATGACTTCATACATATTGGGTTGATGGTCATTAAGCATTATGTAAACAAACAGGTGTATTGTATTGTATTGAATTTCAATTCTTCAACACAATATCAGTAAAAATAACAGGGATAAAATTCAAATACTCGCTTAATGCAAGCTAAAATCAGTTTTGCTTGTGGAAATTATTTCCACTAGCTATACTTTTATTGTGGAATTCTATACATTTCATAGGTTCAGTTCAGAATTAATCCAAGAAACTTAGATTTAGCTAGTGTAAATTATCAGTACTTTCTAGATTTAGGTATTGGAAAAAAATCTCAAATTCAATCCCAGAAATTTTTTTAAAAATATATATAATTCAATAATAAATAATCAATGTAAGGTATTTCAGATGTATACTCATTTGCAACAGTTATTGTAAGGGGAGTTTCATGCATAAATTTGCAGTTTGATTATAGTTAATAAAATACTTTGCAGTTAAAATATTTAAAAAAAAACTGATAGATTATATGTTAGTGTCAGATTTTGTCATATATTGATTAATTGGACAATATAGTATTTAAATCACCATCTAAACATGTAAGAATGCACAGTAATTACTCAGTAATTGCAACCATTTATTACTCATAATGTAGTACTTTTAAATAAAAATAAATAATTATTTCTTTTTTAACTTAAAGAAAACAATTATTTACATATTCAAATAAGTTTTGACACTAAGAATAATATGAATCCTTGGATCTCCTGTACTTGATGATCACAATACTGGTATACCAGTATTGTGCACAATAGTGGTATAAAAATTCATTAATTGTAAAATTTTGCTGGGTATTGTTACCTTTTTTCTGGTAGACTTGGCCTCCCCCCTTTTTAAATACATGTACCTAATCACTAAATAAAGAAACTAAATGGCTTCCTTGCCAATTGAAAAAAGTACTATCTTAAAAAGAGAGCCGACACAGTAAAATTTTCTTCTTTTTATTTCTAAGTATCTATATTTCTTTCAAGAAAAAACACATGGCATGCAATTTTAATTTTCGATACAAGTTATCAGTATTTGGCCAATCAGCAAACAGAATTGCTTTAGGTGACCTGCGTTTCCACAGAAGAGCATCCTTAAGATCAAAGGGTAAAAAGCAAGATTATAACAACTGTGTCAGAAAAAAAAATCATTTCAAAATGTATAGTTTTTGTATTTCATTAAATCATTTTTTTTATCTTATTATTTTTTGATAAAAATTAAACTTACAGCTTTTCAGAAATCAACAGATATAATACAAAATCATCACTGAATTATTCAATATACACTTAAATCACTGACAGTTGATATTTTTCTGTAAAAAATCCACATATGTAAAAATTGTGACTTTTTTCCAGAGACTTTTTTCTTGTGACCTTTTATCTGTGATTTCAGATTAATAGGTGGTACGTCTAAATACCGCTTAGCCCCGGCTAAGTGCACTTAGCCCTTAAAAGTGCACTTAGCCCCAAATATTGATTAATATCTATATTTTTGAAGGTTGGGATGAAAAGATATGTCAGATATGGTTATATATTTGAACTTTGTTTAGAGATATTGTTATTATATTTTAAGAAAAAACGGTTTTTAAAACGGCACGCGCTGTCTGTGTGTCGGCAATTTCGTGTGCTATCATGCGTATACAAATTAACAAGTTAATCAAGCAATATATGGCTTGTCAATTAATTATGATTAATTGTTTGTCTTCAATTATATGCAATAATGACCCATTCAATAGAATTGGCGAAAAATAAATGTGCACTAGCTTGGACAAATGGTCTTTGATGTTCATCTCATAAAAACATCTTAAGTTTAGACAAAGAACGATAAAGAATAAAATATAAAAACAGTCTTTTTTTGTCGCAATATTAAAAAGATTTCTTGTTTTGGTAAGATTTTTTGAGTAAAATTAAATATCATTTAAATATGGAACATCAGTATTCTGGACATTCATAGCGAGCGCATTTACAATATACAATATAAATTTCACAAAATATACGAGATATGGCGTCCTTGGGGATCATCAACTACGTCCGTTGATTATGACATGGTCTTACATAGATTGCAAGAGGTATATATAAATATATATATATATATATTAATTATTATTAATTTAGATGAAAGATTGTTGTTTCTTTTTTAGGTAATGCATTTATCACTTTCCGTATTTACAATATAAATTATAAAATTATAAGATATGGAACGAAATAAATATCTGAACAAATTCTGACCGCTGAGTATATATATATCGCCCCCAATGTATCGCCGGTCGTCTTGTTGCACATTGGAAATTAACTCAGTTAGTAAGATTTATTTGATCATTGTTTCTTTTTTGTCCAGAAATATACCCCTTAAAAGAACGCAATGATCTGAATAACTAGTAATAAAATGTGTAGGTGTGATAATCCTTCACGGTCTACTGAACTTGGATATACAGGCACGTGTCATTATGATATCTTAAAACACATTTAAATCAATAATTGCTGCAGCGATACTTACAAAAATCGAAATACAACATCTTCATAATTCAAATTTTGTCTATTGATACTAATATGCACATATAAGTGTTCCCATCCCGGGCTAAGTGCACTGTTAGGGGCTAAGTGCACTTAGCCCGGGCTAAGTGGTGTTTAGACAGACCCATTAATAGGTTGTTGATACCAGCTCAGGGTATAGTTTTCAAATTATGTACTTCCAAAATCTTAATTCTTAACATCTGTAATTTAGCATTAGAAAAACATTTTTCTAGAAATCCTTATCAAAATTAAAAATGCACATCTTTAAATAAGCAATCTTACATAGACAAATTCTCAATCAACCCTATGTATAGGTTTTGAGATTTAAGTTAAGACAGATTGACCGAGAAAAGGACAAAATGAAAACTACAGGGCACACACTTGGGGCTTGAAAACATTAATTATGAATGAACCATCTTGAAAATGGTTCATTCATAAATAATCAACAATTTGTCCCATGCATTTTCCCCTGATTTTATTTCCCTCACTGATTTGACATGTTTTTCTCCCTTTCTGCACAAAACAAAGTACATGCAGTATGTAATGCAATATAGTTACTTACAGCCACACCAACAAGGTATGTCTCTCCTACAGATATCTGTATCCTTAAACCAAACAGTCCGTTCATCCCTCGTAACTGAAAATAGTACAAATATCCAACATAACAAGATGTACTAAAATACCATACCAGTACAACTCATGTTAGACCAACTTAATGATGGAGTCTGGGTTGATAATTTATTTTGTGTTCTTTTTTTTATTCCATGGATCAATTTTTTTTTCACCTCGTCTTTTAACTTAAAACTTAAATAAAAATCATTTGTTAATTCCTTCTATTTCCCCTATTTAAAAGTCAGGTAAGGATGTAAAAAAGTGGAAATAGATGGAGTACACCATTTCATTTCATTTCCATGTGCATTTCTTCAATCATATTTTTTCACGTTTCCTAAAACCACAATTACATAACACTTACTTCTCTCCAGATAAATATACATACCTTTAGTTTGTTCATTAGCTGGTTGTGAAGTTCATACTCAAGAAATGGCAGGTTCTAAAACATAACAATTACTTAGATGTGAGAAAAGGAGGAAATGCAGCTGCATTTGCCAGGTAATTCTTAATACTAGAAATTGTTTCTACCCAATTTTCTTCCTACTATTATACTCAGTTTGTGAACTCTTGTGAGACAAGGGAAATAATCCTTGTAAGAAGTCAATATACTAATTATTGAACACCAAGACTATCTATTCCTAAAAATTCTACTGAAAGAAGATCACACTGACACTCACTTTAAATCTTTGGTAATTAGATTAGCTTTACAAAAAGAAGATATTCAATCTACTGCATATACATCAATTAATGAAATGAGTACAAACATATGAAATGTTCATTTCTAATACTGACTAAAAATTACATTTCTTGTCTCCTGTTATTCAAACATTTTAATGAAAATATAGGCTTACACAAAATCATTATACAGTATAATTTTTTATTTATTATCAATGGTCAAATCCTTCAAATCATTTATCAGAAAATTAATAAAAAAGACCTGCAAACATTAACTTTTTTGAGTGAAAATTTTATTGAATAAAACAAGAATAGGTATGGTGTATATGTCAAAGAGATAACAATCCTCAACAGGACAAAAATGTCAGTCCAAGGCCATCCATTGGTCTTCAATGAAAAAATGTCAGTAAAAGGCCATCCATTGGTCTTCAGTGAAAAAATGTCAGTCCAAGGCCATCCATTGGTCTTCAGTGAAAAAATGTCAGTCCAAGGCCATCCATTGGTCTTCAATGAAAAAATGTCAGTAAGAGGCCATCCACTGGTCTTCAATGAAAAAATGTCAGTAAAAGGCCATCCATTGGCCTTCAATAAAAAAATGTCAGTCCAAGGCTATCCATTGGTCTTCAATGAAAAAATGTCAGTCCAAGGCCATCCATTGGTCTTCAATGAAAAAATGTCAGTAAAAGGCCATCCATTGGTCTTCAATGAAGTCAATAGAGAAACAACATCTCCTTATTTTGCAACATTAAGAATTTGAAAGCATTTTCACCCATGTAGTTTTTACATCAATTTTGATCTGTATGTCACTCATTTTAAAATAAGTCTTCTACATTTGATCATGGTTCAAAGGAATACTTACATCACTGACTTCCTTGGCACTTAGTTCACCTTTGGCTTTTAACTTAGATTTACAAACCCTAAAAAGATTGGACAAGGGACTTGTAATATTGGATTAAGTATAAACATAAAAACAGAAATATGGTAGATAGAATGGTATTACAAGCATAATCAAGCTGAGAGAAGTTCATTCTTTATGAATACAATGCAGCCAATTCAGAAGTTATTGTACCCTTTTTCCTAACAGTTATTATATTAGAGTTAAAAGATGGTAATGAAATCAGACAATATATGAATCAGCAATCTAGGATTTGGCACTCTGGTAATAATTCAAACTGAATTTTTAATTTAGTGACAGTAAGACAAATGAATTGTCATATTGGCGTGACTATTACTAATTCTAACAGGTAAATCTAAATTATTATCATCATATTGACTTGATTATAACTAATTCTAACAGGTAAATCTAAATTATTATCATCATATTGACTTGATTATAACTAATTCTAACAGGTAAATCTAAATTATTATCATCATATTGACTTGATTATAACTAATTCTAACAGGTAAATCTAAATTATTATCATCATATTGACTTGATTATAACTAATTCTAACAGGTAAATCTAAATTATTATCATCATATTGACTTGATTATAACTAATTCTAACATGTAAATCTAAATTAATGGAATAAACAAATAACCTGACCAATGTGATGTACTTTCTGAGGAGAAAATCAGACCAAACACGTTGCTAGAATACACAGTTTTAGAGACAGTGAAAGTTTTTATAGAACTTACATAAAGTAATATATTATGTAAGAATTTCTATGATACTCAAAATAAAATGATTTTAAATTATGATTAGATATCAATGCAATGGAATCCATCTCTGTGGGCAAAAATGTTGTACATTAGCAATGTATAAAATCATTAATTTGATCTAGAGGTCAAAGTTCAAGGTGAAAGGTCAACAACCACATCCTCTTGAGCTGATCTACCCTCATGCCCAATATCAAAAGACTACATCAAAAGACAAAAAGTTACAGTTAGGATATGATTTGTTACAGACGGACAGACATATTGATCACAATAGGGTGTCTTTCACTTTTCATGGTGGCCCCAATTACATTATTAGTTATATAATAACATGACAGTAATTTCTGAATTTTCTGATTGCAAAGGTTTAAAGCAAAAGCATTGAATCCTCTTTTCATGTATGAAAAAGCTAAAATAAGGCATATTGTATCATTCCAAATTTTTGCTAAATTTTATATGTTTTATGTTTAGCACTGGTGGCTATGTTTTTTTCTTTTGCATTGATCATAAATCTCAACACAATTATTGTACATGTACATGATATCCTAAGGAATATTCAACACTCTATGTAAAGCTCTGTACCAAATCTGAAACTATTCTGTCAAGTGAAATCAGAGAAAATAAAACAAAAATTGTTTTTGATGAATATAAAAATGGACATACAAAATTTTGCAGTATAGCCCCCTCCTACAAGAGGGGGGTATAATCATTCATAATTACAGAACTTAATTCAAAAAAGAATATGCCGATATAAAAACGGGATATAAAAAGCAGGGTTTATTCTTCAATAAAAGTTAAAGCCAAACAGATAGCTATATTGTTCTGATGTCTCAACTAACCTAGCTTGTATCAGAGAACCTCTCCCATAGGTTTGTATCTCAGATGGTGGGTCTATAGTGGTGAATAAAACATCTGGTACTTTCTTCTTCCTGTAATAAATAAGGATATACTGAAAAGTATAAGTCAATATTTCTGTGAATGTTCTATGTACTGCTTTTAATCTCTCAAGCATCATTATCACCCTTTGCAAGCATCTGGCAAAAGCTATGGTATCTTGCCTCATGAACATTTACATAAAATTACATTTACATCAAAAACAGTCCCTAAAAGCAGAATTTGACAGATGAATGATTGGCAGACAAGGGACCAATAACAAATGTCTTGTGACCATGTTTTTTTTTTTTTTTTAATGCAAAATACCAGATTTAAACTTAATTTTGGTAGAGATGATGGTATGTATGCTATACAACTACTCACCTACAAATAGCACAATAGGACAGATTAACTGGAAACGGTAGAGATGATGGTATGTATGGTACATGACTACTCACCTACAAATAACACAGGAGGTCAGATTAACGGAAAACAGGAGATATGATGGTATGTATGGTATACCACTACTCACCTACAAATTGCACAGGAGGTCAGATTAACTGGGAACGGTAGAGATAATTGTATATATGGTATATAACTACTCACCTACAAATAGCACAGGAGGAGAGATTAACTGGGAACAGTAGAGATGATGGTATGTATGGTATATAACTACTCACCTACAAATAGCACAGGAGGAGAGATTAACTGGAAATGGTAGAGATGATGGTATGTATGGTACATGACTACTCACCTACAAATAGCACAGGAGGTCAGATTAACGGGGAACAGGAGATATGATGGTATGTATGGTATACCACTACTCACCTACAAATAGCACAGGAGGACAGATTAACAGGGAACAGTAGAGATGATGATATGTATGGTATACCACTACTCACTTACAAATAGAACAGGTGGACAGATTAACTGAAAACAGTAAAGATGACGGTCTGTATGGTATACCACTACTCATCTACAATAGCACAGGAGGACAGATTAACTGGGAACGGTACAGATGATGGTATGTATGGTATACCACTACTCACCTACAAATAGCACAGGAGGACAGATAAACTGGGAACAGTAGAGATCATGGTATATACAGTATATGACTACTCACCTACAAATAGCACAAGAGGAAAGATTAACCGGAACTGTAGAGATGATGGTATGTGTGGTATATGACTACTCACCTAAAAATAGCACAGGAGGTCAGATTAACGGGGAATGGTAGAGATGATGGTATGTATGGTATATGACTACTCACCTACAAATAGCACAAGAGGACAGATTAACTGGGAACGGTAGAGATCATGGTATATACGGTATATGACTACTCACTTACAAATAGCACAGGAGGAAAGATTAACCGGAACTGTAAAGATGATGGTATGTGTGGTGTATGACTACTCACCTAAAAATAGCACAGGAGGTCAGATTAACGGGGAATGGTAGAGATGATGGTATGTATGGTATATGACTACTCACCTACAAATAGCACAAGAGGACAGATTAACTGGGAACGGTAGGGATCATGGTATATACAGTATATGACTACTCACTTACAAATAGCACAGGAGGAAAGATTAACCGGAACTGTAAAGATGATGGTATGTGTGGTATATGACTACTCACCTAAAAATAGCACAGGAGGTCAGATTAACGGGGAATGGTAGAGATGATGGTATGTATGGTATATGCATACTCACCTACAAATAGCACAGGAGGACAGATTAACTGGGAACGGTAGAGATGATGGTATGTATGGTATATGACATAGAGAACACAGGAAGGTAGGCGACATATCATCTCCTCTGTAAATATTAAACACGCCTTGTTTACGGTTTGTTTCTTTGTGAACAGATAAACATGCATTAACAAAACTGAATTGTGTAAGTTCAAACAATCATTCTCCATACAATTGCTGACTTCAGATACTTCTTCAGTAATTAGAGGTTTGAATTATTTCTCCACTTGATTGTAAAATATACATTTTCAACATGCTAACTTTAGGTAAATTTTACCACAGAAGTTGGAGAAATAGTTAAAAAGGCTGGCGGAGAATCGACTTCTCCCATGATAAAACTAGGGAAATGTAAAATGGTTGGAAATATCTTGCAGAAATTTAATCACCTTCATGTTGTTTAATGGTGCATTTTTATTGACTGACTTAAAATGTGATAAATTAAACATTAAAAATCCATTCCATGAAATTTCAAAGGCTCAACTGATATTATGAGATAATTCCACTTTAGTGCTTCTTATGCTATCAGCTTCTTTATTCTTCAAACATTTGTTTACAAAATTGAAACTGTAAAGATATGGGAGAGCAAATTTGTTTTGGACTTTATATTAATGGCTTATTGTCTCTTTTAAAAATTCTGGACACTCATTTTCCAATTCTGTGACCTACTGTTCATAACTAAGTCTGCTTTGACCATTCTGATTGGCTAGATTGACATCTACAAAAAGTTTCTTGATACCATCCTTGTCTAGCTGCAACCTATCCAAACTGGGAACCAGCGGTGTCGAAACAGACTTGGATGAAAGGATAGGGTCAGAGGTCACCTGTACTCTTGCGGCCGTGCCTGTTGCTGAAAGGACTATTATTTCATCACTGAAATACCAAAGATAATGACTTAAGTCTGAATAATAGATTATCCTAAGTCTTCATGCTGCAAGTTTTGTACCATAAATTTTCAAGGCATCACATACCATTGATAAGCAGCATTTCAGTACTTAAAAAAGAACCAACTATCCTTGAATCAAAGACTGAAATCTTTAAGGTCGCTAATCATCAAATATTTTTATGCCACTGATTTTGGCTTGCTTTCAACATTTGAAAAGGCATGAATGCGATATGCTCTAAAATCATGTGACTTCTGCTAGAATCTTGTTTACCTTTATATGATTACTCTATAGTAACTGTGATGACCCGAGCAAAACAACTGGTTACCAGGAAGTGTGGTAATGTTTTCGTTCTACAAGTTTCTCTAAAAATTTTAGCAATCTTATACAATCAATTGTAACAGGCCCTTGTGTCTGAATTGGAAACTGGGTAATGTTCAGTGCTAACCAATTGTTTTATCTTTTAATGTAAACTTCCAATTCTCGCACAAGCAAAAAACACAAGTAGAAAGAAATGAAATTACAAGTGCAAGAAGTTGCTAACAATATTAAACAATCTTAAATTTATCACAGCAGATCAGGGCTATAAAGACTGTGTCAATTCCACATAAAGAAAAAAAATGACCATTCTGAGCATACCAAATAGATGTCTGTTCTATATAGCCCAGCACAGCATGACAACCCATAGCTCTCATATGAGATCTTATTTCAGTCCTGATCTCCAACCACCACATGTCTCTAGTTTCTGGTTCCTCTGTAAGACAATCAAATAACAAATGTTTCATACAAATTTTGTCAAATTTAAATTAACTTACAGGGAAACGTATACATTCCAATTATAAACCTGTGTTAACTGATGTTTTTAACCAATAATTACAGACACATAGAAGTATAATTTGGACAGGTTTCTATTCATTATGAAACTAAATAATGCACTGAGGATTCCTCCTATCTAAAGATTTTTCTATTAATTTCAATGAATTGTATAATGAGGAAGAATTTGATGGGTTAGATTATGATTTGACTCCAGGATTACACAGTACATGAAATAATTTTAGATCAATTAGTAAAACATGATGAGCCTAGTTAACAAAGCTTTCCTTCAATATGCTGATAAGTACTTATGTTCAGCTTTTTTATATCATCATTACAAGATGTCACAATATTAATTCTGTGGCTAGACTCTTACCTAATTTTCTTCACTTGCAATGTGACAGTGCCACTGGACAATTAAGACGTACTTACCCTTCCAGAGCACCTGATGTCACTTCTTGTATAGTAAATGCTTTAGTATCATGTCTAATTTTCCTTATCTTCAGTTTGTATGTGTTATTGTATTTTGTTCTGTATTATTGTCAATGAAGATTGTTTCCTGTTTTCACATTTTGGCTATACCAATGAACAGTTGCGCTTTAAGCGCATGATACACCCGTTGCCCTTTTAGCTTGTCCTTATGCTTTTAATGAATTTATATGATCAACTAGAAATACTGTGAATACCCTCCCCCCTAAAAAAAAAGTAAATAAAAAATGCACAAAAAATTTGACACTATCAAGGCTACCACAATTTTAACTAAGTTAGTTGTCTTGATTTTTCACCCATACATTTCTATCTTGTTTAAAACACACTTTTCTGACAAAGTTACCAGGTACCTTTATATTTATTAGTCGATCATCATAACAAATGGTCCTTTTTAAACGATTTTTCAAAGAATAAAATTTCCTCAGCTGTTGCCATTTTTTTTCTTCAAAGAGTAAAACTTCATGACACATAACGTGAAATTTGACATTTATACAAATCGGAAGGGAGCTTACTTCAATAGATATGAACAATTCACCAATATTGCATAAAAGTTAGTGAAAGTGTTTTTGAGTAATTGTGCGGAAACTTGAAAATCTCCCATTTTTTAGGGATAAAAATTCATAACATGGAAATGAAAAATCTTGAAGTTATACAAATCAATAGGGAGCTTACGTCACTAGATATGAACAATTCACCAAAGTTTCATTGAAGTTGATGGAAGCATTTTTGAGTTATTGTCCAAAAACTTGAAAATCCCCCTTTTTTTTAAGTAAAAAATTCGTTACACGGAAACAAAAAATCTGAAATTTATAAAAATCGAAAGGGAACTTATGCCAATAGATATGAACAATTCACCAAAGTTTCATAAAAATTGGTGAAAGTGTTTATGAGTTATTGTCCGAAGTGTGGACGACGGACGGACAGACGGATGGACACTGGTATACTATAACACGTCCCGTCTTAGACGGGTGTATTAAAATACTTTTCCTCATAGAACAAATTTCAAAAGTATTCACCAATGAAAAATCTGCTATACAGTAATACAAATGTGCATGATAGAAGAAAAGAATGCTTTTATGCCAATGGAGATTGTAAGCACTCATCCCAGAGAAGCGTTGTAGTAATAATTTTATTTTAAAGCATGATTACCTTTACTAAATCTTACATAAATACACTATATCATCATTTATATTTCCTTTATCTCCTGTTTTATTTTTAAGTAAGAATTGAACTGCAATTAAAATATTAAAATGTCTCATATTTCTATTACCTGGATTGAGGATTTTGTCCAGCAGTTTGACAGATTTAGATGACACCACACCACCAAGATGTGAAATAAAACCAGCAGGAAAATTTGTCATGGTGAAAAATGGATATTCCTGTAAATAGAGACATGTAATATAATAAAATAAAAGTTTTTATTAAGTAGTAAAATTTCTCCACATTTATGAGATACTGAAATTTCAGAAACAAGTGAGATTTATTTAATATCGGCAAAAATTTGAGATGGGTTGTTGTGGTAATAATTAAAACTTATATTTTGGAATTTATTACAAGGGAGATCTACAGCAAAAAGAAAATTTAGTATTTGGTAAAACAAACAAAAACAAAATAGTTTCTGAATTTAGAGTATTGCATTTTTTCTGTAAATATTCATACTTAGAAAAACAAGATACTTTTTAAGGCATCTCCTTATAATGCAACCTGAGAGTCCACAAGACATTTTAAATGCAACTAAATATATCAAGTTTGTTCTAATAACTGTCATTGATAATTTGGATCCAACTTTAATACAGGAAGCACGTAAAATAAAAAGTAAAAAAAACTGATAGGAAAAAAAATGATATTACCAAGATAAAGCATAACTACTAATGGAGATTATAATGGTGACAGTATTATCAATGTAAACACAATAATAGGCATACCGAAAATTCAAAAATTATTGTGACGGTTTTCATGATTGTGATAATTACAATAAACTTAAAACTGCAATAATAAAGACTCACATTTTGGACTTTTGACATTACTGATTGGCAATTTTCTCAAAGTTACAATAATTCAAAATCAAATTATCAAATTGTATGTCAACATCACAATAATCAATGAAGGCAACAATTTCTTCATTTACAGTATTTAATTATACAAAGTTAGATTTTACTAGGCTGCTGTGACACCGTTTTGGTAAATACCATGAAAATAAAAAAAAAAAATGTTGTACTGTATTTTTGTTTGTACCAATGATTCAGTATCAGTTTTTTGGGACACACCACTGAATCAATACTTAAGACTATAAGATAGTTGCACAGGCTGTTTTGGTGAATATTATAGAAATCAATACTGGGGCTGTTGTGATAAAGTTTGGTACATACTATTTAATCAATACTGAGTTATTCATACCATTAAATAACTACTGGGTTGCTGTGCAGATAGTTTTGGTACATACTATTTAATCAATACTGGGCTGCTGTGCTGACAGTTTTGGTACAAACTATTCAATCAATACTGGGCTGCTGTGCAGATAGTTTTGGTACATACTATTTAATCAATACTGGGCTGTTGTGCAGATAGTTTTGGTACATACTATTTAATCAATACTGGGCTGCTGTGCAGATAGTTTTGGTACATACCATTTAATCAATACTGAGTTACTGTGCAGGCAGTTTTAGTACATACAATTAAATCAATACTGGGCTGCTGTGTTGACAGTTTTGATACATACTATTTAATCAATACTGGGCTGCTGTGTTGACAGTTTTGGTACATACTATTTAATCAATACTGAGCTGTTGTGCAGATAGTTTTGGTACATACCATTTAATCAATACTGGGCTGCTGTGCTGACAGTTTTGGTACATACTATTTAATCAATACTGGGCTGCTGTGCTGACAGTTTTGGTACATACTATTTAATCAATACTGGGCTGTTGTGCAGATAGTTTTGGTACATACCATTTCATCAATACTGGGCTGCTGTGTTGACAGTTTTGGTACATACTATTTAATCAATACTGGGCTGCTGTGTTGACAGTTTTGATACATACTATTTAATCAATACTGAGCTGCTGTGCAGACAGTTTTGGTACATACCATTTAATCAATACTGGGTTACTGTGCAGATAGTTTTGGTACATACAATTAAATCAATACTAGACTGCTGTGTTGACAGTTTTGGTACATACTATTTAATCAATACTGGGCTGCTGTGCTGACAGTTTTGATGCATACTACTTAATCAACACTGGGTTACTGTGCAGATAGTTTTGGTACATACCATTAAATCAATACTGGGCTGCTGTGCTGACAGTTTTGGTACATACCATTAAATCGAATCTTGGCTGTTGTGGAGATAGTTTTGGTACACACTGTTTAATCAATACTGAGCTACTGTGCCAACAGTTTTGGTACATACTATTTAATCAATACTGGGCTGCTGTGCTGACAGTTTTGGTACATACTATTTAATCAATACTGGGCTGCTGTGCTGACAGTTTTGGTACATACTATTTAATCAATACTGGGCTGCTGTGCAGATAGTTTTGGTACATACTATTTAATCAATACTGAGTTACTGTGCAGACAGTTTTGGTACATACAATTAAATCAATACTAGGCTGCTGTGTTGACAGTTTTGATACATACTATTTAATCAATACTGGGCTGCAGTGTTGACAGTTTTGGTACATACTATTTAATCAATACTGAGCTGCTGTGCAGACAGTTTTGGTACATACCATTACATCAATACTGGGCTGCTGTGCAGACAGTTTTGGTAAATACCATTTAATCAATACTGGGTTACTGTGCAGATAGTTTTGGTACACACTGTTTAATCAATACTGAGCTACTGTGCCGACAGTTTTGGTACATACTATTTAATCAATACTGGGCTGCTGTGCTGACAGTTTTGGTACATACTATTTAATCAATACTGGACTGCTGTGCTGACAGTTTTGGTACATACTATTTAATCAATACTGGGCTGCTGTGCAGATAGTTTTGGTACATACTATTTAATCAATACTGAGTTACTGTGCAGACAGTTTTGGTACATACAATTAAATCAATACTAGGCTGCTGTGTTGACAGTTTTGATACATACTATTTAATCAATACTGGGCTGCAGTGTTGACAGTTTTGGTACATACTATTTAATCAATACTGAGCTGCTGTGCAGACAGTTTTGGTACATACCATTACATCAATACTGGGCTGCTGTGCAGACAGTTTCGGTAAATACCATTTAATCAATACTGGGTTACTGTGCAGATAGTTTTGGTACATACAATTAAATCAATACTAGGCTGCTGTGTTGACAGTTTTGGTACATACTATTTAATCAATACTGGGCTGCTGTGCTGACAGTTTTGATGCATACTACTTAATCAACACTGGGTTACTGTGCAGATAGTTTTGGTACATACCATTAAATCAATACTGGGCTGCTGTGCTGACAGTTTTGGTACATACCATTAAATCGAATCTTGGCTGTTGTGGAGATAGTTTTGGTACATACCATTAAATCAATACTAGGCTGCTGTGCTGATAGTTTTGGAGCTGATTTTCCACCACTCCCAATACCACTACCACTACCACTACTTCCAGTCAAACTGGATCCTATGAAAAATTTAATTTTGTGATATGTAAAAACAAAAACAACAAGCATTCTGAAAGTAATACATGGTAATACATAGTCCCCTACCAACAGGAAAATCTGTTGATACAATAGATTGCAAACTTCATGCATAATCTGTTTATGAAAAATAAAAACTGAGTACTCGCATTACAGGCTGTAACAGGTCTCACCTTTAGGTGGAGTGTTAGTGCTGACATCTGAATCTGAAGATCTTCTGTTTCCTTGGGAAGGGGTCACCATCTTTACAGGGGAAGTTGTACTTCTGACAGCATGAACTGGGGGTGATGAGGGTGGCATTGTATCTTCAGGAACTGGGGAACTGAAAGCAAAGCTAAATGCTGATTGGCTACTGGAGAAGAAGGGTGGAGCAGAGGGAGGGGGAGAGCCAATGGAATGTTTACGTGCACGTCTAGAGGGTGGAGTTACACTTTGCTGGGTGTACCGAATGGGCGGAGATACACTCTGTAATGTGTGTCTATGAGGTGTTGTATACAGCCTCAAACTGGAAAGAAAAGAGAAAGAAAACAAAAGCACAACATTAGTACAGTTAGTAAAAACTAAAATGATTGTTAACTAACACCAAAAACTTAAAAGTATTGTTAACATAACAGTGAAACTTTTCTAAACTGGTCATGATGTATAACATTAAAGCATCATTATCAGACACCGGCAAAACTATATGTATCTCTATTTCTAGCTTGGTAATACCAAGATGAAGAATATTTATAAAGAATTACAGATTTTTTCAACAAAATACTACCCAGTAAATGTTATATAGTAGTACACTTGTTTTTATTCAGATTTCTGTTGATCCTTATCAAAATAAACCAGCCAGGATGTCATTTTGACAACTATAATGAGTAGGCCAAATAATAGTTTCCTTCAAAGCGCCAAAAAATGTAAAGGTTTAGCGTAGAACCAACAGAAAACTATGCAAAATGACAAAAGCCCTGCAAAAAGTTCGGCAGGTTAAGAAAGTTTCACAAGTCAAAAAAAATATAACACCAAACTGATATTCAATGGTGCACACTTACCAGTAATGCATAACACCAATGTGTAGTAGAGATTGGTGGTAAATACTGTAGAAAGGAAGACATATTATACCGATATGTCCAAAGAAAATAAAATGATCAAAGAGATGCACTGTAATAATTTGCACACATGTGACAAATTGGGATATTTTGGGGCTAGAAGACCAGGAGGGTTCTTTATTTTATTCCGGGCTGGGGTAAATGGAACTGATGTGAACAGTCAACATCTGCATCAATCTCCTGCACAGAGGATATGTTCCCTATTTCAAAGCCTTTCATCTGTGCCATACTCAGTGCTAAGCCCACCATTTTATGCAAATTAGTACAGTACAACTAACACAGCTTCATGGATTGTTATGAGTAGTGCTCATGAGTATGAATTTTGTCAAATCCTGAATAGCAGAGCCTTTTAGCTAGTGAAGTGAAAAGTAGTAATTCAGGAAGTGGTCATAGATCTACAGAGGAGAATGCATCAACATTCAACTTCTACCCAAGTATCTTCTCAGTGATAAACAGAACCCCACAGGAAGCAATTAAAATTTCACTATCATTAAAATTAGACCTTGTTTTTTTTTTTTTTTTTTGTTCCCAAGAAAACAAATAAATATAGGAGGGGCCAATTAGACTGCTAAAATTTTAGGTGAGGGAAATCAATGAAAATGAGATTTCTGCTCACCTCTGGACAGAGTTCATATGTATGCAAAAATTTAACCAAAGCATTTTAATTCCATTTTTCACGACCTCCATATCTCCAGTATTTGAACCAATGGCAAGTAAATCAATAAGAAGTAAAAAAAGCATAGCTATAATTAACCTAAACTAAATTTATATATTGAGGTATATTTACATCAATTATAACTGATGAACTTCTTTGTTTATGGTATATTTACATCAATTATAACTGATGAACTTTTTTGTTTATGGTATATTTACAACAATTATAACTGATGAACTTCTTTGTTTATATATTAAATCTAAACTACATTTTAAATGAAATATATTAACTAGCTTGATATTGATAATTTTGTATGTAAACAGATTTCTATGCTAACTATGTGATTATCAATACAACTCACTGCATTATCTACTGTAAACCAGGAAGTTTTTGGGTAAAATTCTCACATCCCCCAACCCTGTTTTGGCTATCAATCTATTTTATTACTCAAATCAAATCATAATGTTTTAAGAAAAAAACATTAACGACAGATGAATTTTTACGTGTCAGGTCTTACCAACAAAATAGTAAGAATTAAACAAAAATTTCATGGTTAACAGTAACTAAAAGTCGATGTGGCAGTTTTATAAGTAATCCAATATTTGTCATAATTATTCTTTACTTTATAAATTAAGCACAACCATGGAAAAACAAACATTTTAACATTTGTCATTATATTCAAACGTACATGCATTATACAATATGACAACAGCATGTGCCACATGCATCATGCAAAACATAATTCAGGATGCAAATAGATAATTGAAATTAAGTAATCTGTGCTTTTGTTTAAAAAAAAACGAAACAAAAATGAAAGGAAATTCTACCATAAATGCAACCATCTTTTCCTTTTTAACAGCAAACATGATGCATAAAAAAGAAATGAAAATTGAAAAGGCACTAATGAATTTAAATCAAGCAGTTGTCATAATATCAAAGCGCAGGGGTACTCAGTAAACATAAGCACACAAATGTCTTCAACCAATGATGGATGATCTCTATAACATGATGTAATAACTTAGTGAGATACTGAATCTTTCTCTGCAAGCAGTTGATTTTTTTTCAATCAAATTGAAATGTAAATTTCTATGCAGTGGCAAGAAGTTTTGAAGTTCAACTTTTGAGATTCTTGAAATATGACAGTCAACAAGGTCAACTGTTCACCAAATTAGATTCTCTATCTCTAACTTTTTTAATAGTATTTTTATTGTTGAAATAACATTTTCACCTGAAAATGGTAACCTTCCCTGAATAATGTCACTCAACATGTCATTAATAGCACAATGTTAACAAAACAACAACAAACAGTCAAATCTATGCTAATGAAAACTTCTATTTTCCTTTACTGTTGAATGTTCTTTGTAGTCATAAAATAAATAAACCTTAAATAAAATAATCTTGCAAAATAAAACATTATCAACTAACCAGCAGGATAAATCAAGCCCTCACACATGAGTAGAAATATTTTTCTGCAACAGGTTAAAAATAGAAATAACGAAGTATGAATTACAGAGAGTCTCCTTCTTTATATTTCTTGTACAAAACATTTTGGTCTGTCTGCCTGTGTATATGGTTCTGTATTGTATTGAAAAAAACATGATAAATACTTTCTTTATTTGTTTTTAAGAATATGGTAAGTTAACTACATAGTGGATGTAATGTGTAATGTATCACTAACTTTTTTTCTGAAACACTTGATATTCTGACAGTCCTTCACACAGACTTACAATTCTATAACTGGAAGTTTCTGATAAGCCACAAGCCATACTGCAATAATCTATTGTGCTTTTACAAGATAAAAAAATCAGAGAAACAAATGCTTCATTTGTCGAAGACAAATAACAGTACTTTTGAAAAATTCGAGGATCAGGATTTACATTATGACTCATAGATTATTGTATTTCTCCAATCTGGATAGAATAATTTGATGATTAACTCAAACATATATTTAATAATCTCAAGGATATTTCTAAAATAGGGAAAAGACAATAATAAAACATATCAAGGAGAACAATGGAATGATTATAATATTGCTACAACTAGAACATTAATCAAGTCATTATCTGTTAACATACGTGTCATATTCAGCAATCTAAACATCCAATCAATCATCAAACTTCCTTCAATGTAAGGTTTTAAAACTTATCATTTAATGACTCCAGTTTTACTTGCTATTAATTTAGAACACACTAGTAAAATGTCTTTTGGCAAAACAGAACCATACAAATAGAAGTAATCCAAATAAGTAACAACAGCTGAGTTATTTTTCCATACTACACACTAGTTCTTAAATTAAATCTCAGTGACTGCACACAGAAAGAAAGCATTACTTCATCAAGAAAAAAAAAGAAATATGTATTAACAATAGGGCTTGTAAGTCTTGTCACGTGACCATTTCAGAATATTCACCAATCCAGTAGTCAGACTTGTCTGACCCAAAATATATCAGATTTTATTTATCAAATTTATCAAGATTTGCAGTACATGTGTATTACGAATTTCAAAATACCTAAAACACTGATGCTTCATTCCGTGTATTGCACATAGTAGAACCTCCATTCCTATTTCAATAATTTTGGTTTTTGAGTACTTCTTGTATATAATTAATTTTTGGATTAAGAACTTCCTATACATTTGATTATAATGCTGCTGATGAGAGGTTACTCCTTGGAACATTTGTACAGAATAAAGAAATTTGCAAATATATATGATTGATATTTTTGTATTTTAGTAGAATTTATAGATAAAAAATAAATGAAGAATGAGACTTACAAGCTCTACACTACACTCAAATGTATTATTAAAATATTTGTAAATGGTATGCCGACCAAATGAAAGCCTGATGTTATGTTATCAACAATGTCATCACATTCAATTACCAAAGTCTGTATTTGATGTCCCTACAAATGTGTATCATAATCACCTCAATGTTGCCCATGTATATTCTCACATAGGAAATTGTAACAAGAGAAGTATGTAAATTAGACTGATGTTATGGAGAAAACAATCTTCACATTTTTTAAAGATATACTATCCAAAATTAAATCAACCTCTTTAATAGAAACATTTTTCACCCAAGCCCTGCTGCTCTAAATGACAGCTTAAAATTACCTGTGTCTCCCACTAGAAAAAAAATGAAATAAAAAATTATAGACAAAATGCAATATAAATACATAACCCATACTATTGATAACTATTTGAACTATCAAGCAATATTGGTGTATTAAAGAATTCGTAACTTTGAACCTATTATAATAAAGCAATTAGGGCAGATAACTCATCTACTTACTCTTTCAGAAGAGGTGATACCCCCTGTGGAGAAGGAGGCTGTTGATGAAGTTTGGCAATGTTAACCACAGTTCCTATCCCTCGAGCCACTATTCCGGATTCTCCCTCCAAATCAAAGCACTGGAAATACCTAACGAGTGGGGGATATTTTACCCATTAGCTAGTCAAGACATGCCACAGTGAGACAAAAAGAAACACAAGATTTATAATTATTGTTTTTTGTTTGTTGGGGTTTAACGTCCGAGCAGCAATATTTCAGCTATATTCAGACAATATAATTATTGTACTGATAAAGTTATACAAACCAACAAAAGTGGTTATCTAATATTATGATTGATGCTTATGTTCACTAAATTAATATATTGAGTGTTGACTGTGCATGAGAACATATAACAACTTAATAACACTAATAAAAAAAAATTATTCATATCTAAGTCGTTATTGAAACATACCCAATTAAAGCATTTCCACCTAAATCCAAGACTTTCACACCAATTTTCCTTTGAAGCTCCCCTGCAAAATTAGCTTTAAAGTAAATGTCATTTATCAGTAAACAAGAAAATATATACATGTACTGATAAATATTTATGAAAAATATAAACTGTTAGAATGGTTTCTGGTCCAGGAAGAATTTGCTGATTGAAAATTCTAATAATTTGTCCACATACACAACAATGGAACCAAAGGTTCATCACTAAATAGTGACATTTCTGTATTTTTTTCATATTTGTTTACTACCAGAATATATTTATCATTTGTTTATACCATTAAGGTTGATTAATTTCCTTTCCATACTTATTATGTTATAATGTAATTGCAGTTAATTACATAGGTTTAACATGTTAGAAATGTTGTCAAATTGAGAGGAAAAGGTATATGGAAAAATTGTATACACATTATTTGAAATGCAAATATGTGAGCACTTTCATGTTAAAAAAAGCAATCTAAGACACAATTCATTTAAAAGTTTTCTAAAGTCACTACTGTAAAAATATAAATTTTTGCTTTGTACTTATTTTTGCAGTGAAAAGAAAAGCATGAAAAAGAGTACCAGCCAAATTGATTTTTAACACTGTTCAAAGCTTATTATTTTATGAAACCGCAAAAATTGATGTGCACAAATATGTTGACTTGACAGAATCAACAAAAATTAGCAATAATTAATACATTTACTGTATTCCAGATTATTTTTAATGTACTGACACAAATTTGGCAATCAACAACACAAAAGATGTCAGGAAAAAAACAATAGAAGAGATAAAATCATAAATTCAAAATTAATTTTATGTATTCAAAACAAACATTCTGTAAACTTTTAATTCTTTTCACCATTAGCTTATCTTGTCCATGTTACTATTAATATGATGCCATATCTTACCAGAGAGTCTTGAAAACAGTCTTTGTCTAGCTTCATTGGATGCTCTTGGTGTCCTGATTTTATCTATCCATTTATACTCAGGGTCGTCATTGACAACCAACTCTTCAACAAACCCATGTATCATCTGTAATCTGTAACCACTCGGTACCTCTGCAGCTAAAAAAAACAAGATAGGTCATAAGGTCATAAGGTATTGGAATATCAATGATGGTATTACTTCATGGTTGTAGCTAGAAGGCACTGGAATATCTATGGTGGTATTATCCATAGTTGTAGCAATAAGGCATTGGAACATCTTTGGTGGTATTGCTCCATGGTTATAGCCATAAGGCATTGGAATATCTATGGTATTACTCCATAGATATAGCAATAAGGCATTGGACCATCTATGGTTGTATCACTCCATGGTTATAGCCATAAGGCATTGGAATATCTATGGTGGTATTACTCCATAGATATAGCGGTAAGGCATTGGAACACCTATGGTGGTATCACTCCATGGTTATAGCCATAAGGCATTGGAATATCTATGGTGGTATTACTCCATAGATATAGCAATAAGGCATTGGAACATCTATGGTGGTATTACTCCATGGATATAGCCATAAGGCATTGGAATATCTATTGTGGTATTACTCCATAGTTATAGCCATAAGGCACTGGATTATCTATCGTGGTATTACTCCATGGTTATAGCCATAAGGCATTGGTATGTCTGTGGTGGTATTAGTCCATAGTTAAAGCCCTAAGGCATTGGAACATCTGTAAGGGTATTACTCCATAGTTAAAGTCATCAAGTATTGGAACTTCCAAGGTGGTATTATTCCATAGTTAAAATCATCGTTTAGTGGTTGAAATTTAAGGCTTTTTCAAATGTTACTTTACCCAGAATATCATGGGTTCCTTTACCATATGATCAGTGTTTTTGTGCAATTTTATTTAAACCATAATAGAAAAATTCCTAAGATTCTCATCCCTGCCTGACCCAATTTTTCATGTTGCCCCAAATTTTTTTAATTTCCAAAATATGTTTTGAAATATGATTTGCAACTTACACTTTCTGAAACATTCCATGTCGTGTCTGTTGTATAATAATCATTATTTAGGAACTTCTAATTTGTAAATCATTGATGCTATTTCTTTGATAAATGGTTCCAAATCTATGAAAATTGGAAAGGGTGTAGCAGTAGAACCACATACACTTTGATGAAGCTGTTTTAATATGTTTGTACTGGTAAAAATTGATCACGAAGCACACACAAATAATGATAACATCAACACTAAATTTTCAGCATGAGTGACAGTTGGAAATAAAATTAGAATTACAAATAGAATTATCCCCCCCCCCACCCCTCACCTAAATTTTTCAGAAAAGTTGGATGAGAATCTAGGAAATTTTTTATTGTGGCCTTATAGTACATTCTTCAATAGATTTTATAGGTGTTTTCATTTCAAGACATACTTCACATTTTGCCACTAAATTTTTACTTGAAAATGATGAAGGAGGAGAATAGAACATCTCTTCAGATCTTAAAAACTTTACACCTACCAAACTTTACATAACAGCTATAAATTAGTGCAAATACTTACTACTAAAGAACTGAACTCCACATGATGACTGTCTAAACTTATTAAAGTCACTGAATAATTCCACCTTAACAATTATGTTAAGTTCTCCTCTTATACCTGAATATAATAATTAATAAATTTAATATTCAAATACATGTGTACAGCCTACAAATTTACAAACCGTTCAATATTCGCAATGAAATACAACCACAATTTATGTGGCATTTTAATTGTAAATGCAGATTCTTATGCATATGTTAATTATTGCAATTTTGTCATTTTAGTAAAAAAATGATATTTTATTTTTTTGTAATTTTGAGAAAATTTCCTAAATTGTATGTAAAAAAATGAAAATCTGCAGAGTAGAGTTCTATCAATGTACATATTTCTAGCTACATAGTATCTCTCTAGCCAGTTACTAACCATGCATGGTATCGTAGATAGGAAACCATCCACTGATCATATTGGGTGTCTCTTTACACAGCAGGGGGCTCAAGTCTATATAAACTTTACCAATTGCATCATGAGCACTGTAGGTGTCATAATCTAGTACTCTGAAACAATAACAGAACATTTAAAGACACATGGATTCACATATAAATCACTAATATGTTCTGTAAGTCTTGTCAAGTGACCCAGTGACTGGGATCAACCATTTGAGAAAGAACCATTTTTAATAAAGTTCAGAATTCAATGGGCCATTTCTAATGATCTTCAGAATTTCAATGGGCCATTCTTTAACACTCCTGGTAAAAAATTCTGATTTTAATGGGACTTTTTTGACAGATATGTGATAAAAAGCACATGCCCCCTCTAATCCCTATCACCGGTCACCTTTCTAAAAATTCATAAAAATATACCTAATATATCAGGATTCGAATTGGCCAACACCAAGATTAAAAACAACAGCATGTGTCCTCTAAAACTAATAGAGACAACAGCATAAGACTCAGAAAATAAAATAGAGATAACAGCATGTGACCTCTTAAATAAATAGATACAACAGAATGTCACATCACAGCAAATAGACAACAGCATGTGACCTAACCACAACCAGAAATAGAGGCAACAACGTGTTACCTAACAACAAATAGTGACAACAACAAGTAACATATCAAGAGAGACAACAACATATGACATATCAATAGAGAGAACAACAAGTGACATAACAACAAATAGACAAAATATGACATTAAAATAAATACAGCAGCATGTGACATAACAAGAAATAGAGAAAACAACATGCATATGACTTATAATAATTACAAATCATAATGAATACAGACAGCAGCATGTGACCTCTTAAATCAGAAGACACACCAGCATGTGACTCTTAAATCAGAATAGACAACAGCATGTGACCTCTTAAATCAGAAGAGACAACAGCATGTGACCTCTAATCAAAGACAAAAGATTCCACTCAAAAGGAAAAGTAAACTTCAAAAATATGACTAAATCCATTTTACTAATTTTGTATAAAGATATGAAAAGTGGAAATAAACAGCTGGGATGAAATGTCTTTGATCCAGAGTAAGAGAAGTATATCCATAAACTTACCTTATCTCCAGTGGTTCATCCTGTAACACTTCATCTTCAACCTACAAAAATATCTTTGAAATAAATACTTACTGACAAATGTACATAGAAGTTCCTTATACATAAATAGTAATATATATCAAATGCCAGTGAAAATATTCAATGAATGAATTAAACATTTTTTGTTGTTCATATATACGATTTTGCTCTTTCACCAGTTATACATTAAATATGCTAGGCACATTATTTATTTATTAAGTAATTCATTTTCAAGGTTGTTTTCAATCCTTCCATAAAACGTATTTCAAACAATAATTAGTGACCAGCACAAGTTTTCAGCAAATAATAACATTTTATGTTGATTCTTTACAAAGAATATCAGACTTGTTAGGCATGTCAGACTTGTCAGGCTTATCAGGCATGAAGAAATGTTATAGTCTCAATTATTTACATAACACATGTAATACACATATGAGATGCCAATGGAAACTCCATCTCAAGAAAAAAACCAGTTCAGTTCAAACATGTTGAACTGTATTTGGAAATTAATGGAAAAGGACTTTATAATGCCATCAGTTAAGACATCATAGCTAAATTATTTTACCATTTGAGTAACCTGTCAAAAACACAGTTATCATTCACAAAATTATATTTATATATATATCTATATACATATTTGTAGTATTTGTTTATTGTACTTCATATGGAATTAAAATAATTGTTGAAAACTGTAAACCATCAGGGCCCTTAATTGAAAATAAAGACATTTAGTTAATAAATATCAACATATCAACTCAACTTATTTAATTTCAACATCATAACAAGCCGATGGCTCATTTGTTCTGATGTAAAATCAAATAACTTTTACATTTGATATTTTGCAAAATTCAACTTTCACTAGTCATAAAAACTTTTTTCTCTACGATTCTTTTGGTATGTTTTAGCCATTTGGCATCAGTCATGGGGGAATTCTAGCAATTGTCCTTCTATGATGTCACAAATGGTGTTTGGAGAACAATTTTAGAAATGTCACAACATCCTTTTTGACCAATCACTGAATCAGGTTTTATAGAAAATGAAACACCATCACACAACAACCAATCACAACAACCAAGTTTTCATATTATTAGTTCATATCACATCGTCCATGGTGTGAAATCGCAAATATCTAGCCCTCCAAGAAGTACATAAATCGGTTAAGTCATAGAAAAATTAATGTTTATGATCTTTTGCATGATATCATGAATTATAGTACATATATATTACCTCAAATATAAACCATTCTGAATTCCAGTGAGGATTTAATGACTTCTTATACACATCTGTCTTTAATGTTTCATTCCCAAACTTGACCTGCAATATAGGAAATCTATACCTTCTCAATAATGTTTGATTTCTATAAATCCCAAGTCAAATGGAAATGTATAGAACATCCTGAATATAGACAAAATCATTTTTTTAAGAAATCATTTTTTTTTAAAATGATTCAAGCATCACGTACTTGCAGTAGACACTTATTTAGTTATTTTATCAATGTAATTCTTTTTAGGTCCTTCAAATCACAAAGTATTTCAATCATTCTGAACATCTATTTAGAAGATTCAAATACCATTATACAAACCTCAACAAACGCATCAGTCAAATCAGTGGATCTGTCCATTACAGGCAAATCTCTGCCCGCCAGTATTCTCACTTTTAACTTTCCAGGCATTTTCTTATCTCAATTCTCCTATAATTAGCAAATGATATATACACACTAATATTTAAAAAATATAAATTAAACAGCATTAATCATGTTCTATAAAATATTTCATCAATTAAAAAGAGAAATGAGGAAATAGCAATACTCACTCTACATATCCTACAGAGCATCTCTCTTATTTATTAAATTTTGATTGGGAATAACAGTTGATTTTCATGTTATTTTTTTAGAAAGTCTACGGCAAGCCAAAGTGGACAAAATCAACATTTTGTAATATTAGAAAATGAATTTTTAATATTACAAAATCATTATTTTAATATTAGAAAAGATTTTTTAATATTAGAAATTCATTTTGTAATATTAAATATTCATTTTCTAATACTACAAATTCCTGATTTAGTAATATTATAAAATATTACACAATTTGAATATATAATATTAGAAAATGAATTTGTAATATTAAAAAATCATTTTTTAATATTAGAAAATGCTCATTTTTGTCCACTTTGGCTTGCCATAAAAGTCACTTTACTATTATTTCCTTTCTTGATAAATGTTAAAACAAATAGTGTTCCCTGTTATCATGTTTACTAATTTATTAACTTAAATATATGTTAATTACTGACTGGATAGGTGTAAGAAATATTTTAAATTCCACTGTAATCATCCATTTCTATGGCACTTTGTTTCGCATTAGCTGCACACTATATCCATAATACTGATTGTATGTCTAACTGCCCAAATTGCAATACAACATTTAAAGAATATTATTACAGTAAATTTTAAAAATTCAGTATACGTGATAGGGACAGCCGAATCACAGGGGCTTGTGTAGAGTCTGGGGTTATATTCATCTCTTCATGTAATGAATATAAATATTCATCTACACAAGACTCTAGCCCTATGGCCTCATGAACTTAATTCAAGTAAAAGAATGCAACAAGATAACACTTTCATTTGGACATTCTCAACATGAAAATCCCTAAATTGGATAATCTACTCTCACAAGCACATCTGCCTTCAAAGAATTGTGCACATCTGTGATAACAATTTCATCAAAATCCACTCAATCTTATTAATAAAATCTCTCACTTGCTCCATGCAACATATCAGTAAATGGGGAGCAATAGATATAGATCTAAATTCTAATTTTAATTAGATTGAATTCCACTGAACTGTTTAGAAGTTGTGCTTACAGGGTACACCACAGAAAAATTGACATTCAGATGGATGGACATGGTGGTCCATATACATGAAGGTGATGTGTGCATGCCCAACAAAATGGCAGGAATTTTGAACAGCTCCTGATATTTTTCGATATTTTTCACATTTCTAAATCCTAAATTGATTACAAAATTGTAGTGGTCAGTGGGTAAGATTGCATTACACAAACATCACACAGAGAAACACACCTTGAAGGCCATCATACAGAATTTTGCCCAGTAGTTGTCACCATCAGTTTTTTTTTTTTTTTTCTTTTTTCTCTGATGGGACCGTAAACAATAATGGCGTCTATGACACCAAAACTGATCTTAGTCATCTTAACACAAGGCTTCATCATCTGATACACATCTATCCATCTGAGAGATGAAGTTCACACATTTATCATCGTAAACAACCATACCTGTTCAACAGATTACGACTGTGTTGTTATTAGAGTGATTACTAATCAGAACAATGGGAGGGATATGCATGCATTTCCAAAACATCGACCTAGTATCATCTTAGCATACCTGTCCATGTTCCTTATCACAATGGCTAATGATGTAAACATCAATCCTGGACCATCAATATCTGGATCAATTTACCCATGCGGTACTTGTGACAAGCCAGTTACATGGGATGATAAAGGCATTGTATGCGATACATGCAACCAATGGTATCATGCAAATTGTCAGTCCATGAGATCTAGCCTATACTTAGAACATGTCAACGACTCTGCTGTCGCTTGGGATTGCCTTGCCTGTAACTGCCCAAACTATACATCATTTTGCTTCTCCATGGTTTTCATTACATCAAACCAGTTTAGTGTGTTATCAGACACCTCCTTTGCCAGTCCAGTTCCATCTAACCAAATTAAACCAGTGCATACGTCAACACCAACGAGAACAACGTCAACATCAAAGTGAGTAAAACAACAACCACTAAGAATAGTAAATGTAAATTTCCAGTCCATTAAAACAAAGCAACATCTGATCGACAACATGATTAGCAGTACAAACCCAGATATAATATTTGGCACAGAAACTTGGGTTAATAGCAGTATAAAAGACCCACAGATTTTTCCATCAGGCTATACCATTTTCAGAAACGATCGCAATCTATCAGGCGGTGGTGTCCTTATAGCAGTAAAAAACAACTACATTGCTACAGCTACACCGGAACTACAAACTGACTGTGAAATAGTATGGTGCAAGTTAGAGCTGGTCGGCCACAAAGCTATATATCTTTGCACTTACTACAACCCTAGAACATCCAATGAAGAGAGTATGAACCAATTTGGCAAGAGCTTGGAAAGAGCTTCCAGAATAAAAAATGCTTTCGTAGTGGTAGCTGGAGACTTTAATCTTCCTGGCTGGGACTGGAAAGGAAACACACTAAAGGCGAACACTCAGTATGCAAAAATTCATCATAATTTTACAGACATATTAGACGATCATGGTCTTACACAAATAGTAGAAGAACCAACTAGAGGTACCAACACCTTTGATCTCGTCATCACAAACCACCCCACTAGTTTCCGTAGGACAGAGATCATTCCAGGAATATCTGACCATGACATTGTTTACACTGAAATAGATATCATTCCAGCTAGACAACAACAGAAACCACGACAGATTCCACTGTATAGCAAAGCAAAATGGGAAAATGTTGTCAATGATGTCAAATCCATCCATGAAGAAATCATCAATACGAAGAGCAATGGGGAATCAGTGAACTGTATGTGGAACCTTTTTCAGTCTAAATTAGAAGACAGCATGAAAAGAAACATACCACACAAAACAGCAAAAAATAAAGATGGATGTCCATGGATAAACAGAGACTTAAAGAGATTGATCCGTAAGAGAGACCGATGCTGTAAACGAAAGAAGAAATCTGGCAACAAAGCGGATAAGGAGAAATATAAAGTTAAAACAGGAAACACAGAGACAACTTAGGCAAGCATATTGGCAGTATATAGAGGGCATAGTGACACCAGAAACAGATGACCGTGCAGGAAGTGGAAACTGTATGAAACGCTTCTGGACCTATATAAAGCATAAAAGATCAGATAACAACAATATACCACCATTGAAAGCAGATGGAACGTTACATCCAGATTCCAAAGATAAAGCTAACATCTTAAATAAACAATTCCAGAAGGCATTTTCAATCAAGTCCGAAGTATCAGTTGAATCTTTTACTGACAACTGTATTATGAAAGGTACATACGATACCATGCCAGACATCCAGATTACAGAAGTGGGTGTTACTAAACTATTGAAAAACCTGAACCCTCACAAGGCACCTGGACCGGACAATATTACACCAAGAGTCCTGAAAGAACTGGCCATTCATCTATCACCGATACTTACCATCATATACAGAGAGTCCTATAACACAGGAGAAATACCCAGTATCTTCGTTTGTCCCATCTTCAAGAAAGGCAAGAAGTTTGAGGCTATAAACTATCGTCCAGTATCTCTGACTTGTATTGCCTGCAAAATAATGGAACATATCATCACCAGCAACATCATGGCACATGCTGACAGACATGATATATTACATCCACTACAGCATGGGTTACGGAAAGGTCTGTCCTGTGACACTCAACTTGTTGAGTTTGTTGATGATATAACCAGAAACCTTGACAACGGTAAACAAACGGACTGTCTGACTATGGATTTTAGTAAAGCTTTTGACAAAGTGTGCCACAGCTTATTGACCCACAAATTACATCATTATGGGATAAGAGGTAACACCAACAGATGGATACAAAGCCTTCTTAATAATCGAAATCAGGCAGTAGTTGTAGAAGGAGAAACATCCCAATACATAAAGGTGGAATCTGGTGTTCCTCAGGGATCGGTTTTGGGCCCCAGCTTGTTCTTATACTACATCAATGACATGCCGGAAAACATCATATCAAAAACCAGATTGTTTGCAGACGACATTATTGTATATCTTACAATAACATCTGATATCGATAAGATGGTCTACAGGATGACCTAAATAAATTGGCAGAATGGGAACAAAGATGGAAAATGAGCTTCCATCCCGAGAAATGCAATGTTCTGTCAATCTCAAGAAAGAAACAGCCTATTCAGAACAGCTATTTCCTCCATGGTCATGAACTGGAGCACGTAACAACTGTGAAATATCTAGGTGTTTCTATAACATCAGATATGAAGTGGAACCAGCACATATCAAACATCTGCAAGAAAGCAAACAACACTTTGAGCTTCTTGAGATGAAATCTTAACATCAGAAATGCCAACATTAAGGAGAAAGCTTACCAGTCATTAGTTAGACCAACCATGGAATACGCATGCACAACCTGGGACCCATACTTGAAAGAGGACTGAAATCACCGGATTGAAATGGTCCAGCGTAGAGCCACCAGATATGTAGCGAACAGACACCACAACACTTCTTCTGTTACCAACATGCTAGAAGATCTAAAATGGCCAACACTAGAAGAACGTAGGAGGAGAGCTAGACTCGTACTAATGTACAAACTGGCAAATGGTCTGGTGAAAATCGACGCGACCAACAGATTGAGCAGTCCAGTAAGACTCAGTCGAAATATGGGCCTACACTCCTACCAATTACCATCATGCAACACAGTACTGAGGAAAGAGTCATTCTACCCAAGAACCATCCGGGACTGGAATGCTCTGCCCACTGACATTGCCTCTGCCAAGAGTCTTGAATCTTTCAAGGCTCATTTACTTGATTAAATTAATCAAATTGTTTTTACTTGCACAGTTAATTGTACAGCACACTTTTTTTTTTTTTTCTTTTAATTAATGGCTACAAAGTAAAATAGGGCATTGCGCACTAAAAGTGACAGTATCATCAGTAATTGATGGCAGTCGCGAACTGGTAGAAGTAGAAGTAGAAGTACATCCTATCACCAAAAATAAACTATTTATTTATATATATCCTACCACCAAAATATACATGTAGATCTTATTTACAAATAACACTTAACAGAGTCAGAGAGAAATAGGACTAGCTTATTCATCAGTTAATAAGTAAAATTAGAAGTGACAACTTTATTCCTGTTTTCAAATGTACATTTTATAACTTACAGGGTGTACATTAAATGTGTTTTTGACTGGGAGTTTGTCTACGACGGCATATCACGGAGAATTTTCGTCTGCAAGGTGCTCGGTCAGCTAGGTCACCACCATTTTGAATTATTTATAATGAGTCCAGAAGTGTTCCAAATGATATTGATTTAGGGCCATTTCAAAGCACCAAACCATTTCACCATCAACAAAAATGAATTAACATATTCTTGCATTTATTACTGTTAGCTTCTATTTAATATAATTGACTTAGAAACAACTTTCAGGGGATGTGAGGATATAAATAAATTTTATTTTGTGTCATCGAATGTACGTTGACAGCTTCCCCATTTTAAAGATCCGGATCAGGTCAAGAATTATGGCATGCAGAAAGATTGACCGGGCAGTTGTAATAAAACTACTCCAAAACATTGATAACTTCCTTTTTGATTGTGACGGTAGACTTTTATTTTTTATATGCATTACTGAAGCATATTTCATTAACTGTAAAATGTTTGACTTGTTAAAACTTGATCACAAACTTTTAACATCTAGCCCCGTGCAGGTCCGGGTGTCAAAAGAGTAGACCTGCAGCAGCGCTAAGCTTGTCGTAAAAGGCAATTAAATATTGCTCGGAGTCCTAGCCGAGGGCTAGGGTGCTTTGCCCACTGGGCAACTGGGTTGTGTGCCCCAGGTATTGGAATGGGGTACCCCTGGCGTGTGACATGCTGGGGTTGTCAGGCTATAATACGGAAAACCTGACTGCAAACCATAGTGGTGCACCGTGTTGGGAAAGATGCCACGTTCCTTGCACGTTAAAGAACCCTACTGTGGTATTCTCCTGGAGTAGGAACCATAGGGCTCCACCGGACCCTACCCACCCCCCATTTTCTAGTGGCAATCTAAATTAGTCTCCCCTATTATCCTTGTGTCCCATCCCTTTTTTCATTCCATCATCATTTCATGTTCATTTTATCATCCCTTTCATGTTCATCACCTGAATATGGCTGAAATATATAAATAGCTGCTCGGGCGTTAAACCCCAACAAACAAAATTTAACATCTAAATGAAAAACGTTGCTCAAGGACTAAGTCATACAAGGCATTTACATGATGGCATAATATGTAACATATTAGACATTTAGAAAAGAATAAATTTGGTGATTTCTGTGTTTAGCTTATAAGTTAACATGTATAGCTTTAATACCATAATAGATAGGAAGATATACATGTAGAGTGATTGAAATACACTTTACGAACAGGCCTACAGAAATTCCCATATGTTCCCAGTTGTGTAACTTCTCTTTGATAAAGTTATTGCCCTTGTAAGGCCAAAAATGACAAATTTTGTGGTTTTTGGCTTATAACTGGAAAAAACATAATAGAAGGAAATAAACTTCAATTTTTTAAATGATCCTTATGACAAAGCCTAATATGGAGTAGGCATTGCCTAAATCAGCGAGCACCATGAGCTTAACCATACATGTACCGTCTGTGCCAGACTTGTAAAAATAATAAAGCACATTACAAAAGGGGGATGAGGGTGTGAGAATTTTTGTTTCGCAAGTGCAATATTTTTATTTGTATTTCAGCAGCAAGGGAAATCAATCATTTTATTTGAAAATCTGCCTTGTTAAATAATGGGGGAATTTTTTTTTCAATGAATGAGTAACTTAGAAAATTTTTTTTTTCCAAAATCCCAACCCCATGCTCTTTTTTCCCTCACTTTCAAAATGGTTGATAACTTTGTAGCACTTTGCCATACTTTACAGTTTTTAACCCTTAAGGGCATCTCAAGCAACATTCTTTTCAGTTTTAGTCGGTCAGATCAATTTGTACAGATACCAGAAATATTACAGTTCTCCATGGATGGTGGGAATATTTTACGCATATCATGTGACATAAACAAAATTCAGATGCAAATTCCAAACAAGAAAATGATTGCCTTTCTTATCTGAGAAAAGCTATGCTTCAATTTGGATAATAAAATCAGAGTTACATTTTTTCCAAGGCAGGTTAGGACCCTAATAATATGTATTGATAAATATTGGATTTTTATATATTTTCTGTGTAATATTAAATGACAATCAAGATTCAGAGCTGTATCAGGCTTGAATTTTATGTTTATGTATTGCCCCATCTGTGTTTGACTTCTGCAGAAATATCTAGCTGCACTCTGCAAAGCATATTGTAACTTTCCCCACTTTAGGACCAGTTTAGTTGAACTGAAAACTCCCTTTGAGTTACTACATTGTTTAAAAAAAGAAGCATGATACCAGGTATATAATAAAATAGGATAAGAAACTTCAGTGTACATTTAGGAACACAGTAATCTGTATGTGTGTATTACAGGTGTGCTTTGGGAATCAAATACACCTATCCCAGGAAGTGCTGATACTATTGCTGCTCTTAGACAACTTGTAAGTCTTATTTCTGTAACTTTACATATGTAGTACATGTATGTTATTTGATTAGATTAAGCATCATCACAACAAAAAGAACATTATTATTTGTTAGGAACATTGTTTACAATAAGATGACAAAAATGCACAGTATTTCATGGTGTATTATTACTGTCTAAGATTCAGGCAGTTAGTTATGCACTACCGTAAGCAGTGCCATAAAAAAACATCATTTGCAGAAACGAGTAAAATTTTATTCCCTGCTCATAAACAATTTAATTTTTAAGGAAAGATACATGTAGCTGTCAAAAAGCATACATTTCAGCAGCCTGTTTAAACATTTCAATTTTGTATGGTTTAAACAGTGTTTTGGGTTTTTTTTTTGTTTTTTTTGTCTTGTAAAGGCCAGTATATGTACTTTGAAAATGAAAAAAACTGCTGTGATCAGATCAATGGATTTTGTCAGTAAAATTTCTTGATTCTTATATGTGAGTGACTGCTATTTCATTTTTTCAGGGTAAGAAAATATTTTTCATCACAAACAATAGTGGTAAGACAAGGGCCAAGTATGTGCAGAAATGTAAAAGTCTTGGATTTCAGGCAGCTGATGTAAGTCACTTCAATTTCTATATATATCTGTTTTTTGTTAAGTGACGACCTTCTTTTCAACGGAAAGAAAAGAAAAACTTAATGTTGTGCTACACAACCAAGTGACGGTTATGTTTGTGTTGAGTCAGAATGAATCTGTGTTGTGTTGGGTTACTTCCCTTCCTGTCAGCTGCTGTCTTTAAGGCAAAAAAAAAAATAAATTGTCAGTTTCCTGCTACCCTACCTACCCTATTTTTTTCCCTACCCTAAACATTTTATTGGCATTTTGGTTCAAGCACTGTTAAAGTCTAGATTGTTGCCCCATTAGCTTAATGTAAAAATGTTTTTGAAAAATAAAATAATTTCTTTACCTACATGTACCTACCCTTTTTTTTTTTTGCTGATTGTAGGAAAAGAGACTATTATTATTTTTGGCCTAATCTAGAACATTAAAAATTCTACCCCAGCATGTCAGTCTAGTTCAAAACAGAATGTGTTTGATTTACAGCATTATTCTATTGATGTTCTTGTTCTGAAGGATCTGTATTTGTCTTTTACATGTAGCTATTATCTGCAAGTTTATCAGTCCTTGACTGCAATTGCAAGCAGTCTCTTGATAACTGGGAACTGAACACAGGCATTGTAATGATAAAAAATTGTGAAATTATGTCCTCGTTAATGTTTATCAAAAATCTCCTAATTAATTACTTATCAACAGTCCTGTGCAATGACTCTGTAAATCTCACTAAACTATTATTACTATGAAATCTTAAAATAAAATTTTATTTTAGGCATAATATTCATGGTTTTTATATCCTGCCATAAGAAGTACTGAGGTATTATATGATACTCTCCAAACAATTGTCTGTCCATATGTCTGTCCGTATGTCTGTCTTGCTGTCTGTCCATACGTCTGTCATGATGTCTGTCCCTATGTCTGTCCGTCTGTCTGTCCGTATGTCTGTCCGTCTGTCTGTCCCTTAATAAAGGTCTCTAGATGATAACAGAAGAACAGATTCAAGGATATTTTTCAAACTTTGTTATTGAGTATCATAAAATAAGTTTGATTTTCAGCTTGATCAAAAGTTACGACCATTTTAAGTTGTTCTAACCCCCAAAATATTTTTCAATGTGGTGAGATAGCATTTAATGTTCCTTTAGATGCTATATTTTTGAAAATGTGCTAGTTAGTTGGGTTTTTAAATCTGTGGGTTTGGTATCATGTCACATTGAGATTGAAATTTTCGCTTGCATCAGTAATTTGATTCCTGGTTTTACTAAACTAATAAAGCCATGAAAATTGGTACCTCACAAAAAAATTGTTTCGAGTGTAACTTATTCAAGATCATACAGATAGAAGAAAGATAACCCAAAAATTTTGTCATTGTGAGCAAAAACTAGTTCGTACATGTAACTTACAGCTTGTTCTGTGGTATTGAAAATTGAAAGAAGAAGAAGATGATTGAGTCCAGAATTTGTTGATTTTCATAGTTTTTATTGTCAAACCATTATTTTTTTTTTTTTTAAGAATTACGTTCGATGTTTTGAGTTTCATTTGCAGTGGTTCAAATTAGCACTGGTCCAATGTCCTGGACCCTCAATTTCTGATGCAGGACCATTGAAATGTCATTTACCTGGGTCCAGGACCTACCATATTTATGTTTACTTTTATGGAGGACCTTTCAATTTTTTATAGAGGACTTTTCATTTACAATGCAAATGAGTCCGGGACCTATCACTCTTGAAAGTAAATTTGAACCCCTGATTTTGCATGTTTTTAATAGTATTTTATTTCCATGCCAGTAGTGGACTATGTTTTATAAAGTCTTATTGAAATATGTTGTAATATGTGGGAAAAAAATTCTTAAAATCTTTTAAATCAAGATGCTGTGTAATAAAAATGAGTTCCCATACATAATGTCAATCCAAAGAAATCATGTCTAAACACAACATCAATATTCTGGTGTCTCAGTACTAAAAAGAAGATCAACTTCATACTATTATAGTTATGTTATGAAAGTGAGCAGTCAATCTCAAGGTAAAGGCAGATAACTCCAAATTTTTTTTTATTTTATTCAAAACATTAACTGGTTGTTATGTTAACATTTCAGGACGATGTTATATGTACAGCCCATGCTGCAGCTCAGTACATTAATTCTTTAGAAGGTCCTAGGAAAGTGTATGTTGTAGGTAATGTCTCAATGGGAACAGAATTAGACAGCTTTGGAATTAAACATTTGGGAATAGGGGTAAGTTATGATAATAATTAATTTATTGAGTAGTCATAAATATCTTTATGCAGTGTTATGTATTTGTAGTCTGTCCTGTGCGTTCTTGTTTCCACTGTTCTGAAACAAACATTTTCTAGATGTTTTTATTTTACAATTACTTAGTAGCCTTGTCACTATACAACTGAAAAAAAATGCTTAAGCTCTGAGAATATTTTGAACTGCTGACAAAATCATCAAATTAAAGGCTTTGATGGGAGTTACTAAGAAAGAAAGCAATTTTCTCAGTAAGAAGTATTTTTAAAGTTTTGTGGCACCAGGGCTAGACATTGAACTGATTTTTGGCATTTGAATCTGTAGTTAAGTTTATATTTCATTTCACCATGCTGATTTTTTTCCTGAATTAGAGCCCTTGGAATTTCTAAAAATCATAACAATTTCACCTTCCTAGACAAGGCAGTTTTACATATTCAGGTATTGAATTGTTTTTCGTTATGTTAATCTGTCTTTAATAATTACTGATTAAGTTTGATTTTTCTCCTCTGATTTGAGGGAGAATTTCAGCCATTATGTGAAATCACTTTGAAAACACCATCAGGTGACTAGACTCTGGAGATACATGTATTATCTGATTTTTGGTGCCTGTGTATATTGATGAATTACATATGGACTAAACATGGGTCATTGTTTTTTAGTGGTGTATGTTTTATGAGCAGCTGATTATGACTTCTGTTGGTTGATCTTTATCAAGGCCTTGTAATTTGAAACATGCCTTATTATTATTTTTTTTGCTTTTTAACCTGGTTCTTTACTACTGTGAGTAGGGTGTATTCTTTTGGTCCCCCTAAAGTGTTCAAGAGAATTTAAGGTTTATAGGAAGGTTATTATATGTAGATTTGTATGAAGGAATATAATGAATGTAAATGATTAACTTCAGGGTTAAACCATTTTACATTTATTTCAGTTTGAAGCAGGGGTATTCTCTTAGCTTCTTCACTGTAATGTCTGTTAATTTAAACTTTAAAACAGTGTGTTAAGCCTCTGTTGTCTTTAAGTCAATGCAATTTATGCTTTAAGAAGAGAATAAAATACCAATATTTGTTACTCCATGGCCAAGAATGAACAAATCAGGGATATCAATACTGTGAACAAAAACACATAGTACATTTTGTTTGGTACTTTGTTTATTTGTAGTGATATTTTATTTTAGCCAGATCCTGTACAGAATTCTCAGGAACAATCCGATATTCCTAGAAATTTTCCACTAGATCCTGAGGTAATCTCAATAAAAATAAAACTGAACAAAAATCTGATACATGTAAATATTTAGTGGTATGTTTTTTGTAAAGAGAGAGGAAGCTAATTGTATCTATAAATTGATTTTTCATCAACATAAAAAATTTTCGTAATGAAAAAAGTTTTCAAATCTAAACTTAAGACAATTCATTACCAATTTTATTATGTGTTTTTTTTTTTTCAATTAACTGAACTGTACATGGCCTATTATTTATGGTTTACTTAAAGTGTATTTCATGATTCTTTATAGAAATTAAAAATTAACACCTGTGCACAACTGTTTAAAATAAATTAAGTTAATGGAATAAATTTCAATTGATTGAGTCAAACATGCCCAACAAATAGATGTGGTTTATGGGGAAAATGATAATTTATTACTTTTTGTCATGTTGTAATGAAATATTTTGAACATCATGAAATAGTACAATTGTGTTAAAAATTCTTGAATTATTGTGGTTTTAAGTTCTCTTGGTTGATGGTACAATTGTTCAGTATATTAGGTTTGTTATTGAATTTGAGGTATTTTCACAATAGGAGAATGATAATCTCTTAAATAGATGGTATGCTTCGTGGTTTCGATCAATCTTTTTTTAAGACCTCAATTTGTGGTTGTGTTATATTTTTAGATGCTCAATACTATACTCATTAAGAATTTAGCAATGGGGAAAGGACAATTTTAACCTAACACAGGATCAAGTAATCTGTTCACACTATTATTTCAGGTGAATTGTGTACTAGTTGGTTTTGATCCTCATATAAGTTATTACAAGATCATGAAGGCTGCTAGCTACCTGAAAAGAAAAGAGACAGTTTTTGTAGCTACAAATGAAGACACAAATCTACCTTTACCTGGGGATATTGTAATTCCAGGTAATGTTACGAATCTATTGTCAAAATTATCTGAATTTACAGATCTCTCATGTCTTAAGTTTCTTCCACCATGTACTCTTGTTGCATCTGTTATGGTTTGGCAGGTAATTTTCATGGGGTGCTAATTTTGGCATATTTTAGTGGTCCCTCTTAAGAGTAGTCAAGGCAACCAAGATTCTAGAAGAAATCAAAAGAATGTAATCCAGGGACTAAGAACAGACAGGGAAAACAGACACACAAAACAAAAAACATAAAATAACCAAAATAATACATACAAAGCAACAAAAGTAAACTCGGACTCCACTAAAAACTGGGAGCATGGACCAGGTGCACCGGTAGGGTAAGCGTCCTCTGCTTTTCTAGAAACACCCACTGAATTGCTCAAATAAAGTTAAATCTGGGGTAGAGGAAAGGGGGAAGGAAAACTATGACATGTTGAACAAATTAGTTCTCATGGAGTAGATGGATAAACCATAACAATCCACATGTTCATGATAACCATAAAATCTCTGTTGTGACGATTTCAATCTTGAAGCAACATTACCCTGTTCCAGAAGCCTAACTGTAAAAAGTATATATAGTATGTAAACTCTGGCATAATGTATTAGTTGTGATTTGAACACTCCATACGCAGGTGCTGAAGGGATATTGCCACAGATGAAAGGAAAGTTGACAATTTTGAATGAAAAGTCATTACGTTTGTCGTAAAGTTTGGTCAATAGTTTTCCTTTACCATTGATTTCTAAGTTTAGGTCAAGATATGAGGCTGACTTCATAGTGTTTGCAGTGTCCTTTATCTCAATTTCTTTGGGGAAGATGCAGTGTATAAAATCCCCATAACGGCAAAATAAATTCCTCAAAATATTTATTATGGGCTTTAGTCCTTAGTGCACCACTTAGCATCTGCCAAAATTAGAATCACCCAAAAGTTTTTGCATACCTTGTTTGCCTCGAAATCACCAAATTTTATACCTGCCAAAATAACCCACCATGTGGTAGATGATTGGTATATGATTGGTATTTTTTTTAATTTTAAACCATTTAAACAAATATCAATCATGGTAGATACAATTTTTTTGCTGATATACGCTATTTCTCTGTAATTCAGTATACTACCGGTATTTGGCCTGTTCAGCACCTGAAGATATTGTTTTTAGGATCTTACTGTTATAAAACTTATTTCCAGGTATACAAATTTACAACAACTTATTAAACTAGAAGGTGTTGATGGTCATTAATATGACACTCAAGGCAATAGTCAGTAAAACAAATGGCAATTTCAAGTACAATAAAATTAGTCATGAACTTTAGTCAAGTTCTAGAAGTAAGTAAAAAAATACAGAAAACTATGGAAATTCATTATCTCTGATATGTTAATCAGAGAGTGCTGGCCATAACTTTTCTCAACTTTCTCAATAGTGGGACTGCATCCAGTACTTGTATATCTCAATAGTGGGACTGCATCCAGTACTTGTATATCTCAATAGTGGGAATGCATCCAGTACTTGTATATCTCAATAGTGTGACTGCATCCTGTACTTATATATCTCAATAGTGTGAATGCATCCAGTACATGTATATATCGATAGTGAATTAAAACAATGATAGTAATGAAGGAGGTTGCAAAAGTGAATGTTTTTTGGTTTAAAAGAAAGCTGATAAAATATTTTGATTTATCATGTTTTTGACCAGATTTTCTGAAGAAAAAAATAGTTATTATATAGGGATGTACAGGTAAGTGGCTACCAAATCTTGCCTGTGCAATAACTTGAAAATTATTTAGCACATTCTTTTCAAATTTAGATATGCTATTTCATGTGACAAAACAAAGGTCAAGTATTATTTTTATACTCCCGTTAAAGATGGGACGTATTATGGTATACCATTGTTCGTCTGGCCGTCGTCCACACTTTGAACAATAACTCAAAAACACTTTCACTAACTTTAATGAAACTTTGGAGAATTGTTCATATCTATTGAAATAAGCTCCCTTCTGATTTGTATAAATGTCAAATTTTACATTTGCGTGTTATGAAGTTTTACTTTTTAAAAAAGCCGGAAATGGCCAAGGAAATTTTATTTTTTGAAGAATTGTTTAATTTGCATTATTCTTATGTGAATAAAAACTATTTCAATGAATAAGGATGTAGTTTCATCAAGCTCATAAAATGCATGTACGACTTTATACACCATGTGGCCTCAATGACCCTGGCTGTTCTCTTATGAGTGATCATATATATCACCAGTTTTATACAAATATATATTGTATCAGATATACTCTTGCCCTTTGTTTTTTTGTTTTGTTCAAATTAATCATTCTTTGTTGAAATTTTCATCACATGATTTATTTGCTTTTGAAAATAAATTTGTCGGTTTTTGTTCCATCCTTGTGAGACTCAAAAGAGTAATTAAGAACATAAAGCTTCATCTTCATTTACATCTATGAATCTCTTGGTTTCCCCGTGCAATTGTAATGACAAACAACTTAACAACTCATAACAAAATATGTAACTTTTTGAATTAAAATAAAACAAAACATTTGCAATCATTTGACATATTTGTACATTTTCAAAATTAAATATTTTACTGTTTCTACTGGAAATGTGTATTTATCAACTGCTGCATAAAAAAGATTCTACATTTATAGACATTTAAAAAAAAAATTAAATGAATCTTATACTTGCAAGTTATGTGAAATTTTGTTTTGTTAATGCATGTATACTAAGTAGTAACAATTTTTTTTGGAATACTGACCCTGAGGCTTATGGCTGCCCTATTTAACTTGCCTAAAAATAGTGGACAAATATTTTACTCTTTTAATTAATTACATAAATAATAATTTCATAAGTAATTAGTAAGAAGAAGTTGTCCTTTTATGTGTCATCCCTTTGAAGATGTACACCTGTACAGTTATCAAAGAAGAATAAAGCAAGAGAAATTTGAGATCATTTTTTTATAAAAGTTTATTTTACATAATTAGTTGGTCAACATAAAAGTGACCATTTACATAACTGTTCATTAACTCATGTTCAAACAGTTCCTGATGACACATTGAGGAAGGTTTTTTTAGAATTGTATGTCTCTTCTGATTTTTATACTTCTTTGTTCTTTCATGACTAAACATTATAAAGTGCAAATCAAAGCAATTAGGATGAGTAAGGAAAACAATTAAACTTAAAGATATAATTTACATTGTCAATAAAAACAGCATTCTTCATCCAATGACAAAGTGTGAAATTAATTTATTACAATTTATACCTATAACCAATCAAAGACAGGAATGCAATATCTGTTAGGTTTTTATGTAGATGCTTTAAATTTTGGTTTCGTGAACCAATTAAATTAAATTTAATTAATAACATAACATGCTTGCTGTTGTCTTCATAATTTTAACAGGTACAGCATATGATTTCTTTTGATCTGCTGATTTTAATGTCTAATTAATTGAAATAATTGTAATTATCTGCTATGTCACACCAATTAACTGATATGTCCGTATGTATGTTTTACATTTTATGATTGACAGCTACGTTAGTATCATATGATTTTATTACTTTCCTTCTCATGAATATTCATAATTTGATTTCCCCATTCTTTACATCCTTAAGTAAGTTTATTTGTACTACTCTTTAGTAATGATAACATTTACTAGACATTTGCTAGCATTTTGAGAACATATTACACATGTATTCTCTTATAGTTTTCATGAACTAACAACTCAATTTATGTGCAGTACATAGGGCAATATTCTCTAAAGACTTAATGTGAATTTCTAATGGAATTGAAATAACTTTCAAAGTAGAAATGGTCCATTACAGGATAAGGCCTGTTTTAGTTTTTATATTCATATTTATTGCAATAGTACCAATTATACAAAACAGTTAAGTTTAAGAATGACCAAGAAATAGTCATACTTAAAAATAAATGCTTACATCATTTCTCTGTATAAGAAGAACACACCTGATACTGAAGAGTTATCTCCCATGGAATTGAGATTTCATTGAAATCTTTCACACCTACATTTCCCAATTGATTTTGATAAAATTTATAACAAATGTAACAAAAGTTCAGATAGGAGATTTAAAACACTCTTCCTTTATTGGAGTACTTATATAATTTCTAGTCCAAGGTACATATGGCAAGAGCAGATTCAGGATTTCAGGTTAGGAAGGGTTGATAGAATTGAAAGCAGAGTGAAGGGAGGTAGTAACATTTGTGGGGTAGAATTTTTGAAAAATCAAGATTTCATGCAAAAAAGCTATTTTTCCCTATGAATCCCAGCCTGCATGGCAATGACTAGTATTTTGATGTGCTGTCTGATACTCCTTTTTTCTTCTCCATGTCAAAGATACTTCTTGTCTGATATGTCCTTATACATTTTATGACAACTATATTAGTATTGTATGATTTTATTACTTTCCTTCTCGTGAATATTTATAAAATGATTTCCTCATCTTTTTCTCTCTATACCTATGTCTAGTTATCTCCAATACTGTCTTGAGGTCAAAGGACAATTATTTCAACGATTTTGTGGCCGATATCTCTTCACTTCCACATTAATATTACATCAGCCTCTTCTCCATGTTTTTTTTTTTTTTGTTATAATTTCTTCCCATTGTTGTTACCACTAGCTGCCTATTGTAATGCTGCATATGCTTTGTTACTGGCATCCCTATCCATGTCCATCAATTTATCTGTGATGAATACTGTAAATGGACAAATTTTTGCTGTAGTTTTTCTAGGTTTATTTGGCACATCTCTTGAAAGTGCCAAAGTTAAGCACAACAAAATATATAATGTTTTCAAAAAATTGAAGAGGCCAGTATGTATCAGTGTATTGGTACGTGTGGACAAAAACAAGATTAATATCGTAATTTGTGTCTGCAATTAAATTGATCCTTTGTGTACCCAGGTAAAACGTATTCATGAATATGACACTTGTAGTGTTAGATTCTTTTTAGGATAATAAAGGACAGTTTGATTCCACCATGAAGATAATGCAAAAATAAAACACTCATCATTCTGAATGCTCCAAAATTAAACATGCACATTTTACAGAAAACTGCCAAAATAATGTGACACCAAAATATCCCAATTTGGGGTATCTTATTTGTTAGTGGTATTACTTGTACTTTATAATAATTGTTGTCCTTTTCTAATACTTATACTGCAAATATTTCTTTGAGCAATCAAATTACATTGACCTTCTACAGGTGGTATATAAAGTCAGTTACTGTATAAAACTTTTTTATTGTATAATTACAAATGTTACATTGCTTAGAAATTGCCAGGATTTCATGGCATGGAATCAAAAATGTTTTTTTATCTGACTTGAAACATTATTTGTTTTAATTATCACAGTATTAAGACAATAATAGTGTTCTGAACTCCACCAGTAAAAATGCTTGGTCAACCCCATTTTCTTGTGGCTGTAATTAGCCTTCATTGTATATCAACTTTATGTCAAATAAGAGCACTGTTATATATTGACTTTAAATCTGTATATTGCTATCAGCCTGTCATATGGTATGTTTAGATTTCATTGGAGCTATTTTTATACAACAACAAAAATTGTAGTGGTATAAATTAGTATAAAGGTATCATGCTGTCACTATCTAAGCTGTTTCATTGTTGTCATCCTCATCTGTAGACATTTCAGTCAGACAATACATTGAATTTAAGCATAAAGCCCTTTTTAAAAATGTGTCACACAGTGCTATACCACAAAAGGAAGAGTGGGATGGATTTTTGGGTTGTTTTGAACTGTTTGGGAATTATGAGCAGAAACAAGCATTTTTCTGTTGTCTTGTTAATAACTAACTATAAGTAAATGGATTTCACTGAAATTATATCACATAGTGCCTTAACTCTAAATGAAGGCTGGGATTGATTGTATGGGTTGTGAATTCAAACAATTTTTGAATAAAGGGTAAAAAGGAGTCACTTTGCTTCAAAATTCTGAGGTGTATTCAGCTTGAATGGTGGGTCCATACTTTCCCCAACTGTTCAGGGTTTGGCCTCTGTATCAAGCTTGAATGGTGGGTCCATATTTTCCCCAACTGTTCAGGGGTTGGCCTCTGTATCAAGCTTGGATGGTGGGTCCATACTTTCCCCAACTGTTCAGGGTTTGGCCTCTATATCAAGCTTGAATGGTGGGTCCATACTTTCCCTAACTGTTCAGGATTTGGCCTCAATATCAAGCTTGAATGGTGGGTCTATACTTTCCCCAACTGTTCAGGGTTTGGCCTCTGTATCAAGCTTGAATGGTGGGTCCATACTTTCCCCAACTGTTCAGGGTTTGGCCTCTGTATCAAGCTTGAATGGTGGGTCCATATTTTCCCCAACTGTTCAGGGTTGGCCTCTGTATCACACCATGTAAAGCATTTTATTCTATTTGTATTGCTTTCTGTATAAAACTTGCTGATCATGTACTTTTAGTTTCGAACTTTTAAAATAAGTGCTGTTTCATGTTTGGGACTGGGTAAAGCTGAGCAGGCATTTGTGTCATGTTAACACATTTTTGCTTTAAATTTGATTTTCAAACCTAAATTTAAATGACTTCTCCATTTCCACACTTACCCAATACACTGAAGCAAATGGAGCAAAAACTGTCTACATGAAATATCATATTCTTACTTGCTCTATTTAGTATATTTGTTCATGCAAAATTAAGCACTAAACCAAGTGTTTTATCTGTATTAATAATTTTGACCACTATAATGACTGTTTGGCATGTTAAATGTTATTTGATTTACCACTGGGAATTGAAGTATATTTATTTTCAGGCTGATAACTTATACAGAGTACAAAAGATTGATCATTACCCTTACTTTCTCAAATAAAGTTACTATCAATTGATTGTTTATTTAAACTATGTCCCAAGTCAGGAACATCAAACCTTTGTTAATTTTGGTTTTTTATATGTTTTATGGTGTGATGATAACTTTTTTTGCTGAACTGTTATATATGACATTTCATTTTCCAGGGAAAGACAGACTGAATGTGGGATTTTTTCAATGTTCACTGAAGGCCAATAGATTACTTTTTCACTATTTAGTAGGTCTCTTTCATATGTTTCCTGTGTCCACTTTCTTCTCTACCTTGTATGTTTTCTATTTATAGGGACTGGTGCAATAGTAGGGTCTGTGAAGATACCAGCAAGGCGGGAACCCATTGTTGTAGGAAAACCTACATCACTCATGTTCGACCTTCTAAGGAAAGATCATGACCTTGACCCAGCTAGGTGTATGATGGTTGGAGACAGGTAAGAATAATAGGATAATTAATTTGGGAGAGTGAATAACCAAAATATATCCATGAGTGCTGAAAATACCTAGATTTAACGTGTGCAGAACTTGTTCCACACATGAGTTAAACTCAAACTGTTCTTGGCATGAGTTATTATATTTTGGTTATTCACAATAGCCAGTTGATAATACTAGTTGTTTTATAGATTTTCTTTATAATCTATTGCAATGCTCATCATAAATTTTAAATTTTAAATTTTGTGATAGGCAGTTTTCACCCCAGTCTCTTTGAAACATACACCATACTTATTCTCATTATTAATTTTTTTTTCTATTTTTTTTTAGTTGTCAGGATTTTGCACAATTCCCTTACATCACCACCTGACTATGGTGTACAAGGAGTTCTTAATGCAGAAATTATCACTGATATACAAACATTTTATAGATATATTAAACATATTTACAAAATAACAAATGAAAAAAAAAATAAATATATTCATTTCCCGTTCTCATATCATTCACTTACCACTCATTCATTATAATATATAAGTTGGACTGCAATATATCCAAAGAAAAGAAATGACACAGCAGACCTTCAATTGTTAAAAACATCAAGAAAGAAAAGTGAAAACAATAATACAAATTTTCCTGTGTAGTGTAAATATGATAGAAAAATAGCTTATTAAAGAGTCCAATCCCTGTGTAGTGTAATTATGATGGAAAAATACCTTGTTAAAAAGTCCAATCCCTGTGTAGTGTAATTATGATGGAAAAATACCTTGTTAAAGAGTCCAATCCCTGTGTAGTGTAATTATGATGGAAAAATAGCTTATTAAAGAGTCCAATCCCTGTGTAGTGTAATTATGTTGGAAAAATAGCTTATTAAAGAGTCCAATCCCTGTGTAGTGTAATTATGATGGAAAAATAGCTTATTAAAGAGTCCAATCCTTTTCAAATTTTTCAAATAAAAAATTGTTGTTTGTGACTCAACTTTCAAGAGATTGGTACTGTCTAATACAGTTTCAGAGGCCAACCATATTTTGTGTGGTGGCCTTCAATTAACATCTATATAGATAGTTTTTTGCAATTATAAACAACTAATTAAAGTAGCAAACCGTAATAATACTTACTGCTTAGTAAGGACAATGTCTCTGTTTTACAAATGTATTTGATGCAAAAATGATAACCTGAAATATTTTGTGATATGACAGTCATAAAATAAATGCTCGATGATTTATTCATTTAGTTTAACAGATTGCTTGGCTTTAGCTTGCTCCTGTATAAGAAGGAATTTGTAGGAATGATACGATGTAGTAGTTTGTATTGAAAACTTCTCAGATTACTGTCAGAACAACATGTTTTTGTTAAAATGAAGTATTTTTGCCAGTCTTTAGTTTCTGATTCTAACAGTTCTTCCCACTTCAAAATTTTTTTTATTGGCTGACAAAATATGTCAGATAAGATGACTATATAAAAACTTTTTATAACTTTTTAACTTAATAAAACTGTTCAAGAAATGTGTCAGTAAAAAGAAAATTAACTAAAGTATTCTTATTACAGTGCTCTTTAACAAAAATCTTAATGCTGATGGGAATCTGTGATAGGATACTATAGTAACACAAAAATTAATTTGTGAAAACTGTTTTTGAACTCTTGAAATGTGAAAAAGCTATTATTTTCAAAGTTTATTATATCCTTTAAAAAGTGAACACCATAATGCTTCCATCAATCATATAACATAAAATCTACCATAGGTACAAAGTTCAAAATATCTAGAGAAAGAATCTCTTTTGTACATTGGGGGAAAAAAATCTCTATAGACATGTTTGTGAATAGAAGCTGACAACTCTTTCAACTTTTCCTTTTGTAAAAACAAAACCTCTTTCACCCCAAACATTCTTAAATCAGAGAGTAAGAGTGACTGCCATGTCCCTCCTATATCTTGTAGTACCTTACATACCCCATCAATTTTAAATAATAAGCAAATGACTCCAAATGAACCATGTTAATCCTCCTTGCTTGAAATCTTCAATATGTGTATTAGACGTAATTCTCTCTGATTTCCCATTCCAAATAAAGTGGTAAAATAAAGAATTAATCTCATTTATACCATTTTAAGAGAAACTGGGTAAAGTTGTCAACAAATGTATAATCTTTGAAAGTGCAAGAGTTTTAATAACTGTAACCTTACCAAGGAGTGTGAGTTTTCTATGTTCCCATGACTTCAATATACCAGACATTTCATTGACCCTCTTAGAATAATTAATATGAAGCATATCATCTAAATTGTATGAAAATTCTAATCCCAGAAGTTTAAAATTTGAGACTGGCCATTGAAGTTTTTTTTATCAGACAAGTAGTCCATCAATTTGCAGGTGGTTCAAGACTTTCTATTTAGATGCCAAAAGCTGTTTAATAAATAATGTTAATATGTCAACTTTCTTCTATATGGTTGTAGACAAGGGGTCCCATTGTCACCTTATCTATTTATTATAGATGTTGAACTGTTAGCTGTTAAACTTAAGTCAGATCCAAATATTCATGGTGTTATGGTCCAAGAGAAAGAAATTTTATTAAGCCAAATATGAAGATGATACATTCCTAATGTTAGAACTTAGACAGTGAAATTATTAACAGTCTTAAAATGTATCTGATTTGTTTTATTAGGCTTCTGGCTTAAAGATGAATACATCTAAAACCAATGCCATATTTGGTTGGCTAAACAGTTTTTAAATTAAATTTTGCAGCAAAAACATCCAAAATATTGTAACTACTTTCATAAAAGCATTTCTATTTATATTTGTTGTTATAGATGTGACACAGATATCCACATGGCCAACATTTGTGGTATGGAATCACTACTTGTCTTTACTGGAGATATGACACAAGAGAAGCTGGATGAGCTCCAGAAAACAGCCAATACTGACGATTCTAAGCTGAATCTACCCAAATATTACTGTAACAAACTAGGAGACTTAGGAGAACTTATAAATCAATCTTAATGATCTATTTGTTTAGGTTTTATATAGTTAATATATTTATAATGATTCTTTGTCAGGTTCTAAACTGCAGTGAAACCTGTGTAAGCTCAACACTGGATAATCCAAACTCAACACTGAATAATCCAAAAACCTGTCAAAACTTGACACTAAATAATCCAAAAACCTGTCTTAACACAACACTAGATAATCCAAATACCTATCTATACTCAACACCGAATAATCCAAAAGCCTGTCTAAACTCAACACTGAATAATCCAAAGAACCTGTCTTAACAAAACACTGGATAATCCAAAAACCTGTCTACTTGACACTAATTAATCCAAAAACCTGTCCAAACTTGACACTAAATAATCCAAAAACCTGTCTTAACACACCACTGGATAATCCAAAAACCTGTATAAACTTGACACTGGATAATCCAAATACCTGTCTAAACTCAACACTGGATAATCCAAAAACCTGTCTAAACTCAACACTGGATTATGCAAAAACCTGTCAAATCTCAACACTGAATAATTCAAAAACCTGTCTAAACTCAACACTGAATAATCCAAAAACCTGTCTAAACTTGACCCTGGATAATATAAAAACCTGTCAAAATTCAACACTGAATAGTCCAAAAACCTGTCTAAGCTCAACACTGAATAATCCAAAAATCTGTCTAAACTCAACACTGAATAATCCCAAAATCTGTCTTAACTCAACACTGGGTAATCCAAAAACCTGTTTAAACCACACACTTTAAAGTGCCTTTAAATCAATACAAATTATTTAAACCTTTGTTAACAAAATATGTTTCTAAATGGAATGAAATTCTAAACCCCAATAGGTTGAGAAATGTTTCACTTTAGTATGATAATATCCCATCCCATCTAAAGGTCAGAAAAACTAATTTTTAAAATCCTGGCGAACATTTTATTGACTATACACAGACAAATTAGTGATGGATGGATGTTCACAGATGTGACTTTTTCATCTGTAATAGGTATTTAATATGGACATAGAACATACATGACTTATCTCACCCATAATATGTTCATTGCTGTTTTTCCTGTGTACTATTGGATGTGTTTTTTATCTTCAATGTTTAGATGTCCCTTCAATTCAGAAATTATAATGATAGATTTTATGCCTATTTGTTGAAATTTTTTTTTCAATCTTTTAATATTAAAAATAAGACTAAAGCTGAGAAATGACAGGAACAATTTACATCTTTACAGTACCTTGCCAAAAAATTATAGTATCACACCAGAGGAAACGTTTTATTTTTTGATCAAGTTAAAATTCCCATAACTTGTCCAACAGGCAAATTATTTGTAACAATGATGTGCTAGGTTGAGCAATAAGAATGTGTTTATTATAGAACTACCAGCTATTATGCAATAGATATATCATATTGTTACGTAAATATTTTATAGTTTTTATACACAGGTCTGTCTAGATGTATACCGGTGTCCTTCGGTTGCTCACATTTTGCACAATTACTCAAAAATGCAGCCACCAATTTTTATGTAACTTTACTGAATTGTTTCTTTTTTTTTTAATGTGAGCTCCCTTTCACCTGTTTTTTTTTTAATTTCCGCCTTTTCCTTTTGATTTATGGGACTTTATTTGTACAAAAATGGGGTGATTTTATGTTTTTCCGAGTTTCTTAAAAATCCTTGTAACAATGTCAATGAAACCTTGGTGAATTTTTTATTTATATTGATCATTTTTTTGTAAATTTGTGATTTACAATGTAGAGTTTTGGTACTTTGTTTCTTTGTTTTTTTCACTCTAACTCAGTGGTGGTTGCACCCATTTTCATGAAACTTTGGAAAATAGTATATTACTATTGATGATAGCTTCCATTTCAATTGTTATGAATTTCTTATGGAACTTATTTTTCTTTTTTAAGTTTTTGGACTTCATTCATAAAAGGGGGGATTTCCTGTAATTGCACAATTACTTTGAAATGCCTCAAATAATTTTCATGAAGTTTTGTGGGTTTTTTCATTAATGTAAATTTTTTTTGATTTTTATATATTCGTGTCAAATATATAATCCCAAAAAAATTTAGAGCCGTATCAAGCTTGAAGTTTGTTCAGGGTTTAACTTCTGTGGGCATATCTAGCTACACCCAGCAAGGTATTTTTTTTTATTTTTTGTTTCTTTTTGAAAGTTAAATGAATATATTTTTCTTATTTTGTGGGTTTTATATGCTGGATTGATGCATGTCATTGAGGTATTTTTGCTTATAGAAAGCACAATTTTATAGGCGCTATAGATATATTACATGTGACATATTTACTTTTGAAGCAGAGTTTCAAATACTGGCCTTTCTTTCTGTCTGTATGTCCGTCTGTCTATGAGTGGGGCTGGCTAAATTTTCAGATTTCACTGTCTTTATAGCAAAATCATTTATAGTTGTGTTTCAACTGGCTGAGATTTTTTTTTTTTCAAAATTGCAACCCTGTTTATAATCTCAAAACACTTTACTGAGTTTTCCTTAAAAAGGATTGTTTCTTTGCCTATGACATGCTTTGAGTAACTTGATAACCACAGTAATATTGTACTGGTGTTAAAACTTATCTTCCAAAAGAAATGATTTTTTAGTCTTTGCTCAGCTTAACCAAACTCAAAAGCTAAAACTTTAATTTATATACTGGGTATTAGATCTCTTATGGATGATAAAAATCACCTGTGTATACCTAGAACTTATCTCACCTGTGTATACCTAGAACTTATCTCAACTATAAATGACTTACTGAAGAGAAGCAGCCCTGGATATTCATAGCTTTGTTATCTTGTCAGAAAGGAGGAACTGTTGATAGATATAACTGCTGTAGTAATTTCAGGTAGATTATATCCATTACACAGAGTGTCTTTTCCAGTCATCTTGCGAAGTCTTATAAAACATAAAAACATAGAGATTCAATGAGCAAATTGTGCTTGATATTGTGTAAAAAAGATTATTTTTACATAAAACTAAATATGACATATTTTAAAAAAAAAGAAAGAAACAATTTCAGGGAAGAGATAGATCTATAGAAAGATACTGGGAATTTCTTTGGTCTTGTCATTGGAATACCTTAACTTTAGTTAATTTACAATAACTTGAGTAAAACTTTCTATATGAATTTTTTTTACTAGGGATATGACGGATGACCCTATAGGTTTTTGCCCCATCCCTTGTAGAAATAAGGGGCTTAAAGTGGGAAAATGGGTGTTATCATTAGAATTAATAGAGAAAGTTTATTGTTCTGATTTTTATGTCAATTTTTTTACAAGGTAGGCTTATTGTTTTGTATTAAAAAGGGGTACATTTGGGCCGATTTAGGTTTTTTTATTAATATGTTCGTTATTGCTTATGAAAATCCCTGCCTGCATTTTTCATTAGATTTCAGATATGTCAATCTTTTTAGTTTCAAGGGGTAAAAAGGTCACACCCCAAAAATCAACTTTTGGCCAGGTGAGCTATTGCCACGACTTGACGTCTTTCGTCGTCGTCCATCATCGTTATTGTCATCATTAACAATTTTTCAAACTCTTCTCCTCTGACACTACTTGACCATTTGGAACCAAACTTGGTATGGATGTTCCTTGGGGTATCATGCATAGAACTTTGGTGGGGATTTTTGATCCATCAAAAAACATGGCCGCCTTTGCTAATAATAGAACATAGGGGTCAGACAATACTTTTTCGCATATATCTCCACATTGTTCAGGTTTAGCCAAATTCACACTTTGGAAAAGTGTTCAGCATGATGAGATCTATCAGAGGTCAAATTTTCATTTTAATCTGTTAAGCCATGTTGGAGTTATTGCCTTTTTTCGACGTTTTTGCTGTTTTCAATATTATTTCTTTGAAAAATCTTCTCCTCTGACACAACTAGACTAATTGGAACCAAACTTGGTATGAATGTTCCTTGGGGTATCCTGCATAGAACTGACATGGGAATTTTTGATTCATTGGAAAACATGGCTGCCGTTATTAAAAATAGAACATAGGGGTCAGACAATTTTTCACATATTTTTCACGTTAAAGAAGTAATTTTCAAAGTTTCACTGTGAATTCCCAGGACAAATGACATCTTAAAGTTGCATACTTGCGAAGCTTGGAAGATAAGGCTTTCAAAATAATTATGCTAATGGTATGATGATTGTAGAAATTCTTCACAAAATTAATTAAATAAATAATACTGAAAATCCATATTTTTACCTTTTCTGCAAACTGACATCATGGAGGCAAATTACTCACACATGTAAACAATATTCATACACTTTTGTAGTAAGTTACAAATATGATTTTAAAGACACATTTTCTGACTACTTTTGATCAGAATACACACAAATAATGCACTTACAATGCATAGATCTAGTTTCAGTGTGTTGTTGGTACTACATAGGAGGATGGCCATTTGACCCAGCAGTGATTAGTGAGATCTCAACGATCAAAGTTATCAGGTGACTCCTTGTAAGAGTTATTGCCCTTGAAAGATGAAAAAAGATTCTTTTTTTACAGTTTTCAGCCAATATCTTAAAAACTATAATAGATAGAAACTTTCAGTCACTGAAATGAACTTTATGATAGTCCTACCAAAGTCTTCTTGATTCAAAACTGTTGGGCAACTCATTGTTAAATTTATTGCCCTTGAAAGACAATCTATAACCAGGTGAGCGATTCAGGTTCCTGGGCGCCTCTTGTTTCTTTTCTTTTTTTACAGTTTTCAGTCAATTTCTTGAAAACTATGACAGATAAAAACTTTCAATTGCTGAAATAATCCTTATGATAACTCCTACCATAGCCTTCTTGAGTCAAAATCTTGCTATGGTGACAGTGTTATGGAATGGCTTATCAGTCCTTTCCCTAATAAAATGTTTAAGGGCTTGTCTTTTGAGTAATAATTATTTTATTTTTACGGAAGACCAGGTTCAAATTTGACAAATATTGGTAAGATTTAATGGAAGGTTAATTGCAAAAATAAGCTGAACTTTTCTAAAAGTCTTGGATGTAGAGCTTTTTTCCACTTGCATTGTGGTTTTTTGTCAACTCTCGACCAACATACAATTACAATATCCACTATTAGTTTATTTAACTATGCAGGCTTTCTGTATCGCGCTAGACTTCTTACAATTAGGCTCTTGGAACAAGGGTTATGTTGTTACAAAACTGAAGTCATCACTACAGAAATTTTATGGTCGTCATCATGAACCCGTGGATCGTTACGGTGTATCCATCTGCACCATGAAAACTGATTTGTTCAACGTGTCATAGTTTTCCTTTCCTATTTCATCCACCCTGGACTTCGAGTTTTTATTAGCAACTCGGCGGGTGTTTCTAGAAAAGCAGAAGACGCTTACCCTACCGGTGCACCAGGTCCATGCACCCAGTTTTTATAGTAGTCCGAGTTTACATATGTTATTTGTATGTATTATTTTGGTTATTTTATGTTCTTTGTCGTGTTGGTTTGTTTTCCATGTCAGGTCTTTGTCCCTGGATTACATTCTCTTGATATCCGCTAGAATCTTGGTTCCCTTGATTACTCTCTTACTCCTACAACGTAAGAGGTCGGGAATCCGTTCCTTAGTGCTCCAGCGTGGTATATGAAGGAAAAAAATAACTTGCTAATTTCTGGTATCTTTTGTTGGTGTATATACTGTACAGTATAGAGTCAATAATGTTGGGAAATATCATCACGAGCTGTGAAATTGCTTTGTTTTAGATAAGGGGAAGTGTTTTTTATCATAAATGTTTAACATGGTTTTTGTTGGTTCTTCATTGATACTTCAAGGATTATAATATCAGTCAGTCATAAATCAATTTCTTACTCAATTCGATTAATTATGGTAATGACGTGCAGTTTTACTTTTTACGGAACTCAAGATTGATAAAGACTTTTACGTGACCCTAATAAGGTTTATCTTGGTCGGGCTTTAGATCTCGAACGTAATACCTTTGTAATGTGTGGGAACACTTTCCATTTATCAAAAGATAAATTTAGATCTGCATAATTGGGCCAAGTTAAGCGTTAATAATTTAGTGGTCTTTGAAGGTTTATCTATACTTTGGTATGGAATCAATTTACGGAATGGTGCTTCTTTGAGTGACATCGCACTTTTCACAGGATAAGATAATTTCAAAACATGCGACTGTTTACACGATAAGCGATATACTATGTCCTTTTTATCAGAGAATTAATTTTCGTCTAAGAAAACAGGACTTCCATGCTTTGCAGTATGCAGTGGAAGGATGTATGAAGTTTGGGGACATCAAAAAGACATTTGAGCTAAAGTGAACATTTTAGCACAGTGTTTTATGTCAGTTGAGTGAATCCTGAAGTGGAGAAAATACGTTTAAACATATTCGTGTTACTCTGGCTTTCGTGTTGTGTGCGACCAAGTAACAGTCAAATATACCGATTTTAAGGCACAAACGCACGTAGTATATTTCTTTATATAATATATATTTTTAAAAAGTAAAAAAAAAAACTTGTACTAACATATTTATCTGATCACGTGTATTGGGTTTGATGTTGTTGTCATTGTCCTTTTTTTTCAGGGCGGTATTCAAACGCCATTTCTTTGTCACAAATGCAAATAATAAATATTCTTCATCAGATTTTATCGGTAAAATATTCATTAACACAAGGCTATTATTTTGTTCAAAAGAGCTTATCAGATTTGTAATATTGCATCAAAATTATTCTTCCATATAGAATGTTGGAGGAGTCATATTTGGTCACACATTAACAGAACTTTATCAGTCATTCGTTTGTACAGCAAGGCGTCGGTGAAGTGGAAGGGTAAAATTGATTGCACTTTGAAAATCAGTCTCCCCTTGAACAACGCTATGATACTGAGATGAAAGGAAATTTTCTCGAAATTAAACGGTTTTGGACAACTTTTATCAGATTCAAACTTATATTTAATGAAGCTGAAAGTGAAGAGAACAATGTATAATCGGCAATGAATCATAGCTAACACCCAACTTCACGGGTATGATTAGTTGATCTGTGCGCTGATTGAAGACACCAAAACAGTTACGGCGAACAGACCAATAATATCAATCCGCCAAAGTGGGAAAGTATATGCTTACCTAGGAGGCAAAAAAGATTTAAGCTTTAATTTTGCTTTGCGATCTCTTCAAATTTCACAAAATTTTCTCAAAATGGTTTGAAATCCCAGATCTTTCCTAGTCTAAATGAAATTATAGTAATCAAGTATTGGTTGAACGAACTTTTGTCCGATCTCTTATACTTCGATATCATCCGTTTACATCGACACTGTCGCTAGTATCTAGACAAGAAGCTTGCAAATGCATATAGTACAATCCATGCGTTTATTTTTTAACAGGAAGCCAGGATACGTCAATGGTCTAAAAGCTTCAACTCTATCAGTGAAATAAGCAGAAAGACAGCAGATTTCGACATAAATAGGTTAAAGACAATGGATTTTCATAATGTCAACAAATTTATTTTCTGTGCTTTTTACTTCTATATATTATTTTCATCTTGACTTGAGGCGTCCGTTTAAGACTTTCCTTTTAGACTATTCCTTTTTACTATTGAACAAACTCTAGTAATTAGACCCACACAGAGTAGGCAACAAATCCACCGCTTCTTTGCCTCCTTGCCAGTTTTTGAGGTGCTCTGGATTACACCTTGAAGTTTGGATACACCATACCTGTTCACCAGGAATAGATACAGTTGACAAGTAGAACAATGTACAATGATTATGTACGCAAAGATAGCAGACACAATTTTGCATTATAATTAAAGGCATGCAAAATACGGAATGAATAATAACTTGCACAAACATTGAAAATAGACGACTGGTACTCCAAAAAATAAGCCAAAACCTGGTTGGGTAGGAAAAGTCACACCTGCAAGGCCTGTGCAAAAATGTACATGACACGCAGTCTGAAAGGGACAAGGAATGATCTAAATACCCCTTGTCCTCTTAACTCATCCAGCCATCCTGGGCCATAATAAATTTACCGGGTATTCCACACTGAAAAGCAAATAATGCCCATCCGATGCACTGAGAAGCATTAATAATTACACCAAGAAGATCGGGTTTAACCTGAGACAATCAATCCATTAGAATGGTACAAACTAACTAGGGTTGGACAGTATTAGCTGGTACCAGTTTAAAACTTGATACATTTGTAAAAGGACTGTAGTTGGACAAAGCGGTGATATATATATGTATATATATATTTTTTTTTGTATTGTGAAATCTCTAAAAAAAGTATAGTTTAGATTTATGCACCCAAGGAAGGACTCGATCTTAAAAAAAAACTTGTCTGCTTAAGTGTACGTCTGGTTCAAAAGATTGTATCGAGGTGGGCAAACAAACTGATTTTCTGGAAAAGGGTAAAAATGCCACTAAACATGAAGCCCAAGAAGGAATATCCTTATTTTTAAGATAGAGTATTAAAATGCTCAATAATATACCAAGAATAATTTCTGCTATCCCCAAGTACCCGTCAAAACATTAGAGACAAGATAGGTATCTATATATAGGACGGTTGTGACACAGTCCTGCTTCCAACCAAAGACAAATAGTTAATAATACCTATCCTATTACGAGAATTTGTCCGCATTTTCCTTTTTGAAAGATTGAATGGGGGTACAATTCGCACCACTGGAATACTACCGCGCACAGGCGAGAGTACAATTGTTTTTACCGTACCTTGCTTGCCGCAAACAACAATTTAGTATTTCTGTACCTTTCTTCTTTCTTTAAAATACTTTTCAGAATATGTACTCGATGTTTACGCACGATTTTACACTTGTATGGCAAATTAAATTCTAATATTTCAACACTAATCAAGTGCACATAATTTTGTTATTATGGGAGAGTTACTCTTATTTTATTGACTTCTTATTAGGTAAGTGATTTGAAAAGACACATCTCGGATTACACTTTAATGACATAAAACACGCAACGGTTTAAAAGTGAAAATGGACTCTTTATTATGAACAAGGACGAGCGACACAAAGTTCATTTTCACGCCAAATGTATGAATGAAAGTAGAAATAAGATCTAAGAACTCATAGATGATATCGAATAAATACTACAAGGTGAACAGATCATAAAAATGATATTTAACAAGAAAACTGTGATTTAAAGATAACGGACAAATGCAGCTGTGTTAATTGTGAAATTCTCGACCTTGAAAGAGAATCACTTAGATGCACACCTGATAAATGCGGGTGATGGGTACCTTAGTGAATGGCCCATATTTTTGTCGGGTAATGCTTAGTAATATGCTATCATGTAGGTACATTCGCTAACAGTCGCGTGTTGAATACATTGGTTCGTATTGCGTCATTCTTCAAATTAGCGGTTCTGAAACCATTGGCGACTTTCAGTGATATGTGTTCATTTTCATTTATCGTTTATCAATACAATTTATCAATTCAAAATCGGCTGTATTGTCCGTAATTATTAACCCTAAGAATTCGCGTAGAACATGGTGCCTTATTTTCAAGGTACAGATCGACGTATTTTTCCTTACCGCAAAATAAAAAGGCTAAGACGTTGTGCACGTTGTTGGTGTCACATTCGATTGAACCGGGGCTGGGTACGAAAACCGAAATATTGCTATTAGAATGTGGAGTTATCAAAGGCAATATAGATATTAAAATGTTCGAAAATGTGGACGGGTAACATTAAGAAATGCTTGCTTCCCATTTCACCAATATATCTAAGTTGTTCCTTGGCGTATTTTGATAAAACAAACTTTTTTTTTGGAAAGAGCAGTTTGTGCTGCAGACGATGTCATATTTGTCATGACGTAATGATAAGATCAAAGCGTATTACAATATCACAAATATCTCCCCTTTGATGTGGACATTGTAAAAATGGAAAGAAACTGATTCGAAGACAAAATGTTAGACATTTTTTAAAGTTATGCGGACAGCTTTTTTTAAATCGTGACTTTTATTAACTATTTCGACAATTTATTACATAACCCAATGAAATTATGTATAAAATGTTTAATCCGTCTTTTTGTTAAAAGCCTTTTTTTTCCGTATTCCAATTATGTCACAAATCTGATTTTTTTTCGACGTTGGCCATTGGCTACTTTCTTGCTTACGGTTGTAAAATATAACAACGAATAGTATTTTTACCAAAGTATATTCACGCTTAAAGGACAGCATAAATATTCAGAATATCATGTTTATTCTAAAAAATAATTATTGTTTAATAGTAGATAAATACGCAAGTATGTTGTGATGTCACGTTGTCTTTTTCCCGACGTTTTCTACACGTTGCGTGCTACCCAGTCTTTGTCAAAAGCTTTTTTCGTTAGCTTTGAGTGAACTAATAAATTTTGAAATTTATATGTATATATACTGCAGATAGTATATTCTAAAAATATGGTACTTGGTTGAACATGTATCTAAGTGCAGCATTTTGTCTGTGTCTAACATCTAAAATTTGTATATTTTATTTATTCACGCGTACACCATGCGAAATTCGAACGAATTGTTCAAAAAAGGTAAATGGTGTTGAGTCGATTTCTTTATATACATAAAAATGTATTTATACTCCTCTATGGTTTTATCACTTCATTTTTTCTTTGGCTTAACAAATGGGTTATATATATATATATATATATATATATATATATATGTAAATCCGTGTCTAACAAAAATGTCACAAAGCGCATTTTTGTCGTTTCCAAAGTAACGTTCTGTTTTGCGACGTAATAACTCATTTAACATCAATTGCAACAACAATAAAAAGTATTGAAAAGTTACGATACTAGATTAAAGTATTACGACTGTGGACGTAATGAATAAAAAAAGTGACGATTTTGACGAATCTGATAAAATAATGTAAGAAATGTTGAAAAGAAAACAAGAAAAAGAAAGCCCTTGCGCGCACTCCTGTCTGTTCATATGCAATGATGTCCATGCGAAATCGGGATCAGCGTGCCTGCATCAAAGTATTTTGAAATGTGTAGACACGCGCTTGCACATTCGCTAGTGAAATTTTGTAAAAATCAACGTATTCCATGATCGTCTAATTATCTGTTGACAATTATTTTAGCTATAAGATATAATAAGCTGTACAAATAGTGCATAAATATTTTTTTGTTTTTTTGTTGTTTTTTTTTCAAATCGGACCAAAAACAAAGCAAAAAAAAAATGATATATTTGATGTGGCCTCTTTGACCCCTTGTAACTCAAAAACTCGATATCCGAAATCTAATTGAAAAATACAGGTAGGATGATTAATGAGGAAACCATTGATTGATACCCGCTAGATATGAATGAGTGGTGTCATATGTTTGAGGGAGCGAGGGTTGGACTCAAGGCCCTGACTTGGGAGGATGACATTGTGTGTACTCAAAGTTCGTTATTGTACCTACACGACTTAAGTGAACTTGATCCGAGGAGTTTATAATTGTTATATATAAATGGGTATTGTTAAAGTCTAGACATCTTTCACTGCAGATGGTGTACATTTGTGTACATTTGTAACGTTTTAAAGCATTGGATGGGCGTCCGTATCATTTCATTTTAATTTTCGTTTTTAATTATTAATGACTCCTCTCACACTTGAGTTGAATTAATTGAAAACCAATAGTTAAGAAATAATTAAGAAAATTTACTGTTCAAAATGAACGTTGTTGGCATTGAGTGTAGCCACGAGATTTCCACATTCGTCGAAAGGTGTTTTTAGAGGACGACTGTACTAAATAAAAATATTCAGTGATATCCCTCTCTGCAGCATAAGGCTAAGAGTTTCATAAATATTTGTGAAGACGTTACCAAGGTTTGTTACGATAGCAAAATCCAAGTTAACGGACAAAACGAAAGACGAGTTGTATATCACTTCCGTTTTCGCGAAAGGGGCACATATATTTTTGATTATGTGTTCATGTCCTTTTTGTCCGTAATGTAATTTACTTCATGTAAGAAGGCTTAGCAATGACATTGGTTTGTCAGTTTTCATCTTTTGGTTACATTATCCTATATAATGGTTACATATCTGATGAAACACATCAAAAGAGATCCTTATAGTGCAGGGTCAAACAGTGGTCGCGGAATACTACGTGAACCAAATAACATGTGTTCCGCATACTGATATGATGTGACGACCACCAAACAACAAATATCTGATATTTATTCGATTTTGTCACAATATTTTATTGTCTCTGTACAAGGACCTTTACATGCATTCGTGCTTTTAAAGTGAAGTTCAAGCGGTAAAATTAAATAGAAATAGTCTATAAAATACAGGGATGTGTTTGAAGTATGTTTGCACCTGTTCGCCACTCGCATTTTTCGTACGCCGTTTCCTAACCGGGATGTCGCAAGTAGCAACAAATTCATTGAAGATGAACTACGCGTGTATGTGGAGGCCATGATTCATAGAAGATTGCAACATTAAATGATTTCATAAAAAATCTTTATAACTTGATAAAATAGACACTCAGCTAATAGAAAGGAAAAAGACAATTTAAAAGAATGTTCTGACGGATTAATCATAACGTTTACTGAAAATTAATGTCTAGTCCTTAAATCTTATTGACAACCTGGAGAGATTTGATTAACTATATAAAATAACATAACTCTGTATCACATCTATGGGCTAGCTATCATTTTACAAAGGAAAAATGGGAGAACTAAAGGACAATAGGAAAATTCCAGCAGGGTTTTAATATTGGGAAGAACTATCTATGTTACACAAAGATCAAAAGAAATTAGAGTTTATACTTAACTTACATCAAAGAAAACGAATTACAATATCATTATAGTTTCACTGTAAATTTGGTTGGAGAAATCTATCCACTAGACACATCTATTTTTCGATATGAATTATAAATTAAATATAAATTGGTAAGAAAAGGATACAGTGCACGTAAATGGTTGAATTAAACGATCGTACAACCTGACAAAAGACGATCTCTTATTCTCCCGCCAAGATCGGCTCGAAGATAAGTTTTTTTTTAAAGTTATATCGTATAGTACAAAGGTAAATGATGTCTTAATTTATACAACAAATATCATTTTTGTCGTTCTGTTCCGAAAAATTTCATACCGCTTATATTTCAACACAAGATATGTAAAAACTAGTCATAAATCCAGTTACTTCAGTGTGTGCCAGTTCTATAAAAAGTTTGTATTAGACAGTTCTATAAATTTATCATACTATGTACAAACGTAATACATATCTGCTTAGTAAAGAAGGTGTATACACTATATCCATAACGAAAGGGGGTACATAAACTGAACTTAATTCGTTTCCGAATCAGAATTAAGCTAATCAATATCCCACTTGTATAGGAAATATCCTATATAGAAATCAGTGGTAGATCTAGGGGCAGGATTCCGGGGCCGTAAACTACCCCTTTGGTTGTAAAATTTTGTGTCGCGGAGAATTGGGGCAAAAATGAACTTCCAAAATCTCTGGATCCATCCATAAAAGTTATAATAATATTCTCCAAGTTTTCTGTAATAACGAAATGGTGAAACACACTGTTTTCAATTCTAGAGCTTATAGTGTTCTAGGTATATTAACGAAAAATCCAGAGTGTTAACGATTTTGACATGCAATTAGTTGAAAAAAAATAAAGCAAATGATAAACTCTTTTTCTCTTTATAGAAACATAAGCATTTACAAACACTTGATAAGAATCTCTTTTGGATATTTTACAATTATATTAGTACGACAATAATTCGGGTCCATATTTACATTACTACGACAAAAAATAATTAAAAAAAAACCATGAAAAACACATACATTTGAGATAACAGTTTCTTTTTGCACTTATAGACACTTTGGGTCTTTTTTCTGTGCATTTTGTTTAATGTTGATAAATAGTTTCCTGTTTATTTTAAAGTCCTGTAAGTATCGGCCTCGAATATCTCGTTTGGATGTCCCCATAAGACCTCGTAAATGTGTTCAACGGCCAACATGTAATAAACAACAGGCTCAAAGGAGCCTGAATCGCTCACCTGATTGAATTTTGACTTTCAAAAGCAATAAATTTAACAAGAAATTGTCCAACAATTTTGACTCAAGAAGACTTTAGTAGGACTTATCATAAGGATCATTTCAGAAATTGAAAGTTTTTTTCTAATCTATCATAGTTTTCAAGATAGTGGATGAATACTGTAAAAACTGTTCAAGGGCAATAACTCTTACAAGGAAAACTACTGTCTGATCCCTATGTTCTATTTTTTAGTAACAGCAGTCATGTTTTTCGACGAAGCAAAAATCCACACATCAGTTCTATGCGGGATACGCCAAGGAACATTCATACCAAGTTTGGTTCCAATTGGTCAAGCAGGAGGAAAAGAGTTTTAAAAAATTGTTAAGACGACGGACGACGACGACGACGACGGACGCCAAGTGATGGCAATAACTCACATAGCTTCTGCCAGGTGAGCTAAAACGCACAGTAGTCAGTCGCTCTACCGATTAAGCCTCAGTAAGCTTCAAAGAAAGAAACGAAGTCTCTTGATTGATGTCAATGTAAGTCTGGGATAAGATGGGCTACAGTTTATGTAAGCTAGTTCGTTTTAAGGCGTGTTAAACGAATTAATCTAGAAGAAAGTGTTTTCTTCTTACATATATTGTTTTCGTCGTTAAATGAACAAAATGCCTGACAATAGGTACAACCGTCCAGCTTTTCGAATTACATTTATAAAGAAGATAGGAAATCTTTCAGCAACATAAACACCGTTTAGTAAACGTTGTGTTTTCTTTTCACAGTATCTTTCTAAGTAACAGACCAAATCAATAATATGCCCATTGATATTTATGAAAGTGGTGGAATTTAAAAATGATTCTTAAACGAACCCATTAAATTAGCATCGAATGATTTGTTGCTCAAACCACACAAGACGACACCTACAAAAAATAAACTCAATAAAGTTAACTTGGCCTTTTATCCCCCAGACGCTAATTTCAGAACAGCTTGAAGTACCATCTTCGCTGCATGAACAGAATTAAATATCTGGGCTTAGTCATCTAAGTGAATGTAAAGTGAGATTCGTCGTCTGCAATGGATATTGAATAAAATACAAGACACAAGAAATAAGAAATTTTACTGGTGTAAATATCAGAACTAACATTCATGGTTTGATATAGCAGCGTATTTCTATTTAACTGACGCTATTTCGTTTGCAATAACAGATAGCTCGATTCTTATACTACAATAGTGTGAAAGAATAGCATTTGTGGTGTATCCCTGTTGAACGCGGTTAATCCCCAGCGATTACCGACAACAATTGATAACAAATTCATGTAATTATTCACAAATATGTCGTTCATTCAGTAACATCATATTTCATTTAAATTTCAATTTTTAAACATCCTATTCAAACCAAGTATTGCAATACAATTAGAATAAGTAAACACGGAAGGTGAGCGATAGAAAACTCACCTGAAAAGAATGATGGAGGGCTCAGAACACTATCTCGAAAAAGGTGCATATTTAATTTTTGGGTACCCCGGTCACATACTGTGCCACTTAATGAAAATTTTTCTTAAAGTCTGCTTGTAACTAAGGGTCGATTTGGTTCAAATATACAGTAAATTTACGGGTCAATTGGTTTTATATAAATAAGTCTGTCGATTGCCTCAATGTATCAAGGTTTGCCGTTAAATGTCGATTGATTCAATGTATCATACTCTGTCGGTAACAACCAATCGTTTGACTAAATATATTGTGTCGAAGTAATAAATGTCTTTTAAAAGAGTAATCAAGGGAACCAAGATTCTAGCGGAAATCAAAAGAAAGTAATCAAGGGACTAAGACCACACAGGGAAAACACAAACACAACAACAAAGCGCATAAAATAAAATAATAGGTACAAAGCATTAAAAGTAAATGAGCACCTCGGACTCCACTGAAAATTGGAAGCAATATGGACCAGGTGCACCGGAAGGGTAAGCGTCTTCTGCTTTTTTAGAAACACCCGCCGGGTTGCTCATAAAAAGTCAAGTCTTGGGTAGACGAAAGATAAAAGAAAAGCTCCAGCAAAACGTATGAGTTGTGGTATGATAACTCCATATGCAAGTGCTGAGGGCTTTTGCCACAGACGAAAGGAAAGTTGACATTATGGAATGGAAACTCATCGCGTTTGTCGTATAGCTTGGTCAATGTGGACAGACATGTTGTCGATGAAAATTCCCAGCATTTCGAAAACATCTTCTTCGATATATTTGAAAGATGATTTGAAATAGTTTTAACAAAGTTTGAAGAATCTTTATTGTCATTTTTGGAGTAACAGCGATGTACAATGAATTTGAGTCGGGATTTTCACTGAGTATGGGGGAGAACAATATAAAGAGTTGAAGAATCATAGATTTTACTGCTATTGTATTCTGATAATAATCTTCAATTGAGGGTTTCTAGAAGATCTTTCGATTTTTTCAGGACCCACATAGAAATAATACCTTCTTTTAAAAATAAGGGAAATTCACATTCCTTAGTACTTCTTCCTAGACTTAGTAAACTGATTGGATGTTGTCTCACTGAGTGTTAAATAAAGTCGATCGTAAACCAATTTCAATACAATATATACCATTAATATTTAGATTCATAGCTGACTGCCTATATCAAATTTTACACTAAGATCAAAGGGAACAGGCGAAAAGACGTGTATTTATAAACACTTCTGTCTTGTTAGTAGAGATCTTACACGGACAGGTACAGGGATGAAAGCATGTTTTATCGCTTTCACACGAACAACTACATGCTGGGGACCCCAATTTGAAATACAGATGCCTTTTAAGTCCCGGAAAGATCAAACGTAATAGTCAAGATTACCCCGAGTTCGAAGCGACGTGAAGTCCACGTTATATGAATTTTGTATAGAAATGTTAAAGAAAACTCGCTGTTTGTTAACACCTCGTACCTAACTCGCGGAACTAAGATCATAATATTTCTATGTTGAATTTTAATGAGAGTTTATTATTTAAAAGCAGTAATTTCAGAGATTACATTCGCTTGGTGGCAATTATCACATTCGCAGCCATTCCTTGGGCGTGGAAATATCCACGGGAAATATTCGATGATTTTCCCAAATTAGACTACTTGACTGCTTTAACCGGCTGTTGATACGATTATGTATGCACCTTGTTTTCTCTGGAAAATTAACGAAAAATGCAAATCTAAGATGAGCTTTTCTGAGCTGTCAACAACTTCGTCAGTGCAGCCTTGGTCGCAAATCATTTTTCTAGAAAATAATATTTTAAGTCCATTTCCACATATACAAGTCGGAATGAGTCCATTGAACCCGGGGTTTAAAAAATCCAAGTTTCAACTTACTTGCGCTCAAATATACTTTTATTAGAAAGGAAAATTGTACATGAACTAACATGGGTGTTAATTATCTACCTGGTCGAAAAATGTGAACCATCCTTTTTAATATTTCAGTGAGAATATGATGAAATAGCTGAAATTACAGAGGAGCTGTGGGTTAATTTATATCTATAATTATATTTCTTTTAGTTTTTGTTTAGTCCGAGCAGTTCAACTGGTGTACAAACTTCGAATATCATTAATATTTCAACGATGTAAACTAATACAAAATTAATGGGAAACCGGATAGTTTTTCTTTGATTTATGTATTTTGTTTGTACATTTTGTGTAGAACAAATATTTGCCTTTATTAACTTTTCAGGTGGAAAAGGGCTAATACTATTTGTAAATAATTTCAGGTATTCATTTAAAATTGCGAGGGCGTGGTTTGAGATATTTCCAATACAAAATGGCACGCCTCTCCAATAACATAATTGCCGTTGACTGATGACTACTTATAAACAAATTTAATTTGTCAAAGCTGGAAGACAAGATTTTAATATTCGTTGATAGAGATTTAATTTTAGCTTATAATTTCATTAATACCTTTTGATCCGATAAGTTAATCACCGGCAAAACTGGGCGGGAATTAAATGACCTGTCGACATAATAATTTTATGATTTTATGAATGGATTTCTAAACCGGCGCAGTGTTAAATGGATTACAACATTTTTTTTTATGAATGAAAACGAATGCACGTGGGGTTTCTTACCAAATGTATATAAATAAGCTTGGAAAACAGAAACAAATTTTCCTTGGCTTATTTAAGTGATATATTTCGAGATTATCTCAAGCGAAACTCTGTAAATGTACATTTCACAAATAATGGAATATTTGACGATTTTACTTATATCTGTATTAGACTTGTCTTTTGGAATTATGAACCATTATACCAATCGACGGAAAGATATCTGTGAACCGATTCAGATACCAATGTGTCAGCATATGAAGTATAATATGACCAGAATGCCGAATCTTCTTCATCACAGCTCGCAAGAAAATGCCAGATTACAAATCGAACAGTTCAAAGAATTAGTCGATCAGAAATGTAGTGAAGTACTTTTGTTCTATTTGTGTGCAATGTATGCACCTATTTGTACTGTAAACTTTCAGACAGAGCCGATTCCACCATGCCGTAGTGTTTGTGAAGAGGCGCGAGCGGGATGTGAACTTGTTTTAAATGAGCATAATATTTCATGGCCGGACTATTTAGATTGTTCAACCCTACCACGCTATGACAGAGGGGTGTGTGTTAGACCTGCTGCCATCGTTCCTTCCTTAGGAGACAACCATTACAGTAAGTTGATTTATTATTTAGAAAAAAAGATGATAAAATGGATTTTGATACTACTTGAAAATGAATATATGTATATTCGAAACTGATTCTTAATCAGTAATTTAGAAAATGGAGAATTCCATATACAGAGTATTTATTGATAAAATATTTTCATTAAAAAAATAATCAGGACACCGAATATGCAATCGTATGGTCAATGTAAAAAAGATAACTGTCATATATTTCATGTATACAATAACCACGACAAAAATTGTATTATAGTAAATATAAAATAGCCGAATTGATTTACAAAACAATAAAAAAAAAAACACTAAAAAAAATCACTACCCATTGGTTACCTACAAAAAAGGTATTTATGCAAAAAAAAAATAAAAATACAAAAATAGAATAGTAATTTAGTTCTTGGTTGTAAATAGAAAGACAATTTTTATCTTTCAAGCTGGATGACGATGAAAATTGCAATTTTTAAAAAGTTCCTCATAAAACTAAAATCCAGAATTCCCAATTGACACCCGTCACACATGAAGGAATGAGACAAAGACAATGAGAAGGAAAAATCATGAATATGTTGTCCTATTCCTTGAAATTAAAACATTGTTACATATGTATCTACTACCAAGGAGAAAAAATATTGACAAAATTGACACTTAATTTTCTAACTTTTTAGAGACAAGGAAACGTCATAGTTTTTTAAAAGATATATATCTACAGCAACTATCAAGAATTGTACTTCTGTTTTTTTTTTTCACCATGCATCGGCAAAAAGAAACAATATTTCAGCTGTGCAAAGTGTCAAAAAAACGCTATTAGTCACTGTAATGTAAAAAAGGAAAAAAAGATGGAATAAATTAGTTCATTTTTAAAGTTGAGAACAAGTTGACGGAAATAGCTTTCAACTGTAACGTCTTGCATTTCCGATGATGAACTTAAAAATTGTACCTGCCTTCATCTTCAACGTGAGAGAAAAAAAAAAAACAGTAACGATAATAAACACTAATGCCTAATTTGGATATGTTATGATTTATACCTTCCTAGTCGCTGCACGCTGCACTATGCATGTGGTATGCTTAACTTATCTTTCAAGTGTGAATGGACGGCGAATTACTGGTAGATTAGTTGGAATTTGTTTGTTGTTTTAGATGAAATAAATATCAAAAGGGTAACTGGAGGGCCAATAACAGCTTTAAAGCAGGATGGCCGTTGCTTTTGATTGATTGTCGAGTTAAGACCTTACACGCGCTTTACTTTTCTAAACATCAATGGGCTTAGGATCAGATGAATTTTAAATCGCAAATATTTACCAAATGACATTGTTTATAAGTAATATCTCTATCATCCAAACTACCAAGTTCAGTTCAAACGTTGCTTTTCACGCCAATATGTAGAAACAAACAAAAATACCTCCGTAGCTCCAAGATTACAGAAAAGGGACTCGTTTGAAATAGAGGTACACACTGTCGCTGAAAGATGACAAATTAGTCTACCACGTGCCGTTTGCTTTAAATTTTCATTACTTTCTTCAGAATAGATTAAAAGCTGAACATATCCCATGTAATAATAAATGTGGTATTCGCTCTAAATACGGGAATTAGAACGAAATTATATTTTAAAACGAAGATACAAGCTTTCTTTTCAAAGAAAATCTAGGGGGTCTTTTTTCAAAAAAATTAAAGATAGCAGGCGACTTTGATGTTGCTCGCTATAGGTTCATAATAAAAGAGTTAAAGATAGAAATGATAATAACTATCTGAATAAAAACTTAATTAAATCCAAGATTTTAGTAACTGAAAAATGGACATAAATCCGAAATCAGAACACCTGTAGATGATGTGACGGAAATTCTCTTTAATTTTTAAGGTTCGCCGTCGGATGTTTTTGTCTGATTAATGACAGCTAGCTTAACTTCCCACAGACTTAAAATCGTGTTTGGTTTAGTAGTTAAATATCGTATCCGTTCCCAAGTCAAGCCAAGACAACTTGTTATATGGTTTTAAAAAAGTCTCCTAGGAGGAATTTATACATCATATAAAGTAATAACACATGAAATAGCGGAGTTACATTGACACTTTGATTTGTCATTTTCATACGTTCGTTATATTCACATTATTATTTGTTCTTTTTTTTTTGGGGGGGGGGTGGGGGGAGACTGTAATACCTTTATATGTTACTTTTTCTTATTATTATCACCTCAGGTACTTGAGGTCGGGATTTTTTTTTTTGATTTTTTTTGTTAAAAAGAAAAAAATATGAAATCATGCGTTATAACAGCAAATATTGCACCAGTGATAATGATAAGTTCTGTATGCGATACATGTAACAACACTATTGGCCTTATGGTAATAAAACAAGGTAACAACTTTTTTTTCAGAAGGAAAGCCTAGACTCAACTATAACCACAGCCAAAACAATAAAATAACAAATTTTGATTTAGAAAAGGAAAAATACGAAGGTATGTACTACTGCAGATGTCAAATAAACCCTGCTTTTTCTATTCACATGGTAAGGATTCATGATTGTCATAAAGGAGTTGTGAACGTTTTGTTATTGTTTTTGTGCAAGTTTGGAAATTGTTTTTTTTTGTGTGCAATTTTAGAAGTTATTTTTTAGCTTTTGAAGTAAAGGATTGGGACCGTCTGGTCTGAAGAAGTGTACGAAAACCATGGCTTTCTTTAATATTATTTAATATATAAGCTTTGCTCATGGGAAATAAGGACTTGTGGGAAATCTCAATTTCGATGTTATTGTCCCTGGGCTAGGTTAGCGGATCAATTACACGAGTCCTGGATGTAAGGACGGTCTTTAGAACAGTTAGCGACAGATCAACTAATAAGCCGTCTTCGGAGGTGCCTTGTATTTATGACGACATCTCTTTCATTATTATACTAAATTGACCTCTTTTAAAAGAAAACCCTTTAACTGGTACAGTTAAATAGATACAGGAGCAGATGTCAAGTGGAATATAATTTGTACCCAACCATTTTACACCTAACAGCGTATTATTACGAGAAATAAACCTTTTATCACTGTTGGTTAATGATAATGTAAGAATTGTGATAATGTCTTCGCCAAAAACTTGTCCCTTTCATCTCATTATTACGGATTAGACAGGGTTAAGCATTTGTCGGAAAACTTCATTCATATGCATACTTTAAGCATAATAATAGGTTATTACTTATTATGTAGCTGTCGACTTTTTCTTTCATTTGACAGTAATATCTTTTTTGTTCTTTACGTACATCCAGTTTAAACGTTCCGTCGGCACCATTTAAAGTAAAAATGTGTGCCAACTGGAAAAAGCCCTGATGTTTGTTGCAAATTATAAAGTTCAGTCGTCTTGCCGAAACACAACTACTTAGATGAAAGGGAAATAGTCGCGAAGTAAAAATTTGGTTAAATTAGATGGGCAAAACTTTGGCATTTTAGATTTTCTAAGGTGCTACATAAATGCCTGGTCCACTTTGGCCAAGGATTTATATTTAACTCCTTGCTTTGGTACATTCTAGAGGCCTTTATGCAACACACATTTAATTTTTTAAAACACGTTTTACAATTTTGTATCTAGATAACACTTCACTTTGACTTGTAGAGAAACCTCAGAACGTGATGTTCAGCATTCGCGATTCAAAATTTGTGTTGTAAATCAAATATAAGATTGTCTTCAACAAGACACCCCCACACACAATCATTTTATCAATAATGAAATAGGGGACTACAGAGTAAATCTTAATCAGTTATACGTTGACTGAGAAGAACTGTGTACAATCGCTAACTAGAAAAATACTACTAGGAAAATTTCAGGGTGATATGTCACAGGAGATAATAATTTCAGATTGATATGTTGAAGGAGGTGGAATTTATGCGGCCTCCGGTGTCACAATACAGTGAGATGTATAACAACTTACTACATGCATGGTTTAGTAGCTTGTCCTGATAAACCCAGATCTCAACGCCGATGTTTAAAACCCATGTACATGTAATATTATATGATGTTAACGTGGAAGATGTCTCACTTGCATTCATTTCTAATGACATTAGCGATATATCAACCCCGTGCAGGTCCGGGTGTCAAAAGAATAGGCCTGCAGCAGCGCTAAGTTTGTCGTAAAAGGCGACTAAATAGTGCTCAGAATCGTAGCCGGGGGCTAGGCGCTCTGCCCACAGAGCAACTGGGTCGTGGGCCCCAGGTGGTGGAATGGGGGTACCCACGGCGTGTTACGTGCTGGGGTTGTCAGGCTACAATACGGAAAACCTGACCGCAAACCATATTTGTGCATCGTGTTGGCAAAGATACCACGTTCCTTGCACGTTAAAGAACCCTACTGTGGTATTCTCCCGGAGTAGAAACCATAGGGCTCTGCCATAGGAGGCTAAATTGCCCGACCCTACCCACCTCTCCCTATTTCCAGTGGCAATCAAAATTTGTCGACCCCATTATCCTTTTGTTCCATCCCATTTTTCATTTCATCATCATTTCATGTTCATTTTATCATCCATTTCATGTCCATCGCCTGAATATAGCTGAAATATTGCTGCTCGGGCGTTAAACCCCAACAAACAAACAAGCGACATATCTAATAGATATTTTCGTATGTATATTTTGACTGAGATTAAAGGACGTTTCCGACACTATTGTTGACAAACCTTGTGTATTTACACAATAACTAAATTATGATGAAGCTGGTTGAAATGAACTATTGGACTATCCTCGTTTTAATTATCCACTTCAAAGATTTAAGAAATGTTAATAAATTTTTCGTCATAGGAAAGTAAATTAATTAATACGACTATTATTCATTTTATAACGAGAATTGACGAGAGAGGGCATAAAAGTTCCTTGTTTAAGAAGTTAAAAAGAATATATTACAACGTATATCACATAAATTGTTTTCAGCTGATGAAAATTTGAAATAAAAGAATCACTTTCCTTGTCTTGCTCATAACATTTCATAATAAAAGGAGAGTTTCTCCCGCGTCCGACTATAAGTGTACACCGCAAAATTTTACACGTTATATAAAAATTTGAAATTAAAATTCATTAGTTATTATAACTAATTATGACATTTGAATTTTTGAATTGAAATTTTATATATTAGACATATTGCCATTTATTGCTAAACAGTAGCAAATGCATACTACTTATTGTGTCATCAAAATATTGTATACCATAAGTTAACATATTGTCATTTACAGAGTGTCGATGCAATAGAAGGAACAGACTGAAAAGGAAGGCATACAGAAGAGGAAAATATCATTTCTGTACGTATACTTCATATATGAATCAAAAGCTTCATTTAGTTACATCGTGGACTTAATTGGTCTTATCAAACTTCTTTACAACATATATGTGGCATGAATTAATTTCTATACTGTTGCCACCGTGATTCCACTATCGGAGACGATTCAAGATTTTATCCCATCTTTGTTTAATTCTTCTTTCAAAAGGCACGCACCTGAAACCATAAAAAAACAAATTGTGTTTTTGTGCTTACACTCCCCATCTTGGATAATTACCTAATTAGCTGACCTAGCCTAAAGGGCCTTGTTAGCTTTTGTCATCATTTAACGTTCGTCGTCGTCGCTGTCAAACCTTTTCACAGAATTTCATTAAACTTGGTCACAATCATCCTGTGAATGACCACTCCCATTATTATTCGTTATGGTCCCTTACCGAAAACATTGTCATCATTACTAAATATAGAATATAGGGGTCTCACCATATGTTTCGGCTTATATTTAAAAAACCGTAACTGATACATGAAAGGTAATACTTCTCAGACTCTTGCCTTGATGATATCTAACTATCCCGAATATTGCAAGTTTCAAGTTGAATTACCGATTTATGAGTTATTGCCCCTTTCATGCAATTTTTACAAATTTGTTGCCATTTTTATAATTTACTTGAAAATGTATAGCAGCTAGCGTGACAATTCCAACTGTATGAACAATAAAAGACAAGCTCCACCGATGGTACATTTTTTCCTTCAATTCTAATTAGTATTGAAATATCTATTATTGATACAAATTGCAGATAAAATCATTGAATTTTCATGGAGTGGTCTCCCCTGGAAATGCACTTTTGACGATTTTTTTCCAGTTTTTTTTACTGTCATCCAGAAATATTTCACTAATATTTTGATTAGAAATACAAAATGATATAAAGAGTTGAATATGGCAATACTTTCAATACTGAACAGGTGAGCAAGTCAGGATCTTGTGGGCTCCTTGTTTTAGAATTTAGTCCGGTTCCTTAGACATTTAATCGTGGAATGTTTATTTCAGCCATGTTTGAATCAGTACCAGAAAGACTAATCAGGTCAAACTGCCACCAGTGTTTCTTCTTTTACATTATATGGGTTTCCTCAACATTTTATTACAATATTCTTTGTGTCCCCATCCTTGGCTGACGCTTAACAAGGTTACATAATTTTTCTTCTGTATAAAACTGTTGGAATTCGCACTAGTTTGTTGACACAGATTTATGGATTCTCTTGTCAAATAATCTGTCAACATTTCTATAGTATCTGGCGAGCTCGAAGTAAATATTAATTCGAAGTCAGGCTGGACATCATATAAATTTGGTTTTCGTATTTCCGTATTGACTCTGGGTAAATAACACATACTTATTAAACCTATGTTTATAATTATGATAATAATGTAAATTTTCGACAAGATCAAAGGATATCAAAATTATTTCTATCAACAAGTTCGATAAATATTTAGAATTTGACCAGACTTTTATCATATTGATTACTTTAATTCATATAGATATTGACCGTGACCACAATTTATTTTAGAACATTACGTTGGGTATTTAGTTGCTCTGATATTATAACATGTTGGGCACAACAGCATATGATATTTTATTAGGTAAAGATTTGATCTTTTCTTTATTTCCCTGTTTCCTGTGGTAATATATGAAGGGCAATAACAAAAATATCAAACTGATAAACTCTAGGCAGTAGTCAAAAGATTGGTTAAAAAGGAAATGAGAAAACGGAAAGTTGAAAACAACAGGGATGGGCCTGACTTGGTACGGTATTTTCAATCGAAATGGTGGGATAGACCAACTTTTATCACGTGCTAAACCTCCTGCTTCCAACACGGTTAATTATTTCCATGTTATGTTTAGAATTTCTTTCGAAAATATTTACTGAAGGGATATTGTCTTTCCATCTAAATAGTTGTGGTCTGTCATCTTATTGTACCTACCAAATCGTCTGTCCGTCTGTTCGTTGTTCTTATAATTCTCGTTTAAGATATAGTTTACTATTACTGGGACCTCCCACTCTTTTAATTCAATTGAATATGACATACATGGATAAACACAACATTAATATAACAGTACTTCCACCACCGTGATCGTATGGAGTTCACAGAAATGCAGACCTTAGAACTTTATGATAAACATAGCACAGTATTTAGAAGAACTTCTCAGTAATGGAAATCAATTCAATGATATCAACCATTAATAGTGGGTGTAACAACCTCATCTCTGATGGGAATATTGAATATGGCAGAAAAAAAAAACAAGTAAGACCACATTCAAATTACGTTGTACACTTAATAACTAATACATCTATGTCATCAGTGCTTCGGTGTACAAAGACCTCTTTAAAAGCACCAAGATTCCATGAACCAAAGTTACGCCCTACATTTTACAATGTCGGGTTCGAATATCAGTAATAACTTTGGTAGTAAATATTTTCTTCCAATCCTTCATATAGAATTCGACACATGATACATATCCAAACCAAATAAAAGCTGAACAAAAAATCTGTTATTAGATGTACAAAAAAGGAAATTACTAGCAATTTATCTAAGTAAGTAAAGAGAATTCTGCTGACTAATTTGGCTGTTTTCTTTGATAAATTTGTAAAACAGAAAATATCTTTTTGTTAATACGTTTTAGTCACAAAATACAAAATGTAATATGTTTTATCCTTGCAAACAGCCTTTGATGGGGTCCTCTTAATTGTTTTCTCACATTCCAATTGCGCGATGTATTCAGTAAAAATAATCTTTAATTTGGTACTACTAGATACATAATTTATTTCACTGTATAAGAACTCTGGCTACATAAGATACAAATGAGATATGATATTTGTAAGGTGTTCATGTGCGTTTTGTTAAATTACATCTCGGGTTCAACAAGTCCGTCCTATTTTCTACAATCGGTCGCATCAACAGGGTAACAATTCTAACCTGTATGCGAATATTTGGCGACAAGATGAAAGTTGATAAAAATTCGTTTGATCTCTCTGGCGTAAATAACCCACCTAGATGACCAATTGATCGAATACACAAACAGGTTTCATTAGGTTAATCATGATATCAGATTGAACGTTTTGTTTGCACGAAATCGGATTATCCCATTGAAAATATGTATTAGTATGTATAGAAAGTGTTAGCTGTACTTCAAACGAATTCTGATTTATTCTTTGATCCGAAATCTGAGTGTGATATCGGACAAATTGGTCCAAAATGACATTTACCCATGGGATTGGTCAACCCTAGTTCTGAATTTCGGTCTCCACTATTTGGGGGACAATGAAACATACCAAAATGTGTAAATTCATTTTATTGCACAACAATAGTAGGGTCCATGCACTGATTCAATACCACATATACAGGGGGTCCCGTGGTTTGATGGGGGTCTTTATTTGTAGTGTTATTTTTTGTCGTTGTTTCTAGCTAGAGATGAAGGGTCTTAATTCTGTTCTCCATATCCATTTTAAACGTGACAGACAACACGTGTTAGTAATATCGCACTTGATTCACAATCATCCTTAACTAACTTCAGCCTATAACCACTTGAACCAGTATAGCAGGGGTAGATCTAGAAATTATGAAAAAGGGGTTAAAAATAGGAGGTTTCAGGCTATTATTTGCTCATTTTTACCCCGAAAATTCTGCGCGAAATTAACAAAATTTTCAAACAAAAAAGGGGGTCCGACCTCCGGAACCCTCTCCTTTGATCCGCCACTGAGTGTAGCCATATTAATTAGCAATGTATGTTCCTATAATGATCTTATAAATAACAGTTGGAAACGATTGTCATGTAATGGAAAACTACCTTACTCTAACAATAATTATTATAAACCATTAATCATAATAAAAAACAAAATCAATTTTTATTGATTGTTGTATTATTAATTTGATAGTGAAGATACTTGTTACTACAAATTTATTATCCTGACCTTATGTCAAAAGTTATGGAATGCTAATTATAAAAGGATATAAATTCTACTTACAAATCACTTCAAAGAGATACACAATTATGATTTTAATTTCTCCGCGGTTTATATGGATCGTTTTTTGTCAATTTGATGGACATATTACAAAGTTCAATTCCATAAAACTCAAGATTTGCATTGTTTAATTCCAATCAAAAGCTATTTAAAAAGATAAAAGACGAATTTTTTCCCTTTTTAACAATTTCAAAAGTTGATTGTACGACGGACCGACATGTTGTTTGTGTACTCTAGTTTGGCAAGAGTTTATTCTTACCAGACATTCTTAACAAAACAAGCGCTAAGTAACAGATTTCTTTAAATTATTTTGTGTATGTATGCTTTTGAATTAGATCTTTCCTGACGTAAATGTTTAAGTAAAGCTTTTAACTTGTGAATAAAGATCGCGTCTATTTTACATGTATCACAAGGACAAATTCATTATTTCATACTTTTTTCATTGTCTAGAGTTACCAACACTCCCAATTATCTATGGGGCGTACAAAATAACAAAATAAAAATTGCACTTATAATTATCAAAATATCGAAGCCATATCACCTGTTTATGCATGAATATTACAGGTTTACAGTATACATACATATGTACCTATCCCTTGCGAAAATATACATTAAAAAGAGGCACGGAGCTAGTAAAAATTGGTACTTTTCATGGGACTTCACAATTTCAAGAGCTTCACCTCTGCAATCCGGTTTCAGAACACTCGGAACAGTTCATAATATCCAGAAGCTTCTCGAATAAAGAGACCTTGAATTACAGTTGTGGAGGTCCAGAAATATTTGAATACAATTATTATTTTAGGAACACAAGAAGTCAGATGTTGGAGGTCCAGAAATGGATGAGTAACTCCTAAAATTGTTCTGTAGGAGTTCATAAAAACTGAGGACCTCCAAAAATATTCAATATATTACTCGCATAATTCATAAGATCTGAATTGGTATATATGTCCACTTTAATGTTCATTATTATATATTATAAATTTACAAAAAAAAAAAAAACCAAAAAACAAAAATGAAAATTCCATCGTTTACTTTATTTACAGCGATCCGAGGAGTAGTAAAGGGCCAAGCTATCGCAAATACTATCAACACCGTCACCAGGGTAACGGTCGTCAAAGTATATCGCAAGTCCAGGGTTCCAATAAAAGAAGGGTCTAACATTGAACTATGGACTAATTCAACGTGTGTGTGCCCTGAGCTTATGAAAAGAAAGGAATACCTTATCGTTGGATATGAAGACTTAGCAACAAAGAGGCTTCTGTTTTTAGACAATTGTTTATCGGTGAAATGGAAAAATAAGCTTGATAAACGCATCAGGGTAAGTTTCTGAAAATATAAAATAGAGAAATGAAATTAGTGCGAAATAAACACAATATGCTGCGATAATTATATTTAATTAGAGATATAGTTTGGCTGTTATAATGACAGACATGGAGGTCAGTTTACTCCAGCAGAGGTCAATTGAGCCTATTGAATTTCAAAAGAATGTATTTGTTATATAAAATTGCATTACAACAATGAAACATTTTTGTAACTGCTTTTAAATTTTGAGTGAAGTAATATTTATCTAATGAAATAACACAACATTTAAAAAATACTGGTCAAATTACATCTCAGTTAAGTTAGTTCCTGAAAGACTTTCGGCTTGTAGCCCACCCTGAAGAAATCGCAGGGCACACTGCCCTGAAGTAGTGTAAATGTATAAGATATTGAGTGTATATTCCTGTTCTACATCAAGCAACTGATGCAGATACTGCAAATATTTACACTTTGGAATAGCAATGCAATAAACACCAGTGTAATCAAACGCACCCTTGAGGAACATGTAGACACCGTAATTCATAGGTTAATTATGTTATTTGGAGATATTACTTAAGAGCATTTAAAAAGATATAAGTAGACCACCAGTTGGAATGAAATAATTGGTTGTTTTATTTTTATAAAGTTAGACAGAGTAAATTAGAATGAAAGACTCGTGTATCATAAAAATGATTGATCGGGAAAAAAAGGATGAAAATTTATTGAATGTAAACAGAAAGCTTTAAACATATATGGTTAACATAATCACTAATGAAATCTATGTAATGTAGAAATTGTTTTTTTTTTCTTACGTAACTAAACACTTGATGACTTCAGTATACCAGTAATGATATATATCAATATCAGCAGAAATTATTTCATTTAATTATTAATTATTTGTCTCAGTGAAGGAGATCTAACTTTTTTACAATGAAAATCTCTAATGAGTATGTACTATAGTGAATGCATTTAAGGTGTCAGTGGTTGATCCAGGGCGTGGTGGGTTGGGGGGGGGCATGGGCTCCAGGATCAAAATCTGAGTGTACTCTTTTCTGATAATAGTGATATGCCAAAGTACGAAGGCTGGCTGAGTATCAGTATGATTTTCAATATTTACCACTGGATAACTTTTGTCCAGCAGATAAATCTTTAGAACAACTCCATCATGCGTGGTCACTCTCACAGTAATGCATCAGTATCATTTCATGTTAAGAAGAATTTTGTTTGTACATTTTTTCAGAATTGGGAAAGGAAAATTGCAAGGAGTAGACGGAATAAGAGATGTAGACGAAAAAAAGGGAAAAAAAATTGTAGAAGAATTCGCAAGAAAAATTTGAAGAGAAACAAAACAAAACATTACAGAGTAAATAAAGTCATAAGGTAAATACTGTATTTATAGATCTCAATTCAAAACAAATGATTATATTCTGGAAAAAAAAAAACGTTCCTGAAAAAGCACCTTTATGGTATCAACAAATTGACTCTTAACTTCAACAAAGCATGACATAAAAAAACTTCATGACATGAATCATTAGCATTAAACTTTTTCACGTTCTTATTCACAAAGCACTAATACAAGTCACTTTAAATTTTAAATATGTTACAAAATAATCCCAATTAGATGATTCCATTCTTAACCATCAAACAGTATTATTCAATAACAAATGTTTTGTTTTTATTCCAGTGATAACTCATTGTTACCAAGGCATACGCCATGACCCAGAAATCCAGATACAGACATTATGTATATATAATGTGGTCACATGACTGTGATATATGTATATATTGTGAATATGATTGGTTAATTTATGATCATGTAAATCAGGCCAATGATACAGTTCTACTGTCTCATAATAACATTATTTCCTGGTGGTTAGTTCTGTTACTTGAAGATAAACACTTCACTGTTCAAGTGTCTGTATGTCTGTTTGTCTACAATACTGATTAATTTATTGATGATAAGACTAATGGTGGAGCGGTTTCTACCAACTATTGAAAAACCCATAAAAATGGAACCCATCTGATGAATTTTACTACCTTAAGGAAGAAAGAATTAGGAATTTAATAATTGGGAAGTCAGTAAGTCCAATCGGTGGACATTCTGGTTCTGTTGTTTAATTTTTTCTCTTTTCTATTTTGTTAAACTCAGTTTAATAATGTGTTTTATATTCTGTTTTTTTTTCATTGCATCATATCTATGTTTTACATTGGTAAAGTGCAGTTTTACATACCAAAGAATATACAAACTGTCAGTTATGAATTCATCTTTTTTAATTTATGAATAGTTTAAGTTTTTATAGCGTGAACTTGGTTTCCTGTTTGTTTACAGCAAAGCTGTAGGAAAGGAATGGAAGTGGATGTTTGGTTGAGTGATTTATTAAAGGACTAGGTACACTATATACTTATTTATTGCCTCGCTCAATGAGATGCAGTTACATTGCAATATAAGAGACCCTATTACATAAGAATTAAGTCAGAAGTAGTTAAAAATTCAAGATTTTGCAAACTAAAGCTAAATTTGGATAAAATATTTTTTTTTTAAACTGTGATACTTGCACTTACCTAGAACTGCCAAATATTCATGATTGGAGACAAAGTTAATAAATATTCTAAACAACATAAGAAGATAACATAGGTTAACATTAGTTAATGTTAAAACATTGATTTACTGGTGTTTTGTGCCCACAAATCATGGTCCAATATTACACTAGACACTTTCTGTTTATGGTTCACCATGTTCTTTCAGCAATAGAAAAATTGCTTTGACTTTTTTCAAACATAATTTTCGCAAACATTAGGGGGGCCAAGTTACCACAACTTTTTAAGCAGACTAATAATGTACCTGTATAGCAATAGGCTACAAATATTGTAGTTTTTTTCCATTTTATCATTTAAAATATATATAACTACAAGTTTAGGACTTGCATTTTCAACATGATTGAGAAAAACCTTAAAATCGTTTTTTTTTTATTTATGAAATACTAATGTCAATGCTGTAAACTTAGTGCTTTATTGTACATATATAATTTTGGTGCTATTGAAAAATGGTATTGTTTTCCAGGATTTCATGTGCCTGGTAGGTTTCGCTAATAATATTTAACCTGGTACTAATTGGATTTTTGTATGATACTGCTTTTAAAAAAGTTAAAAAAATACCAAGAAAGCAAATCTTTGGTTATTGTTTCAAATCATACTTCTGGATAAAATTGGTTGTTTCCAGTTTTATTTAAGTGAATACTTCAAAAAGCTCTGTAATCGTTTTATTGTAGTTAATAGTGAAAAACAGTATTGTTTAATAATACTTCTAAAAAAAAAAACCAGTGCAAGTACTTAGATGATTTCTTGGTAAAAATAGGCCATAAAATCATTAAAAGTTTTTTTTTTTCAAAAGCTTTTTTGCTATAGTACATGATGTCTCAGATATTAAGATGACACCATAACTGTTCTTACATACTGTTGTTACATTATTATATATGTTATCTTATGTGAATCATAATGTTCAAAGGTCATTCAAACTGTTTCATCTGTACTAAATACATTGTTATTGCTTTTTTGTCCTTTTGAATATAACATTTAATAAAATTATTTGTTTCATTTTGTTACTTTTATTTTTACTATGATGACAATGGCAGTTTTTAATGTCCTTGACAACTCTCATGAGTCTCACATGGACACTTTTTGTTTATATGTAAAATCACCAACCTAATAATGCCTTTCACATATATGTTACAAAGTATAAAAAAATATTTTAACAAGCAAATAAAATTTGATGTACGTTAATATAAAAACATAGTAGGAATTTCAATATAAATACATACATGGGAAAATCACTTGAATCTATTAAAAAAAAAAGATCCTTCTAAAGGGGAGATAAATAGTGGGGAAATGTTTCATAGAAAAGTCATGGGAATAAGTTTTTGGAAAATACATGAAAATATTAAAATGCCAAATATGATTGACTAAGCACAAGTGGTTCACATCAAACTGACTAATTAGAAAACTAAACATGAAAATCTTAAATGTTAAACTTGAAACTTTTAAGTCAATAGACTGTAACTGTTGGGGTGTATGCATATAATGGATATAGAACTGTGCTGTGGTGATGCTAATGCAACTGCAGGTCTCAGTATCGTATTAATTTTCCCATAGACTTCTATAGTCAAGTGCATATTTTTAAGATTTTTTAAAAAATATGTAAATTGATTCAATAAAACTTCCACTTATGTAGCATTTCTAAGGACATATGAAAAAATAATTTCCCGCAAAGAAATTAGGGTGAGTCCACGCAGATCGGACAGAAAAGTAGTCTTGAACTATAAATAGCCATTTTCCCTACTTTCACATTCGTTTTGCACTCACCAAACCAACCTTTTCAGTGGAACATTTTTATGTTATTATGTTAGATTTTATTTTAAAAAAGTTCTTCATCGTACAGTGTGATGTTTGCTCTATTCTATAAGTCTGTTCATATCTTTTGACAAAACATTAGTTTGTAGAGAGGCAAAAAGAAAATGCACAATATTTTTATAGCATCCATGTTTTGACGTATACCTGCTCAGGGATATGCAATACGATACTGGTACCTATTACTAATAAACATTTCAATATAATCATAAAAGTTGTTCTTTTTCTGTTAGAGTATTCATTTTCATACTGAAAATTCAGAATATCATTGCCCTGCTACAAACATGAGTTTTTTGTTAAAATTTTTATATAGGTACCTTATTCCAGGCATAAGACTTAATATCCCAATGTTTGCCAGAAAATATTACTTTTGATGAAAAGCTGCTGCATTAGTCAAACTAAGGAAATTTGTGGTTTATTCTGACATAGTAGATACATAAGCTGTACTGTGATAGGACAGTGGTTAGATATTCTTGATTAAATAATGTTAGTCTTTAAGAAAGAGAGGAGTGTGTATGGACAATTTTAGACTTTATAACTGATATTTTCTTATGTGAACTTTTGATTAAATTAATATGTATAAGGGGTAAAACAACTATACAAAACATGAAAACAGGTACAAAATATTTCCAAATACATAATGAAATTCTAATGGGGACAGATGATAAAACAAATTAATATTAACCACATACTTGTACAAATCAAAAAGGTGTTACATGTACATATGACATACCCATATACATAAACAACCATCAAGATGACAAAGGTGCATGAGGAAAATGGTAGTTGTACATGTTCATTTATAATTAAGAGGGTAACATCAATAAATAAATGACAAATTAAAAGAGAGGAAATAAACATAATGAATAAATCATAACATAGACATGAACAGGGAGTTTGACTAATACATAGTTGTTTTACATAATCGTTAGTATATATAAGGGGATAGGGAACTTAGAAAAAAGGACTAAGAAGGAACTTATTAAAGAGAGAATTTAAGAGATTTAAGTTCAAGAGGGTTCGCCCTCAAGAAGGGAGTCTTCTGACTCTTTCTCTCTTCTTATTGTTTGTACGTTGCTGTTGTATTGTGATTGCTGAATAATAAAAGAACCAGTCGTACGTCAGCTTATTGATCACGGCCATGGAAGGTAATAGGAACAGATCTTCACCCTGTTATAGTACTATGAGTTCCAAATCATTATTTAATCCCCACTTGTGAGTTCCATATATGGAAATATTAATTTCCAAACCTCCTTTTTCGTCTTCAACACAAGGGAGCCTCTTGTTTAAAGTAAAGTATATGTACCTGTACAACCAGCTGTTCTAAACTATATGGTCACTTCAATTATAATAAATCCAGAAAAAATGATACCAATATCATAGTTTTAAAAAAATATAGCTTTTCATATGCAGAAAATACAGATTTTAAGCCATTTTGGTACCCCAGGCAGATACAAATGGACCTCAATGTGACAGGAAAAGGATTTTTTCTTTAAAACAGATAGCTATAATGTAAGAAAATTAGTTTACTGGTATAAATATCATAATAACATTTGTCTGTTTTAGATACTTTATGAAAAAATTCAGTTTTTATATGAAAAAAAACACCATTATTTTTCTTGCCGCATTAGAATCTGTCCATTTGAAGCACTAAAAAATTAGCTGTTGACTTATGTGACATTTCTGTGTTTAAATCAATCACACAGTTATATGGCACCTCATTTTAGCTATTTATTTGAAAGAAAAAAAAAAAGAAAAAAAAAAATTCATTTTTTCATATATAAGAGGCAATGTATGGAAAATGACTATTTTCAAGTCCTAACCACATACTTAAAATGTGTTGTAACTTGAAAACTATCCTTTATGAAGGAGTATTACTTGCTTCAGGTTACCTGAATATAGATATGCTCATCATAAATAGTCAAGATAATAATTTTGTTGAACTGATATCCTACAAAATCATGAAAACAAAATGCATTTCCAAATTTGGTAAAGATTAACCATAAATGCAAAAAAAACAGAGCTACCATAAAAAAAAACAGGTTCAAAAGTTGGCTAATTCATCTTAAAAGTGTTACCTGCATTGGGGTACTACTTTTTCAGCTGGTAAAGACCACTTGCTGAATATCCAACTTTACTTGAAAAACTGGCATACTAGGTCTCAGTATCGTATTAATTTTCCCATAGACTTCTATAGTCAAGTGCACATTTTTAGGATTTTTTTTAAAAACATGTAAATTGATTCATTAAAACTTCCACTTATGTCGTATTTCTAAAGACATGTGAAAAAATTATTTTCCGCAAAGAAAATAGGATGAGCGAGTCCACAAAAATCAGACAGAAAAGTAGTCTTGAACTATAAATTGCCATTTTCCCTACTTTCACTTTCATTTTGCACTCATCAAACCAACCTTTTCAGTGGAACATTTTTATGTTATTATGTTAGATTTTATTTTAAAAAAGTTCTTCATCTTACAGTGTGATGTTTGCTCTATTCTATAAGTCATTGTTCGTATCTTTTGACAAAACATTAGTTTGTAGAGAAGCAAAAAGAAAATTGCACAATATTTTTATAGCATCCATGTTTTGACGTACACCCGCTCAGGGATATGCAATACGATACTGGTACCTGCATACCAAATATGATTGACCCGGCATAAGTGGTTCATATCTAACTGACCTACTAGTAATCAGAAAACTTAACATGAAAATCGTAATGTTAATGCAGAAAAATTCTTTGAAAATCAAACTTACATCAGAGTTAACATTTAAGGTTTTTTTTTAAAAATTTTTAACTAGGTTATGTGAAATAACCAACTTTGTGGCAGTTTATGCTTCATGAACCGCAAAGCGGTTTATGAACAAGCGTAGACTGCTGCAAAGTTGGTTATGCAGCATAACTTGGTCAAAAATTTATAACAATCCTTACAATTTAATTTCTAATCGATTAGAGTCAAAATTCAGATTTGTCCCTCCATCAAAGCCTTATTTTGTTTATAAATAATTTGAATTGCAATCTGCAGACCGATTGACGCTATTGATGTCACGGTATCAAGTTAGTTTATGTAAAATAGCATACTAAATATCTTGCCCAGATGAGAAATAAACAATCAATTTAGTGTCAGTCTCTGTCAAAATCTGGCAGTAGGTGAAACTTGGTATGAAAAAACCCACCATTTTGAATGTTTCATTTGACTAGTTTCACCAACAGAATCAAGGAAAACAGACAAAATTTTCCATATCATGCAGGACAATTGAGTTAAAACTTCATTGAAATGCACTGAAAATGAATATTTCAAGGGCAGATAACTCTGTAAAAAACCTCATTGTTCCAACATTCTATTGAAAAATTTCTGAGCAAATCCAGTGATACAGAGATCAAATAATGGTCTTTTCAAATTGATAAAGTATCCTTGAGTAGTATTACATTGTCAGATTGGTGGAGTTTTGACATGCATGTTTCTCATTTTTCCCATTTTGCCTGATTCTCACTAACACTTATACTTAAATTATACATACATAAAAAAAACGTAATTATCACTTCTTTGTTCCCTCTACGATAAAGAATCATGGTGTTTTTTCTATTGAAGTCATTGTATAACAATATTTTTATCATTATAAGAAACAGACAATTAAAGAGTATTTTAATCTTATCATTCATTTTATTTGATATACATAATGTTTCTTAATATATAATATTATCTGCATGGAATGCATGGATAGCTTACCATAGCCATCATATCGCAATAATGTATTCAACACATTACATATAGCTTACACTTTACCACAGACCTCCATATTGCAACAGTGTATTCAACACATTACATGTAGCTATGTATACAATTAATCAAGTTTTCTTGTCATTACTTGAGGTAGCAAGCAGATACCAGAATACCAATAAAGAGTATGAAGCTCAATAGTATAAAAAGATTCAAGAATGAAGTTCAACAACTAAGTTAAGGCCACAATAAAAAAAAATTTCTACTCATCCAACCTTGTTAAAATTTTGGGGTGGACGGGCTAATATCATTATAATTTTTTTTTAAAATTTAATTTTGTGAAAAATGCTAAAAATTATAAAGAAATTGACCTAAATTGGACCCAAAAAAGATAATATAATTTCTTGAGGGCCTGAAAAAATCAGGTATGGAGGGATGACAATCAAGAGTTTTTTTTTTGTTATTTTGGACTTAATGGTACATCATTATACATTGCCTCAGCACACATTATACTTTTCATGCAATCATCCTTATCTAAACCTGTAATAATAACCAATCTATCACTTGTACCAATAACACATTTACTGACTGAAATTTTACCTGCTTACAACCTTCAGCATCATTAAAACCAAAGCTGAAACCAAATTTAACCAGAAACACATTTTAATTTTAAAGCCACCTATGAACCTATCTTATGAGAGACTCTTGGTGTTCTTGTAATAAGAGCACTTAATTTTATTATAAATGTTTGTAATTATGAAGGGGAAGCTTGTGCTATTTATATTTTTGTTTATAGAAAAGCTGTGTAATATAGCAGATTAAGATCTCACATACATGTACATATATTATCACATAAATAAAATTCTGTTAAAACAGCATAAGGCATGGTACAAATAAGAAAAAAAAACAAATATACCGTACCATAATCTTAAAATCAATTACTAATTAATTCAAGTACATGTATATATTTTTAGTCAAAAAATGCTTCTAATACTACATGCATATGGTGGGTGTAAAATTTGGCAATTTCTAGGCAAAAATAGCACCTGAAAGTTTTGCAAATACTAATTTTGATGGATGCTTTGTTGTGCAGTAAGTACTTATGGACAGAATTAATATTTTGTGAAACTTATTTTTGGCATCTTTGAACAGACTACTAAAATATGCCAAAATTAGCATACTGTGAAAATTACCACATATACCATATTTGAACATGTTACACAAAATAACCTGGGCATCGTTCCACCAGGTTTACATAGGATTTGTGTGCACGTAAGTCCCATTGGTTTGTTAAGGATTTACATGTACTGTGAAAGTACTTTTATTTGTGGATACCAATTTTCATGGATTAGGAAAGAAACACAAATTTGTGGATTCTTGAAATCGTGGTTTTTGGGGTTTTCAGTATACAAATCAATGAAAATCCCCTTTCATTGGTAACCAAATTTCATGATTTGGGCTACCCATGAAAACCACGAAAATTAGTAACTTACGAACAAAAGTTCTTTCACAGTATTACGAGTGAAACGATACTTTGGTTTGTGGAACTTTACAACTATAAACTGCAAAGTGTAAACAGGCTGAAACCAGGTTATTTCATGAAACATAATTAGAAACAATGCTTATAATTTAATTTCAAATAATTCCTGTTCAAATATTAAGAACTGGTTCACTCTCATAACTTTATAATGCCTGGAAAAGGCAAACTTGGGACAAATCAACATAAATGCACCACAGACTCACAGTACTGCAATCAGGTTATACAAAACATAGTTTGCTCAAAGTGAACCAACCAATCAGAAGACTTGTTACATAATATAAGAATGTGTTGAAACAACATTTTGTTCAATACCCTGCAATTATGAACTGAAAACATCAGAAATTATATTAAACTTTAAATTTTACGTCACTTTTGTTAATATTACTACCTAAAAGTGTAACTGAATTTATACAGATCATGCACCCTTTACTGAAGTTGTAAAATACAGAACAAGAGATCAGAATCATTAAGGGGTCATGAACTTGTTTAAGGACAAAGAAAGATTTCTGGTACTTGTGATCCCTTTTTAATTTAAAAATAAACCAAGATTAAAGAAAAGAAAAAGAAATACAAAAGTGAAATTGCATTCAAAAGGCATATACTATTAGAATGATGAAAAACCATTTACTTATCCGCTTGCACTTCAGTTATCCAAACAATTCTTTAACATTACTATAAATTCAAATTCATTGAAAAATCTGTGTGAACTAGATATGTGTGGGCGTACTGGAGTGTGTTTTAAGTGAAAGAATCATACCTTATCTACCAGTACTTTTCAAACTTCAGTATTTATGTTCTACAATTAACTACAAAAGCTGTGAGCATTTTCATTAAATTAATAACCCCCCCTTCAAATAGCATTTGGATCAAAATCTAAAATAGGTGTTAAATGAGAATACATAATCAAGATTATATGAATGTTTAACTGAATTCCATTCAGTGGTGTAGGAGGAATAGACAACAGATGGGGGTTCCCTCTGTGTACAGGAAGGAAGTATAGATGGAAGGATAGCTGGAAGGATGGATAGACACTCCTATCACTGTATACCCCACTTACATAATGAATAATTTAAAACAGAATTTTACATTTGCATCATCAATTTGCATTACACTTGAGCCAATTTTATCTTTCACTCATGCTGATTTTTTTCTGTCACTTGTGCCGATTTTCTTTAGTTTACAGGTAAATAACAGTGAAATAAAGATTTTGAACAGGATAAGTCAAGCTCTATTATCTGTACATAGCACTAAAATCTGACCATGTTGTCACAATGAAGTTTCTGATAAATATCAGCACAAACTTAACAAACTACATGATATATCACCCACTGAACACACATATCCAGTATACCTTCTTATTATATAGTAAAGTACATGTATTTATAATATTTACATGTAATTACCTGTTTTACCTGTAAATCAGTGTGAAATGAAATATATTAAAATCAGCGCAAGTGAAAAAATGAAATCGTGCAAGAATGGAAATGATAAAATCAGTGTAAATGTCATATGCTCATTTATAAATCACATGAAATTGCTTTTTGGTGATAGATGTTAAAATCACAATTTCAATTTCAAATAACTGTTAATTCAGAAATTACTCTTTGATGTCATTATTTGCAAATGCCTAAGATTCAAATAAAGTTTTGAAATAATTAATTGAATTTTGAACACTTGAAATTATATCCTATTTACTGACAGTAATAAAACATGGCAGTATTTCATGTATTTACAGTTATGATAAGTATACATGAAACATAGCTATAGAATCATACAAACTATACATATCACAGTGATGAATGTATATAATCTCTAAATCATAAACTTCCTTTCACATCTCCTTTCTGTAAAATATTATTATAGGACCAGCCTTCTCCTTCTCTTCTGAAAAACTATAAAGAAAACATACTTTTAATATATTAACAGAAAAATCTATTATCAATAATTCAGATTTATTACAGCCAAATTTATTTAACATTGGGGAATTAGTCTTCCTTTAACTTAATGACCATTGCCTGATGAAATGTCATGAGTAGTTACAGTTAACAATGGGATGTTAATTTCCTATCATTTCATACATACTTTAATCTTAGATATACAGAAGTTTTAAATCTTTTTCTCAATCATTTGAAAAAAAGAACATTTCAGCCACAGGTCTTCTTCAGTTTCTTTTTCAATGTAATTCTCAATGTAATTTAGTTATGAAACACTGACCTTTGTAGGAAACTCAGTATTTGTGTCCTTCCTATGTCTTTCTCCTTCTCTCTGTCTCTCTTCAAGCTGTAAAAAAGGAAATGAATTATACATTATGAAATAATAAACCTCCATGTAGGAATACTGGTAGCAAGATAACCAACAGGTATTTCAACAATTTGTGAATGATCCACAATATCTAAACAATATTATATATGTGCTACAGTACTCAATTCTCAGTGACGTTGCTTTGGTATCAAGAAAAACTCTTTCTTTAAATGACAATAAGATTAAGAACCTTCACAGTATTCAGTAATCAAAAATGTAATAATAACTATTTGAATCATGACAAATAAGTATATCTAAAGTTTACTCTCTCAACAACTGATTAACTGTTCTATAACCTTCTTTCAATAAAGGTACAAAGGCCTATAGCCATGTAGCATCATGCCAAGAACTTACTAATCTCTTGTGTTCAGTGGCAGTATTCACATCATTAATCCGAAGGGCATTAGTAACATGTTGCCACAATCTTCTTGATTCAAAGTCACCTTGCTTGTCAATAGGTCTTACTCGCTTCTTAAAGACATTCAGTGAATTCACATCAATTGTTTTTGATCTTCCCTAAAAATATAACAAACAATTCATGAGCAGAATTACGGGTTCAGAAGGGTCCAGTAGATAAGTACTTAGTCAAAAATAGCCTGATGAAAAATATCCATGACTTTTTTCTCTTATTTGTGGATAACCATTCTATTACAGCAAAATAGGCTGATCAGAAATATAGGAATTTTTTTAACTTGGTACAAACATTACCCAGGGTATCTAAAGGTTGGGGCAAAAAATACCACATGGATGTTACCTGAAGCTTTGTGAAAATATCTATCTATAAAAAAAACTCTATGACATTATTCCACTCACCCTGTACTTTACATGATACTTTTGTCTGTATAATTAAACTCTATGACATTATTCCACTCGCCCTGTACTTTACATGATACTTACGTCTGTATTATTAAACTCTATGACATTATTCCACTTGCTCTGTACATTACATACTACTTATGTCTGTATAATTAATCTCTATGACATTATTCCACTCGCCCTGTACTTTACATAAAACTTACGTCAGTATAATTAAACTCTATGACATTCCACTCGCCCTGTACTTTACATGATATTTACGTCTGAATAATTAATCTCCATGACATTATTTCACTCGCTCTGTACATTACATACTACTTATGCCTGTATAATTAATCTCTATGACATTATTCCACTCGCCCTGTACTTTACATAAAACTTACGTCAGTATAATTAAACTCTATGACATTATTCCACTCGCCCTGTACTTTACATGATATTTACATCTGAATAATTAATCTCTATGACATTATTCCACTTGCCCTGTACTTTACATGATACTTTCGTCTGTATAATTAAACTCTATGACATTATTCCACTCGCCCTGTACTTTACATGATACTAACATCCGTATAATTAATCTCTATGACATTATTCCACTCGCCCTGTACTTTACATGATACTTACGTCCGTATAATTAATCTGTATGACATTATTCCACTCGCCCTGTACTTTACATGATACTTACGTCTGTATTATTAAACTCTATGACATTATTCCACTCGCTCTGTACATTACATACTACTTATGTCTGTATAATTAATCTCTATGACATTATTCCACTCGCCCTGTACTTTACATAAAACTTACGTCAGTATAATTAAACTCTATGACATTCCACTCGCCCTGTACTTTACATGATATTTACGTCTGAATAATTAATCTCCATGACATTATTTCACTCGCTCTGTACATTACATACTACTTATGCCTGTATAATTAATCTCTATGACATTATTCCACTCGCCCTGTACTTTACATAAAACTTACGTCAGTATAATTAAACTCTATGACATTATTCCACTCGCCCTGTACTTTACATGATATTTACATCTGAATAATTAATCTCTATGACATTATTCCACTTGCCCTGTACTTTACATGATACTTTCGTCTGTATAATTAAACTCTATGACATTATTCCACTCGCCCTGTACTTTACATGATACTAACATCCGTATAATTAATCTCTATGACATTATTCCACTCGCCCTGTACTTTACATGATACTAACGTCCGTATAATTAATCTCTATGACATTATTCCACTTGCCCTGTACTTCACATAAAACTTACGTCGGTATAATTAAACTCTATGACATTATTCCATTCTCCCTGTACTTTACATGATACTAACATCCGTATAATTAATCCCTATGACATTATTCCACTCGCCCTGTACTTTACATGATACTTACGTCTGTATAATTAAACTCTATGACATTATTCCACTCGCCCTGTACTTTACATGATACTTACGTCTGTATTATTAAACTCTATGACATTATTCCACTTGCTCTGTACATTACATACTACTTATGTCTGTATAATTAATCTCTATGACATTATTCCACTCGCCCTGTACTTTACATAAAACTTACGTCAGTATAATTAAACTCTATGACATTCCACTTGCCCTGTACTTTACATGATATTTACGTCTGAATAATTAATCTCCATGACATTATTTCACTCGCTCTGTACATTACATACTACTTATGCCTGTATAATTAATCTCTATGACATTATTCCACTCGCCCTGTACTTTACATAAAACTTACGTCAGTATAATTAAACTCTATGACATTATTCCACTCGCCCTGTACTTTACATGATATTTACATCTGAATAATTAATCTCTATGACATTATTCCACTTGCTCTGTACTTTACATGATACTTTCGTCTGTATAATTAAACTCTATGACATTATTCCACTCGCCCTGTACTTTACATGATACTAACATCCGTATAATTAATCTCTATGACATTATTCCACTCGCCCTGTACTTTACATGATACTAACGTCCGTATAATTAATCTCTATGACATTATTCCACTCGCCCTGTACTTTACATGATACTTACGTCTGTATTATTAAACTCTATGACATTATTCCACTTGCTCTGTACATTACATACTACTTATGTCTGTATAATTAATCTCTATGACATTATTCCACTCGCCCTGTACTTTACATAAAACTTACGTCAGTATAATTAAACTCTATGACATTCCACTCGCCCTGTACTTTACATGATATTTACGTCTGAATAATTAATCTCCATGACATTATTTCACTCGCTCTGTACATTACATACTACTTATGCCTGTATAATTAATCTCTATGACATTATTCCACTCGCCCTGTACTTTACATAAAACTTACGTCAGTATAATTAAACTCTATGACATTATTCCACTCGCCCTGTACTTTACATGATATTTACATCTGAATAATTAATCTCTATGACATTATTCCACTTGCCCTGTACTTTACATGATACTTTCGTCTGTATAATTAAACTCTATGACATTATTCCACTCGCCCTGTACTTTACATGATACTAACATCCGTATAATTAATCTCTATGACATTATTCCACTCGCCCTGTACTTTACATGATACTAACGTCCGTATAATTAATCTCTATGACATTATTCCACTTGCCCTGTACTTCACATAAAACTTACGTCGGTATAATTAAACTCTATGACATTATTCCATTCTCCCTGTACTTTACATGATACTAACATCCGTATAATTAATCCCTATGACATTATTCCACTCGCCCTGTACTTTACATAATACTAACGTCCGTATAATTAATCTCTATGACATTATTCCACTTGCCCTGTTCTTTACATAAAACTTACGTCGGTATAATTAAACTCTATGACATTATTCCACTCGCCCTGTACTTTACAGAGTATGTTACTAGTATTGTTGTTCTTTACCTCAGCACTCACTTTGTGAAGTTTACCACCATAAAATGGCTGAAAGGGAGATATGACATAAATTTTATCTCTGCAGAAGTTATTTGGATTTTTTTATTGAGGTGAAAATATGACTAGTATATTAATGAAAAAAAAAGATTAACGGACTGGAACAAAGTTTGTCAAATAACTGTGCCATGTCATGTTTAAGCAATGTACCTAATATCAATTGTATATCTGCAAGCATGACGAAAAAAAGTGTGGAAAACTGATTTACCAGACTGACGGATGGGCAAAGTGCTAACCTTAAGTCCCCTTCAGCAAAAGTTGCCAGTTGGGGACTAATCAAAAGCTAAAAAACATTTTATTCTCAATGTAAAATTGAATGAAAACAAATTCAGGATTAAAAATGAACGAAAAGCAATAAGAAATACACACAATAATATCTAAAGTTCCAGCATATTCTCTATCTTTATTCTACATAACAATGTGTTGACATCATACTGATGTCCAATTCCATAATTCTCTGCAAGATCAATAAAATTTTATTTGTGTCCTCAAAAGTTCTAGATGTAAACCAAGTTTTATGATAATGCAACCATATTTCAAACAAAAACAGCATAGATGCAAACTCTGAACCTAAGCTGTGACGGACAGATAGATTGTCTCTTTATACTGTTTAGGTACAAGTCTATGAAAAAATCAGGCAAAAGTGGAACAATCTGAAACATACATGTCAAAAACCCACCAATCTCACAATATACTTTTGCTCAAGGAAATCTTATCTATTTGAAATGACATTATTTGATCTCTGCATCATCAAATATGTTTTGAAAATTGTAACAAAAATGTTAGAAAATTGAGGCTTTAGAAAGAGTTATCTGCTTCTTAATTGTTCATTTGCATTGAATTTCAATGAAATTATAATTCATTTCACCAATGGAAAATCTCTAACTTTTATTCCTACATTCTGATGGTACAAGTCAATAACAAATTTACATTGTCAAAGTACCATGCTTCTCCTACTGCCTGATTCTAACAGAGACTGACACTATGAATCATCAAGACATGTGTTTCAAACAGTAAATTTTGAATAAATAAATGATTACCTTTGTATGGAATGTAATTGCTGCAGACATGTTTGTTCTCTGACAAGTCATATTTACTTTATCTCCCATTTCAGCCCAAGGTACTGTTAGAATGGATCTTGCATAGGCACTAGGCATTGAGAAAACATACTCTTCATCAAGTGACAGTAGTTTTAATTTGACTGAAATGACAAAAAAATTACAATTTTCAAAGATCATAGCATACATTTCTATTCAAAGATAGATGGTTAAAAGATTGGTAGGGATATGCTGTCCATAGATAAAAGCTGTCAAAAGTTCTGCCACTATAACCATGATCTGACTGACAGATATTGGTTGTTTGTTTATATTTAACAGCTTTGCATAAAATTTTGTCACTTCACACAATTAGGCAACCATTCAACAACTGATGAAAATGGTTCAAATTATTTCATGAAAAAACGGCATATCATTAAAGAAATATCCTTAATACCTAAAAGTGGCTGTTCCTAAAAAAAGAACATTGCCTGGAGAAAATCATATGCATTTTTTGGAATCTCTTAAGACCTCCTTATATTCCCAATATAAAATTTATAAATGGGAATATACTTTCTATGTATGCATAATTTTCTGACAGACATCAGCAACCTCAAAGTTCACTTGTTAAAATTCTACAGTTGTCACCATCGTCCAGCTTTTTACCTGACACACCCTTTCAGTGAACAGCATAGTGCCTTGCATGAAGCAGGAACTGAGTTTACACCAGTTTATAGTGAGATTCATTCTGTTTTTGAAGTCTACTTTTTGGTTTGTTTATTTTTGTGTTTATGTTTTGTTCTTTGTTTGATGTATTTTAGGGTTCCTGATGTTGTCGAATGATTTCCTAGTTATACCTTCTGAACTACCTTCCCAGTATTACTTCTTGTACAACTATTCACTGGGTTTGTTAATTAGATCTTTAAAAAATTTTGAGAGTAGTTTTATTCATTACAAATATTTTCTTGAAAAATAAATTCTGACAGAAAACATTAAAATAAACAAATATTTTACATATGTTTTATGATATGATATACAATATACGAAGCTCTTGTCCTTCTATTTAACTGTTGTACCTACTTTTACCAATTAAGTTAACACCAATAGACATCCCATAGAACCTAGACTTGGTGTAGATAGAGGCATCCATACACATCTGTTTTCCTGGGCACTCAAAATAAAATGCTGACACTGAAAAAAAAAAGATAAGATTTTTCATTACCCACAGGTTTAACTCTTTCATTATAATGTTTGTAAAAGAAGAAAATACTAAGTCCTAACTCGAAATATTCACTCACGAAGAGAATACCCCTTACTTCAAATTGAGTTCAAAAAGTGTACAGTTCAATTATCTCCCATTGGACCATGATATTCCTTCATGCACATCTACATATAGTGCCCAACTTTCCTATAAAATTCCATCAAAATCCCTTGAGGGGTGCAGTCATGTTTTCTTTGAATACAACATTTGAATTCACTCAATCTATACACTGTGAAAAATGTAGAAATCAAAAACCTAAGTAATATACTCTGCTTGTAAAACCCTTCAGTTAGATTATCTACTTCGAAAACGTCTGGCAATAATCTTGCATCATTCACATTTTCATTTAAACTTAATAAAAATCCAAAGACTGGTTAAGGAGGACCTTACAAGGTATATGGATGGAAATAGCTGGACAGACAGCTGAATGGACAGCAGGACTGACAACTGAACAGACAAGACAATTCCTGTATACTCCCTAAAGTTTGTTTGCAGGATATAAAATTTTGCCATTTTACAGAAAAAAGAAATATGAAAAAAATTGGTGTCCCATTTTTGGGCTATGATTAGTGGTGCACTAAGTAACAGAGCCCACAGTAAAATATTTCACCTACAATATGCCAAAATTAGCTCCCATCCAATATTACCTGCTATAAGGTAATGCACAGAGTTTAAAAAAACTGCATAGCAATGGGTACAAGAAGAAACAAATATTGTATGCAGAAGTATAAAAGAAATCTGCCTATTGTAGCTATTAACCACTAGAAATGATGGAACAGATTGTCATCATTTTAGACCTATGCTTACCAGGGGGATGGTGTGAAACTTGTTCAGCACAATAATTTAATTGTACTGAATCATCATCCACACTGACATTTGACTGACTTGTGTCAACAGATGAGCCATCATCAGCTAATAACTTCTTTTGTAAATTCCATGAACAATGGAATGTCTCACCAATTATGGGATTGTATGGTTTTTTGGCAACAGAACCCTAAAAAATACATCATTCTTAAACATGACAAAAATAAACAAGGAACGACCAAAATATTGTAATAAATAGTGCTAAAACTGGATATTTCATGTACGTTTATACAGCTTGTTTTTTTAAATAAAATTATAAAGTGTTTAAAACAATATTATTTATCCTGTTTTCAAACTGTGAAATTAATGACTTTCCAGAACTATGTTCTCAAAGCTGACATCATTGAATTACTAAGCAGTCCTGTATTCTCTCATATATCACATAACATTAATCATCAATAAATAATAATAGAATTACCTGTCTGCCTGCATGGAATGAAGTCAAATACCATTCAACGACAGCCATCATGCGAGACTCGGGGTCAGGTAAATCTGGTATTCTGTAGAGATATAACTGACATGATGGTGGCTTGTCATGGATAATAGTAATACTAATCAAAAATATTCAAGAGTGATTTCTTTTTTGCTAATTTTGCGAGCAAGAAAAGATTACAAAAATAAGTCACTGCAAAAAGGTCTCTTTGTTATGGAATTTGTGCTGAACAGAAAGTTAGGTGTGAAAGTAAAAAGTGGCAAAATCAACTTGATATCCTAAAAGATAAAAAAATAAATTGTTTAAAGTACTTGGTATTTTACTCAACTCTATAGGTATAAATATAGTAAATATCTGTCATGAAGAGAAGGGCAGTGGCAATGGAATTGAATATTTTTTTTCAATTTAAGATATTTTGAAAGAAATTTCATTTTTGCACTTCAGAATATGCCAGTTCTTTATTTTGCTGTTCAATTTTTTTTCACAGCACTTTAAACAGTGATGGGGGCTAGGGTAAAAATTTAGCACATTTTCAAATTGTATGTAAAGAAGCCATGGAAATGGCCAAAAAATGCTGCATGATCTTATGTTTTGAAAGTTGCAAAAGATAGCTTGGCTCATGAACCTTAAAGAGTGATACATAAAACTGCTTGATTTCTAAAGGTTTATTCACAAGGGGCATCACTTAAAATATGGGTTTGCATTGGAAGTAATGGGAGTTTTTTAATGAATTTATTCCTATATCAGTCTTTACAGTTAACTTTTTCAGACAGAAGCCATTCTGACTTCCAATAGTTACAATAATTGGAATTCTGAATGATTTTTCAGTGGCCCCCCAAAAAAATTGAAATTGTATGAAAATTTTTTTTTTAAAGTTCTAAATCATCTGAAGCTATGTTTAGTAATAAGAATATCCTGTTATAATGAAATTACATAACAACAAACGCTCATTCGTTTCAGACTATTTAGATATGTCTAAGAACCCAAAAATAAACAAAACACTACAACACCCCAAAATTTTTCAAAGTCCGTCGGGCTTCCTAAGAACATAATTTTAGAGGCCTTGGCCACTGGGCTCCTGGCTAAATTCGAAGACTGTACTATATTATTTAATTAACTAAGGAATTTTTAAAAAAATGGTGAATTTAGTTTTTATATCTATCTCTTCATTACAACAAAGTATGATTTATATTTTGCATTATCCTGTAAAGTTCCACTTCAGTTATAGTACAAATGTCATACTACAAGTATTTAACTTTGATTATAATCAAATTACAACAGTCTCATCAAAACATAGTAACAATTTCTGAATAAACAGTAATGTGCTTTACAGTTTAATTTTTATTGGCATGTATAAATTTTTATTCTATCTTGAGAAGCCCAACTTTCTACTGTGATATTTTTATTTTTGTATAGACTTTCCCTGTAGGAAGGGAAAACAAAATTTTTAGTAGCACTGGACATTGGGTGCCTGAAAAACTTATTCCCTGATATATGTGGTTCTTAACAGAGGAACACATCGGGATGAGCCATATGAGATTCTTACCTGAGGAACACATCGGGATGAGCCATATGTGATTCTTACCCGAGGAACACATCGGGATGAGCCATATGAGATTCTTACCTGAGGAACACATCAGGATGAGCCATACAGTCAGCAAACATTTCTAACAGTGATCTTCTTTCCAATATAAATGTAGGTAACACAACCTATGCAACACACAGAAAGAATCATATTGATCTGACCTATAACTGTTTATGTACATATTTTACATAGTCCTCATATTTTATTTTGTCACGAATGCATTTATGAGTACAGTAAATGACACTCACGGACGATTTACAATTTATAGCATTTATCTCTATCAGAAGCAATATTTTTGGTTTAATAAAGCCATACACATTGTAAAATGCTCTTCCGTTGATTCTCAATCTAAGAGCCTAATTTCAGTCTGACAGAAAGTTAAATCATGTGGAAATTTTTGGGATTTCAGGATTTAGAGTACCTGGTAGCCAAAATAGCAAAAAAGTAACATTATATGAAAGTATAAAAAGTATAAAAGTTACTATTATATATATAAAAATAGTCTTCTATCTTCTTCATTAAAATCAAAATTTTTAAATAGCCCTTGACAATTACAGTCAAACCTCGGTAGCTTAGGGATCATTGTAATGTGTTCGAGTTATCGGGAGTTTGAGAAATTGAAATTTGTAGATTTCCAGATTTTTTTTGTTGCCGGTCCGAGTTCGACTTTATTGCTAGAATTTGCTCTTCCTACAAAGTTTCATTAGTGCTAAGATATTTTTCATTCACTTTCGGAAGTTATGTTGATTTGTGGACATTAAAAATGCAGTGTTTGCTTTTAAAAAAACTTTCAGAGTTCCAAGTTCCTTAGTCATTAACTTTTTCACATTAAATTTTCTTTCATGCTTTCATCATGCTGACTTCGGAACATTCTCAAACTTCAATCAGTACTATGTTTGATTAAAACTATTTAATTAGTGACGACTTAAATATTACCTGTAAATAACTAAAATGACACTTTGATTAATGATAAGGGTTTCAAATTTTCACACTTTTTATTACCCTAGCTGACAAAATGGCTGCCTAGTTCAAATTGGTGATTCTTATTGTTAGATTTATTCCCAAACGAACCGACTAGTCAGTTCAAATGTTTGAGAAATCTGAGGTTATCTACGTCAATTATATAGGAGAAAAGTTTGGTACTTTGAATTGTGTTCAAGTAATCCCAAGTGTTCAAGCCATCCGAGTTCAAGCGAGTGAAGTTTGACTGTACTTAAATTCAGGTAATTTTTTTTAGGTCTATTGTACCACAGTAGTAGGCTGTTCTGGCTTTAGAAAAGATCAGAGTAAGAACACTTTCACATGCACCTTTCTCTGCTGATCACAAACCTAACCTCAAAGTAACAATGTAACTAACTTTCCTATAAAGCTCTATTTGTTTTTGTCAAGAGTCACTTGAACGCTTGTATTAAAAACCAATTACAATCTATAATAAGTAATAAAGAGCAAGTAATACAACTTCAAGTTGTTTCGGAGGTAGACACCTCCTATAGAGTCACCATGGCTTTTTTCACTAATATATTTTAGTACCCAATCATTCAGTATCCAAATTTGGCTATCATATGCTCTAAATCAAAACTGACAACTGTTCAGTTATGCAAATGTGTCATTCATAAAATATTGTAAAAGAGTCATGTACTTAGTGTAATTTAGTAGCCTGTAGTGTTGTATTTTAATAATTATTAGTTGTGGGGTTTTATTCTTGATAATAAGACCTGTTTCCTACAACTACCATATACAGTTCTATGTACAATATATTTTAAATGCATGTGAAAAGTAAAAAAGTATTACCAAAATAAAAGTATTACTAAAATAATGAACTTTTTCACTGCATTTTCATGACATTCAATTTTGAAGCTGAATGAATCAGAAGTTACAAATTTAACAATGAAACTGAATACCTAAATTTGTAGGTTAAGATGGCCAAAAACATTTGTAAGTTTTATTGATAAAAAAAAGGAAATGATTTGACCTCTATTTTCTCTCCATTGATTCTAATATTTAGAAAAAAGAAGCACAGTGTATTTAGTTGGTTGTAGCATACTGCTTTTTGTCACTGAGTTGTGTTATGTATTATAATTTGTTTACACCACAGGTTATGTGTGAAATATTCCAGTCATCCATGAGAACTTTACATTTGCAGAATCTGTAAAAATTATGAAACAGATCCACTAAAACTAAAAAGGATAAAAGGTAAAAAATTATGATAATTGACATATCTATCAACAAGATATCCCTAGCTTATAACCTTGTCTTCTTACAGATTAAACCTGCCTCATATTAACTCTGTGTTGTTTATTACTTACTTTAGTAAGATCCATGCCAAGTTTGAGTTGAGAGAGAAGATGTAGTATAATACTTTTGTGTTCCTCGACTCCCCCAAGTTCTGTGTCATGATAGCTGTCACCATCTTCTACCTCCTCTTCATGATTAATTGGGCCTAAAATGTCCAATTACATCAGATAAAAATAATACAAAGTGAGTTAAGGGACCTGGATCCTGTGTAAGGATGGTAATTAATTATATCAATGTAACTGTCTAAAGCAGTATTTCTCCTTTACACTGGGAGTGGATGATTTGTAAGGATGGTAATTAAACAATGTAACAGTCTAAAGCAGTATTTCTCCTTTAGACTGGGACTGAATGATTTGTAAGGATGGTAATTAAACAATGTAACTGTATAAAGCAGTATTTCTCCTGTAGATTGGGACTGGATAATTTGATCATAGACAGACATTTCTCAGATGCAGAGAAAAGCTTTTTAATGTGCCTAGTAAAGAAACAGAATCTACAGCCAGGAGGCAATGGGACCACTCATATATATTTTGAGCTGGATAAAAAAATCCTAAGAAACTATCATGCCAAGTTTGGTTACAATCCATCCAACAGTTTCAGAGGAAAAGACTTTCAAAGATGGAAAAAAATATATTTCATCCAAACTCTCTTATATAGCAACTATTACACACAATTAGTTAAATATCTACTTCAGAAAACATATCTATTAGTTGTTTGGAGAAGAGAATTATTGAAAATCATAAATGCAAAATACACATTATTTTGTGTAACATATTAACAAATGGTATGATGTGAAAGGCCAAGTAATTTGTTTTATATGTACAAGTCCATATAACAATTATTGGTATTACAGTATGTGATTTTAAAACAAATCTGAGAGCGATGTCTGACTTCTACACCAATTAGAAACTTTTACAGAATGATGGTTTTCTAATAAAAGTAGGATACATTCTTGTCATATTTGATTGTATAAGTCACCATTTTGGTGACTTCCAGCAATTGAAGCATGACAATATAAGGCCAAAAAATTATATGTCTGTTTCCTGCTTCCGTACCTACCCTAAACATTTTATGGCCATTTTGTCTCAAGTACTTTTAAAGTCTAGATTGTTTCCCCATTAACTCAATGTAATAATGCTTTTGCAAATAAAAAAATTTCCCTGCCTACCTACCCTATTTTTCTTGCAGGTAGCAGGAAACAAGACTATTATTTTTTTTGGCCTAACAACAGTAGCAAAAAAAAATCCAAAAAGGTTACAACTAAATATAGAGGGAAACGAAAAAAAGAACATATTCATCTTCTAGTAAATGTATTAGCTTTGAAATAAAATCATGCATACACCAAAACTTACATTTACATGCAAGCAAACACAAATAATAAAAAAAACAACTTTTGTAGAATGTTTTCAAACTTTACTTTTCTAGTTGATCAAAATATGTTTTACTGAAGGTGGAATAGACTTCCACTGACAAAAATTCCCTAATGAGTATTATTATACCTTTGCAATAACATACCTTCTTGTGGCTGTTCGGTGAGGGAGAATTTGACGTTATTGGCCGAGGAGAAACTCCCAGTGGGAGAAATATCACCACTATTAGTTTCTGACAAGTTAGATAAAAGAGAATGGCTGTGATGGTCCCTGAATAAAATAATGTAATTGTTTTGTAGTAAATTTCATTTAGAGAAAAATTACCATGTTCATATCAAATTCAAAGCGATTTTATTTTCTACGGAAAACTACTGATTGCATATGATGTTTCTCTCATTCCAAATGAAGTTCTATGAATAGGTAGTTAAAGTGAATAAGTTATTTGAATAAAGGATATCTACAACTCATCATGACAAAGCATCATACCAAATATCACAATACTCTCTGTTCAGTAAGTGCTGAGAATAAATGATGTTATCTTAAATGGATGGAGACAACAGTGCAATCACTGTCTCAGAAGTAGATGATGGTGTACAATCACCTTCTCAGAGGTAGACAATGGTGTACAATCTCCGTCTCAGTGGTAGACGATGGTGTACAATCTCCGTCTCAGTGGTAGATGATGGTGTACAAACTCAGAAGGTGTATTTACAGAAAGCTAGTTATCAACCATTCATTTTTTTATGTTTATGGCAGATTATTATTGGAACCTCACAAGATAAGGTAAAACTTGAAAATTTATCTCAATACCTAGTGATGGAACTTAATAACTTGGTAAAAAATTCTCCTTAAAAATTAATCAGGTGAAGATCTATCCCCTGAACATCTACATTTTGTGTGCTGTATCAATTATTAACATTTATTTCATATTAATCAAACCTTTGAATTGGACTGTGACATACTAAATTGTATAGCGGATCAATAATGAAATAATGAATTTGATGTCTTAAAAATAGAATACATTTGGATGGGTCAAATAATTTGAGGCCAACTTACTTTGAAATAATACTGCCATGACCTGATGTAGTTCTTAACTGTATGCTGGTTAGGTTAGTTCCTACCCCCTGATAATAGAAACAAAATAAAATCTCTCAAGCAAACTGAAAATATACAACAACACAAACGCTACATAAGTAACAGCTCTACAGAATAACAAACGAAACAGATAAATCAAAATCACAATTTAAAAAAAAAACAAACACAAAAAACGACACAAAACCTCATAGTTTACAACATTTTTGTAAATCGACAAAATTTGTATTCATTAAGAGTTCAGATTGAGATGGTATTAAGAACTGTTCATAATTAGAAATCTATTTTTTTTGGTATATGATTTTCACAGGCTCTAATGTCTTATATTACTAAACTATTCAGCAAGCTACTACTTTATCCATATCAATGTTAGAATCTGAAATAAAACTCTATTTGAATGCACTTTGAAATAATATATGAAGGGAGATAATTCATTCCAAGTAACCTATTGTCAAATGGATTAAATGGAATTACAAATTGAACCAACCCAAAATACACTAACTGTTATGATTAGCGTCATCATGGAAGAAGCATGATGGCCTAGGCAGCAATGCATTGACAATACCACTGTCATTAAAATGGTAAGTCTTATGAAAATTAATGCATGTTTGGTATAACTGTCAGGCTTTTCAACTATGGGTCAAACTAATATCAATGCAAAGCGAAAAAATGCTAAAGGATCACTACCGTAAAAAATTAATTTTTGTGATGTACTGAATTTCCCCCATGGACAAATAAGCATTTGTAAAAACAGTACCTGCCAAAATTGTTTTTTTATAGCATGAAACAATAATTATTTTTCAAAACTGTAAAAACTAGATGTGTGCATTTGAAAGAACCTGCAAAAAAATTAACAATTATGTAAATTGATCCTGTACATGACTAGATACATTAAACCTACCTGCTTGTGCTCTAACATCTTTAAACACTGTGACAAACAACCTAAAGTAGCCGCTGATGTTGCTTTCAGTAATAATAAATCCTACAAAATATAAACATACATTACCACAGTGAATCCTGTCTAAACCTAACCAATTTCACACTTTGTTTGGAGTGACAGATGTTTGGTTCAGCAAAGTTCAACAAGCAACTCTTAGCCATATGTTGGCTCCCACAGCAAAAAAAGTTGAAGTGCAAAAGTCCCAAAACTCCTGTAAAATTTGTTGAATCATAATGGCAGCACAATTTGATCAACTACAAATGGTGAGTAAAAATCATACAAAATTTAAACTAATTTCTTCAAGCAGTTTCTGAGGAGTTGTGTCCACAAGTGTTACTGGACAGACAACAGTATATCTATGATCCCTTACGTGTAATGGCAGGGGACAAAAATACATTTAACAGTGAAAGAAATTAGCAGTGGACCTACAGATCGAGTCTATGTAAAATCAAGTAGGACTATGGTAAAATGGGGTCAATTTCCTTTAAAATGTACAGTGCAGTATATGTAAAATTATGATGGGTCTATGTTGACAAAACATTCAGTTTCTAACACCGATTTAAACTAAAATGATGGGATTTTAAAAAGTGTCTAGTTAAGACAAGTTTTCAGATTTATCAGGGTTGACCCCAGACAAATTTCACTGTACAATGTAAATAAACAGAACACATACCAGAAGTTTTTTTCTAGTTTTTATGCAAATGTAAATATTCTGATACATGTCACTTCCAAATTTTCTTACTTTACAAAAGAGACAACAAGGTTTGTGATACATTTGTGTTAAATGACATCCTTTTTGTTTTGAAAACTTAAAAATGACAATTATTTTAGTAAAGCTCTAGAGTCCCCTGGATTCCTATGTTCTCTAAATTAATCTTACTTTATCAAGTCCACCAATAGGTTCCTCAGTAACTGGTATAGACTATAAAGTCAAATATAATACAGTATTATAACATATGCTTCAATCACTGAGCCTTGGCAAAGAACATCCACCCAGATAAAGTGTAAATAATGGACAGATGACTAGTTACTGACTTACTGGTGATGGATTGACAAGCAATTGCCAGTCCAATCACTTTTTCAGAGTAAAATGACAAATGACAGATTTGTCTAAATTTCTAATTTTTTAATGTATTTGATTGATTGATTGTCGATTTGATTAATAAAAGGTAGTAAAATATTCTTTTTACTTTTCCCAGATTTTACTGAAAAAAAGTCACGCATTAAATTTTTTTTATGCAATTTTGTAATTAAAATCAGTATGTTGTCAATATTCGAATTGAAAACACACAACCATAAAATAGATGAATGGACAAGGTATGATGTCTTTAACAATTTGGACAATTTTAATCAAGCACAAGAATATTTTAATGAACTAAATGGATGGGTTGGGAAGTTAGTGAAAAAAAATTGCAGCCCATGTGATAAATGAATACTACTAAACAAAATATTTAAATTAATGTAAGTACATAATTTGTGTTTTTGATGACACAATGTGTTTTCTACATTAATTTTTGATGAATATCTAGAAAATAGTGTTAATTCATTTTCTGATTTTATGTTGGATAACTTTCAACAGTTAACAGAAAATTAACAAACATGTTAATGAAAGACAAAATTCTAAGTTAATCTACAAGATATAAATAGAATAATAGCTACTTTTTATTTTAACAGTCAGTATCAAAATCAAAGCAGATACTATTAAATTTTTGTGTAATCCAGTTATGACATTTTAAATAATTTTATGTACACTAATTATGTCAAAAATATAGAAACTATGCAAAAACATTTATGTATTTCAGCAGAAGATCAGCTGAATTAGAAAAAAAAGATTTTTATTAATCTTTATAAGTGTCATTGAGTAGATCTCAGGACCAAGTTTTAGTTTAAAATTTCTAGCACATGTACTGATGCAGGGAAGATTAGATATTGTAGCTGTTCAGAATGTTTTTACAGTACCAAGATATACAATGATATTTATTGTATCTGATTCTAACCCTATATGTGTATTTTGTTCTATATATTGGTCTCAGGTAATTAACCTTACAGCACATTTTTCATACAGATGGTGAGAGTAGTCTTCAGCCTCTATCAAATATTCTTTGACCTCTTTGAAAGGATCTAGTGTGTGAGGTTTAGGTGCAGGAGCCTTATGTTGGGATCTGTGAAAACAGAACTGATAATTTATCATAAAAATCTTTAAAGACCAAGGACTCCCATACATCAACTGCAGAAAAAAAATGTGTTTGTCAATATTTGAAATAGAATTAAATGAATTTATTTCTCATACAATACAAAGGATCAATCATTTGTTACATATACAATTAAATGTTTATATTATGTTGTCAGTGATATACCTGATATATACTTGGTTATGACTGACATGTTGCAAAAACAAAAAAAATAAATGACTATCAAGACCAAGATTGTATAGAATTCCTTGTGTGTATTTTGAAAAATAGAAGATATCAAAGAATTTTTGAACATGTTTAAAATTTGTAAACAGACAAATAAGTATTTTTTGTGTGGTGGTGTTTGTTTTCCTTGAAGTGAACTTAATTTCATTTTGGGAGACCAATTTGATTTCTGTTATATCAAACATGTATCTACAACAGCTAAATATCTCTGTACAAACAAATGAGAAATTGAGGCAAATGAAGGAGTCATTGCCGTAAGATCAAAACAATGTCAACATTCGGTTGACAACTTATTTGTATAATCATGCATTCTTGATATTCTGTATTTGGTATATACAGGATTTTAAGCAGTAGTCTTTGTAAGTATCATGCAAGTTTTCTAATATGTGATACACCCCTAAAAAAGGCTACACATTTTTATTTTTGTTATTAAGCCGCTTTGTATGTATATATGATGAAATGTATAATTATTCATTCCCATCTGTCTACTCTTAGGAAATAATTCACATTGATATTCCAGCAGTTTCTGTTGTATTAAAGTATCATTTACAGAGTTATCTCCCTTAAGTATGAATTCTTCAGTATGTTCTATATAATTTTATCTCCTAAGAACACAGGTTATATGAAAAGCCACATGTTTATTTCTGTTTACTATAACATTCAAAAAAATATAAAAAAAATATGTAAGCTTTCCAAATACGAATCACATTTTGCATGATTCTTATCTGGTGTTATACTTAATTGTTGATCCTAAGCATCCTAAATTCTCTTTCCTCTTCTTCAAAACTAAATAATCTTAAAAATCAACAAAACTATATTACTGCTGCTTTGTACACAATTGTACTACTGTTCTATGTGCACTATTTGTCAGCTTTTACTGCTGCTTTGTACACAATTGTACTACTGTTCTATGTGCACTATTTGTCAGCTTTTACTGCTGCTTTGTACACAATTGTACTATTGTTCTATACACACTATTTGTCAGCTTTTACTGCTGCTTTGTACACAATTATACTATTGTTCTATGTGCACTATTTGCCAGCTTTTCCTGCTGCTTTGTACACAATTATACTACTGTTCTATGTGCACTATTTGTAAACTTACTGCAATCCTTATAATTTTGTTGGAGATTTGAAAAAAAGGTTTGATAAAAAGTATCAAAAAGGCATGATAAAAAATAAAAAAAAGGCATCATCAGGCTGTAAAACAAACCTCCTGACAACAGCTGATGGGTGGCTGTCTAAATTTGTTCCAGATTCTGACCTTCTCTTTACAGCAGGGACTACATCATTGGCATTGGAAGCAGTTCTGTCCTTTAATGATGAAGTACTCTGAAAAAAAAAAAAACAGATAAAAAATCTCCACATCAGTTCCAGAAAAAGGAACAGATATAGTGAAATGTAACAAACGCACCATCGTGTAACCTTTATAAAAATGGTAAATATTTACAGAGATCATCAAATGGTCTTCAAAAATTGTAACCTTTAAGTAAGCTCTAGGTAAAATATCCCGAGGAACATTCATACCAGGTTTGGTTCAAATTGGTCCAGCAGTGTCAGAGGAGACGAACAATGACTGCGACAGATGCCAAGTGATGGCAATGGCTCACATGGGCCTTCAAGCCAGGTGAGCTAAAAATACAACTGTAATAAGCTTTCTGAGAGTATTGCATCACAAATAAAGTCCACTACCGGAAAAAAGTCTCTTTAACAGAACAGAATACACACTTCATTCTAGTTTGTTAAGGAAAAAAAGTGCAGAAAACTGAGTCAGCATTACTTATCTTAGTCTAAGGGCCATAACTCAGCAAAAAATCAACAAACTGAAACACAATTCCACCATGATCTGTTATTAGCCAAGGTTAAGCAATGCACCAAATATAAAATTCATAATTTGCAAGCATGATAAAAAGTGTGGAAAAACTGATTTGCCAGATGGACTGATTAATAGAACCTCAAGTCCCCTTGGGTGAAGGTCACCAGTAGGGGACTAATAATACCAAATGTAGAGCTTAATCATGCCTTGTTAAGTTGAGCATAGATTATAAGACTCACTGGAACACTGGACAATTGAGCTGTGAAGTATTCTGCCGTTGACCTGAGTTTGTCTACCCACATCTGTCTTTCTTTAGCATCAATTGCTAAAAAATAATAATATCATTGAAAAAAACTCACAATAAATCAGAGATGTAAAAAGAGAAATATATAGTACTTGGAATACTGATCACAAAATCAAACATTTAATATTCTGTTCCAAAGTATAAACAGAGTTATTCCCCTTTATGCAGTATAATAATATACTATGGATCCATTTATTTTTTGTTGGTGCAAATATTTGTAGACAGAGGAAAAAATACATTTCGTATGAGTACATAACTTCATGGTTTGTAGATAAACTTTGAAAAAAATAAAAGACTGTATGTATTTCATTAAGTACATGTATCACCTTAATACAAGGCTCACTGTATCACCCAAATACAAGGTTCACTGTATCACCCTAATACAAGGCTAACTGTATCACCCTATTACAAGGCTCACTGTATCACCCTAATACAAGGTTCACTGTATCACTCTAATACAAGGCTAACTGTATCACCCTTAAACAAGGCCAACTGAATCACCCTAATACAAGACTCACTGAATCACCCTAACACAAGGCTCACTGTATCACCCTAATACAAGGCTAACTGTATCACCCTATTACAAGGCTCACTGTATCACCCTAATACAAGGTTCACTGTATCACTCTAATACAAGGCTAACTGTATCACCCTTAAACAAGGCCAACTGAATCACCCTAATACAAGACTCACTGAATCACCCTAACACAAGGCTCACTGTATCACTCTAATACAAGGCTCACTGAATCACCCAAATACAAGGTTCACTGTATCACCCTAATACAAAGCTAACTGAATCACCCTTATACAAGGCTAACTGTATCACCCTTAAACAAGGCTCACTGTATCACCCTAATACAAGGCTCACTGTATCACCCTAATACTAGGCTCACTGTATTACTCTAATACAAGGCTAACTGAATCACCCTAACACTAGGCTCACTGTATCAGCCTAATACAAGGCTAACTGAATCACCCTAACACAAGGCTCTCTGTATCACCCTAATAAAAGGCTAACTGTATCACCCTTAAACAAGGCCAACTGTATTACCCTAATACAAGGCTCACTGTATCACCCTAATACTAAGGTCTCACTAACCACTTCTAATGTTCCCATTACTTTACAAGATAATAAAAGTAACTTTTAAAGTTTCATTGTAAATTCCCAAGACAAATCATATCCTAATGTTGCATAACATTGTGAACCTTGGAAAATAAGGCTTTCAGAATCATAATGCTATTTCAACAATGACTGTTGAAATTTTTCACAAAATTGACTTGAATATATAAGACTGAAAATCCACATATCCACCTTTCGTGCTAACTGACAGCATGTAGGCAAATTACTCAAACACGTAAATAATATTCACAGAGTTTTGTAGTAAATTAGACAAATATGATTTTGAAGTACACATTCTCAGCTTTATTTTGACTACTTTTGATCAACATGCACACATATTATGCTCTTACAATACATAGATCTAGGTTCAGTATGTTTTTGTTACTATTTAGAGGGAGAGGCCATTTGATAGGGAAGTGGTAAGTGAGACCTAAGCTCATTGAATAATCCGAATACTAAGCTCACTGTAATACTGGTGATAACTAGTCTTCACATTGAAAACATTATTCTATAAGTATTGTTTGTAGTTTCTATATTCTTCTTATCTATATATAAATTACCCCTGAGTCTATATGTTTCTCCATTAGCTGCACTGACTGAAAAGGTCATTGAATCTTCATCTGATGGACAGATAACTGCTGCCTTTAAAACAAAGGATAAAGATTAATTTTATCATAGATATGAAAGTAAATAATATTCATTGATAGAATATATTTGGTCATGTGTCTGAAAGACTCTAGCTAGCTCTTTATACAGGTACATTTTAAATGAAAAATTCAAAGTACAGACTGTCAGAGACAATCATATTAGGGATTATTTTAGCATGCACTACTTGGATTATTCCCAACAAATTATCCTTTTTGCAATGAAAAAAAAAAAATTTCCCACTATTCAACTTGAATTGGCAGCAACAGACTCCAGAAATATTAACCAGACATAGATGATTTCAACATATGTTGTTTTAACTAATCATAATTTTAAGACCATCTTCTTTTTAGGAAAACAACATATAAAATAGAAAAACACAATTAAGAGCTCAACTTAAGAATATTCGGTAGTACCTGTGCATGCTGATTTAATTTCGCCAATTTGTTAGCTCAGATTTTTTTGCAAATTAAAATCAGTAAAGGCATTTTAAACCTTAAAAATGGGTTAAAGACAGAAATGGTTGGGTTGCCATTGTAAAATATAACAAGTCAGTAAACAGGAAGTTCAAGTGCGACAGACTTATCCCACAATATGGGAGCCAATACTGAAGTTGTCAACTAAACATCTAGCAGCTAATACATGTATTTCTAGCTGCTGAGAAAACCATTAATCATTCTATGAGCTGTTTTGCAGGAGTGTAACCTGGTACAAAATAATGAAACCCTAATGATATCATGACTCTACATACATTAAAATAGCTCAAGTTATTTTTCAGGAAGTATCTATATTTTAACTTACCCCAAGATGGATGAAGCCTCTAGGTCTTTGTTTCTTATGCTCTTCTTTCTGGAACAAAAGAGATATTTTGATGATAATACCATTACACAAAAGTGAAATATCAGTCTTTTCAGGCAAATGCAGACTTGTCATGGTGACTACAGATATAATATCAAATACTTTCTAAGTTAACTAAAGATTACTGAATTATCAAAATTGAAGGAAAAATTCATCTTGTATGTATTCAGTATCTACTGCACATCCTAGAACATACTACTTTCCCCAATCCAGTGTAAATGATTTGCATAATGCAAACACACACATGCACACACAAACAACACATGCTAATATGGTAATTTAACAAGGTGTTACAATGTGTACAAAATACAGTTGACTAGTTTGGGGATTAACTCCCTTTTCTTTCAGTAGTTATTGTATTTCATTTTATTCCGATCTCATCCACACTTCTCTGTTGTCAGCATTACATGATTAAGTAGATAAAGGTCATACTACTCACTTTTGGGTCAATGGACATCCCCCCTATATAGTACCAAAAACACACTGAACCTAGATCTATGCATTGTAACTGCATTATTTGTGTGTATTCTGGTTGAAAGTTGAAAATGTGTACTTCAAAAAAATATTTGTAATTTACTACGAAAGTGTATGAATATTGTTTACATGTGCGAGTAATTTTTCTCCATGCTGTCAGTTAGCAGAAAAGGTAAAAATGCAGATTTTCAGTATTATTTATTCAAGTCAATTTTGTGAAAAATTTCAACAATCATTGTACCGTAGTACCATTAGCATAATGATTTTGAAAGCCTTAATTACCAAGCTTCACAATTTTAAGCAACTTTAAGGTGTCATTTGTCCTGGGAATTCACAGTGAAACTTTGAAAATTACTTTTTTAACATGTAAAGTAATGGAAATGTTAGAAGTGGTTAGTGAGATCAAATAATCACATATTCCAAACTATAAGCCCTAACAAATATCAACATTCTTTGTTGTGTGTGTCTGTTTTCCATGTCTGGTCTTTGTCCCTGGATTGCATTCTTTTGATTACCGCTATAACCTTGGTTCCCTTGATTACTCTTAGATTTGTCTACATACAGTGACTTTGTTCTTTAAAGAATACATTGTGTAAATGTGTTATGGACATTGTGAGGTTAACTGTCATATTGTAGCTTAGTCTTATTATTTCAAATGATTTTCCAGTAAAAGGTCCGTATATTCTTACGATTTAAATACTGGGTTCACCTTCCCTCATGAATCATTTTTTAAGTAGTATTTACTCCAAACTAGTGAATAACTGTACATTTTGTACAAACATCTCAATTTCACTTTAAAGTAATTTTATAGATTACTGTACATTCTTTGTGACCCACGATAACTTATGTATGATACACTACTATAAATTCCTTTTGAATATTTTCACTTTGTAATAATTTGTACAGGGCAGCTTTAAAAAATCTGAACATTTAAAAAATTATCAGAGATTTTAAGTCCTATCTAACATCTCCAAAATGGTAAAAAAAAACTAATTTTCTTTCAGAACTCAAACATGATAAAATTCAGATTGTTATTACTGGATCCTAAAATCTAACCTCAAAATATTCCAACATTCCAGATTTAGGGTCCAACAGAAACCATCTATGTTGCCATCCCTTCATAACATTGGTGTACTTGTTTAGCAAACCCTCCATTGGTTGTCTGAAAAGAGGAAAAACATTGGTGTACTTATTTAGTAAACCCTCCATTGGTTGTCAGTAAAGAGGAAAAATATTGGTGTACTTGTTTAGTAAACCCTCCATTGGTTGTTTGAAAAGAGGAAAAATATTGGTGTACTTGTTTAGTAAACCCTCCATTGGTTGTCTGAAAAGAGGTAAAAACATTGATGTACTTGTTTAGTAAACACTCCAATGGTTGTCTGAGAAGAGAAAAATTACAGGTGAATTACTACATGTTCACATCAGTGATTTCCCCAGGACCATACAACATCACATTGCCCTGATGATATATTTTTTACGAGGATGCTATCTGAAAAGATCTTCCCAAAGGTTCCAATCAATTTGTGATGCTATAAATTTAGATAAAAGATGCAACATTGAAATTCAGGGGTTACCAGGATGCTTCTGTAAATCTTAGGGGAACACTACACATTACCTACTAAATATCATAAACAATACAGGCTAAATAAAAAATATGTGCTCTTCAGGTTACCAAATGGCCCTTGGTTAATACACAAAACCTCCACTTGTTTCTTTCATAACTTTGTATATAAGCCTGTTTATGTTGTAATCATAACTGGAACTTTCAGTTTTTGCACATAATAAATTTATATGTATACGTATAATTAATAAATAAGTGCATTAAACTCATATATATGCACACACTGAGAATGATTTCCCTTCTCAGAATTTTTATGAAGGAAAAAAAACAATCTTAACCATTTTTTTTCATGGCCTAACTGGAACCAAACACTTTTGTTAATAATTCAAGAACAAGGCTGCATATTTTGAAATATCAATGTACCAAAATGTAAAATCTAAAAGATAATTACAGTGAAACTTCTCCAAACCAGACCCTAAAAAAACTGTCTTCCCTTCCAACCGGCCATTTTCAAAAGTCGATATGCCTTAAAGCCTGTGTATTTTGTATTCAATAGATGGACCACCCCCAAAATCGCACATCAGGGTTTTTTTTCACAGTTTTAGTTACATAAATAATTCAGGAAAAAAAAATCTGCCATTCTGCCCAACCGGTTATCGTTCACCTGCAATAAATGTGTCCGCAAAACAGTAAATGATTATGTAATTAATGATTTATTCACTGGTAGGTTTGCATTTCATCAGTGGACAGATGGTAATTGAAGTGGACAGTTGTTTAAACCAACAATTAAATCCTGCAGACATCATCTTTTGTCACTGAAAGGATGTTAATTGGTGTGTATGCACATCAGGTAATCAGGGTCATTTGCTAGTGCAATCTTGAAACTGTCTATGTGATCTGTACCCAAGCCAAAACAATAAGGAGGTGAAATTATTACACTTTTACTAAATCAGAATGAATGATTCATTACAATCAATAGCCTTTGACCTTTATTCCACATTCTTTCTAAACAGTGAACATTATTTTTGGGAAGTACTGTTTGATTTGAATCAAACCATTTACAAATGATGCAAGCTTTGAAATGTAATAAAAGGCCAAAAGTTTGGAATTGGTGTCAAACATGTCTCAACCAGCAAACTGACAATGTATGGGGTTATAAAACTCCTTAAAGGAGACAACTCTGAGAAAGCATTGCTATTTTTCACAAAACTAGCCATTTCCTTGTTCCAGTGGTGTCCAGTTTGGAAAAGTTTCACTGTATTGAGAAAAAATACAAGGCCTCACCTTATTAGGGAATCATTTTTCAAAAAAGGAACTTACTTGGGGAGGTGCAAATAACACAGTTACGCAGTTTTTATACATGCCAAATTCCAAACTTTGTTTATGTTCATGGAGTTAAATTCCACATGTCAGGAATTCAATAACCAAACCATCATTAATGTAGATGTACATGTATATAACCACAAAAAGATAATCAGCAGATAAAATGGCCAGCTTTTCTGTCTACAACCTATTCAGTCAACAAGAACAATATTTATAGAATGATTACCTCCTGTTTATGGCTGTGTCTTCTTTATCTTCAAAGTCCTGAAAAAAAAAGATGAATTGTGAATATTCTAAACAGGACCTAATTACAAACTTGACACGATAAAAATAATCTAATGATGGTGCTAAATGTAATTACAGTGCAACCTCTGTAAACCGGCCATCACTGTGACTGACAAAATCGGCCGGTTTTCAGAGGGTCCGGTTTCCAGAGGTACCAGAAATTGACGTTTTTGCTCCGGAAACTAGTTGCGGAAGTATACAATTTATTAACGCTCAAAATTTATAGCCAAATGAAATGAAACCATAAATTTAATTTAATTTACTCATAAGACAAAAGAATGCACTGCGGTCGGAAAAATTCTTTACATCAAATGAAGTTTGCTTTTACAAAACCGTTTGATATTCATGGGTTTAAAAACAAATTAAAAATATACATGTGGTAAACCATGCCGATCATTGTGTGTGCAAGCTAAATTGCCTTTTAATCATTATCTTTACAAGCCGATTTGTTTTAATTATTATGTTTTGATGCTTGATAATTACATTTAATTACAATTTGCACCTGTATGACATGTTTACGTAACAAGGTAAATAGTCCGGCGGCAATGGTTTACTTGTAAAATATATCAATCAATAATCAATACACAGAGTGACAGGTAACACGGTCCACCGATTTCTCAGGTAAACAGATTTCGGCCGGTTTTAAGAGGACAATATTGTATGAAAACATATGTTTTGTACCAGAATGTACAGCCGGAATTCGGAATTTAGAGGAACCAGTATTCAGAGGACTTTTTTACTTGAATATATAGGCGTTAATTCCGGACAAAAAATAAATGTATGGTTTTCAGAGGAATCCGGTTTTCAGAGGGGCCGGTTTATGGGGGTTCCACTGTATTAACAATATCAAGTACTATAAATTCTAGAGTGAAAGTAATTTTAGTTGAAAAAGGTTATTTTAATTTTTAGGATTTTGAAAAAAAAATGTATGTTAAACATTTCATATAGAGGAAAATTGTTGAAAAATGTGTTATACATTAGGAGTCACACTATTCACTAAGATGCAACCAACTGTGATTCTTTTTTGCTTGATTCGATTTTTGATTTATCTAACCAGTATTTTTGTTCAGCTTTCAAGTGTTCCCTGTACATTGTATTATTACCATCAACCAATCAAAAATACAATTATCCTTGTTTTAAAAATCGCTGTGTCATGAGAGACAAGGGTGGTGAAGAAATTGTAAAATTAACAGACTATCCTCCAAAATTAATTGATCAATAGCCATCTGTATAATTCAGACTATTTAAAATCACATATGATTAAGGCTGGATACAGAAAATGTACTGAATTGACATGTATCATATCATTAAATTTGTATTGTGAGACATATGATTTTATGGTTATGTAGGGCTAGGTTTTTAAATACATGTGTTCATTAGAATATTTCATATCTGGTGTTTGCAACTGTTCTGTTTCAAAAGGTTAAAAGCTCTGCATAACTATTTATGCAAGATTTCCTGGAAAACCATTCAAACTGTCAACAAAACAGAAGTTATCATGTAAAAAGGATCACAATTAAGTAAAAAAATGAAATCTTTGCCAAATATATGGTATCAGTAAACAGAAAAATTAATCTGGCAATCAACTTAAGTCTGGCATGCATACTTTCAACCACAAAGTATATAGAAGAGTTTGAAGTCAGTACTCTGAGGTATTGCAAGTATACACATACATATGATATAGCATGTTGTTTTGACCCCAACCAAAGTATTAGTTGTGATCACATACATATACATTGCTTTGTTACCCAAGTACCCTTCTATTTAATTATGCATTTTCATCCATGTTACTAAAATCTGAAATGTTTTAGATGCAGAGGTGACATTCATGACATGTACATTTGTACAATGACTGACCACTCTGAACATATAAGTATCCAGATGTACATGATATTAACTAAAATCTAGAACCTTTTACTCAATTAGACTCAGAGGTGTATCACTGGGTAAGTTCAATTTCGGTGTCACCGGATACGACGTATGACAGGATATGATCCTTGGTTTGTTGACGTTTTCCAAGTCAAACCAGGGGTACATAGGGGAGACGGCACGCTAGACCAAGGAATCGATCAAATTTAATTCCAGATGATTAAAATACCTTCGCTCGTTTCATAACAGCAATAACTTGTAATCTTTCTGCCTCAGATAAGCAGGATAAATCTGGCATTTCTTGAAAATTCTTATTTTCATGCGATTCCATATTCATATCCGGTCAAAATAAACAAACCCCAACACCGGATTGATATCCGGAAAAGGTCAAGTGAATGTATGGAACGCTAAATTAACAAATTAATAAAACAAGCATAACAGCTATTGTGGTAGCTTAGACTTACATATTATTATACAGAAATATTGAATTAAAGTTTCTACTATTTAATTCTAGCATGTGGTTGGTTTGACAACAAGAATACTAACTGCTTAAATGAATCAGAACATTAAGTATTAACCATAAAATCGTACCAGGTGCATAAGATACACATTAGCTCAGCTGCCCAGAAGTTAATGTGTCTGTGATCTGTCATGATTAATTAATGTATAACGGATTAATTGACTTTAACGCAGCTATACAGTCTATACAGGGTTCCTGAGAGACCGGCTGTACCAGAGAAGCAATCTTTTCTGTTTTAGACATCACCCACGCGCACTATTACAGTTGTGTGGTAAGGTGATATTTTGGTATGTATGAAGGTTTGTAGGATTATTTATTTAAGGTATATTTGTATTGGGAATTCAGGTAGTTCAGGTTTGCTAGGTGTGACATTGGTCACTGATGTGTTTTTTAGTTTTTGTTTGAGTAGTTCCATTGATACTTCGGGGGGAATTTTATCAGAGGGAATTAACATTTAGAACTGGTAAGATGTTCCGAGTTTTGACTGTAACACTGAGTAGTTTAAGTGCATGTAGATTCGAGTTCCACAGTATTTATTCTCGGGTTAGTGTTTCATTCTTCTGACTAATTATTCTTAACACAAAACAAATTGCGTTTTAAGTGCTTAAATCCAAATTGACTTAAACGTATGTGCCAAAGTACGTTTTCTTTGGTAAAGTGCTAAGAATCTAAACTATAGTTCTTTATAAATCTGATATAATGGCTTATGTTTCCCGTAGTGCTATATTTTGAAAATTAGTATTTATTTTTTTCTTATTTTACTAGAGGTACGAGTGTTTAAGCCCCAACCATTTTATTAGTGAAGGGTGTTGGACTTTGATGTTTTGGAAAAAAAATAATGTTCCAAATTTTGGTCGGTTCCTTACGATTTGGGGAGTAAAATAGCCTTTATACTTACTTACAAGGTATTATTATTATTATTATTACATAAGTTTTTTTTTCTGTATAGCGCTAGGTATGCAGTGATTGCTAAGTTTTTTTAATAGAATTATTGTATTTTGAATTTTCTACATTTTTTATGAGTAGTTACTTGAGTATTTCATATTGTGTATGTTCTGGAATGATCCATGATTGATATATTTGTCTGTATTTTTTAGAGCAAGAGTCTGAATAAAATGTACCGCGTTCATTTTGCAGTGTTGTTATATGTATTAATTACTTAGATGTAAATAGTTTATTTTTTTTAAACATAATGCCCGGCTGTTCTAAGCAAACTCTGCTATATACTTAATGGTGTGAATATTTCTATGAGCTACTATTTATGATGTCATGCAATTTCTTACATGCAGATTTGAGGTTATTGATATGGTGAGAATGTCCAAGGAACAAAACCGATTAAAACTAACATTACAACTTGTAGACAAAACTGTCCCTCCATGGAAATGGTGGAGAATCTTAAAGTCTGTTTCAAAAATGTCTAAGAGTCATGAACCTACTCCCCACTTGAAATCAAATGGTCAAATACTGCTTCATCCGATTGATAAAGCCGAGGTTCTTGATTCTCATTTTTGTAATATCCCCAAAATTGATGTTGAGCCTGATCTACCTGATAATAAACGAGACCCCATTAACCATGAATGAATTTACCATTTCATAAAGTGAAGTACTCGATCAACTTAATATATTAGATAAAAACAAACCAACAGGTCCTGATGTTATATGTCCCAGAATTTTAAAAGAGGTGAAAATAAGTTTGATCAGGCCTCTTGCGCTACTTTGTAATAATTCATTACACTTCAAAAAGGTTCCTAATGCATGGAAAATTTCACATGTTACACCTATTTATAAGGGTAAACGTAGTCCTCATGATAGGCTTAACTACCGCCCTATTTCTCTTACTAGTATTGTTTCCAAAATCACGGAGAAAACTTTATTTAGACACCTTTTTAATTATATGAAGGTGAATAACTTATCAATCAAAGTAGTAGTCTGGATTTAAACCAGGTGACAGTACTGTTAATCAGCTTTTAGAAATTTGCAATATAATAATTTCAAACCTTGATGCTGGCAAGGATGTCCGTTTTATTTTTTTGATATATCCAAAGCCTTTGACACAGAGGCCTGATCTATAAACTAAAGTGTTATGGTATAAACAACAGTCTTGTCAAATGGATTTCTGATTATTTAAGTGATATATGTCAAAAAGCTGTTCTAGATGATTTCTCTTCTGGGATTCAAAATATTTATGCAGTGGTACCCCAAGTATCTGTCTTGGCCCTTTTCGTTTTTTATTTACATTAATAGTATTGTAGATAATATAAGTAATTTGCCTTTTTGCGGCTGATACACCATTATTTGCTGGGATAGATACTAATGTTGAAGATGTCTCTAAATATTTGACAAACGACCTAGCTTGTATTGATACATGGGCTAAAAATTGGGCTGTAAATTTTAACCCATCTCAAACTGAGACTATGACATGCACCAGAAGGAATGTAGAATTTCCTGTTACATTTGTATTTATTTTGGACAAGGAGGTGAAGAAATTAAGCAAGTTGAGAATCACTGTCATTTAGGCCTAAATTTTCAACACAATGCATCTTGGAATTGTCATATTAATGATGTATATAAGAAGGCTTGTTCAAAACTCAGTTTATTGAGACAGATCAAACACTCTCAATAGAAAAAAAAACTTTGTTAACTATTTGGCATTCATAAGACCTATCCTTGAGTATTCAGACTCGGTGTGGGATAACTGTACGCAACAAGAGCCAAATTTACCTGGGAACGTACAAATTGAAGCTATGTGTATAATCAGTCAGTCTGGACAACATCATTAAACATGCTTTATGCTGAAACTTTTTGATAGACGCAAGAAGCGGAGATTTTTATTTTTTTTATAAAAAATTGAATGGTCACGTACTGGAATACCTTAGAGAAATGATATTTCCGTTTTACCCTAGACAACATCCTTATGCTTTGCGGCAACAAGCTAGGTGAGAATAGTTCTTCCTCAGTACAGAACCACTATAAATTTGCATGGTGAAAGAAAGCTAGCATACACATGGTTGACCCAAAATTTAAACACTGACATAAAACTGTCAGTTATATTTATTGGAATAAAATCATTAAACAATGAAAAATAATTACGGATTGTTATAATTTGTAAACTAGTAATCTTCAGTACATGGTCAAAGCCAAATCATTACATACATCAATATATTTATTAATTCTCTCTAAACCAATATATGAATATAAATATACATCAGAACTAAACATATGTCAACCAATGTGTCTTACACAATAGTGGCCATGCTTATGAAATACATTTACATACAACGTACAACGTACATAACGGTTTATATTCTATTGCTTATCGAATGTAAATATTGTACATTGTATTTTGTTGTTCTAATTTCCTGCTGAATATCACCAGCGACCCTAGGACCGCTAAATTATACTTGAGAGGAATTTGTGGAACGAACATATTACCCAGGCTTTCAGGTTAGATTATTAATGTGCAATAAAATCGAGACTTTTTCTTGGCATATTTTTAACAAAAGTTTCGTACACTAATAAAAATATTTTCCTTGTAATTACGCATTACTTTCGCGAAATGAAGCGAAATATTTTAATATGTACATTAAAAAAAACATGCATTCATAGTTCAAGAAAACTTGTACAAAATGGTGGTCATGATTAAACTTCTCCTTGAAAATGAAAGCATTCTGAATCGGTGACAAACAAGTACCCATATAGCGGTCGACATTTGTTTATATGAAAGCTTTATGATGATCACTATATAATATTGAATGGGGAGGGGAGGCAGCTAGATCATTTGAATGCCTCTGCTTAATAAATTAGTCGGTACCTAGTACTTATCGGCTTGCATCAGAAAAACAGACTACGTTTTAGTCATGTCTCTTGTTGATGCATGTTTTGGAGGAAAAAATAGCTTCCCAGTGTTTTGCTTTAGTAATCCAAATGACAGTGTTTTAATCCATAATGTTATGTCTTAACTCACATTAATACACTAATAAAACGAATAATACTTTTCTTTTAGTGTCATGACTTCTTACAACGAAATTAATTGTCGCTCCTATATTCTGTTTTTGTTTAATGTTTTTGGTTTATTTTCGTCCCATTTTTATTCTTGATATAAAAAACTAAATAAATGACTCCGTTTGACCTAACAAAAACATACGTGCTACTTTTTATTAGGAACAAAACAATTTTTAATTTCTCTTTTTTAACCTCCAACACAAAAAAGCGAAAAATTAAAAGTGTAAAATACAGAAGGACAAATCATACGTTTTTGTTCTCCTTTTAAATATCCAAGCACGACAAACATTTCCCATTATTACACGGAAATTTCGTGTTGTAACGCGAAAAAAAAAAAAATAAATGTATTCTACGAAAATAAGCTCAATGGGCTTTCGTACTTTTTAAACGTCGGCGAGAAAAAAAATCCGGAAACATCACCCAAAAAAAGATGGGAAACAATACATCACTCAGAAAAAATACATGAATTGAACTCCCACAAAAATTGGGAGTGATCCTAGGTGTTTCGAAAGGGTAGGCATGTCAACATGCCAGCGGCACTAGTAATATCGCAATTGTGGGATATAATCCAATAACAATCGAGCAACAATAACTTCCCGACACGAGTCAATAAGGATAAAAAACAATTCAGACTTAGGCGATATCAATCGAACAAAGTATTATGATGTAAATAAGCCCAATACGTCAAATTAATCATAATATTCTCCAAATTTATCAGCTAATGACCCAACATGAGAATACTGAGATTTCTTAGTACTAGGGCCTTGTTTTGATATGGACAGGAAAATTCCAGGGCCTATAAGGACATGACGGTAAACACTCTATGCTTATCAAAATATAACGAGAATGAAAATGATGAATATGTCATAGAGACACAAACCCCATCAGGATGAAAAAATATCAGCTCAAGGCCGCCCATTTATATTCAATGATCGACGAGATAACCCTCACAACACTGGACAGGCTGCAGCTGTCCCCAAACCAACATTATACATGTTGTCCCTGAATACTCCAGCAACATATAAAAGTAATCTAAAAGTAAAAACAAAACAGTACATGCAGAGCCCAGGTAAAAGTAAAAGACTATCTAAATAAAAAGTGACAGAAGAAAAGTTTCAAAATTAAAAAAAAATAATTTGCAACCATTTCACCTGTTGAAATAGATGGCGCTTCAAGAGTCCGAAAAGCACGTGTACTAAGTTCTGTACAAAACAGCACCTAAAATCTGCCCATTGACAAATAGCATGAATATTCTATTAATGATAAAATTTATGTAACTAATGCCATGTGAGTGGTTTTCATATCCTGAAGAATTTTGGTCTATTTAATTTCATTGAAATTCTTTTCTGGACCAACTATATTCTATGTATCAAAATCTAATTTCCATGAATGACTTCAATGGTGTGGAAATCAATCACATATGTTTACACTTGCATTGAAAACTTAATTGATAAAAACGATTTCGCCGATGAAAACAGGGAATAATCAAAGAGGGCAAATACGTTTGAAAACATTCATAAACAACAAGAAATATCTTTGGTACTCCCGAAATCTAAGCAGTTTTTGCTACTTGCAGGACAACTCGCGTGAAGGTGATTTCCGGTAAAAAGACATGTTCATTATTAATATATACATCGTTCGTGATCGACCGAAAAATCTTAATTTTTATCCACTTAACACATGGAGTGTTTTTGTTGTGACCAAACATACAGCCAAGATTGTCTCGAATAACGACAGTAACAAAGAGAAACTAAGATTGATAATCTCTGGCTAGTAACAGTCAAGAAATCGTGCTTGCTTACAGAAATGACAATGACGTTTCCAAACGCATTATGTCATTCGAAAACACACACACATATATTTAATACATTCACGCACACACATTCTTCTTCCTAATACACTCGCTCGCGTGTATATTAACAATGACTTCTTTATGTTTATAACCACAGTTCATCACGCAAGGAAAAAATAGTTATCTGTAGGCCATTGTAGAAGAAGTACTGTCGCCGACTTATTTATTGCTTCTCTCAAGAATCTGGCACATAATTGTGCGTATACCATACCACCGAACTCTCATTAACTAATTGACCATTTTAGCATTAAAATACCACACTCCAATCAAAGTTCTATTAGAAGTTGTCGATACTTTCTTAGCTGCTTTGGTACTGATTTGTTTTTATTTTAACTGCTGCAAATATTTATAGACTGAGCACTTTTGTTCATTTTAGTTTTTTTCTTTACCTTATGTCTCCAACAGCAAAATTGAGGTAAACTATCTTAAATTTGGTATGCGACACTCGAAACAGATTGGCTACATATTAATTGTTTTTTTGCCCAATTCTTGTAATAAGTTATATCATATACAGTACTAACAACGTGTCGTCATTGCTATCAGTCTAAAAACCAGGTCATAGTGTGGTATATAAGTCGAATGATTGCTCTAGTCTTTGTACATGTGCAGAATCGATCGGAATAATGAAGTCTTGGTTTGCATTTGCTGTTCTGTTTGGTATGTGTGAGTAATTTGAGAAACCGGATTAATTCCAGAAAAAATTATATCGAATTGGAAATGTGTAAGGTTCAATGCAAAACAAATGATAAGAGTTAATTGACATCATGTTAATAGCAATGTATATCCTTTGAAAAGACCGAATTTATACGAAAAGAGATGCGAAATATGTATCATGCATTTTGTATTTTATTGCAAATCGGACTTCTGTATATCTACATACCTTGGTTGTAATAAGGATCAAGAGTAAAGACGAATATTTATGCATTGACTAAGCATATTGCACAGTAGGTAATCATCGGCAAGCTGGATTTTCAAATGCACGTAACCTCAAGCTGGTTTTACTCTGAGTGAACCAGTGTTTATTTCGATCTACATTTGAAACACAATTTGCAAAAAGTAATCGAGGAAACCAAATATCTAGCGGAAATCAAAAGAATGTAATCTAGGGACAAAGACCAGACATGGAAAAAAATTATACACATAAAAAAAAAGGAAGAAAGAGAAAAAAAAATCTAGTTTCCCGATCAACATTGTCACTTCTAAAATAAATAACAAGTGGAAAACACGACTATTCGTCGTTTAAGAGAAAGTCATTCCAAAATTCATTTTTTTCAGTTGTATTGTGTACTGTAACTGGTCTTACAGTGTAAGTACATTACAACGTTTTTATAATTATAAACTTAAGTATAGAGTATTGGTATATTCGGATATTTGTGACCATAATATTACACACATGGAGATGTTTTTCCTAACAGAGACAACTTTCAAAAACTATTAGTTTTTCAATCGACCTTCTAATATTTATTTTCGTATTAACTAATACTTAATTCATCATCTTATCAGTAAAAAACAATATATCATATTGCCGTATGCCCAGACAGCTAGAATGACATGGATTTTATGTTGCAAGTCATAATAAAACAGCTTTACAATATAGTAATATAAGGACTCATTACAATGAAAACAAAAATACCACAACCATGTGTAATACCAAAAAGGAAGCTCTATTTTCAACGATCCCGCCAGACAGGAAAAACCAACCAACCACTATTACGAGGAAACCGGTGTCCAAAACTCAATGCTCGGAAGACCGTCTTCTGTTTTTAAATATGGCAACAAAAGTAAAATAAATGTACAATACATAGAACATAAAACTTGACACTACGAAAGTCGATCAGGGAGATACTGACCAAATCCTTGAGTCTCATGACAAATGAAACGCGGGAAAATTTCATTGATCGAGTTTGTCGTTAGTTGTTTCTGTAATGTATCAAACAGGTCGAGGCCACTGGAATACTGACGTACAAAATAATGTCACACCTTCGAATTTTAATTCATTTGCATCATTCATAGTATAGCGTGACTTATTACCTCTTACATCTACTTAAACCTTAGTTACCCGACGGATGTTTGTTTTATTGTTTATTGTATTCGATAATACCTTTACTTAAATTGTGTTCCCCTTGACAGACGACAGACGACAGAATGTGGAGACGGAGATAAAACATGTAATTGTACGGACGGCTCTACCGGGCACTGTGACCACAACGGAGTATGCCACTGCCACCATAAGTAAGTATTCCTCTTGAGGACGTCAGTCACTGAAAAAAAAAATTCTAGCTAACGCTGTCATGGTCAACGCAAATGCAAATGTCTCATCTGGATTTATTGTTAAGCGTGAGCTGGTGTTCCTTCAAGCTGCGAAAACTATTTTTTCACCTCATCTTAGATGTGTACATATGTTATATGACGATTAAGAAAATTATAGACTCATACGTGTAACCTTATGTCCAATAATAGAATTGTTATCTATCTAAAAGCAGAGAAAACTTTGCTCATCTGAAATAAAGATGTATGTGTTGTAAATTGCTTTGTAAAAAGTGTAAAATTTAAAGCGTTATCAGACCTTTCCTGCTCATTGTAGTCGTGTTTGTTGATTAATTATTCATTCTGTATAAATCAACATTCGTAAAAGTAAAATTTGTACAATTACTTGAATAATAAACAAGATTTTGTTAAATGAATTGCATATGTTACTTAAATGTAAGATTTCAATAAAGTGCTGCATATTGCAAAAAATGATTAAAATTATGTTTATCTTTTCAGGCGTCAAACATGCAGCAACGGCCAGACCTGTACATGTGATGACGGAACTACCGGACACTGTGACCACGCTGGACAATGCCACTGTCATCATAAGTATGTACACTTTTTTAATTAGTGTTAATATATTTGTAGAAACAATAATTGTAATTTATCTATAGTTGAAACCGATGACGTCCGTTCGAAGTCATTGCTCGACAACATGTGTTCTTCCTTTCAGACGAGTAGATCTGTACTTGTTTTCCAGTCATTCGAAATAAGTTTTGACAATAATTGTGTTTAAGATGGCTTCTGTCTTGTTTGTCCTTCAACCATTATCACGAGTTTCTCTTTTGTAGACGTCAGACATGCAGCAACGGACAGACCTGTACCTGTGATGACGGAACAACAGGACACTGTGACCACGCTGGACAATGCCACTGTCATCATAAGTATGAATAAGTACCAATAAATACAAAATCTGTTTTTTTTTTCATTAAGAAAACAGTGAAAATTTATGAGAGCACATACATTGGATACTTTCAAGGTCATTATCAATATTGTTGTCTTCCTAGTCAATTTCCAAATTTGCTTGATTCGTTATTTACTTGTAAGGTTCTCTTTATTTAATCAGTTGCTGAGTTGATATGTAGTTGTAGTGAGGGTATGATTTCTCTTTCATAGTCGCATTTGTTCTCTTATAATTCAATTTTGTTTTGTTTTCTTTCAAGACGCCAAACATGCAGCAATGGCCAGACCTGTACCTGTGATGACGGAACAACAGGACACTGTGACCACGCTGGACAATGCCACTGTCATCATAAGTATGAATAAGTACCAATAAATGCAAAAACTGTTCCTTTTCTCTTTGGAAAACAGTAAAAATTACTTACAGGGCATACATTGGATACTTTCAAGGTCATTATCAATATTATTGTCCTCCTAGGCTATTTCCAAATTTGCTTGATTACGTCTATGTTTATTTACTTATTAAGCTTTCTTTATTTAGTCTATGGCATTTTAGTTGAAGTGAAAGTATGACATCTCTTTCATAGTTGCAGCGCTTTCTCTGTTCCTCTTCATAATGATGTTTAGGGGGTCAGCTTCATGCAGCCTGCCCTATGGTTTGAGGATTTCCTCGTCGTTTATTGAAGACCTATGAGTGGCCTTAGGCTGACATTTTCATTCCGGTGGGGTTTTTGTCTCTTTGACATATACACCATACCTATTCTTGTTATTTTTATCTTTCTAGACGTCAGACATGCAGCAACGGCCAGACCTGTACATGTGATGACGGAACTACCGGACACTGTGACCATGCTGGACAATGCCATTGCCATCATAAGTATGAATTAATCGTAAAACTGACCCCCTTTCATACAGAACTTACTAAAAATTTCGTTTTCTTTATTTAACCATTATCATTTTAAAAGGGATATGTTTTCTTTACCTCTTTATTGGCTGTGTAAATCAAATACATTTAATTAAAGGATTTTAGAATGATGTTTACTTCAATGAAATACTTTACGCGTCAAATATAACGTAAGCCCTAACAATAATGCCATTGGCCATTGAATGATTACATCATACTCGTGGGCTCCTAATGCAGGTGGTGATTTTTTACCATATTCCAATTGTTTTGCATCCCTTTCTGAAAAAAAAATGATTTCGCTAATTATAAGCGAAAATTACTTTATTTGCTTTAAGCACAATATTTTCTCAGTTCTTATTGTTCGTTAAGTGCAGCCAGTGTTTCTTGAATGAATTAAGTGATATATAACAAATGCCGGTATGGGGTTTCATATATTAATTCTTCTCACTGCACCGGACACTCCTTGTTTGCGATGAAACCATTATTTCTCTTTGAATAGAAACATTTCTGATTTTATTTAGTTGTCTCATACCATGTTTAAAAATCTGAGTTGTTTACGAGCTCGGTAATATAGATTGGTTGAGTCAGTAAAACCCATGTCTGTTTATTTGTTGTAAAGCGAAAACAAAGGGTGAAAACTTGCGTTAAAATTAATGATTTGTCTTCCTACTCTGTGCACGCGAATATGTAAATATACATATCGTTCAAAATGACATTACAACTTTTCATCATAATGTTATAACTGGTTGTCTTCGAAAGAAAATTGATGTTTGATGGTAGACTAGACGTCAAAGAGGACTATATTAATATTGTTATGAAAGGTTTGAGCCTAGTGTCGTTAATGTTGATTTCTGTATTGATGGTTTGGACGTTGACATCGATCAGAGACAAACATGTTCACTCATATATTGCCTTACTCTCCTAATGGAATCAATTAGCATATACTTATACAAACAAAACTTGAATGTTTATTACTTAAAAATGCCTTGATTTTTTTGTCAGACGACAGACCACAGAGTGTGGCGACGGAGATAAAACATGCAATTGTACCGACGGATCTACAGGACATTGTGACCACAACGGAGTATGTCATTGCCACCATAAGTAAGTAGAAGAAGGCCCAACAATATGATTAGAAGGTACTTCTCCTAACGATGACTATACCATAATTCAGTCTTACAACTAAACCCAAAACCTAGCATCAAAATGGTGTTGGGGCTTATCGGTATCATATGTTTTCAGAAGCTGTATGACCAGATAAACTGTCAAGTTAATTATAATTCTGCCTGTGACGCATACCAGATTGTATCATTCTTAACACTTGAACATTGTTAAATTTTAGTTTCATTGAATTATCTGAACACAACTAATTTTCCTCTTCGTACAAGTTTCAGCGGTGGATCCTTGGTATAGTCCCAATCCCGGAAACCTGGCCCCTTTGTGGGAAAATTCAGGCAAAAATTAGCACATAATAGCCTGAATCTTTCATTAATTCTGGATCCAACCCCCCTCCCTTTAAAAATGTCTGGATTGGTTGGCCCCTGTGTATGAGACTTTAAAGTTCAAAAACACACAAGAGAATACTAATTGCAATTTTTTCTATTTGATCATAAATGCAGAGGACATACTAGTTAAACAACACTTATTCATTAATGTTTGGTGTTTGAAAGTTATAAAAATATAGTGAATGTAATTATTATAGTGCTTCAATAGTAAAACTGAAATTTCCTTTAAAAATACATACATCTAAGTTCGGGGCAAAAATTAGAAAGCATGTCTTTCTTCCTCATAAACCAAAACTATTTTCCACACCTGATAAACTTTCAATATTTTTGATCATTTCTCAATTTCCTTTACAAATCACCATATTTCCCTTTTTGTAATAATATGAAGTATGTATAAAGCTTGACAGCGATATCACAAAATGCTAACCGTTAGAATACATTCACAGTAGAAATTATAATTGTCTTGACTGTTTAATTGGTCATAGGGTTTGTGTAATCAAATGATACTGATAAGCTTCAACATCATTTTGATATCACCAATAAATACAAAATCTGTTTCTTTCTATTAAGAAAACAGTGAAAATTTATGAGAGCAAATACATTGGATACTTTCAAGGTCATTATCAATATTGTTGTCTTCCTAGTCAATTTCCAAATTTGCTTGATTCGTTATTTACTTGTAAGATTCTCTTTATTTAATCAGTTGCTGAGTTGATATGTAGTTGTAGTGAGGGTATGATTTCTCTTTCATAGTCGCATTTGTTCTCATATAATTCAGTTTTGTTTTGTTTTCTTTCAAGACGCCAAACATGCAGCAATGGCCAGACCTGTACCTGTGATGACGGAACAACAGGACACTGTGACCACGCTGGACAATGCCACTGTCATCATAAGTATGAATAAGTACCAATAAATACAAAATCTGTTTTTTTTATTAAGAAAACAGTGAAAATTTATGAGAGCACATACATTGGATACTTTCAAGGTCATTATCAATATTGTTGTCTTCCTAGTCAATTTCCAAATTTGCTTGATTCGTTATTTACTTGTAAGGTTCTCTTTATTTAATCAGTTGCTGAGTTGATATGTAGTTGTAGTGAGGGTATGATTTCTCTTTCATAGTCGCATTTGTTCTCTTATAATTCAATTTTGTTTTGTTTTCTTTCAAGACGCCAAACATGCAGCAATGGCCAGACCTGTACCTGTGATGACGGAACAACAGGACACTGTGACCACGCTGGACAATGCCACTGTCATCATAAGTATGAATAAGTACCAATAAATGCAAAAACTGTTCCTTTTCTCTTTGGAAAACAGTAAAAATTACTTACAGGGCATACATTGGATACTTTCAAGGTCATTATCAATATTATTGTCCTCCTAGGCTATTTCCAAATTTGCTTGATTACGTCTATGTTTATTTACTTATTAAGCTTTCTTTATTTAGTCTATGGCATTTTAGTTGAAGTGAAAGTATGACATCTCTTTCATAGTTGCAGCGCTTTCTCTGTTCCTCTTCATAATGATGTTTAGGGGGTCAGCTTCATGCAGCCTGCCCTATGGTTTGAGGATTTCCTCGTCGTTTATTGAAGACCTATGAGTGGCCTTAGGCTGACATTTTCATTCCGGTGGGGTTTTTGTCTCTTTGACATATACACCATACCTATTCTTGTTATTTTTATCTTTCTAGACGTCAGACATGCAGCAACGGCCAGACCTGTACATGTGATGACGGAACTACCGGACACTGTGACCATGCTGGACAATGCCATTGCCATCATAAGTATGAATTAATCGTAAAACTGACCCCCTTTCATACAGAACTTACTAAAAATTTCGTTTTCTTTATTTAACCATTATCATTTTAAAAGGGATATGTTTTCTTTACCTCTTTATTGGCTGTGTAAATCAAATACATTTAATTAAAGGATTTTAGAATGATGTTTACTTCAATGAAATACTATACGCGTCAAATATAACGTAAGCCCTAACAATAATGCCATTGGCCATTGAATGATTACATCATACTCGTGGGCTCCTAATGCAGGTGGTGATTTCTTACCATATTCCAATTGTTTTGCATCCCTTTCTGAAAAAAAAATGATTTCGCTAATTATAAGCGAAAATTACTTTATTTGCATTAAGCACAATATGTTCGCAGTTCATATTGTTCGTTAAGTGCAGCCAGTGTTTCTTGAATGAATTAAGTGATATATAACAAATGCCGGTATGGGGTTTCATATATTAATTCTTCTCACTGCACCGGACACTCCTTGTTTGCGATGAAACCATAATTTCTCTTTGAATAGAAAAATTTCTGATTTTATTTAGTTGTCTCATACCATGTTTAAAAATCTGAGTTGTTTACGAGCTCGGTAATATAGATTGGTTGAGTCAGTAAAACCCTATGTCTGTTTATTTGTTGTAAAGCGAAAACACAGGATGAAAACTTGCGTTAAAATTAATGATTTGTCTTCCTACTCTGTGCACGCGAATATGTAAATATACATATCGTTCAAAATGACATCACAACTTTTCATCATAATGTTATAACTGGTTGTCTTCGAAAGAAAATTGATGTTTGATGGTAGACTAGACGTCAAAGAGGACTATATTAATATTGTTATGGAAGGTTTGAGCCTAGTGTCGTTAATGTTGATTTCTGTATTGATGGTTTGGATGTTGACATCGATCAGAGACAAACATGTTCACTCATATATTGCTTTACTCTCCTAATGGAATCAATTAGCATATACTTATACAAACAAAACTTGAATGTTTATTACTTAAAAATGCCTTGATTTTTTTGTCAGACGACAGACCACAGAGTGTGGCGACGGAGATAAAACATGCAATTGTACCGACGGATCTACAGGACATTGTGACCACAACGGAGTATGTCATTGCCACCATAAGTAAGTAGAAGAAGGCCCAACAATATGATTAGAAGGTACTTCTCCTAACGATGACTATACCATAATTCAGTCTTACAACTAAACCCAAAACCTAGCATCAAAATGGTGTTGGGGCTTATCGGTATCATATGTTTTCAGAAGCTGTATGACCAGATAAACTGTCAAGTTAATTATAATTCTGCCTGTGACGCATACCAGATTGTATCACTCTTAACACTTGAACATTGTTAAATTTTAGTTTCAATGAATTATCTGAACACAACTAATTTTCCTCTTCGTACAAGTTTCAGCGGTGGATCCTTGGTATAGTCCCAATCCCGGAAACCTGGCCCCTTTGTGGGAAAATTCAGGCAAAAATTAGCACATAATAGCCTGAATCTTTCATTAATTCTGGATCCAACCCCCCTCCCTTTAAAAATGTCTGGATTGGTTGGCCCCTGTGTATGAGACTTTAAAGTTCAAAAACACACAAGAGAATACTAATTGCAATTTTTTCTATTTGATCATAAATGCAGAGGACATACTAGTTAAACAACACTTATTCATTAATGTTTGGTGTTTGAAAGTTATAAAAATATAGTGAATGTAATTATTATAGTGCTTCAATAGTAAAACTGAAATTTCCTTTAAAAATACATACATCTAAGTTCGGGGCAAAAATTAGAAAGCATGTCTTTCTTCCTCATAAACCAAAACTATTTTCCACACCTGATAAACTTTCAATATTTTTGATCATTTCTCAATTTCCTTTACAAATCACCATATTTCCCTTTTTGTAATAATATGAAGTATGTATAAAGCTTGACAGCGATATCACAAAATGCTAACCGTTAGAATACATTCACAGTAGAAATTATAATTGTCTTGACTGTTTAATTGGTCATAGGGTTTGTGTAATCAAATGATACTGATAAGCTTCAACATCATTTTGATATCACCAATAAATACAAAATCTGTTTCTTTCTATTAAGAAAACAGTGAAAATTTATGAGAGCAAATACATTGGATACTTTCAAGGTCATTATCAATATTGTTGTCTTCCTAGTCAATTTCCAAATTTGCTTGATTCGTTATTTACTTGTAAGATTCTCTTTATTTAATCAGTTGCTGAGTTGATATGTAGTTGTAGTGAGGGTATGATTTCTCTTTCATAGTCGCATTTGTTCTCATATAATTCAGTTTTGTTTTGTTTTCTTTCAAGACGCCAAACATGCAGCAATGGCCAGACCTGTACCTGTGATGACGGAACAACAGGACACTGTGACCACGCTGGACAATGCCACTGTCATCATAAGTATGAATAAGTACCAATAAATACAAAATCTGTTTTTTTTATTAAGAAAACAGTGAAAATTTATGAGAGCACATACATTGGATACTTTCAAGGTCATTATCAATATTGTTGTCTTCCTAGTCAATTTCCAAATTTGCTTGATTCGTTATTTACTTGTAAGGTTCTCTTTATTTAATCAGTTGCTGAGTTGATATGTAGTTGTAGTGAGGGTATGATTTCTCTTTCATAGTCGCATTTGTTCTCTTATAATTCAATTTTGTTTTGTTTTCTTTCAAGACGCCAAACATGCAGCAATGGCCAGACCTGTACCTGTGATGACGGAACAACAGGACACTGTGACCACGCTGGACAATGCCACTGTCATCATAAGTATGAATAAGTACCAATAAATGCAAAAACTGTTCCTTTTCTCTTTGGAAAACAGTAAAAATTACTTACAGGGCATACATTGGATACTTTCAAGGTCATTATCAATATTATTGTCCTCCTAGGCTATTTCCAAATTTGCTTGATTACGTCTATGTTTATTTACTTATTAAGCTTTCTTTATTTAGTCTATGGCATTTTAGTTGAAGTGAAAGTATGACATCTCTTTCATAGTTGCAGCGCTTTCTCTGTTCCTCTTCATAATGATGTTTAGGGGGTCAGCTTCATGCAGCCTGCCCTATGGTTTGAGGATTTCCTCGTCGTTTATTGAAGACCTATGAGTGGCCTTAGGCTGACATTTTCATTCCGGTGGGGTTTTTGTCTCTTTGAAATATACAACATACCTATTCTTGTTATTTTTATCTTTCTAGACGTCAGACATGCAGCAACGGCCAGACCTGTACATGTGATGACGGAACTACCGGACACTGTGACCATGCTGGACAATGCCATTGCCATCATAAGTATGAATTAATCGTAAAACTGACCCCCTTTCATACAGAACTTACTAAAAATTTCGTTTTCTTTATTTAACCATTATCATTTTAAAAGGGATATGTTTTCTTTACCTCTTTATTGGCTGTGTAAATCAAATACATTTAATTAAAGGATTTTAGAATGATGTTTACTTCAATGAAATACTATACGCGTCAAATATAACGTAAGCCCTAACAATAATGCCATTGGCCATTGAATGATTACATCATACTCGTGGGCTCCTAATGCAGGTGGTGATTTCTTACCATATTCCAATTGTTTTGCATCCCTTTCTGAAAAAAAAAATGATTTCGCTAATTATAAGCGAAAATTACTTTATTTGCATTAAGCACAATATTTTCTCAGTTCATATTGTTCGTTAAGTGCAGCCAGTGTTTCTTGAATGAATTAAGTGATATATAACAAATGCCGGTATGGGGTTTCATATATTAATTCTTCTCACTGCACCGGACACTCCTTGTTTGCGATGAAACCATAATTTCTCTTTGAATAGAAAAATTTCTGATTTTATTTAGTTGTCTCATACCATGTTTAAAAATCTGAGTTGTTTACGAGCTCGGTAATATAGATTGGTTGAGTCAGTAAAACCCTATGTCTGTTTATTTGTTGTAAAGCGAAAACACAGGATGAAAACTTGCGTTAAAATTAATGATTTGTCTTCCTACTCTGTGCACGCGAATATGTAAATATACATATCGTTCAAAATGACATCACAACTTTTCATCATAATGTTATAACTGGTTGTCTTCGAAAGAAAATTGATGTTTGATGGTAGACTAGACGTCAAAGAGGACTATATTAATATTGTTATGGAAGGTTTGAGCCTAGTGTCGTTAATGTTGATTTCTGTATTGATGGTTTGGATGTTGACATCGATCAGAGACAAACATGTTCACTCATATATTGCTTTACTCTCCTAATGGAATCAATTAGCATATACTTATACAAACAAAACTTGAATGTTTATTACTTAAAAATGCCTTGATTTTTTTGTCAGACGACAGACCACAGAGTGTGGCGACGGAGATAAAACATGCAATTGTACCGACGGATCTACAGGACATTGTGACCACAACGGAGTATGTCATTGCCACCATAAGTAAGTAGAAGAAGGCCCAACAATATGATTAGAAGGTACTTCTCCTAACGATGACTATACCATAATTCAGTCTTACAACTAAACCCAAAACCTAGCATCAAAATGGTGTTGGGGCTTATCGGTATCATATGTTTTCAGAAGCTGTATGACCAGATAAACTGTCAAGTTAATTATAATTCTGCCTGTGACGCATACCAGATTGTATCACTCTTAACACTTGAACATTGTTAAATTTTAGTTTCAATGAATTATCTGAACACAACTAATTTTCCTCTTCGTACAAGTTTCAGCGGTGGATCCTTGGTATAGTCCCAATCCCGGAAACCTGGCCCCTTTGTGGGAAAATTCAGGCAAAAATTAGCACATAATAGCCTGAATCTTTCATTAATTCTGGATCCAACCCCCCTCCCTTTAAAAATGTCTGGATTGGTTGGCCCCTGTGTATGAGACTTTAAAGTTCAAAAACACACAAGAGAATACTAATTGCAATTTTTTCTATTTGATCATAAATGCAGAGGACATACTAGTTAAACAACACTTATTCATTAATGTTTGGTGTTTGAAAGTTATAAAAATATAGTGAATGTAATTATTATAGTGCTTCAATAGTAAAACTGAAATTTCCTTTAAAAATACATACATCTAAGTTCGGGGCAAAAATTAGAAAGCATGTCTTTCTTCCTCATAAACCAAAACTATTTTCCACACCTGATAAACTTTCAATATTTTTGATCATTTCTCAATTTCCTTTACAAATCACCATATTTCCCTTTTTGTAATAATATGAAGTATGTATAAAGCTTGACAGCGATATCACAAAATGCTAACCGTTAGAATACATTCACAGTAGAAATTATAATTGTCTTGACTGTTTAATTGGTCATAGGGTTTGTGTAATCAAATGATACTGATAAGCTTCAACATCATTTTGATATCACCAATAAATACAAAATCTGTTTCTTTCTATTAAGAAAACAGTGAAAATTTATGAGAGCAAATACATTGGATACTTTCAAGGTCATTATCAATATTGTTGTCTTCCTAGTCAATTTCCAAATTTGCTTGATTCGTTATTTACTTGTAAGATTCTCTTTATTTAATCAGTTGCTGAGTTGATATGTAGTTGTAGTGAGGGTATGATTTCTCTTTCATAGTCGCATTTGTTCTCATATAATTCAGTTTTGTTTTGTTTTCTTTCAAGACGCCAAACATGCAGCAATGGCCAGACCTGTACCTGTGATGACGGAACAACAGGACACTGTGACCACGCTGGACAATGCCACTGTCATCATAAGTATGAATAAGTACCAATAAATACAAAATCTGTTTTTTTTATTAAGAAAACAGTGAAAATTTATGAGAGCACATACATTGGATACTTTCAAGGTCATTATCAATATTGTTGTCTTCCTAGTCAATTTCCAAATTTGCTTGATTCGTTATTTACTTTTAAGGTTCTCTTTATTTAATCAGTTGCTGAGTTGATATGTAGTTGTAGTGAGGGTATGATTTCTCTTTCATAGTCGCATTTGTTCTCTTATAATTCAATTTTGTTTTGTTTTCTTTCAAGACGCCAAACATGCAGCAATGGCCAGACCTGTACCTGTGATGACGGAACAACAGGACACTGTGACCACGCTGGACAATGCCACTGTCATCATAAGTATGAATAAGTACCAATAAATGCAAAAACTGTTCCTTTTCTCTTTGGAAAACAGTAAAAATTACTTACAGGGCATACATTGGATACTTTCAAGGTCATTATCAATATTATTGTCCTCCTAGGCTATTTCCAAATTTGCTTGATTACGTCTATGTTTATTTACTTATTAAGCTTTCTTTATTTAGTCTATGGCATTTTAGTTGAAGTGAAAGTATGACATCTCTTTCATAGTTGCAGCACTTTCTCTGTTCCTCTTCATAATGATGTTTAGGGGGTCAGCTTCATGCAGCCTGCCCTATGGTTTGAGGATTTCCTCGTCGTTTATTGAAGACCTATGAGTGGCCTTAGGCTGACATTTTCATTCCGGTGGGGTTTTTGTCTCTTTGACATATACACCATACCTATTCTTGTTATTTTTATCTTTCTAGACGTCAGACATGCAGCAACGGCCAGACCTGTACATGTGATGACGGAACTACCGGACACTGTGACCATGCTGGACAATGCCATTGCCATCATAAGTATGAATTAATCGTAAAACTGACCCCCTTTCATACAGAACTTACTAAAAATTTCGTTTTCTTTATTTAACCATTATCATTTTAAAAGGGATATGTTTTCTTTACCTCTTTATTGGCTGTGTAAATCAAATACATTTAATTAAAGGATTTTAGAATGATGTTTACTTCAATGAAATACTTTACGCGTCAAATATAACGTAAGCCCTAACAATAATGCCATTGGCCATTGAATGATTACATCATACTCGTGGGCTCCTAATGCAGGTGGTGATTTCTTACCATATTCCAATTGTTTTGCATCCCTTTCTGAAAAAAAAATGATGTCGCTAATTATAAGCGAAAATTACTTTATTTATAGAAAATTGATGTTTGATGGTAGACTAGACGTCAAAGAGGACTATATTAATATTGTTATGAAAGGTTTGAGCCTAGTGTCGTTAATGTTGATTTCTGTATTGATGGTTTGGATGTTGACATCGATCAGAGACAAACATGTTCACTCATATATTGCCTTACTCTCCTAATGGAATCAATTAGCATATACTTATACAAACAAAACTTGAATGTTTATTACTTAAAAATGCCTTGATTTTTTTGTCAGACGACAGACCACAGAGTGTGGCGACGGAGATAAAACATGCAATTGTACCGACGGATCTACAGGACATTGTGACCACAACGGAGTATGTCATTGCCACCATAAGTAAGTAGAAGAAGGCCCAACAATATGATTAGAAGGTACTTCTCCTAACGATGACTATACCATAATTCAGTCTTACAACTAAACCCAAAACCTAGCATCAAAATGGTGTTGGGGCTTATCGGTATCATATGTTTTCAGAAGCTGTATGACCAGATAAACTGTCAAGTTAATTATAATTCTGCCTGTGACGCATACCAGATTGTATCATTCTTAACACTTGAACATTGTTAAATTTTAGTTTCATTGAATTATCTGAACACAACTAATTTTCCTCTTCGTACAAGTTTCAGCGGTGGATCCTTGGTATAGTCCCAATCCCGGAAACCTGGCCCCTTTGTGGGAAAATTCAGGCAAAAATTAGCACATAATAGCCTGAATCTTTCATTAATTCTGGATCCAACCCCCCTCCCTTTAAAAATGTCTGGATTGGTTGGCCCCTGTGTATGAGACTTTAAAGTTCAAAAACACACAAGAGAATACTAATTGCAATTTTTTCTATTTGATCATAAATGCAGAGGACATACTAGTTAAACAACACTTATTCATTAATGTTTGGTGTTTGAAAGTTATAAAAATATAGTGAATGTAATTATTATAGTGCTTCAATAGTAAAACTGAAATTTCCTTTAAAAATACATACATCTAAGTTCGGGGCAAAAATTAGAAAGCATGTCTTTCTTCCTCATAAACCAAAACTATTTTCCACACCTGATAAACTTTCAATATTTTTGATCATTTCTCAATTTCCTTTACAAATCACCATATTTCCCTTTTTGTAATAATATGAAGTATGTATAAAGCTTGACAGCGATATCACAAAATGCTAACCGTTAGAATACATTCACAGTAGAAATTATAATTGTCTTGACTGTTTAATTGGTCATAGGGTTTGTGTAATCAAATGATACTGATAAGCTTCAACATCATTTTGATATCACCAATAAATACAAAATCTGTTTCTTTCTATTAAGAAAACAGTGAAAATTTATGAGAGCAAATACATTGGATACTTTCAAGGTCATTATCAATATTGTTGTCTTCCTAGTCAATTTCCAAATTTGCTTGATTCGTTATTTACTTGTAAGATTCTCTTTATTTAATCAGTTGCTGAGTTGATATGTAGTTGTAGTGAGGGTATGATTTCTCTTTCATAGTCGCATTTGTTCTCATATAATTCAGTTTTGTTTTGTTTTCTTTCAAGACGCCAAACATGCAGCAATGGCCAGACCTGTACCTGTGATGACGGAACAACAGGACACTGTGACCACGCTGGACAATGCCACTGTCATCATAAGTATGAATAAGTACCAATAAATACAAAATCTGTTTTTTTTTATTAAGAAAACAGTGAAAATTTATGAGAGCACATACATTGGATACTTTCAAGGTCATTATCAATATTGTTGTCTTCCTAGTCAATTTCCAAATTTGCTTGATTCGTTATTTACTTGTAAGGTTCTCTTTATTTAATCAGTTGCTGAGTTGATATGTAGTTGTAGTGAGGGTATGATTTCTCTTTCATAGTCGCATTTGTTCTCTTATAATTCAATTTTGTTTTGTTTTCTTTCAAGACGCCAAACATGCAGCAATGGCCAGACCTGTACCTGTGATGACGGAACAACAGGACACTGTGACCACGCTGGACAATGCCACTGTCATCATAAGTATGAATAAGTACCAATAAATGCAAAAACTGTTCCTTTTCTCTTTGGAAAACAGTAAAAATTACTTACAGGGCATACATTGGATACTTTCAAGGTCATTATCAATATTATTGTCCTCCTAGGCTATTTCCAAATTTGCTTGATTACGTCTATGTTTATTTACTTATTAAGCTTTCTTTATTTAGTCTATGGCATTTTAGTTGAAGTGAAAGTATGACATCTCTTTCATAGTTGCAGCGCTTTCTCTGTTCCTCTTCATAATGATGTTTAGGGGGTCAGCTTCATGCAGCCTGCCCTATGGTTTGAGGATTTCCTCGTCGTTTATTGAAGACCTATGAGTGGCCTTAGGCTGACATTTTCATTCCGGTGGGGTTTTTGTCTCTTTGACATATACACCATACCTATTCTTGTTATTTTTATCTTTCTAGACGTCAGACATGCAGCAACGGCCAGACCTGTACATGTGATGACGGAACTACCGGACACTGTGACCATGCTGGACAATGCCATTGCCATCATAAGTATGAATTAATCGTAAAACTGACCCCCTTTCATACAGAACTTACTAAAAATTTCGTTTTCTTTATTTAACCATTATCATTTTAAAAGGGATATGTTTTCTTTACCTCTTTATTGGCTGTGTAAATCAAATACATTTAATTAAAGGATTTTAGAATGATGTTTACTTCAATGAAATACTTTACGCGTCAAATATAACGTAAGCCCTAACAATAATGCCATTGGCCATTGAATGATTACATCATACTCGTGGGCTCCTAATGCAGGTGGTGATTTCTTACCATATTCCAATTGTTTTGCATCCCTTTCTGAAAAAAAAAATGATTTCGCTAATTATAAGCGAAAATTACTTTATTTGCTTTAAGCACAATATTTTCTCAGTTCTTATTGTTCGTTAAGTGCAGCCAGTGTTTCTTGAATGAATTAAGTGATATATAACAAATGCCGGTATGGGGTTTCATATATTAATTCTTCTCACTGCACCGGACACTCCTTGTTTGCGATGAAACCATTATTTCTCTTTGAATAGAAACATTTCTGATTTTATTTAGTTGTCTCATACCATGTTTAAAAATCTGAGCTGTGTACGAGCTCGGTAATATAGATTGGTTGAGTCAGTAAAACCCATGTCTGTTTATTTGTTGTAAAGGGAAAACAAAGGGTGAAAACTTGCGTTAAAATTAATGATTTGTCTTCCTACTCTGTGCACGCGAATATGTAAATATACATATCGTTCAAAATGACATCACAACTTTTCATCATAATGTTATAACTGGTTGTCTTCGAAAGAAAATTGATGTTTGATGGTAGACTAGACGTCAAAGAGGACTATATTAATATTGTTATGAAAGGTTTGAGCCTAGTGTCGTTAATGTTGATTTCTGTATTGATGGTTTGGATGTTGACATCGATCAGAGACAAACATGTTCACTCATATATTGCCTTACTCTCCTAATGGAATCAATTAGCATATACTTATACAAACAAAACTTGAATGTTTATTACTTAAAAATGCCTTGATTTTTTTGTCAGACGACAGACCACAGAGTGTGGCGACGGAGATAAAACATGCAATTGTACCGACGGATCTACAGGACATTGTGACCACAACGGAGTATGTCATTGCCACCATAAGTAAGTAGAAGAAGGCCCAACAATATGATTAGAAGGTACTTCTCCTAACGATGACTATACCATAATTCAGTCTTACAACTAAACCCAAAACCTAGCATCAAAATGGTGTTGGGGCTTATCGGTATCATATGTTTTCAGAAGCTGTATGACCAGATAAACTGTCAAGTTAATTATAATTCTGCCTGTGACGCATACCAGATTGTATCACTCTTAACACTTGAACATTGTTAAATTTTAGTTTCAATGAATTATCTGAACACAACTAATTTTCCTCTTCGTACAAGTTTCAGCGGTGGATCCTTGGTATAGTCCCAATCCCGGAAACCTGGCCCCTTTGTGGGAAAATTCAGGCAAAAATTAGCACATAATAGCCTGAATCTTTCATTAATTCTGGATCCAACCCCCCTCCCTTTAAAAATGTCTGGATTGGTTGGCCCCTGTGTATGAGACTTTAAAGTTCAAAAACACACAAGAGAATACTAATTGCAATTTTTTCTATTTGATCATAAATGCAGAGGACATACTAGTTAAACAACACTTATTCATTAATGTTTGGTGTTTGAAAGTTATAAAAATATAGTGAATGTAATTATTATAGTGCTTCAATAGTAAAACTGAAATTTCCTTTAAAAATACATACATCTAAGTTCGGGGCAAAAATTAGAAAGCATGTCTTTCTTCCTCATAAACCAAAACTATTTTCCACACCTGATAAACTTTCAATATTTTTGATCATTTCTCAATTTCCTTTACAAATCACCATATTTCCCTTTTTGTAATAATATGAAGTATGTATAAAGCTTGACAGCGATATCACAAAATGCTAACCGTTAGAATACATTCACAGTAGAAATTATAATTGTCTTGACTGTTTAATTGGTCATAGGGTTTGTGTAATCAAATGATACTGATAAGCTTCAACATCATTTTGATATCACCAATAAATACAAAATCTGTTTCTTTCTATTAAGAAAACAGTGAAAATTTATGAGAGCAAATACATTGGATACTTTCAAGGTCATTATCAATATTGTTGTCTTCCTAGTCAATTTCCAAATTTGCTTGATTCGTTATTTACTTGTAAGATTCTCTTTATTTAATCAGTTGCTGAGTTGATATGTAGTTGTAGTGAGGGTATGATTTCTCTTTCATAGTCGCATTTGTTCTCATATAATTCAGTTTTGTTTTGTTTTCTTTCAAGACGCCAAACATGCAGCAATGGCCAGACCTGTACCTGTGATGACGGAACAACAGGACACTGTGACCACGCTGGACAATGCCACTGTCATCATAAGTATGAATAAGTACCAATAAATACAAAATCTGTTTTTTTTATTAAGAAAACAGTGAAAATTTATGAGAGCACATACATTGGATACTTTCAAGGTCATTATCAATATTGTTGTCTTCCTAGTCAATTTCCAAATTTGCTTGATTCGTTATTTACTTGTAAGGTTCTCTTTATTTAATCAGTTGCTGAGTTGATATGTAGTTGTAGTGAGGGTATGATTTCTCTTTCATAGTCGCATTTGTTCTCTTATAATTCAATTTTGTTTTGTTTTCTTTCAAGACGCCAAACATGCAGCAATGGCCAGACCTGTACCTGTGATGACGGAACAACAGGACACTGTGACCACGCTGGACAATGCCACTGTCATCATAAGTATGAATAAGTACCAATAAATGCAAAAACTGTTCCTTTTCTCTTTGGAAAACAGTAAAAATTACTTACAGGGCATACATTGGATACTTTCAAGGTCATTATCAATATTATTGTCCTCCTAGGCTATTTCCAAATTTGCTTGATTACGTCTATGTTTATTTACTTATTAAGCTTTCTTTATTTAGTCTATGGCATTTTAGTTGAAGTGAAAGTATGACATCTCTTTCATAGTTGCAGCGCTTTCTCTGTTCCTCTTCATAATGATGTTTAGGGGGTCAGCTTCATGCAGCCTGCCCTATGGTTTGAGGATTTCCTCGTCGTTTATTGAAGACCTATGAGTGGCCTTAGGCTGACATTTTCATTCCGGTGGGGTTTTTGTCTCTTTGACATATACACCATACCTATTCTTGTTATTTTTATCTTTCTAGACGTCAGACATGCAGCAACGGCCAGACCTGTACATGTGATGACGGAACTACCGGACACTGTGACCATGCTGGACAATGCCATTGCCATCATAAGTATGAATTAATCGTAAAACTGACCCCCTTTCATACAGAACTTACTAAAAATTTCGTTTTCTTTATTTAACCATTATCATTTTAAAAGGGATATGTTTTCTTTACCTCTTTATTGGCTGTGTAAATCAAATACATTTAATTAAAGGATTTTAGAATGATGTTTACTTCAATGAAATACTTTACGCGTCAAATATAACGTAAGCCCTAACAATAATGCCATTGGCCATTGAATGATTACATCATACTCGTGGGCTCCTAATGCAGGTGGTGATTTCTTACCATATTCCAATTGTTTTGCATCCCTTTCTGAAAAAAAAAAATGATTTCGCTAATTATAAGCGAAAATTACTTTATTTGCTTTAAGCACAATATTTTCTCAGTTCTTATTGTTCGTTAAGTGCAGCCAGTGTTTCTTGAATGAATTAAGTGATATATAACAAATGCCGGTATGGGGTTTCATATATTAATTCTTCTCACTGCACCGGACACTCCTTGTTTGCGATGAAACCATTATTTCTCTTTGAATAGAAACATTTCTGATTTTATTTAGTTGTCTCATACCATGTTTAAAAATCTGAGCTGTTTACGAGCTCGGTAATATAGATTGGTTGAGTCAGTAAAACCCATGTCTGTTTATTTGTTGTAAAGCGAAAACAAAGGGTGAAAACTTGCGTTAAAATTAATGATTTGTCTTCCTACTCTGTGCACGCGAATATGTAAATATACATATCGTTCAAAATGACATCACAACTTTTCATCATAATGTTATAACTGGTTGTCTTCGAAAGAAAATTGATGTTTGATGGTAGACTAGACGTCAAAGAGGACTATATTAATATTGTTATGAAAGGTTTGAGCCTAGTATCGTTAATGTTGATTTCTGTATTGATGGTTTGGATGTTGACATCGATCAGAGACAAACATGTTCACTCATATATTGCCTTACTCTCCTAATGGAATCAATTAGCATATACTTATACAAACAAAACTTGAATGTTTATTACTTAAAAATGCCTTGATTTTTTTGTCAGACGACAGACCACAGAGTGTGGCGACGGAGATAAAACATGCAATTGTACCGACGGATCTACAGGACATTGTGACCACAACGGAGTATGTCATTGCCACCATAAGTAAGTAGAAGAAGGCCCAACAATATGATTAGAAGGTACTTCTCCTAACGATGACTATACCATAATTCAGTCTTACAACTAAACCCAAAACCTAGCATCAAAATGGTGTTGGGGCTTATCGGTATCATATGTTTTCAGAAGCTGTATGACCAGATAAACTGTCAAGTTAATTATAATTCTGCCTGTGACGCATACCAGATTGTATCACTCTTAACACTTGAACATTGTTAAATTTTAGTTTCAATGAATTATCTGAACACAACTAATTTTCCTCTTCGTACAAGTTTCAGCGGTGGATCCTTGGTATAGTCCCAATCCCGGAAACCTGGCCCCTTTGTGGGAAAATTCAGGCAAAAATTAGCACATAATAGCCTGAATCTTTCATTAATTCTGGATCCAACCCCCCTCCCTTTAAAAATGTCTGGATTGGTTGGCCCCTGTGTATGAGACTTTAAAGTTCAAAAACACACAAGAGAATACTAATTGCAATTTTTTCTATTTGATCATAAATGCAGAGGACATACTAGTTAAACAACACTTATTCATTAATGTTTGGTGTTTGAAAGTTATAAAAATATAGTGAATGTAATTATTATAGTGCTTCAATAGTAAAACTGAAATTTCCTTTAAAAATACATACATCTAAGTTCGGGGCAAAAATTAGAAAGCATGTCTTTCTTCCTCATAAACCAAAACTATTTTCCACACCTGATAAACTTTCAATATTTTTGATCATTTCTCAATTTCCTTTACAAATCACCATATTTCCCTTTTTGTAATAATATGAAGTATGTATAAAGCTTGACAGCGATATCACAAAATGCTAACCGTTAGAATACATTCACAGTAGAAATTATAATTGTCTTGACTGTTTAATTGGTCATAGGGTTTGTGTAATCAAATGATACTGATAAGCTTCAACATCATTTTGATATCACCAATAAATACAAAATCTGTTTCTTTCTATTAAGAAAACAGTGAAAATTTATGAGAGCAAATACATTGGATACTTTCAAGGTCATTATCAATATTGTTGTCTTCCTAGTCAATTTCCAAATTTGCTTGATTCGTTATTTACTTGTAAGATTCTCTTTATTTAATCAGTTGCTGAGTTGATATGTAGTTGTAGTGAGGGTATGATTTCTCTTTCATAGTCGCATTTGTTCTCATATAATTCAGTTTTGTTTTGTTTTCTTTCAAGACGCCAAACATGCAGCAATGGCCAGACCTGTACCTGTGATGACGGAACAACAGGACACTGTGACCACGCTGGACAATGCCACTGTCATCATAAGTATGAATAAGTACCAATAAATACAAAATCTGTTTTTTTTATTAAGAAAACAGTGAAAATTTATGAGAGCACATACATTGGATACTTTCAAGGTCATTATCAATATTGTTGTCTTCCTAGTCAATTTCCAAATTTGCTTGATTCGTTATTTACTTGTAAGGTTCTCTTTATTTAATCAGTTGCTGAGTTGATATGTAGTTGTAGTGAGGGTATGATTTCTCTTTCATAGTCGCATTTGTTCTCTTATAATTCAATTTTGTTTTGTTTTCTTTCAAGACGCCAAACATGCAGCAATGGCCAGACCTGTACCTGTGATGACGGAACAACAGGACACTGTGACCACGCTGGACAATGCCACTGTCATCATAAGTATGAATAAGTACCAATAAATGCAAAAACTGTTCCTTTTCTCTTTGGAAAACAGTAAAAATTACTTACAGGGCATACATTGGATACTTTCAAGGTCATTATCAATATTATTGTCCTCCTAGGCTATTTCCAAATTTGCTTGATTACGTCTATGTTTATTTACTTATTAAGCTTTCTTTATTTAGTCTATGGCATTTTAGTTGAAGTGAAAGTATGACATCTCTTTCATAGTTGCAGCGCTTTCTCTGTTCCTCTTCATAATGATGTTTAGGGGGTCAGCTTCATGCAGCCTGCCCTATGGTTTGAGGATTTCCTCGTCGTTTATTGAAGACCTATGAGTGGCCTTAGGCTGACATTTTCATTCCGGTGGGGTTTTTGTCTCTTTGACATATACACCATACCTATTCTTGTTATTTTTATCTTTCTAGACGTCAGACATGCAGCAACGGCCAGACCTGTACATGTGATGACGGAACTACCGGACACTGTGACCATGCTGGACAATGCCATTGCCATCATAAGTATGAATTAATCGTAAAACTGACCCCCTTTCATACAGAACTTACTAAAAATTTCGTTTTCTTTATTTAACCATTATCATTTTAAAAGGGATATGTTTTCTTTACCTCTTTATTGGCTGTGTAAATCAAATACATTTAATTAAAGGATTTTAGAATGATGTTTACTTCAATGAAATACTTTACGCGTCAAATATAACGTAAGCCCTAACAATAATGCCATTGGCCATTGAATGATTACATCATACTCGTGGGCTCCTAATGCAGGTGGTGATTTCTTACCATATTCCAATTGTTTTGCATCCCTTTCTGAAAAAAAAATGATTTCGCTAATTATAAGCGAAAATTACTTTATTTGCTTTAAGCACAATATTTTCTCAGTTCTTATTGTTCGTTAAGTGCAGCCAGTGTTTCTTGAATGAATTAAGTGATATATAACAAATGCCGGTATGGGGTTTCATATATTAATTCTTCTCACTGCACCGGACACTCCTTGTTTGCGATGAAACCATTATTTCTCTTTGAATAGAAACATTTCTGATTTTATTTAGTTGTCTCATACCATGTTTAAAAATCTGAGCTGTTTACGAGCTCGGTAATATAGATTGGTTGAGTCAGTAAAACCCATGTCTGTTTATTTGTTGTAAAGCGAAAACAAAGGGTGAAAACTTGCGTTAAAATTAATGATTTGTCTTCCTACTCTGTGCACGCGAATATGTAAATATACATATCGTTCAAAATGACATCACAACTTTTCATCATAATGTTATAACTGGTTGTCTTCGAAAGAAAATTGATGTTTGATGGTAGACTAGACGTCAAAGAGGACTATATTAATATTGTTATGAAAGGTTTGAGCCTAGTGTCGTTAATGTTGATTTCTGTATTGATGGTTTGGATGTTGACATCGATCAGAGACAAACATGTTCACTCATATATTGCCTTACTCTCCTAATGGAATCAATTAGCATATACTTATACAAACAAAACTTGAATGTTTATTACTTAAAAATGCCTTGATTTTTTTGTCAGACGACAGACCACAGAGTGTGGCGACGGAGATAAAACATGCAATTGTACCGACGGATCTACAGGACATTGTGACCACAACGGAGTATGTCATTGCCACCATAAGTAAGTAGAAGAAGGCCCAACAATATGATTAGAAGGTACTTCTCCTAACGATGACTATACCATAATTCAGTCTTACAACTAAACCCAAAACCTAGCATCAAAATGGTGTTGGGGCTTATCGGTATCATATGTTTTCAGAAGCTGTATGACCAGATAAACTGTCAAGTTAATTATAATTCTGCCTGTGACGCATACCAGATTGTATCACTCTTAACACTTGAACATTGTTAAATTTTAGTTTCATTGAATTATCTGAACACAATTAATTTTCCTCTTCGTACAAGTTTCAGCGGTGGATCCTTGGTATAGTCCCAATCCCGGAAACCTGGCCCCTTTGTGGGAAAATTCAGGCAAAAATTAGCACATAATAGCCTGAATCTTTCATTAATTCTGGATCCAACCCCCTCCCTTTAAAAATGTCTGGATTGGTTGGCCCCTGTGTATGAGACTTTAAAGTTCAAAAACACACAAGAGAATACTAATTGCAATTTTTTCTATTTGATCATAAATGCAGAGGACATACTAGATAAACAACACTTATTCATTAATGTTTGGTGTTTGAAAGTTATAAAAATATAGTGAATGTAATTATTATAGTGCTTCAATAGTAAAACTGAAATTTCCTTTAAAAATACATACATCTAAGTTCGGGGCAAAAATTAGAAAGCATGTCTTTCTTCCTCATAAACCAAAACTATTTTCCACACCTGATAAACTTTCAATATTTTTGATCATTTCTCAATTTCCTTTACAAATCACCATATTTCCCTTTTTGTAATAATATGAAGTATGTATAAAGCTTGACAGCGATATCACAAAATGCTAACCGTTAGAATACATTCACAGTAGAAATTATAATTGTCTTGACTGTTTAATTGGTCATAGGGTTTGTGTAATCAAATGATACTGATAAGCTTCAACATCATTTTGATATCACCAATAAATACAAAATCTGTTTCTTTCTATTAAGAAAACAGTGAAAATTTATGAGAGCAAATACATTGGATACTTTCAAGGTCATTATCAATATTGTTGTCTTCCTAGTCAATTTCCAAATTTGCTTGATTCGTTATTTACTTGTAAGATTCTCTTTATTTAATCAGTTGCTGAGTTGATATGTAGTTGTAGTGAGGGTATGATTTCTCTTTCATAGTCGCATTTGTTCTCATATAATTCAGTTTTGTTTTGTTTTCTTTCAAGACGCCAAACATGCAGCAATGGCCAGACCTGTACCTGTGATGACGGAACAACAGGACACTGTGACCACGCTGGACAATGCCACTGTCATCATAAGTATGAATAAGTACCAATAAATACAAAATCTGTTTTTTTTATTAAGAAAACAGTGAAAATTTATGAGAGCACATACATTGGATACTTTCAAGGTCATTATCAATATTGTTGTCTTCCTAGTCAATTTCCAAATTTGCTTGATTCGTTATTTACTTGTAAGGTTCTCTTTATTTAATCAGTTGCTGAGTTGATATGTAGTTGTAGTGAGGGTATGATTTCTCTTTCATAGTCGCATTTGTTCTCTTATAATTCAATTTTGTTTTGTTTTCTTTCAAGACGCCAAACATGCAGCAATGGCCAGACCTGTACCTGTGATGACGGAACAACAGGACACTGTGACCACGCTGGACAATGCCACTGTCATCATAAGTATGAATAAGTACCAATAAATGCAAAAACTGTTCCTTTTCTCTTTGGAAAACAGTAAAAATTACTTACAGGGCATACATTGGATACTTTCAAGGTCATTATCAATATTATTGTCCTCCTAGGCTATTTCCAAATTTGCTTGATTACGTCTATGTTTATTTACTTATTAAGCTTTCTTTATTTAGTCTATGGCATTTTAGTTGAAGTGAAAGTATGACATCTCTTTCATAGTTGCAGCGCTTTCTCTGTTCCTCTTCATAATGATGTTTAGGGGGTCAGCTTCATGCAGCCTGCCCTATGGTTTGAGGATTTCCTCGTCGTTTATTGAAGACCTATGAGTGGCCTTAGGCTGACATTTTCATTCCGGTGGGGTTTTTGTCTCTTTGACATATACACCATACCTATTCTTGTTATTTTTATCTTTCTAGACGTCAGACATGCAGCAACGGCCAGACCTGTACATGTGATGACGGAACTACCGGACACTGTGACCATGCTGGACAATGCCATTGCCATCATAAGTATGAATTAATCGTAAAACTGACCCCCTTTCATACAGAACTTACTAAAAATTTCGTTTTCTTTATTTAACCATTATCATTTTAAAAGGGATATGTTTTCTTTACCTCTTTATTGGCTGTGTAAATCAAATACATTTAATTAAAGGATTTTAGAATGATGTTTACTTCAATGAAATACTTTACGCGTCAAATATAACGTAAGCCCTAACAATAATGCCATTGGCCATTGAATGATTACATCATACTCGTGGGCTCCTAATGCAGGTGGTGATTTCTTACCATATTCCAATTGTTTTGCATCCCTTTCTGAAAAAAAAATGATTTCGCTAATTATAAGCGAAAATTACTTTATTTGCTTTAAGCACAATATTTTCTCAGTTCTTATTGTTCGTTAAGTGCAGCCAGTGTTTCTTGAATGAATTAAGTGATATATAACAAATGCCGGTATGGGGTTTCATATATTAATTCTTCTCACTGCACCGGACACTCCTTGTTTGCGATGAAACCATTATTTCTCTTTGAATAGAAACATTTCTGATTTTATTTAGTTGTCTCATACCATGTTTAAAAATCTGAGCTGTTTACGAGCTCGGTAATATAGATTGGTTGAGTCAGTAAAACCCATGTCTGTTTATTTGTTGTAAAGCGAAAACAAAGGGTGAAAACTTGCGTTAAAATTAATGATTTGTCTTCCTACTCTGTGCACGCGAATATGTAAATATACATATCGTTCAAAATGACATCACAACTTTTCATCATAATGTTATAACTGGTTGTCTTCGAAAGAAAATTGATGTTTGATGGTAGACTAGACGTCAAAGAGGACTATATTAATATTGTTATGAAAGGTTTGAGCCTAGTGTCGTTAATGTTGATTTCTGTATTGATGGTTTGGATGTTGACATCGATCAGAGACAAACATGTTCACTCATATATTGCCTTACTCTCCTAATGGAATCAATTAGCATATACTTATACAAACAAAACTTGAATGTTTATTACTTAAAAATGCCTTGATTTTTTTGTCAGACGACAGACCACAGAGTGTGGCGACGGAGATAAAACATGCAATTGTACCGACGGATCTACAGGACATTGTGACCACAACGGAGTATGTCATTGCCACCATAAGTAAGTAGAAGAAGGCCCAACAATATGATTAGAAGGTACTTCTCCTAACGATGACTATACCATAATTCAGTCTTACAACTAAACCCAAAACCTAGCATCAAAATGGTGTTGGGGCTTATCGGTATCATATGTTTTCAGAAGCTGTATGACCAGATAAACTGTCAAGTTAATTATAATTCTGCCTGTGACGCATACCAGATTGTATCACTCTTAACACTTGAACATTGTTAAATTTTAGTTTCATTGAATTATCTGAACACAATTAATTTTCCTCTTCGTACAAGTTTCAGCGGTGGATCCTTGGTATAGTCCCAATCCCGGAAACCTGGCCCCTTTGTGGGAAAATTCAGGCAAAAATTAGCACATAATAGCCTGAATCTTTCATTAATTCTGGATCCAACCCCCTCCCTTTAAAAATGTCTGGATTGGTTGGCCCCTGTGTATGAGACTTTAAAGTTCAAAAACACACAAGAGAATACTAATTGCAATTTTTTCTATTTGATCATAAATGCAGAGGACATACTAGATAAACAACACTTATTCATTAATGTTTGGTGTTTGAAAGTTATAAAAATATAGTGAATGTAATTATTATAGTGCTTCAATAGTAAAACTGAAATTTCCTTTAAAAATACATACATCTAAGTTCGGGGCAAAAATTAGAAAGCATGTCTTTCTTCCTCATAAACCAAAACTATTTTCCACACCTGATAAACTTTCAATATTTTTGATCATTTCTCAATTTCCTTTACAAATCACCATATTTCCCTTTTTGTAATAATATGAAGTATGTATAAAGCTTGACAGCGATATCACAAAATGCTAACCGTTAGAATACATTCACAGTAGAAATTATAATTGTCTTGACTGTTTAATTGGTCATAGGGTTTGTGTAATCAAATGATACTGATAAGCTTCAACATCATTTTGATATCACCAATAAATACAAAATCTGTTTCTTTCTATTAAGAAAACAGTGAAAATTTATGAGAGCAAATACATTGGATACTTTCAAGGTCATTATCAATATTGTTGTCTTCCTAGTCAATTTCCAAATTTGCTTGATTCGTTATTTACTTGTAAGATTCTCTTTATTTAATCAGTTGCTGAGTTGATATGTAGTTGTAGTGAGGGTATGATTTCTCTTTCATAGTCGCATTTGTTCTCATATAATTCAGTTTTGTTTTGTTTTCTTTCAAGACGCCAAACATGCAGCAATGGCCAGACCTGTACCTGTGATGACGGAACAACAGGACACTGTGACCACGCTGGACAATGCCACTGTCATCATAAGTATGAATAAGTACCAATAAATACAAAATCTGTTTTTTTTATTAAGAAAACAGTGAAAATTTATGAGAGCACATACATTGGATACTTTCAAGGTCATTATCAATATTGTTGTCTTCCTAGTCAATTTCCAAATTTGCTTGATTCGTTATTTACTTGTAAGGTTCTCTTTATTTAATCAGTTGCTGAGTTGATATGTAGTTGTAGTGAGGGTATGATTTCTCTTTCATAGTCGCATTTGTTCTCTTATAATTCAATTTTGTTTTGTTTTCTTTCAAGACGCCAAACATGCAGCAATGGCCAGACCTGTACCTGTGATGACGGAACAACAGGACACTGTGACCACGCTGGACAATGCCACTGTCATCATAAGTATGAATAAGTACCAATAAATGCAAAAACTGTTCCTTTTCTCTTTGGAAAACAGTAAAAATTACTTACAGGGCATACATTGGATACTTTCAAGGTCATTATCAATATTATTGTCCTCCTAGGCTATTTCCAAATTTGCTTGATTACGTCTATGTTTATTTACTTATTAAGCTTTCTTTATTTAGTCTATGGCATTTTAGTTGAAGTGAAAGTATGACATCTCTTTCATAGTTGCAGCGCTTTCTCTGTTCCTCTTCATAATGATGTTTAGGGGGTCAGCTTCATGCAGCCTGCCCTATGGTTTGAGGATTTCCTCGTCGTTTATTGAAGACCTATGAGTGGCCTTAGGCTGACATTTTCATTCCGGTGGGGTTTTTGTCTCTTTGACATATACACCATACCTATTCTTGTTATTTTTATCTTTCTAGACGTCAGACATGCAGCAACGGCCAGACCTGTACATGTGATGACGGAACTACCGGACACTGTGACCATGCTGGACAATGCCATTGCCATCATAAGTATGAATTAATCGTAAAACTGACCCCCTTTCATACAGAACTTACTAAAAATTTCGTTTTCTTTATTTAACCATTATCATTTTAAAAGGGATATGTTTTCTTTACCTCTTTATTGGCTGTGTAAATCAAATACATTTAATTAAAGGATTTTAGAATGATGTTTACTTCAATGAAATACTTTACGCGTCAAATATAACGTAAGCCCTAACAATAATGCCATTGGCCATTGAATGATTACATCATACTCGTGGGCTCCTAATGCAGGTGGTGATTTCTTACCATATTCCAATTGTTTTGCATCCCTTTCTGAAAAAAAAAATGATTTCGCTAATTATAAGCGAAAATTACTTTATTTGCTTTAAGCACAATATTTTCTCAGTTCTTATTGTTCGTTAAGTGCAGCCAGTGTTTCTTGAATGAATTAAGTGATATATAACAAATGCCGGTATGGGGTTTCATATATTAATTCTTCTCACTGCACCGGACACTCCTTGTTTGCGATGAAACCATTATTTCTCTTTGAATAGAAACATTTCTGATTTTATTTAGTTGTCTCATACCATGTTTAAAAATCTGAGCTGTTTACGAGCTCGGTAATATAGATTGGTTGAGTCAGTAAAACCCATGTCTGTTTATTTGTTGTAAAGCGAAAACAAAGGGTGAAAACTTGCGTTAAAATTAATGATTTGTCTTCCTACTCTGTGCACGCGAATATATAAATATACATATCGTTCAAAATGACATCACAACTTTTCATCATAATGTTATAACTGGTTGTCTTCGAAAGAAAATTGATGTTTGATGGTAGACTAGACGTCAAAGAGGACTATATTAATATTGTTATGAAAGGTTTGAGCCTAGTGTCGTTAATGTTGATTTCTGTATTGATGGTTTGGATGTTGACATCGATCAGAGACAAACATGTTCACTCATATATTGCCTTACTCTCCTAATGGAATCAATTAGCATATACTTATACAAACAAAACTTGAATGTTTATTACTTAAAAATGCCTTGATTTTTTTGTCAGACGACAGACCACAGAGTGTGGCGACGGAGATAAAACATGCAATTGTACCGACGGATCTACAGGACATTGTGACCACAACGGAGTATGTCATTGCCACCATAAGTAAGTAGAAGAAGGCCCAACAATATGATTAGAAGGTACTTCTCCTAACGATGACTATACCATAATTCAGTCTTACAACTAAACCCAAAACCTAGCATCAAAATGGTGTTGGGGCTTATCGGTATCATATGTTTTCAGAAGCTGTATGACCAGATAAACTGTCAAGTTAATTATAATTCTGCCTGTGACGCATACCAGATTGTATCATTCTTAACACTTGAACATTGTTAAATTTTAGTTTCATTGAATTATCTGAACACAACTAATTTTCCTCTTCGTACAAGTTTCAGCGGTGGATCCTTGGTATAGTCCCAATCCCGGAAACCTGGCCCCTTTGTGGGAAAATTCAGGCAAAAATTAGCACATAATAGCCTGAATCTTTCATTAATTCTGGATCCAACCCCCCTCCCTTTAAAAATGTCTGGATTGGTTGGCCCCTGTGTATGAGACTTTAAAGTTCAAAAACACACAAGAGAATACTAATTGCAATTTTTTCTATTTGATCATAAATGCAGAGGACATACTAGTTAAACAACACTTATTCATTAATGTTTGGTGTTTGAAAGTTATAAAAATATAGTGAATGTAATTATTATAGTGCTTCAATAGTAAAACTGAAATTTCCTTTAAAAATACATACATCTAAGTTCGGGGCAAAAATTAGAAAGCATGTCTTTCTTCCTCATAAACCAAAACTATTTTCCACACCTGATAAACTTTCAATATTTTTGATCATTTCTCAATTTCCTTTACAAATCACCATATTTCCCTTTTTGTAATAATATGAAGTATGTATAAAGCTTGACAGCGATATCACAAAATGCTAACCGTTAGAATACATTCACAGTAGAAATTATAATTGTCTTGACTGTTTAATTGGTCATAGGGTTTGTGTAATCAAATGATACTGATAAGCTTCAACATCATTTTGATATCACCAATAAATACAAAATCTGTTTCTTTCTATTAAGAAAAGAGTGAAAATTTATGAGAGCAAATACATTGGATACTTTCAAGGTCATTATCAATATTGTTGTCTTCCTAGTCAATTTCCAAATTTGCTTGATTCGTTATTTACTTGTAAGATTCTCTTTATTTAATCAGTTGCTGAGTTGATATGTAGTTGTAGTGAGGGTATGATTTCTCTTTCATAGTCGCATTTGTTCTCATATAATTCAGTTTTGTTTTGTTTTCTTTCAAGACGCCAAACATGCAGCAATGGCCAGACCTGTACCTGTGATGACGGAACAACAGGACACTGTGACCACGCTGGACAATGCCACTGTCATCATAAGTATGAATAAGTACCAATAAATACAAAATCTGTTTTTTTTTATTAAGAAAACAGTGAAAATTTATGAGAGCACATACATTGGATACTTTCAAGGTCATTATCAATATTGTTGTCTTCCTAGTCAATTTCCAAATTTGCTTGATTCGTTATTTACTTGTAAGGTTCTCTTTATTTAATCAGTTGCTGAGTTGATATGTAGTTGTAGTGAGGGTATGATTTCTCTTTCATAGTCGCATTTGTTCTCTTATAATTCAATTTTGTTTTGTTTTCTTTCAAGACGCCAAACATGCAGCAATGGCCAGACCTGTACCTGTGATGACGGAACAACAGGACACTGTGACCACGCTGGACAATGCCACTGTCATCATAAGTATGAATAAGTACCAATAAATGCAAAAACTGTTCCTTTTCTCTTTGGAAAACAGTAAAAATTACTTACAGGGCATACATTGGATACTTTCAAGGTCATTATCAATATTATTGTCCTCCTAGGCTATTTCCAAATTTGCTTGATTACGTCTATGTTTATTTACTTATTAAGCTTTCTTTATTTAGTCTATGGCATTTTAGTTGAAGTGAAAGTATGACATCTCTTTCATAGTTGCAGCGCTTTCTCTGTTCCTCTTCATAATGATGTTTAGGGGGTCAGCTTCATGCAGCCTGCCCTATGGTTTGAGGATTTCCTCGTCGTTTATTGAAGACCTATGAGTGGCCTTAGGCTGACATTTTCATTCCGGTGGGGTTTTTGTCTCTTTGACATATACACCATACCTATTCTTGTTATTTTATCTTTCTAGACGTCAGACATGCAGCAACGGCCAGACCTGTACATGTGATGACGGAACTACCGGACACTGTGACCATGCTGGACAATGCCATTGCCATCATTAGTGAGTCAATAACTTACAATGTTGTAGATTAAACATTGTAACTTGCTTTATTTTTGTGGTGTTACCACTTCTTGTCTTAGTTTCATAAAAAAATTCTCAACTTGAAAATTTCCTGTTTTTCTCAAATCTTCAGTTTCAAGTGATCTGATTGGTCGAAATTTAAGTTGAGGAAGGATTTGAGGAAAATCTTAATTTTGAAATTGCTTCATGAAACCGCACTCAGGTATAAACTTTAACAATTTTCTTTTCTGCAACCAATTAAAATGTATAGAATCAGCTTTATTTTTTTACATGTTTCATTTAGCAGTTTATTCACACTTATAATATTCTTAGTTATATATTATAGCAACCAAGTAATTGCATCACTTTTGTTTATAGGAACAAAATTGGATAAACAAGTTTTCAGATTTGGTCTCTTATTAATTTGCTTTTGTCTATTAACCATCCAGTTAAGAAGTTTATTCACGGTGATTACTATATTTCCTCTCCACATTAACCAAAATGAGTTTATTATTAAGATTGCCTAAAGATAGCTATAACAACCTATTTTTATTTTGCAGAGAAACAAACCAGCAAACTTCAATGTATGCCGTGTGTGTTTTTGGGTAATAATGATAATAAAAAAATAAAAAATAATTGTCACAGTATTTGTCGAAACCTGGGGTATAAACTATATACTTTACTGCCATTTTGTAAGGTTTGTAATTTCTAAAATGTCGATCACGCCTGTAATTAATAAACACATAAAAACAACTGTTTTAATACGGTAAACAAACCGAATTATATTGGATACGTCTTTAACAAGATCAGGTTGAATTCGAATTGGTGTTTCGAATTTCATACAACGTGATAAGAGAATAGTTTCTGCACTTGATAACGGTTTCTGCGATAAATTTGTTATTTTCTGGTTTTCGTATTTGTCTGGGTTCTCTGTATCTGTCGTCTTTTCCGCGTTTTGAAAAATTGGCGACCGGCTTAAAATGATTGCTATTATAACCTGTATTGCTGTCAGACCTAGTGATTTGAGTCCTCGGTCGACCTTTTGGTCTTCTATTTCCGATACTTGTGAATAATCCAAAGGTTTCGTGACGTCCATGACGAGGCTGCCTTTGCAATGTATTCTCTTGAGTTGGAAGTTTTCCTCTTAAAGTGATCTTTTTAACAACTTCTGCATAAGTTGGATATTTCTTCTCTTTACTTTGTCGGATTGCAGATCTAGATTGCGCTTTTACTCTTGATTGGCTTCTGGGTTTGATTAATATTTTTGATATTTATCGGCGATTAGATTTCGGCTTTTTTTCGTAAGACTGGATATGCATTAAAACAATCGAGCAACTCGAACTCCAATAAAAACTGGAGCAAGGACCAGGTTGGTCGGTAGGGTTAACGTCCTCTGCTTTTCTATAAAAACTAGCCGATTTGCTCATAAAGTATAGCCCGAGGAAGGCAAACGTGGAAGGGAAAACTATGACACGTTGAACAAATCGGTTCTCACAGAGCAGACAGATACACCGTTAGAATTCACGAGCTAATGATGACGACCATAAAACATCTGTAGTGATGACTTCAATCATGTAGCAACATAACCATAAAATACAAGTCTATCACGGTACAAAAAGTTACGGCAAGCTCTGGCATTATGATATGAAAATTCCATACGCTGGTGCTGAAGGGATATTGCCACAGATGAAAGGAAAGTTGACAATACGGAAGGAAAGGTCAACACGTTTGTCATACAGTTTGGACAATAGTTTTCCTTTTTTATCGATTTCTAAGTGTAGATCAAGATATCAGGCTGACTTTATCTGCAGTATTCTTAAAAATAAAGTTAGAGTAGATGCAATGTATGAGAAATATTGCATTTTTGTTTGTTAGGTAGGCACATAGGAAGTGTTTCAAAAGTTAAATAAGTGAATTAACTGTTTTTTCATGCAGAAAAAAATGGGTTTATGACTGCATTACAGAATCTGAAATTATGTGAATTATAATATAGAAAGTTGTTTTTCAAATTGTCAAGATGAAAATAATTACTATTATTGTTACATAATTGTTAAGGTTGGTATTTAAAAAAAATAAGCTACAGTAGTTTGTTTTCCGTAAAATTAAAAGTATTATAACTATGGCCTGAATTTTGTTGATGTGATACGTTAGCTACAAGTAATCCCGAATCTTCATGATCAACAGACAGTGAATGTTCCAAACAGGATAGTACAAGACAATATGTATTGCTCCAGGAAAATTCTAGATCAACCCATGTGTAAATAAGGGTTGCAAGGTATGTGAAATAATTTCCACAGGTGAGTGGTTAACCTATAATAAAGTCACTGTGCCATCCTTTATTTTTACACATGATAAGACCAAAATTTTTTACTTCTCTAATTTCATTAGAGTAATACTTAAAGTCATAGTTTAACCCAAACACCCGTGATCAAATTAAATATTTGACACACGATAGTACAATATGACGAGCGTAAAAGGAGGTTTGGAGGCAAATATATAAACCATATTTTGACCTGGGCTGACATGGACCATTTTTGGCCCATAATTATCTGAATGGTTCAAATTACCACCTGTTGAATTAATCATAGCCTTTTTAGGTATGGTACCTCCTGTTTCAGTTTCCAAGGCATGAAAAAAAAGATTTACTCGTGCACGGAACATGTTCGCACACTCGTTAAATCATAGTTCGGTTATTCACGATAACCAATTGATTATCCTTTTAGTATTTCCTTTGTTTAAATCATTTATCAATATTTACCTTTTAATTGTGTTTAGTAACTGAAGATCGAGACTGACCATTTTATATTTCATTAAATAGTGGTGTACCACTTCAATTTTTTCCTTTTGTCTTGCTTTCTGCTACTTGTTTACCAAAAAAATTAAGAATATACAGTTGAAAAGTTTTGAATAACTTTTAGTAACAGTTTATTTGCAAAATCCTCTATTGCATGATGTTGATATAACCCACTGTGTTGAATATACAGCATTTTGTCTTATCTGTAAATTATTTTATTGTGGCTTGATCCAGTGTGTGTGAAGGAATAATGGTAATGAGTTACATACTTAAAGCTTTCATAATTATTTTGATGTTGCTTCAGGAAAACAAGCTTTTTCCCATTTATCCTAAAATACCTGGTAAATGGTATGTCTTTGTAAATTTCGATTTATTTAAAATATTGTCCATCGACAATTTTCAAAAGTCGTGTTTATCACAGCTTTGAAATTATGTAATATTACATGGATTACTTTTCTGCTTTAAAATGATATAAATTATTTTGCTTAGTATGTTTGTTTGTTTGTTTGTTGGGGTTTAACGTCCGAGCAGCAATATTTCAGCAATATTCAGACAATGAACATGAAATGGATGATAAAATGAACATGAAATGATAAAAAAGGATGGGTCACAAGGACAACAGGGTCAACAAATTTTGATTGTCACTAGAAAAAGGGGGGATGGGTAAGGTCGGGCAATTTAGCCTCCTGTGGCGGAGCGCAAAGGTTCCTACTCCTATCGAATATCACAGCAGGGTTCTTTAACGTGCGAGAAACGTGGCATCTTTCCCAACACGGTGCACCACTATGGTTTGCGGTCAAGTTTTCCGTATTATTGCCTGACAACCCCAGCATGTAACATGCCAGGGGTACCCCATTCCACCACCTGGGGCACACATCCCAGTTGCTCTGTGGGCAGAGCGCCTAACCCCCGGCTAGGTTTCTGAGCACTATTTAGTCGCCTTTTACGACAAGCTTAGCGCTGCTGCAGGCCTATTCTTTTGACACCCGGACCTGCACGGGGCTTTTTTGCTTAGTATGGCATTACATTATGCCAAGGTAGTAAATTTCTTTTATTCATGTGTGGAAATATCTGAAGTAATCATATGTAATCATGATGTTATATTGATTACTTTGGTAAAAGTAATTATATGTAATCTATTTTATTTGAAATAATGAGAAAGGGTTGTCAAGGAAACCAGGATTCTAGTGGAAATCAAAAGAATGGAATCCAGGGACCAAGACCAAAAATGAGAAGCCATGATGTAATCGATTAAGTTTTTAACTTTACGTAATCATGATGTAATCGATAACATTTGAAAGTAATCAGGCCCAACCCTGCTGCAATTTGATGTATTGTGTCATTTTGAAGAAAGTTAATGTCAGGTTTAAACTCTACGAAAAAAAAACATCAATATTCCTCTGATGAATCTGTCGAAAGGAGCGGCAAAGGGACATCCTGATTTTTGTCCGTTTTGTCTGTGACAAAATTGGAAGTTATTTCTATCTCTATAGCTTTATCTCCACCCCAAGGCTGTAATTCTCCACTACCAAATATTGCAAAGATAACTGCTCCTAACACATAAAAGCCTGTGCTGACGTAAAATACACTTCTCCATTCTTCTGATGTTCCCTAAAATATAGTGCTTCGAATCTTAGATATAAGGGCTTGGTTACTGTAAACGATTTTTACTGAAAGAACGAATTATCGCTTAAGTTATTGAAAAAAAAACGTATTGGAAGTTTCCTGTTAATTTATAGTGCATTGTTTTGTCCAGACTTTTCGTCTTTTACCACACTTTCGAAATACCTTCTAGCACTAAGTCTTTGGTGTAATGTATTAACATAAGCCAACAGTGTGAGAGGTGGGCAGAGTTTGTCATGCATGCTTCATGTGCATTTATGTCCGTATGATGTATCTTTAGTAATTTGGATGTGATAACCAAAATAATGCGTATAGTTCCCAGGTCATGAAATAACACCAATACAATACAATACCACATTGGCGACAAGGATGGTGATTTTCTCTATAAATACAAATAGACGAAGATGATAAATTCCGATAGAACCTAGTGAACTATCTTCATATTAAATAAAAGAGAGACAACTATAGCGGTAAGTCTCGACGGTTTAAAAAAGTAAAGCTTCAATTCGAAAATGTGTTGTATGTGACGTCGAGTATAGTGATAGTATTAAATTCTGATTTCACATAAAAAAAACAATGGCTGTACATTTGGACTTGCGTGCACCAGAACCGTTCAAAGTTATTGGTGAAACAAATCTTGCAAAATCCTGGAAACAATATTTAAAACGGTTCGAGTGTTACGTTAAAGCAACCGGAGTGCCTAAAGATGAACAGAAAAGAGCTATGCTACTCCATATATCTGGACATGAAGAACAAGACATTTTCGAAACATTTACCGATCCAGGAACTAAGTATGATGAGCTGTTACGACGATAAACAATTAATTGAACCAAAGAAACATATACAATTTGAGAGACATATGTGCAGGTAAGCTGAGCAACAATACAGAGAAACAATAGATGATTTTATTGTGAGAATTTCAAAACTCTGTATTGCTTGAGACTTTAAGCAAGACCAACGTGAAAATATAATGCGAGACCAAATTGTTAATAGGTGTAAATCAACCGAATTAAGGGGAAGCTATTAGCAGCGCAAGATCTAAGGTTAGAAAAAGTTCAGAGACATGATAGGACATTTGAATTAGCTGTAACACACTCCCTAAGATGGAAAATACCAACAACCCCGAGCCTTGTATAGAAGATCAAGAAACGAATCCAGCATAAACCAAGTCAGACAAAAGCCAAGGCAATTCAAACCTCAAGGTGCTCCGAAATCTTATGCGGAAAACAACGTGAACAGTTGTCACGCGCCACCGCTCAATGTTACAGATGTGGAAATACGGGACATTACGGAAGAGACTGCAGAATATCTCGAAATATTACATGTCGTAAATGCGGGAAAGACGTATATTTTGCAGAAATGTGCAAAAGAAAAATCAACAAAAAATCGGTTCATGCGATTGAGGACGAAGAATTAGAAATATCCACATTGAATGGAAAAGACAATGCTGTCGTTCTGTTCTATTAAAGGTAAAGTTTTCGATTTTCTCATTGATTCAGGGACGCCTATCAACGTAATGGACGGAAAAAAAAACATTTGAGAAGTTAAATGTGTCAAAATCTAAAATCTAGAAATTCAGAAACGTGCAGTCAATGTAATTCCGTACGGTAGGAAAACACCTTTAGAAATATTTGGCAAGATTAAATAGAGCATGACTATCAAAGATAACAAGCACGATATAGAATTTCACATAACTAACGGAGAAAAAGGCCGTTAATTGGCTATAGATAGTGTAAAGAACCTGTCTAACTCCAACACGATAAACAGTTCGTAGGTCTTGGTAAACTCAAAAACTTTTATCAAGCAATATTTCAGCTGCACATATACAAATCAAGAAAAACTGTTGCTCAACCAGTACGACAATTCCGTTAAAAAAATGACAATAAAAGAACTTGAAAATTCCGACGTAATGGAAGAGAAAGTGGTCCGACAACATAAGTTTTCGGCTTGGTAGTAGTGCCTAAGATAAACAATGAAGTTCGTCTGTGCGTAGACACGCGACAAGCAAACGCAGCTGTTCAGAGAGAACGTTTTCTGATTCCAAATATAGATGATGCTCTGCAATAAATGAATGGATCTGCAATATCTGCGATACATTCTCGGCTAATCTAAACCAATCTTTTCCTCGGATAGAATTAGAAGAAGATTTGCGTTAAATAAAGCTGCAGAGAAACACTATGCCGATAAGACAAAAGCAAAGAACTATCAGAAATTTCTCGAAGGACTAAATGTAATTCTTACAAAGTAAGGTGGAGATAAACTTTCGGCAAAGTTTGAAAATAAAGTGTACAAAGTTGTAATGAAAGTGGAACAAATGTTGGAGGTCAGATAACGGTCAAATTTTCGATTCAAGCGTCTCACATATCAGACCGTATTATAGACAATTTACATGATTGTGATTGATTGATTATTGGGGTTTAAGGCCCGAGCAGCAATATTTAGCTATATTCAGGCGATGAACATGAAATGGATGATAAAAATAAAAATGGACATGAAATGATGATCAAAATGAAAAAAGGGATGGGACACAAGTATAATAGGGTCAACAAATATTGATTGCCACCAGAAAAAGGGAGGGATGGGTAGGGTCTAGCAATTTAGCCTTATGTGGCGGAGCGCAAAGGTTCCTACTCCTATCGAATACAACAGCAGGGTTCTTAAACGTGAGAGGAACGTTGCATCTTTCCCAACACGGTGCACTACTATGGTTTGCGGTTAGGTTTTCCGTATTATAGCCTGACAACTCCAGCATGTAATACGCCAAGGATACCCCATTTCACCACCTGAGGCACACAACCCAGTTGCTCTGTGGGCAGAGCGCCTAGTCCCCTGCTATGTTTCTGAGCACTATTAAGTCGCCTTTTACGACAAGCTTAGCGCTGCTGTAGGCTCATTCTTTTGACACCCGGACCTGCACCGGGCTTGACAAATGTTTAGTATTAGTCTTGTTGTGTGTAAGGGGAAGAGTGATAGATTTATAGACTCATTTGGATAATTAAAAATCCTTTCACTGGAATGATATGGTTACAGTTCATGGTCGATATTGACAGTTAAATCAATTATTTTGTTAAGTAAAGTATTAATTCAAAAACAAGGGAGATATGCAATGCATTAAGTTAAGCCAATAGTGTGAAAAATGGACAGAGTTTGTCTTGCATGCCACAAGTGCATTTATGTCTATGTCTGAATGTTGTATCTTTAATCATAAATTAGATTTCATAGCCAAAACAATTCGTGTAGTTCCCAGGCCATAAAATAACACCAATACGATATTACATTTGGTACGGATTATATTGTGTTATCAAATTTCTTATTTTCGAATATCACAATCCAGTATATTTAGAAAATATTTGTCACTAATTTATAATTGATGAACTTACATTTGGGGTCAATGCACCTGCTACTATAGGTGATATCATACCAGGTAATGTTGCTGCAGTGTTTGTTATACCGATCAATATTCCAGCATATCTATAAAGAATATTTAATGCTCTTTGTTATAAACTAATATCGATAAATATAATACTTTTACACACATTATGATTATGAATAAAATCATGTTATATCATTAATGTCGCCACTTTGACAGTTGTTCAATTATCGTTTTTTTGCGTTAAAAACAAAATGTTGAATTAAAGTTCCAGTTGGGTTGATTCAAAAAAGATTAATTTCTTTATCTTTAAAAAACATACTTATTTACGTACTTGGGAGCTAAATCTACGTGATTTGATCCATATCCAGCGGCACTTATTCCAGTACACATCACAGCTATACAGAGAAACGCTACAGCCAACTCGCGCATCGTACAAGGTACAAATCCGGTTGCAACAAGGAAAATAGAACTACCCATATAGGCTGAAGTGAAACAAAGTATTGACGTTAGGAACTTGATCTAGAATACCATAGGAAAGAACAAAAAAGATATGGAAGTATCTATAAATGTACTATCTGTTGCATTTGTATTGTTAATATGTTTTGACGATTTTTGTTCTTGTTTTCTAAAGTGAAGTCAGTTGTTGTTTATTCAGTTGTTTACACTTTGTACGTAGATCGTCGTCGCTGCTTCCTTTTTTTCACGTTTTGGCAATGTATTTAGATTTTGATATTTTTTTTGCCTGTGAGGACATAAAAATTTTATTTTTAAGTTTAATTCTTCATAAAACAAATCAATAAATGCGTCTAGAGGTTATAGACCCTTTTGTGGTAATTGGTGAGCATGGTCAATAGACACTTCCGCGAGGTAGGGGTTGGGTCGAACAAAAGAATTTTCATCGCGGAAGTGTATATTGAGCATGCTCTACGCATGCTCATCGCCTACACCAACGTAAGCAAAAAAGGGTCTATTGTACAACGTCAATATTTACTTGCCAATACTTTGTAATATTTTTCTAGTAAGAGTAGTCGTTAAGATAGATTTCCTCCTCAAGATATCAGCAAGCTTAGCCATTGCTAAAGCTGTAATAGTATTGCAAATGTAAGGCAAGGCAGACAAAGCCCCATTCTACAATACAATTCAATATATTTAGAAAATCATTTTTGTTGTTGGAATTGTAGATTATGATTTACCTTTTTCTTGTTTAAAATGATAAAATCTTTATACTGATCTTAATGAATGTCTTACAATATTCATCTTAACTTGGTTTGGAAAAGGTTTGATATCATAGTTCAATGAGTAGCTGTTAAACAGGGGTATATAAGTTTCACCAATTAGTTGTTTTAGGAACTTATTGCAACTCAAAAGTTCGAAATTGAATCCGCCTTTGCGGTCACAGCTGATATACATACGCTTTTGATATCGAACTTCAAAACTTCTTTCATGAAGGTTGGAAGGTTGGTCATCAATGTGTAGTCAGCCCAGTTTCCACAGAAGTGACAAGCTAACAGGGCCCATAGAGGTACAGATTTCATCATACTAATCCATGGGACTTTACGAATCTGTTGTAAGATATATTCCAGACAATTTTGGATGTGTATACGTATTTGCATAGTACCACGGGGGTACATGGAAGGCTTTTTATCCTTATCATCATACCGCAATAGATTCGCTTCGCTTGAGGAAGTACTAAGTACTCTGATTTCCTTGAACACTATTAATATTTACGTAACATACTCCTGAATTATTGGTAGGAATCAATGCCTCAAAAAAGGTCTTTTACAAAATTCTTTATAGATATCAGTCCTTGGTTGAAAAATACTCAGTTTGTTCTAAAATAATGAATAATGATTGTTTTTCTGTAAATTGCTCTTTGTGCGAACGCTATTTAATCACCACTGTTATATTTACGCCGCAATGGAAGAGGGAAGTTTAGCGCGCTGTAAAAACTGGATTTAACCCACTAATTCCTTTGAAATGACTGTACCAAGTCAGGACCATTGCGGTACCAGCGGTGGTGTAATATCAATTTTTCCAGATTTTTTTGGACTTGCTTATTAGTGTTCGGTAATTTTGTTGTTACCCGTATTAAGTATACTTTTTTAGAATTCTTTTTTGAAGTAGGAAAAACATAACTTTCATTTCGTTTTCATTTTTGTTTTTGGAAAATATTGAAATATGGAACTTAACTGCTACACATTCATCATTATAGATAAAATACATTTTATTAATCAAATGAAGATTTTCCTCATAGTAGTTTGCCAATGCCCATTTGCTTAGATAGTACCATGTAAGTTAAACATATAACCTTTTTTTCTGTATCCACATCAGTGTTGTTTTCTATATATATTCTTTCAGCTTCAGTTATTCTCGGGTGTTGTGCAGGAGTATCTCTGACTTGTACAAACCACAGTACAACCCACAAACAGCATAAACCACCTTAAGAACCACAAAAATAAAACAGAGAAATCATATTGTTGCTTGTACAAAGTAATTTCTGATTGATTGATTATTGATAGGTCAGCAAGTAAAGGGGCACAATTTGTTCCCATTGGAATGCCGACCGTTTATTGAAAAACACGTTCACCACACTGGACAAATATGTTGTCGATTAAAAATTTCAGCATTTTGTAAACATCTTTCTCTGTATATTTGGAAGATGATTTGGAATTATTTCTTACAAAGTATGAGGAATCTCTACCAAGAACTATATATTTGTATCTAGATGTACCATCTTTTTTGGAAAAACAACGATGTATGTTTTTAAGTCGGGATTTTAACTGAGTATGGGGAATAGAAGTATACAGTGTTGAAAAATCATAGGTTTTCATGCTATTATATTCAGGTAATAGTCTTGAACTGATTGTCTCCAAAAGATCTTTCGAATTTTTCAGGATCCACATTGAATTAATACCACTACGGGAGTAACAAGTGTGGTGGTAGGACTGTAGACCCCCTTTGACAGTTGTGAGTATAGAAGTTAAAAGTTTTGAAAGAGGTTTGGTGGTACATTTTGCAGATCCAGCTATGAAACTTGTTTGTATGGATTCTTGTGAAGTTTAGGAACCCAGTACATAGACGGTAAATCACAATCATCGTCCCTGGTAGAGAGACCAAAAGACGATGGCACAGATTTATGGTTTTCCACAATCTCTTCTTTGGAGAGAGTGGTAGCAGTGTAGATTCTATCACTGCTATTATTTTCTACGTCTACCTCTGACAATAAACATTGGATATAAAACGTTTTGCAGACAAAAACAATGTTGTTTTGGGCTTTGTCTGCTGGTACGACAACATACTTGTTATGTATAGTAGACAATGTTTTTGCTACATCGGGGTCTTTGAAAACTGATGTAGCCTTGGCACTCATTGACCTACTTAAAACCTTCATTCGTTTCAAAATTAAAGACCTCACGGCCTTTAACCACTCTGACAGAGAATCAATGTCTTCTTGTTCTCGTTTTATCCATTTTCTTGCATAGTCCTCGACGGCATCCATAAGAACTTTAAAGTTATAATTCCAATTTATGGAGCGTGGTTCACGGTACTTGGGACCTTTGGAAAGGATATTACGCAGAGATTCGTTTTTGATAATGGTTAAATCTCCCGTAACGACGTGACCAGAAGAACCATATTTGAATGGAGAGGTTTTGCAACAACAGTCAGGTGGTTTAGCCTTGAAGTCCTCAATCTCGAGCTTCTGCAATAGCCTTTTATAATTGAAAATTTTGGATGCGATGGGTGAAGTATAGAAATATGAAATAATTGAAATGGATTTGTCTTTGAAATATAGAGGAATTTTGTTGGTAACTTTTTTGTGATGGAGGATGTTAGCCAAATTAATTGCATCTATACCTTTGTTGACAAACGGTAGTGGAAGAAATGATCGTTTTTCTTCATCTTGACTTTTCACACAAACTGGTTTAAAGAGTCTGTGGAAACCAATATCCAAAAAATGATGGCAACAAGTCTGTATAATGATGACGTGGGGTCAGAAACAGGAGTGTCAAGACTTGTTTTGTAAAGGGAGTGTAGTAGAGTGAGAGGTATAGAATAACGTTTGGTTCTAATGTGATGAAGTCCAAGAGGTTTTTGTATGAAAGGAAGGAGACCATCTATGGAGACATCATGTAACTTAGGTGACGTATAGTGGCGATGGCCATGACTCCTTTCCCGTCTTGGATTTTTGTCAAATAAATTCATCACATTTATGTTATTGTTATATTGGCTTGAAAGGTTTCCTATACTTTTGATGTTGTCATTGCATCCGTAAGGTATTGCAGTACCTAGTCTGCCTATCCAGTACTCCTCTCTTTCCCTACGATAGTTTTTACTTAGAACGGGACTGTTCGTAGGATGGTAATTTTTTTCCTAAAATACGAACTTTCATGCAGAGGATTGAATGATCTTGTTGATTAAAGTATTGATAAATTGTCGGAAATTTGGTGGTGTTAATTCCCGAACGATGACCGCACATTCTTTTATTTAATCGTTCTTGCGTTTCTCCGACATATATTAAACCACATAAGTTGCATTCTAATCCATAATTTAAGTTTGTTGATTTGCAACTTAAGTCATCGTGACTTCTTGTATGGAAGGTTTTGTTTGTAAGGGAACTGGAGAAGTAAGGGTCGGTTATAAGAATGTTGCATGTTTTGCAATTTTTAATACCACATTTTGATATGGTGCAATGCGGTTCGTCATCGTTGAAGTCAAATATATCGTTTAAAGTGATGGAACATGGTTTGATAATTTTAAAATAGCCAGAATTTTTGTACTGGAATAGAAAAGGATGGGACACAAGGATAATAGGGTCGACAAATTTTGATTGCCCCTAGAAAAATGGATATGTGTAGGGTCGGGGAATTTAGCCTCCTGTGGCGGAGCGCTAAGGTTCCTACTTCTATCGAATACAATACCACAGCAGGATTCTTTAACGTGCGAGGAACGTGGCATCTTTCCCAACATGGAGGACCACTAAGGGGTATACATCCCAGTTGCTCTTTGGGCAGAGCGTCCTAGCCCCAGGCTAGGGTTCTGAGCACTATTTAATCGCTTTTTACGACAAGCTTAACGCTGCTGCAGGCCTATTCTTTTGACACCCGGACCTGCACGGGGCACAAATTAAGATTGTATGCGATAAAGGACAAAGAAATAATAACACTTTCATTACTTTCACTTCCTTCGTCAATTCGTTTGTTTGTCGCAGAAGTAAACCCCTATCATAGAAAGTATTCTTTCAGCTGAGTAAAATTTCATTTTGATTACCAATAATAAAAAGAAATAATTTGAAGTTGCAGTCTGCTGCATTTTTTCGAATGTATTGTAGTGAAGCAATATCATGAACACATTATATTAATGGATTTGTTAATATTACGATTATATGATATCATAATATTATCAAACTCTACCTGATATATAAAATATTGAAGCCCATCCATTGTCAAAACCATATTCACATAATAATCCTCCTGTTGAGAACGTTGTAACAATACCAATCACAGCCCCTTCATACAAATAGAAACAGAAAATACACTGCAATAGATACTCTGGTGCTTCCTATGTTCCATTAGTATTATGTAAATTCGGTAATTATTACGATTTGTAAATGATTGTAAATATACAACTTAGTGTTCTCACATTGTTTATGAGTATATGGGGAAAACATTAAAATGGAAGACTCATTAATATTTCGAAGGTTTGAATGTACGGTACATTGTATTATGTTTAAAATGTGTTTTATTTTCAATTTTTTGTTCAATAAGATAAGTTAATAGCAATGATAGTGCAGCTATTTTTCAATTAACCAGACATAAACTAAAAAGCCTGAATGTCTGTGAGAAAAGTTTTTGGAATATAAAAACTCTAGGATTTCATTTAATTGTAAAAATGTTTGTTTGTTTGTTTGTTGGGGTTTAACGTCCGAGCAGCAATATTTCAGGTATATTCAGACGAAAATAAATTTGTTTTCTTTACAATTATAATATTTATCGGCTGCTCGTACGTGCTGAATTAGTTTCAAATTCAAATTTTTTACAATTATATTTTTTATACAATCATCGAGGACAATGTCATGAAGTGCCGGAGCGGTATCATTCAGCCACTTTTAACATGTCAGCTTATTTGTTCCCACTGTCGTCATTTCTTTTCTTTCGTTTTACCAGGATTTCATAATATCAGCAATGTGTACGTATTATGAGAAAGCAGATGACGTAACCCAATCGTTGCACATACTTGGTACATATTCAAAGTCGTTGGTGAAATTCGGTTGACCATTTGTACACTTTTTAGTCAATTTGTTTTAAACAAAAAAAAAAAAAAAATTAACTGAACAATTATCCGATCCATAATCAAGTCAAGTCCAAAATAAATCTGTCAAAATAGATATTATACCACCGGAGCCGCTGGTACCGAAATCGTCCTGATTGGTGCAATCATTTCAAACGAAATGGTGGTTTCAATCTAGGTTTTTACTTATTGCGTTTTTTTTCTGTGTTTTTGGTCTAGTCATGGATATCACGTTTTCCTTTTTAATAATACTCTCATTGCAACTACTTTTATGATGATTGTGCATTGGGATTACAATAATAAAAAAGAGCATGACAACTAAATGTAATAAATTTGGATAAATTAGGAAATATAACAGGCGACATCGAAGGGGTCATCAACTAAACAGAGAGTATAATTCTTAAAGTCAAATGAACGAAAACACGCACGCATGCACGCACAGACGTACACACGTAAACTTGTTTACACCCATCAAAGACAATTATCCATACCAGAAGATGTCACGGTCAAAAGAATGGTCCTCTCGTACCGTGGTGCCCATCGTCCCCATAACGAATAGCAGGCTGGATGAACAACACCCTAGATGAATTGGTGAGATCATAAATGGAAAGACTTTTATAATTATAACTTCTTTGATTTTTGTAGTTCAGAAAAAAGACCCTTACATGAAAAAAAACCCTCAAAACACGAAGTATGCATTGCCTGAAAGCGAACACAGCATTTTTTTACAAGTATTTCGTTTCAATGACAGACCAGAACATAACATGAATGAGCAGTTCTTACCCGGCAGATCGTTTAATATTATATTCATAGACACAGACATTTCATTTAAAGTGGAGACATGTATACAAGTTACAAAAGTTCCATATTTTAATGTATGTGAAATAAAGTTACCATTAGGATAACCAAATAATTTCAAAAATAAATAAAATAATAAAGCGTGGTTTGAAGGGTAAATGCTTTTGTTCTTTTACCTTTAAATCTGGCATTTTCATATTACTTGTCTTTTGATCTCAGTTTGAGACAAAAGTAAATAGGACGACATTGATTGGCAAGCGATATTCTCTTAATGACGCTTGCTGGTCATGTTGAGCCATTTTTTATCAGATTTTCGGACTCCTCTGGTTTTATCCAATTCATAACATTAACATTTTCCCCAGTGACCTCAAGCTATCTATGCATAATTTATTAAACACACCTTAGAATGTTATTTGAAAGTTTTTATTAAAATCCTTATTACCTTTTCAGTGGTTTTAATAGACAGAATCTATGGAAAATCTAGAGAAATCCCCTTCCCGCCAAATTTTAAAATGCTTATATCTTATAAACGACCACAGTGACTCACTGTTTTTCTCTTTATACTATTCTAGTATGAAAGATCTCCAAAGATGTCATAACCCTTTGAAATCATTGTGATTCTTAAACAGAGTAGCTGTTTAAGTTATAATTTTAGACGTCCAAAAGAACAGGGAAAGAAATCTGTTACATTTAAGATGCAATTACTATAGTCGTCCTTTCCGATACTTATTTCGTAAGCTTAATTTTTTTCGGTTTAATTATTCTTTATTCCTCACCATGACAAATCCAAGTATGAACCTTAATACGTAAACCATAACCAAGGAGGCTCGTGCACACACAGGAAGCAGAATGGTACATATCCCTGAGATTCCCATCGCCACACCAAACACTTTATATCCACCGAATCTGTCAGATAACCATCCCCCTGGAATCTGTGTGATTATGTATCCATAGAAAAAGGCTGCTAAGATGGACGATTGAGTCTTTTTATCCCAGTCAAATTCACCTTGCTTAAAAATCATTGACAATTTGCATACATCGGATAGACATATTCTTATGTCTGCATTCAAAATCATTTAAATGCATCTTTTGGCATTAGCTATAAATCACTCGTCTGTATTCTGCACTCTAGCAAAAGACGAATTTCACCTAATCGTTTTGTAAATGTAATTTTATAGTGGCTAAATTGAAGTGTGATCTAAACGTTTGTCTCCTAATGAACAAAAAGGTAACATGTGAGTATTCCAAAGGGCGATCTTGCATAAGAAGGAAAATTAGAAAATGAGAAACATAATGACACACTTTCATCAAAGATGGGACTTTTTTGTTACATCGAATATCATATTTCAACATATTTCGCCCCGTGTGCGTCCGGGTGCCAAATGAATAGGACTACAGTAGTACTAAGCTTGTCGTAAAAGGCGAATATATTGTGCTCAGAATCTTAGCCGTGGTCTTGGGCGCCCTGCCTACAGAGCAACTGGCTTGTGTGCCCCAGGCAGTGGAATAGGGTGCCCCTGGCATGTTACATGTTGGGGTCGTCAGGCCATATTACGGAAAACCTGACCGCAAACCATAGTGGTGCAACGTGTTGGGAAAGATTCCACGTTCCTCGAACGTTAAAGAACCCTTTTGAGAAATTCTATCGGAGTAGGAACCATTGGGCGCCGCCACAGGAGGCTAAATTGCCCGAACCTTCCCAACTCTCCCTGTTTCCAGTGGTAATCAAAATTTGTCGACCTCATTATCTTTGTGCCCCATCCAATTTTTCATTTCATCAGCATTTTATTACCCATTTCATGTTCATCGCCTGGATGTAGATGAAATATTGCTGCTCAGGCGTTAAACCCCAACAATCAATTAATAAAATGAACATGAAATGATGATGATGAAATGAAAAAGGGATGGGACACAAGGATAATAGGGCCGACAAATTTTGATTGCCACTAGGAAAAGGGAGGGATGGCAAGGGTCGGGCAAAGATTCCTACTTCTATCGAATACCACAGCAGGGTTCTTTAACAAATGAGGAACGATGCACCGCTATGGTTTGCGGTCAGGTTTTCCGTCTTATAGCCTGTCAACCCCAGCATGAAACACGCCAGGAGGACCCCATTCCACCACCTGGGGCACACAACCCAGGATCTCCGTAGGCAGAGCGCCCTAGGTCCGGCTAGAGTTCTGAACAATATTTTACGACAGTTTAGTGTTGTGGGCCTTTTCTTTTGACACCCTGGCTAGCACGGGGCTATTTTGAAGGACATTATAATTCTACTACTTCTGTGATCTGATCGGCCCACGTTTTAGCTTATTATACGATTGCCTAAGTAATTGTTGACTTATTTTACATCATTCGTGCATTTGACAATAATTGGTATTTACTGTCTACAGCCTAGGAATATGTAAGCCTGTCTTTATAATATCAAATTTTGAAAAAAGAAATTCCGACCTCTGTGTATGATTTAGGCACGCAGGCTTCCTTTAAGTCCTGTTAACAACATAACTAACAACCTCTCTTTAAGCAACATAAATTCTTCCTCCTGATATTTATCGAGCATCACTATCTCACAAAGAAGTGGAATCGCTAAGTGTAACGGAACAGTTAAAATGTTTAAAGTGGTGTTAGCCTTTTTATTTGTCTGTGTGTTTTTATTTGTCTGTGTTTTTTTATTTTGTGTTATTCATATCGTCCAGTAAGTTTCCTCTCTAATAGGTACTTGTATGTTTGTTGTCTTTTTGTTGAGGTTTACCATATCGGCAAACGATTTTAACGGTAATATAACCTACGAAGGTGAAGAAATGACTATTGACGATACATACCTGTGTCCCATGACTATTACTGGAGTCTAACTCTACACAAATGTCAGCAGAATGGTTTGTTCTTCCTTTGTTTTCGACACTCACTAACATGCTGGCATTTGTTTTCTCTTTCTCAACCATGCACACAAGAGCAACACTTAAGTTAACTCTCAATGCAAACACGAAGAAAAAGCCAGTAGAAAATAGTATTGCCATAATCCATCTCTGTGTACATAAAATAGGAATATTGCCTGAAACATAAAAGAAGAATATTTAATTATACCTTATCAGTAGGATACCAGTATGTTAGAAGTAGCATGTTCCATGGTTAGACACCCATTAATTATACCTTTTCAGTAGGATATCAGTATGTTAGAAGTAGCATGTTCCATGGTTAGACACCCATTAATTATACCTTTTCAGTAGGATACCAGTATGTTAGAAGTAGCATGTTCCATGGTTAGACACCCATTAATTATACCTTTTCAGTAGGATACCAGTATGTTAGAAGTAGCATGTTCCATGGTTAGAAACCCATTAATTATTGAATGATGTAAATTAACCTTTAAGTCGGATAGCACGCTGTCGACTTTTGAGAATTTATGCACCGGTATATAATATTATATATGAAAGCTCTATCGAAAAATCGATGTTATACGCATCGATTGTAGTCAAGTCTCTAAAAAAGGTGGGTCAAATGTCAACAATTACTTTTAAGGAAAACGTACCATTTTTGTATGACTTGTTCATTTTATTGGTCAGAAAAATTCCAATCTTTTTACCCCAGATTAGCTCAAATTTCAACTCATACTAGAATTAATCGCTTTATTTAAGAAAGACTAGCAATTAGTGCCGTTAGCATAAGTTGTTGGTAAACATGACAAAATCTTTCAAATTTTAGCAGCCCACAGTGGAAGGCCGACCTTAACCTTTTAGGTCTCAAATATGCAAAATTAGAAAGTAAATATTAACAATCACATCCTGAAATTATTTTTAATATCAAACATTTGCAATAAAATATCGACTTTTCTATTTAAATAGCAACATTGAAAGTGTCATTTCTTCATTAGTTCAAATACAAGGTCCCATTTGACCCCTTTTGAGAATAGTTCGTATATTCGAAAATATAATCATATAATACTAAACAAAACTGTTGTTTTATATAACCATCCCAGTTCTTCAGACAAAATTTGCGATTAACTTGAAGTATTATTAACTCCAAAGAACACTACTGAATCTATAATATCTTGTCCTAGCTACAACGAAAACTATCAGTTAGTTGAGAAATGGAAATCGTTAAGCTTGTTTGAAAAAGACAATTATACCAATAATATCATACACGGAATACAAACAAAATAGCAGAAACAACACTTCGTTACTGACCAAAGTCAACTTTATTGCACTTAACGAAACAGTGCATTATTGCATCTTCATTTATTTTTTTTCAATCCATATCGCCGATATTCGTCTTAAACATGCAAGTGCGAGCCAAAAGAAAGAAAAAAATACTTTTATTTTATTGAATAGTGGTACCAGGTTTTTAAAAGGTCCTGAAATAATAATAATAAACTGCACCGCCAAGACACTTTTTCTGACATGTTTGATTATTTGTGTCAGCATCAAGTTTTTTTTCGGTTTGAAAAGCTTTTTGGTCATTGACTTGAAACATATAACTGTTATGTATAGTTTCCAGGTGTTGAATGAATAACTTCTTAACAGAGTTAAGTTGTCGGAAATTAAAAGCGAAGAAAATATTATTGAACATTATGGCAGGTAACTCGAACTTCACGTAAGACTTGACACACTGTATACATGTATGCATTCCTCGTTTTGTGGTATAAACGAAATGGGTCAAAGCCGGAATGTTCAGATCTATACGATTAATGCAATCGCAGTTTTTCAATGTGTCGTCTTATATATAAGAAACAAACATTCCCATTTGTTCAGCCTATGTACTTCTCAAATGTTTTGGAACACTTATTATTATTTCGTTAGCTAAATAACTGGTCATCATCTCTTTTATTTGCCTAAATGTTTAATTGACTAAGATTAGTTACTACCCCCGCACTAAAATCATCTCTCTAATCTACTAGTCTTAGTACTAGATGTCGAAAGTTCATTGATTATTATAATCCGGAATTAAAACGTATAATACTCCGGTTTGGTCCAAGTCTTATAAACCTAATTTGAAAAAAATAAGCGAATATCAAAATAAAATAAAATAAAAAAAATAATACTAAAAATTTTATCGAAGGTTTCTTGCAAACTAATGAAAACAAAACCAACAGAATAGATTGATTGATTAATTATTGGAGTTTAACGCCCGAGCAGCAATATTTCAGCTATATTCAGGCGATGAACATGAAATGGATGACAAAATGAACATGAAATGAAAATAGGGATGGGACACAAGGATAATAAGGTCGACAAGTCTTGATTGCCACTAGGAAAAAGGAGGGATGGGTAGGATAGGGCAATTTAGCATCCTGTGGCGGAGCGCAAAAGTTCCCACTCCTATCGAATACCACAGCAGAGTTCTTTAACGTGCGAGGAACGTGGCATCTTTCCCAACACGGTGCACCACTATAGTTTGCGGTAATGTTTTCAGTATTATAGCCTGACAACCCCAGCATGTAACACGTCAGGGGTACCCCATTCCACCACCTGCGGTACACATCCCAGTTGCTCTGTGGGCAGAGCGTCTAGCCCCCGGCTAGGTTTCTGAACACTATTTAGTCGCCTTTTACGACAAGCGTAGCGCTGCTGCAGGCCAATTCCTTTGACAACCGGACCTGTAAGGGGCCCAACAAAATAGAAGGTACACAACATTTCATATGCAAAACGCAACAGGAAAAGAGAGTTTAATTTTGACTTAATGTTCTAGTTATTGACAGATAACAATGTGCAGTAGATTATACACGGAGCATGTGAAATTCCACATTTATGAGATAGCTTATAAAATCGATCTTTTCGTTTACTAATTAAAAATACTTCTTATCATTAAACACAGAGTAATCAAGGGAACCAAGATTCTAGCGGAAATCAAAAGAATGTCATTCAGGACAAACAGACAAGAATAATAAAGAACATAAATTAACCAAAATAATACAGGTATATCGGTAGGATAAACATCCTCTGCTTTTCTAGAAAAAAACCCGTCGAGTTGCTCATTAAAAGTGAAGTCCGGGGTAGAGAAATGGAAAACTATGACACGTTAAACAAATCAGTTTTCATGGCGCATATGGATACACCATAACGATTCACGAGTTCATGATGGCGACCAGAAAACTTCGGTAGTGAAGACTTCAATCTTGTAGCAACATAACTCTATTCCAGAAGCCTCACTGTAAGAAGTCTAGCGCGATACATGATTGATTGATTGTTGGGGTTTAACGCCCGAACAGCAATATTTCAACTATATTCAGGCGATGAACATGAAAGGGATGATAAAATGAACATGAAATGATGATGATGAAATGAAACTAGAGGCTCAAGAGAGCCTGAATCGCTCACCTGCTTAACCCTTTGCTTATTTGAAAAACTTGAGGGAATGAGACAGCCTAAGCTAAAATCAACTAAATTGTCAAATGCAGGAAATGCTTCTAATAGCATTTTCATGACCTGAACCCTAACGGTCATTTTGTGCAGAACACTCTAAGGAACAATCATGCCAAATTTAAAATCTGTCGGTCCAATAGTTTCAGAGAAGATTTTTGAAAGTTTGTCCAAGACGACGACGGACGCCAAGTGATGGCATAAGCTCACTTGGCCTTTGGCCAGGTGAGCTAAAAAAAGGGATGGAACACGAGAATAACAGGGTCAACAAATTTTGATCGCCACAAGCAAAAAGAGAGGAAGGGTAGGGTCGGGCAATTTAGCCTCCTGTGGCGGAGCGCAAAGGTTCCTACTCCTATCGAATACCACAGCCTTTTACGACAAGCTTAGCGCTGCAACGGGTCGAAATTTCGTTAAAAATTATAGCTTCATGTAATCCTTAATGCTTTCTTTGAAAGACACTAAAATTATTAATATTTTTGTTGTTGCTTTCATAATTAAATTTAACAACCTGTATTTCGGGAAGAAAACAGGGCGCCATCACAAAATGAAAAATATTACAAAATGTGACCACAATACGTTTGTATGACAATATTAATTTGAAAGTAAAATGATTTTCCTCAAAAATGATAATAAATATAGCCGTATTATATTTCGGTGTATTAAACTACGTTATTTGAAGACTTTTTAAACCCATGCTAACCGGCTGTATATATAATAAAACGTGTCAGTCGTTCGGTAGAAGTTTACGAAGAGGGAAAAAGCCATATGTTCAAATTACTACGCTTTCTGTTTTAATTAATAAACATGTAACATGTAAACAAAATCCTATAGCATCAAAATCATTTCAATCTGAAAGGTCGTAATCATTTGTATGATTTTGATCACAATTATGCTCAAACTAAACTGAAACATAAGTGGACAGTGCTTGTCTTCAAAATTAAGTAATTTTCAAACAACCTACATATAACAGTAATGACAATTGTATATCACAACATAATAAAATTGCAGACCCTTTCAATTAATTTATTAATTTTTTGCCCCGTGCTGGTCCGGGTGTCAAACTAATAGGCAAACAGCACCGCACCGCTAAGCTTGTCGTAAAAGGCAACTAAATAGTGCCCAGAACCTGGCCGGGGGCTAGAGCGTTCTGCCTTCAGATTGATTGTTGGGGTTCAACCAACCAATTAAATCGTATGTAACATTAGGCATATTCTGGTAAATAATTTCAGCGATTACTATATATCTGTTTAAAAATGCTCTAAGAAACGCGGTTTTCGCGCAACGTCAAATCCGCAGTACAATGAAAGTAGAAATAGAAACGGCAGTATCACGAATGTTTAACTACTGGTAAGGAAAATTCAAACCAGTGAAGAAGTTTTCCCTTTAAGTTAATTGATTACAGTTTGTTAATAAATAATGTTGAAATACTCAATATATATATAATATATATATATATATATCTATATATATAGAAAGGTCTGAAATATTCTAAACGATGTTAGAACTGTCAAATTTGCGATGCAAATTTTTGGCCAGCTAGGCTATATTATAATATAGTGCACTGCTCTACAAGACCTAAGAACTAATGGAGAAAACAAGCTTGCAGATAAAGGCAGAGCAGTATTGGTCATGGACAAATCCGCCTATACCCAAGAGGCCTAGCGTCATCTAAGAGACGACCGTTTTAATACTTCATTTAACGAAGACCCCACTCAAACATTTGCTTACGAAATAAAAATGAATTTAACAAAAAGTACGAAAATGACCACATCGACTTGGAAACACCTGAATATCTTAAATCTGAAGTTCCAATACCTGATCGATTTTATCTACTTCAAAAGATCAACAAAGTCAACAATCCGGATATACCAATAGTTATTGTTAACTGTTAGCCTAAAACAAATTCGGAATTCGTGGACTTTCATCTACGCCCACATGCTGAATAACTTCCATCCTTTATAAAAGATATCACCAATTTTCTTTTACAAATAATGCAGGTTCTGAATTTTCTTCCTCCGAATTCGGCCTTAGTCACTATGGACGTTGCCTTACTCTTTAGCAAAATTCCTCATTCTGACGGCATCGAAGCTTGTAGAGATGTATGGGATTCTCGGGATGTCAAATATCCACCTACTGACTGCCTAGTACCATTGCTCACAATGGTTTTAAAAATAAACATCATTATTTACAAATAAATGGCACAGTTATTGGCACTAAAATGGCACTATCTTATATGAACATTTCCATGGGAAAGTTTGAAAAAGAACGTGTTGAATCTTTGATTGAGAAGCCTCTGTCCTTGTATAGTTTTACTGATGATGTGGACATGAAGTGGACCCATAACGAAGAAGAGCTGAAACATTTCATCAAAAATTTCAAGCAAACAACCAACACCCGTCTATCAAGTTCACAAACGAAACATCTACCACAACCATCTCATTCCTCGATACCTCCGGTACATTATCACAGAGTGAGCTGTCCACAGACCTATACTCAAAACAAACTGACACCCACCAATACATAATGCCCAAGAGATGACATCCACCACACTTGACTAAAAGTATACCATTTAGTCAAGCTCTTAAACTAAGGCGCATTTGTTCCAACAATAAATCTTTAAAATCAATCTTAGCAAGACGTCCAACTGACTCGTGTACGAGCAATTTAGGGCTGTGGTCAATAAATGCGTTCATAGACAAAATTTGGACGACTGTGTTGAGCTAGTTCCAATTGTACACAAACTATTATTTAACTTGCGTGTTAGTCAAGTTTTTACAAAGGAATGGTTAAAACTCTATTACAACAGAATTTATAGAATTGTTATCAAAATATTTCAGTGTTTCTCGAAGGATATTGCAAATTATTTTCCCAACAAACTGCTATGGAAGAAAATAGTATGTCAATCCATAGAAAACCGAAGGCGAAACGGGTTCGAATACAGAAATGATTTGATTGATTGAATGACGGGGTTTAACGCCCGAGCAGCAATATTTCAGCTATAATCAGGCGATGAACATGAAAAGGATGATAAAATGAACATGAAATGATAATGATGAAATTCAGATAAGGGATGGGACACAAGGATAATAGGGACGACAAATTTTGATTGCCACAAGATAGAAGGGAGGGCTAGGTAAAGTCGAGCAATTAAGCCTCCTGTGGCGCAAAGGTTACTACTCCTATCGAATACCATAGCAGGGTTCCTTATCGCGGCATCTTTCCCAACTTCCCCGGCTAGGTTTCTGAGCACTATTTAGTCGCCTTTTACGACAAGCTTAGCGCTGCTGCAGGCCTATTCTTTTAACACCCGGACCTGCACGGGGCCTAATAAATAAATGAATCTAAAAAAACTACACAAAACAGGGTTTTCAGGAAGTAAGTTTTGCTTCATGTTCAAAGAGATTTTCTCAGCTTCTTGTGTTTCAAGTTCAATATTTTTTTGTTTGTTAATTATTGTGGTAACGTAAGTGGTATCAGAAAACACCTACTTTAATATTTTTACAAAATCAATTTTGCCATAAACGCTTCTTAAAAAATGTTAAGCTCTGGTAACAGCAAGGAACTAAAGTCATCCGCCCCTATTTTAAAGTCTCAATCGTCATCATTTTAATGTTATTTTTTAATTACAGACAAAAGTTATGTAATTAGTAACGATTGTTCTATGTTATGATTATTAAAATTACAGTTCAGAACGCACTGGTTCTCATTTTTTTCTCTCCCCTAAAAATTGGACAATTTCTGATATTGACGCATAGATTTGGTGAATTTTCGTCTTTTTCTGAATAGTTTCACTACATTTATTTTTAGGTCTTTTGCAGTTTGCTTTATGGTATTGGTTTTGTTCATTTTGTCCTGTAAAAATTCAGTTGTTCACTGCTTGACTTTAGGTGGATGATTGTCTCACTGGAAATCATACCGCATCTCCTATTTTTATAGCCCGTGCAGGTCCGGGTGTCAAAAGAATAGGCCTGCAGCAGCACTAAGCGTGTCGTTAAAGGCGACTAAATAGTGCCCAGAATCTAGCAGGGGGCTAGGTGACCACAGAGCAACTGGGTTGTGTGCCATTGGCATGTTACATGCTGGGGTTGTCAGGCTATAATACGGAAAACCTGACCACAAAACATAGTGGTGAACCGTGTTGGGAAAGATGCCACGTTCCCCGCACGTTAAAGAACCATGCTGTGTTATTCGATAGGAGTAGGAACCTTTGCGCCCCGCCACAGGAGGCTGAATTGCCCGAACCTACCCATCCCTCCATTTTTCTAGTGGCAATCAAAATTTGACGTCTCTATTATTCTTGTGTCCTATCCCATTTTTCACTTCATCATCATTCCATGTTCATTTTATCATCCATTTCATGCTCATCGCCTGAATATTGATGAAATATTGTTGCTCGGGCGTTAAACCCCAATAATAAATCATGTTCATCTCGATATAGCTAAAACATTGCTGCTTGGGCGTTAAACTCCAAAGATCAATAATCAACCTATTTTTATATTATTGAATTGTTTATGTTGAACTTAGTTAAAAGTCTTCGAGTTTTCCTAGACCTTCGAATCTGTCCTCAGTTTTTAGAATTCGAGTTGCTATTTATAAGAATTCGACTTGCTATTTATAAGCCCCTTGCAGGTCCGGGTGTTAAAAGAATAGGCCTGCAGCAGCGCTAAGCTTGTCGTATAAGGCGACTAAATAGTGCTCAGAAACCTAGCCGGGGGCTAGGCGCTCTGCTCACAGAGCAACTGGGATGTGTACCCCAGGTGGTGGAATGGGGTACCCCTGGCGCGTTACATGCTGGGGTTGTCAGGCTATAATACCGAAAACCTGACCGCAAACCATAGTGGTGCACCGTGTTGGGAAAGATGCCACGTTCCTCGCACGTTAAAGAACCCTGCTGTGGTATTCGATAGGAGTAGGAACCTTTGCGCTCCACCACAGGAGGCTAAATTGCCCGACCTTACCCATCCCCCTTTTTCCAGTGGCAATCAAAATTTGTCGACCCTATTATCCTTGTGACCCATCCTTTTTTTTTTCATTTCATGTTCATTTTATCATCCATTTCATGTTCATTGTCTGAATATAGCTGAAATATTGCTGCTCGGACGTTAAACCCCAACAAACAAAAAAAAAAGCTATTTATAATATATAACATATCGATGCGTAATCCCCCCTAATCGCCTGAATATAGCTGAAATATTGCTGCTCGGGCGTTAAACCAATCAATCAATCAATCAATCAATTCCAAACCAGTTACAGTTTTACAGTTAATTAACGGTCTTATTTTTATGTGACATGTTTTCTTGACAGTCACACTCAATATTAACTTGTCGATTCAACAATTAAAAATTTCTGTGTAAATGCACTTAAAGTTTTTGTAGTCTCTATCCAAATTAAATAAATTTGTATTATATCCACTTTTAAGAGGTCTTTACAAACTACACAAACCTGAATCTTTGAATGAAGATTTATCCACAGTCATACCAGTAATCAATCCTTGTTCAAAGACACGTATTAAATAATATATTGTTAGTTTAAAGTGGTGTGTAGATTATGGAACGCAATGACTGCCTAAATATATTAGTACTTGTATCGCATATCCCTGGGCGGGCGTACGTCAAAACATGGAGGCTATAAAATTATAGTGTATTTTTCTTTGGCTCTCTACAAACTTATGTTGTCAAAAGATATAAACAATAACTTATAAAACAGAGCAAACATCACACTTTAGGATGACAAACTTTATTAAAGAATATCTGACATACTAACATAAAAATGTTCCACTGAAAAGGCTGGTTTGATGAGTGCAAAACGAAAGTGAAATTAGAGAAAATGGTTATTTACAGTTCAAGACTACGTTTCTGTCCAATCTTCGTGGATTCACTCTACTTTTTTTACGGGAAATTCTTTTTCACATGTCCTTAGAAACGCTACATAAGTAAAAGTTTTATTGAATCAATTTACATATTTAAAATAAAATCCTAAAAATATGCACTTCACTATAGAAGTCTATAGGAAAATTAATACGATACTGAGACCATTGATTGATTGATAATTGGGGTTTAACGTCCAAGCAGCAATATTTCAGCTATATTCTGACGATGAGTATGACAGGGATGGTAAAATGAACATGATGATGATGATAATGAAAAAAAAAATGATGGGACACAAAGATAAAGGGGATGACAAATTTTGATTGCCACTAGAAAAGGGAGGGATGGGTAGGGTTGGACATTTAAGATAATCCCCGAGATGATATTTATGGATACAAATAGTATGGAATAACGACGCTAATTATATGAAAATGTACTTTCGCGTATGTTATTTACAACCTGAACGCTCAAGTCGCGGTAACACTGCCCAAGAATCATACGACACTTTGCTTTCACAGAACTTTCTCTACATTAACGAGAACCCGATATTCACATGTGGTGATTTTAACGGGCGTGTCACTCATATCAATACTTTACCGATATGTTGGACTCTGTACCGGAACAAAAATGGCTTGACAATACAAGAAACCCTTTCAGTGATGATCTGATTAACATTCTGAAAGGCAGCAATTGCGGTATGTTGTATATTTCTCGGAAATGAAGACAGAAATAACATTTGTATCAAATATTGGAAAATATGTTGTACCGTACATGACCGTACCGAGCGGCTGCAATATGAAAACTTTAAAGTGAAACTGGTTTCCAAAATATATGATTGCGACCAGCATTTATCACGAACTCAAATCCACCGGATCACTCGTTTTTATACTCAGTTCAACTATATGGATTTATTAATCGCATCAACAAAGGATTTCACATTGGAACAAACTCTGTATGATGCCTTCTTTATGCGGATGACATAGTTTTCATCTTAGACTCAGTCGATGGATTGCAATCCAAACTTTATTGTATAAGCGACTGGTCAAAGACTTGGCGGGCAAAAGGAAAGTGATGCATATACGAAAAGCGGCAAAATCAAAGACTGCTCGGGCAATCGAGCAATTTCCCTATCACAACCGTGTGGTGACCTGTAGAAGTTTATACCACACCTCTTACAGAGCAACTTGATGTGTGCCCCAGATGGTGGAATGGGGTACCCCTGGCATGTTAGATGCTTGGGTTGTCAGGCTATAATACGGAAAACCTGACCGCAAACCATAGTGGTGCACCGTGTTGGGAAAGATGCCACGTTCCTCGCACGTTAAAGAACCCTGCTGTGGTATTCGATAGGAGTAGGAACTTTGCGCTCCACCACAGGAGTCCGACCTTACCCATTCCCCCTTTTTCCAGTGGGAATCAAAATTTGTCGCCCCTATTACCCTTGTGTCCTATCCTTTTTTTTTTTTTTTTTTTAAATCATCGTCATTTCATGTTCATTTTATCATCCATATCATGGTCATCGTCTGAATATAGCTGAAATATTGCTGCTCGGACGTTAAACCCCAAACAAACAAACAAACATCGTATTTGTGCAACTTACGTTATAAGTCTTCTAATTTTTCTAGGCCTTCGAATCTTTCCTCATTTTGTTATTCGACACGCTATTTGGACTATTTAACACATCAATGTGTAATAATTCAAAACCAGTAAGTTACAAAATTCCTTTTGTGTGAAATATTACATCATGTAATGGATTGTTATCATTGACAGTCATGCTTAATATAATTTTGCCGAACATTTGTAAAGTTGTTTTGTCACAGTACAGAAATACATTAATTACACATATTTTACACTTTTATTTTTTTATATTTCATTGATATACGCGCCTGACTCAATGAGAAAATCGACGACTTTACCATCAATAGAAAATGGAACGACGGCATGGTCTGTCTTTTCCATTCAATGTGAATAGTAATAACTTTTCCACAATTGCAACATGTAATATTTCGAGATATTCTTCAATCCCTTTCGTAATGTCCCGAGTTTCCACATCGGTAACAAACATTCCCCGTTGTTTTCCGAAAACAATTTTGCAGTAACTCGAGGTTTGCTTTGCTTTGGTTTTTGTTGTTTATTTCTAGGACTTCTTTACACTTGCAGCAGCGATAAGCTTGTCGTAAAAGGCGACTAACTAGGGCTCAGAAACCTAGCCGGGGGCTAGGCGCTCTGCCCACAGAGCAACTGGGATATGTGTGCCTCAGGTGGTGGAATGGGGTACCCCTGGCGTGTTACATGCTGGGGTTGTCAGGCTATAATACGGAAAACCTGACCGCAAACCATAGTGGTGGACCGTGTTGGGAAAGATGCCACGTTCCTTGCACGTTAAAGAACCCTGCTGTGGTATTCGATAGGAGTAGGAACCATTGCGCTCGGCCACAGGAGGCTAAATTGCCCGACCTTACCCATCCCTCCCTTTTTCTAGTGGCAATCAAAATTGGTCGACCCTATTATCCGTGTGTCCCATCCCTTTTTTTTGCATTTCATCATCATTTCATGTTCATTTTATCATCCATTTCGTGTTCATAGTCTGAATATAGCTATTTTTTTTTATAGCTAAAATATTGCTGCTCGGGCGTTAAACCCCAACAATCAATCAGTCTGCTATAAATATCCCCCCCTATGCGATATTTCAATCCCCTTGCTGCGATAAATTAACTCCCCTGTTATATTTTAACCACCTACTGTGATAAAGTTACTCTGAGCTGCGATACTTTAACCCTCTGCTGCGATATTTCAATCACCATGGTGCAATAAATTAACCCCCTGTTATATTTAATCCACCTGCTGCGTTATATTAACCCCCTCGCTGCCATGAATTAACCCCCATTTGCGATATATTAACCTTCCTGTTACGATAAATTGACCCCCCATGCTGCTGGGATAATTTAACCCCTGCTGCGATATTTCCCCCATTCATGTGTGATAAATTACCCCCCCCCCCTGTTATGATATTTTAACCTCCTGCCACATGGATCAAATATGTAGCCCCATTAGTATACAACCTACACAAGGGTGATCCAAGATTTGGGGGTTCCTCGCTTCAACTCATTTTTTCCGACGCAGTCTGTATTGTTTCGCTTTTTACACTTTGACCTGAAAGACGCTCTTCCATGGAAACACAAGTCACCTGATCGCAATCCTGTTTCCCGATTGGCCAAACACTGGTAACTTAGTGGCGTTCGAAAAAACTGTATCGAAAATTTAAATTGCGTGCTATGTATGTAGAAAATTGTAACTAAAAAGAACAAAATTATGCTGCGTCGGTTTTTTTAAAAGATAGAACTTGTTTTCAAATAAAATCGAATATATCACCTTGACATCGCTGGGTGTTGACATCACCTTGTAAGAATCAGGCAATGTGTGTTACATCAATATTCTCAACCACATGTAAGTCTTTTTAAACTTGAATATATTCAAACATCGAATCATGAAACAGTTGTGACTTAGTTTTTTTACCTGCTTATAGGGAAAAAGTGTGGGAAAACTTTCCTCACATTTTTTCACAGTGCATTTCAACTAAATTTGGTCTATCAATATCTTACAAAGGCAAACATTTTGATGGTTATTTGTGGAGGTTATGAGGTATAAATACTTGCTTAATGCAATAAAATCTCTGTGTTTTTTTCTTCATGTGCCACAACTTATACACATTTCCACTGATTCTTAGACGGAGAAGTACTTAACTGCAATAACACTTGGAAAATAAATTTTCCCGCGATTTTTGTTGTCTAGTGATGTAAATGTCACTGTAGTTTCACTTTCGGTCCAAGCGCTTGTATGGAGTTTGAATGTTCAAATCATTATATTTGATGATACCTGTGTTAATTCAGTTAGATTCATCACTTGTCAAGTGATAGCTGAGCAGTAAATAGTTATACATTTAATTTTATTTGAAAAAAAACTTGAGTTAAAGCGAGGCACCCCAAAATCTGGGATCACCTATGTGTAGGTTGTAAACTAATGGAGCTACATATTTGATTGTGGGAGCAAGCCCCTGTGCTCCTGCTACGATATATTAACCCCTTCCGTGATAAATTAATCTCCTCTAGGGGGTGAGATTATGTTAAAATAACCCTGAGGTCAATATTTCATACGATATACATACCCCGCGGTTAAGATATATGATATTTTACCCCGAGATCAATATTTCGCGGGGTCAAAATTTCACATGACACCGGTCTAATTTAGTAAAACTTAAAAATGAATGGTGAAACTTGGTGGAAATATTGGTGGTGGGTAGTAGAGCAATCGTACTTTAATAGATGCAATACTTGTGAAGATAAAAAGGTGACAAATGCATGTTTTTAGCTATGCGGAAATATTCTGGTCTTTACTGCAGTGGGTTCGCTCCTTTGTACCAGCTGGCTGTTTTTCAAGAATGCAAATTTTTGCACTTTAACAATTGAAATCATGAGCATAAGAGCAGAAACGGGTACATATATTTTATGTTTTTTTTACAACAATATCATGTCTGCTTAGTTTTTCCAGCAGTTTAAATTAAAGTGCCTGATAACTAAGAAAACCTGCATTTTGAAGGCACCCAAAATTTGTCATTAAAATTGATATTTTTTCCCCATTTTTCAACGTTTTTTTGCTATTTTTTTATGTTATTTCTTTAAAAAAATCTTCTCCTTTGATACTACCGGACCAGTTGGAACCAAACTTGGTATGAATTTTTCTTGGGGTATCTTGCATAGAATTGATGTGGGGGATTTTTGATCCGTTGAAAAACATGACCGCCGTTACTAAAAAAAGAACATAGGCGTCAGACAGTAGTTTTTTTGCATATATCTCCAAAACAGTTAGGTTATGCCCAATCCTGACCAAGTAAATGTGTTCAGCATGATGAGTTCTACCTGCGGTCAAATTTTCATTATAATCTATTATGCCATGTTGGAGTTGTTGCCCTTTTTTAAAGTGTTTTGCTATTTAATCTTCTCCTCTGACACTATTTTACCAATTGAAACATAACTCGGTATAAGTGTTCCTTGGGGTATCCTGCACAGAAATAAAGTGGGTTTTTTTTGATCCGTCGAATAACATGGCCACTGTTACTAAAAATAGAACATAGGGGTCAGACAGTAGTTTTGCGCATATATCTCCAAAACCGTTAGGTTTAGCCAAACTCTTCCAATAGCTGAAATGATCCTTATTTTTAGGACTACAAAAGTCTTCAGGCATGAAATTTGTCAGACGCTTTCTTATAATAGTTATTTCCCATTGACATTTTTTTTTTACAGTTTTCAGCCAATGTCTTGAAAACTATGATAGATTTAGACTTTCATTTACTAAAATGATCCTTATGATAAGTCCTATCAAAGTTTTCTTGAGTCGAAATTGCTGGACAACTTCTTGTTTAATTTGTTGCCCTTGAAAGGCAAAATTCAACCAGGTGAGCGGTTCAGGCTCCTGGGAGCCTCTTGTTTGTTTCCCAGTGAGCTTGTCCGCGCCTTTTCTTGGAGGTGCTTTTGTTGGGAGGGGTTAAAACAAAACTTTCTCAGAAGTTGGGCATAATCATAAGTTAATCATAAGATGTGTTCCTGTCAAAAACAATTTAAAGGTGGGGCGATTTGCCCGAAAAAGGGATACGTCGTAATAAAGGACATAACGATATCTCGGGAATCTAGGTAGCCATGAACCTGAAAATCAATATAAAGGTAAGGTTTAATGAACGTTTAAACATTTGTGAAAAGAAAGCGAATCGATAATTTTAGGGTTGTCATGGTAACAAAAAAAACGAAAATATTAGCCGATTTCCCCCCAAATATCGGAAAATCTCAGATTAGCAGATATCTAGAGTATCTTAGCGTGACTGAACGCTTATTTTGGATTATCAAAATAAACTTTTGTTTTAAAATGGTCGCCTTCCATAATAAGGTGCCCTCATTGAAAAACAGTATAAAATTCCTCTGATTTTTTTGAAAACTAAAATAATTGTATGTTTTTTTGAGAAAGTAATCAAGGGAACCAAGGTTATAGCGGTAATCAAAAGAATGTAATCCAGGGACAAAGACCAGACATGGAAAACAGGCATACACAACAAAGAACATAAAGTAACTAAAATCATACATACAAAGTAACAAAAGTAAATGAGCAACTCGGACATGGACCAGGTGCACCGGTAGGGTAAGCGTCCTCTGCTTTTCTAGAAACACCCGCCGAGTTGCTCATAAAATGTCAAGTCCGGGGTAGACAAACGAGGAAAGGAAAACTATGACCCGTTGAGCGAGTGTTTTATAAGCGGCTGAACGGAATAAAACTGAATTTGTCAGAAAATGGGATGCTAAGTTCTATTTGGAAATCTGGCCTGGTCGAAATTTAAAAATTTTCTCTGTTTATGACGTAAAAAATCATAAAAAAGGAGAAAATCATAGAGGCATAATTCATGCTGATAAAAAGGAGCACTACAAGGTCACTTCAAATCGTTTTTTTTAAATCCATAATTGGGTTCTGTAACAGATTTATGCTGCTTCAAGATTTAAATCAAAACTACTAAAGGTGTATGGCCATCAACATTAACTTGTGGATCGTTGTGGTGCATTCATTTGTACTATGAAAACAGGTATTTTAATTGTGTTCTTATTTTTTTTCCAAAGGTTTCGTCTGTTTTCGAGAAATATTGATATCAGTTTTTAAAATGTTCGTCATCGCGGTCAAAGGTAAAAAAAATGTTCGATTTTGAGGAACAAGTTATACACACGTTCATTTAACAGTCTCATTTAGCAATAATTTTATACATCCATGTACATAAACATCTGCCATAAAATGATATATAGATGAATTTACATATAGAAGTCTTTGTTTACTCAGTGTTTCGGTGCTTTGTTTTGTAAGACTTCCATCGGATCTGTCGGATGTGCATGAAAGTGTCAATATTTAGTGCGTAGTTTGTATCGACTGGCAATAAATTTACTTTTGATAAATGTTTTATTTTATTATATTGAACCATGATGATGTCGTCATAATCGGGAAACGAGTTGCGGGACCAAAATTGTAATCGCGCTGTTTCGGATTTTAACTTTGGTAAAGATTAAACCACGAGTACATCTGAACTTTGATTACCCAATGAGGATGGGAGGAAACAAATAAGTGAAATATGAGTATGGCGCTATTCCTTGTCAATAGTTAAAACTGTTGATAGTGTAAACAGAACAATCAAAGCCCTTTGGAGTAGTAAGTTAAAATGTTATTACACATGATTTACTATAGAAAATAAAGAGTATATATATAATAATATTATGCTTTTTTGACTTGGATCCAGCACAATTTTGTTATGAACGTCTTCGGTTTATCCAAGGGAATCGTTTTTCATTCCTTTGATTCGGGTTTCTCTTGTACATTTACCACAAAATGATTGTGCAATATGGTAAAACTACTTCCGTATTGACTGTTCTTTAACCTGATTCAAAAGGACATTACATCTTTACATCTGATCTTCTCGATTTTTACACTCCTTAGTGTTCAGGTTTCCAATTTTAGCGTTCACACGTCGTTTATCATGCGTTTGCAGAGCATTTTGCATGCGTTTGCACATCATGATCTCCTGGCACTATTTCAAATAAGGCCTTTACAATTGGGTGCATGTGAGATACCCCTGGTTTTACAGTTGGAACGCTTTAGATCGACTCGCACTTCACTAAATTGAATTTGACCCCTACTTTTTCCGACGTAGAGTGGTGCGTACGGGTCTCCTCAATAATGCTATGATCCATGACCCCCTGGCACTATTTCAAATACAGTCCCTCTATGGAATAAACTTCCCACTTGCCCCACCCCTCCCCATTCCCCAATTCCCCCATACTCATTCCCCATTGCCCCATTCCCATTCCCCCATTGCTCCATCCTCCATTGCATCGACTTATTTGGAAAAGAAAATCAATAAATGTTTTATCAAACACATATAACGAATTATGCATCTCGCCGCCGAGTTCGAGATTTACCGAAATCACGCGATATTTGTATTGTTTATAAGTATTATCGCCACTCCGAGCTGATCCAAAATATTTTTAAAACTATAGATATATATATATATATAAATTGTGCATGAATTTAATTTCTAAAATGATTCTTAAAAATGGATATTCTTGTTTTACTTCAAATTTAAAACACTTTTCGAAATGTATACATATTCAGTCCCAGTTCCACAAAATAACATTTCTGTAAATTGAATGGGTGCAAACAAATTCAATTTCAATGATGGACTGATATTATTGTTTCAAATGTAAAACTTGTCAAAATAAACATCATATATGTGGCTGCGACACATTATTTCAGTCCAATTTCTCAAAAATGTCATATTTCTGCAGATTGTAAGGGTGCGAACAATTCTAATTTCAATCAGACTTCTACCCTGAATTCCACTAAGGCCTTTTACTTTATGCTATTACATTGGGATGGTCAATTTGACCCCTATCATAAGTTCACCTCCCACCTTCAGGGTTTAGTTAATTTCAAGATCAGGCCCGCGGACACTTTGACCTCGACCGGAGGTCACTTGACCGTACCCTCTGTGAACAGAGTTGCGCAAAAGCCGGGTATGCGAAAGCGCGTGAAGTCATGCAAGACTCACACTGCGACTAACAAAAAACTTAAGATTACTTAAGTTTGAAAATAAAAAAAAACAATATATCGTGTCGTTGTCGTGAACTAAAACTTTAAACAGAATAAAATGAAATGAAATGAAATGAAATGAAATGACATGACATGACATGACATGAAATGAAATAACATAGATTGAAATGAAATAAATCTAAATAAATGATTCATTAAAATAAAATTGAACGAAGGACATTTTGACTTACGTAACGGACATTTATTCGCCTGCAAGACAGGAGGATAAAAGACTTTACATACGGCAATACTCTGAATATTACTTATTTTTTTCTGGATATAACTTACTCTACGGACATTTATTCGCCTGCAAGACAGGAGGATAAAAGACATTACATATGGCAATACTTTGAATATTACATTTTTTCCTTGGATATAACTTACTTTACGGACGATGGAGAGTAAGAGACTTACAATACGGATTTATTGACGCAAAGAGAGAAAGTAAATTAAATAGTATGTCCCTCTGGTCAGCAATTGTATGAGAAAAATATCTGAAATATGAAATTCTAATTTATAATGATAAAAAGATTGGTTGATATATCAGGACCTTCAAAAATATTTCAAAATAAAGGGAGGGGGTAATGGTGATCTCCATATATTGATTGATTGATGGTCCATGAAGTTCAATTCTCCTACTTGCATTTCAAAAACTTATATATAGTTAGAATTACTTAGATTTTTTTTTACATTACTGTCTACGGACAACCTTTATTCGCCTGCAAGACAGGAGAGTAAAAGACCTGTCATACGTTTTTTTAAAATAGAAATGATATTATAAAATAATTTTAGATCTCATAGGCATTGTAGGAATGTTTTAAACATTGTTGTAGCATGTTTAGGATTGAACATTTACTGAATGTGTGTCAGATTTATTTCTCGAAGTCTGGACTTATAGTTCTGAAGCTTAACATAAACCACGGTTTGTTAACTATTAATTACGTGGAGTAAGGAAATTTCTGTACTGAAGTAAACTACGAAAGGAAGCTGCAAGGATGTAATAGGTTATATTATGAAGTAACTTGTATAAGAACTTTTCTTACATTCTTGTGTAAAACTTCAAAGCAAAAGGTTTTTGTATCTTTAAAAGAAAGTATAAAAGTAAACTTTTTGTAAGCAATCATTTATTTCAAGCAGCAATTTCCAATGCAAAATTAAGAATAAAACTAGCATATGATGATATAATGATAATAAATGTTTTATACTGCAAAGGTCCTGACTTGGTACATGCATTTCAAAATGAAAGGTGGGTTAAACCAGATTTTAAATGCAATCATTGTACATTTTGTACTGGTAAAACTTCATAATGTACAACAATTACATATAAATGAAAATGTTTGCTACATGTACATGTACATGACAGATATGTAAACTCTAGAAAGAGTAAATAAAAAATGCACTATATTTTTTGGGCATCTCTTAAGTCTAGACGGTTCAATTCCCGGCATAAATGTACATCCCAGCCTTCCCTGTAATTGCGGTATGTTCCCTTTTGATAATGTATATATTGATAAGAGCTATTCAACTATACTCAAGTGTTATCTGGTTATAGGGGTATCACCTCCACCTTCAAGTCAAGTAAACTCTACAAATGACCAAATCCAAAGTCCAAAAAAAAAGGGGGGTATGAAAATTGAATACATTTAATCTAAAATTGTTATTTCTAGTATAAAAAAACTCGCCTCATGAAATCAATTCTTGAAACAGGTTACGCGTTGACAATTGATTTCCTGCAGAAATGAATCATTTACATTGAATGCATAGATAATACACATGAATTATACGTTACAAATTACAAATTACCCGTGGATATACACAGAGCCTGGTGAAGATTCATAATGGGAGTCGGATGGAATAGGCATATATTGCCTTAAAATTGGATAAAAATGTGAACATGAAAATTTGATTATTCAATTACTTAATTACAAAGTCTACCCCATGATTTTCTTGACTGACTTTTTCCAAAGAGGGAAAATTGTAACAAATTATTTGTCTATTTTACTGCATCCACAAAAACACAAAAACACTAGATATATATTTTGTACATATATTCTGTTAAGTGACCGAATTATAGAAAAAAATGACGTCTTAATTCTAAGCCAGTGATCCATAATGCATGTGACCTTTCAACTATCAGGCGATGATTGATTTACTGATAGAGATCTTAAAACAATTACATTTTTTCATAGTTTTCCTTCAATTTCGTGGGAGAAATAGCCCTTCTTTCTATTCTTGTTTTATTTTATTTCTCTTCACTCCATATATGCTTGCTAAATTTAGCATGTTGAATTTTATCATCCAAGGTGTAGAAATAATTCTAACCAAACATTAATGAAGTCTGAGGCACATTTAACATTGTTGTGTGTATGGTACATCAGGGTGCAAGTATCATTAGAGGAATTTTAATACTTATTATTTATTATTGTTGAGAGTTGGCAGTATAGCAATCAATATCATGGATGACACAAAAACATGTTACGGAAACCCTGAATATCGACAGGTTTGTTAGAGTTAGATTTTTATATGTAAATGTTTTTTTTTAATTGTACAAAACATTCCTGACTTAACAAAGTACTTGAAGTACCCATTGTACATGAACAAATCAAAACTAAGGCACTAGTCTGAGGCACATTATACATTGTGTGTACAGTATGTAGCTTTATTTTTTTTAGATGAACCATTCATTCCTGGAAATAAATGACCGGTGTGCAAAAATCTTTTTGTTGCCTTTTGCTTATTCTTAATAATTCTCTATAGTACAAAGGTACATGTAGAGACATTGGTTGGAATACCATGATAAAATAAATATACATCAGGGTGCAAGTATCATAAGATGAATTTTAAAATTTATTTAATTATATTGAATTTTCGTGTGAATGTAATGTATAAACTTTAATTTTTGCACAAAGTCATTCAGTATTAATTGTAAAATTTATATATGATTTACGGGCACGCACATGTACATGAAAATAAGATGCATTGACCTTTGTTAGGAGTTGGAAGTGATCAAACATTCTAGAATATACAAATGAAGAATAAACTATAAAATATGAATATGTGTTGATTTAAATTCAAAGAGTATTCTGCTTGGTTTACGATTCAGTAGGTTACTATAGATCAAAGTGGTGTCCTTTTTTTCTTTGAGTATACAGTACAGCTCCAATGTCACATGACATCCAGAAACTTGTTAAGACACGAACACATCGTATCACGTGATAACACACACGTAAATTTTGTTTGTTTGTTTGTTGGGCTTAACGTTCGAGCAGCAATATTTCAGCTATATTCAGACAACGAACATGAAATGGATGATAAAATGAACATGAAATGAAAAAAAAAGATGGGTCACAAGGATAATAGGGTCGACAAATTTTGATTGCCATTGGAAAAAGGGGGGATGGGTAAGGTCGGGCAATTTAGCCTCCTGTGGCGGAGAGCAAAGGTTCCTACTCCTATCGAATACCACAACAGGGTTCTTTAACGTGCGAGGAACGTGGCATTTTTCCCAACACGGTGCACCACTATGGTTTGCGGTCAGGTTTTCCGTATTATAGCCTAACAACCCCAGCATGTAAGACGCCAGGGGTACCCCATTCCACCACCTGGGGCACACATCCCAGTTGCTCTGTGGGCAAAGTGCCTAGCCCCCGGCTAGGTTTCTGAGCACTATTTAGTCGCCTTATACGACAAGCTTAGCGCTGCTGCAGGCCTATTCTTTTAACACCTGGACCTGCACGGGGCCACACACGTAAACCTATTTCATGAATGGAAGTAGTCACATCACAACAAATTCTAATGACACACCACGACCAAATTAACGTGCTTATGCATCAAATTGTTTTCATGAACATAAACAACGGATCAACTGCGTAAAAACGCGTGGGATTTCTTTCGAGATAGCTCGTTAAAGTTATGTCAGTGCATGAGCATAAGTGAGAAGTCAACATTTTCGTACAAAGTTTGTGTTGAAATGGGGCCCCGTGCAGGTCCGGGTGTTAAAAGAATAGGCCTGCAGCAGCGCTAAGCTTGTCGTATAAGGCGACTAAATAGTGCTCAGAAACCTAAAGTTTTACGACAAAGCTCATCTATAACCATACAGACTGTCTTGAGTTTTTTAGAGAGAAAAATTTCATCAATACCCCAGCTAAATGATTATCATTTATTCACAGATAGATTTTCCTACATGTGTCATATAATTCGAGGCATGTTTAGGTGACACAACTTTATCATTTTATCAATTTAGATTGAAAATCAGAATTGATAAAGCAGTCGCCAGAACCTGAAGATATGTAAAGCATATTAGCACATGAAGTTATCTATTACACTGGTGAAAGAAAATAGATCAAGATATTTTAAATATATCAAATTAGTTTCCGCATTTTTACCCAAATAAACAAAAAAAAAAAAACAAAAACAAAACAAAACAAAAAAAAAACAAAAAAAAACTGCTAATCTGAATAGCACTGGGGTGGATTCAGGCGGAAGCATGGCGGGCGTGCCCCCCCCCCATATATAATTTGCAAAGCATTGATTATCAAGGGTAGATTTAGGCGGTCTTAGATTGAAACTTTAATTTCTCGCTAATTTTACCACAAAAGATATCTATATTGGACACACTCTAAAAGAATATTTAAGAAATTTTAACTGTGCGCGACCCCCTAATATAAAAACCTGGGTCCAACCCTGGAATAGCATATTATTTGATTTGAATTAATAAGATTTCAATTAAAAGCACGTGATGTCGTACCTCTTATCGGTAACAGTTGTTCATTTCTATCTACATGTATTTACATGACTACACCAGTCGTTTACTTTCGATATTCAAGTTGTCTACAAATGTTGGACGCATAAAAAGCCATTTGATGTTTGGGTAGGCAAGGAATCCCTATTAGATTTCACAATTTCACTAGTCCTAAAGGGGGAAATGGTGACTAAAGAGTGATACTGTACAATAATCAAATGAGCTTTTTTCACATTTCATGCGGAAGTTTATCCAAATGTTGACAATAAGAAGGCTGTGATCCGACAAAGAAAGGGATTTCATTTGATCTTTTTGACAAGATTCTACACAAGCGTATAAATAGAAAAAGGACAACCCAACACCCGAAGCCATCACAGTCTCTTAAATTTTAGAGCAGTGCTCAGCATTGATAAACATTCGGAGATTTCTTTATGTTGAACCGTTATGATGAATTGGTTTGTTCCCTATTATTTACTCACATAAGCCACAGAACACATTCTTATATCATACAGGGTCGGGTCCTGACGCTTTGAAAAGGAGGGGTGCCAGCTGGGGTTGCTCAGAAAAGGGGGGTGCTTAGACAGTACATATCATTTTTTCTCAATTTTATACATTGAAATGACAAAAAAAAACCACAAAACAAAACAAATAAAGGGCAGTTATCGATCCATGATATCGGGACCCGGGAGACAAATAACAATAAAACGAGTGGCTTGGTTATTTTAATTATGCATTTTTCCCACGAATTGTATAAGTCTGCGGTCCTGTGTTTTTGTAATTTGTAACTATTATTCTATTTCGTTATTTGGCCACATTTTAAGAAACGTTGTGTTATTTCAAAACTAGGTGTAACTTGGATTATATGTGATAATAGAGCTGTATACGAGTGTAAAGGGATTTAAAATGTATAACTTGTGTTTCCTTCATCTAATCCTGTTGTTGAAATCATATTGTAAGACTTCGGGTGTGTTGTGCCAATTTGTAGCATTTGAGCTCTGTATGTATGTATTATCAACTGAGAGATGACATATAAATATTTTGTGGTAAATGTATCTAAGGCTACGGTTGATTTAAAAAATTCCTGCTCAAGTTTGATTGCATTGACAGATAATTCAGACCAGACCACAGGATTTTCCTAAGGGGGGACAACTAAACCTAATCCGCCGGAAGTCTGGGGGACTTTGATAATCACAATTAAATCAAAGTCACGAGTTATATAGTACTCGTGCTTGTTTGTTTTCATAGGGCTGTATGTACCTGCAGTCTCGACTTGCTGTTTGCGAAACTGAATTTCAAATTGCAAAAAAAAAAAAAAAAAAACATTGAATAAAACACAAACTTGTGCACTGTTTCGATGTCACGTGAATTTAATTAGTGGGTTTAATGTTAATAAATTAATACAACAAATTCGTGTTTTGACTTGTCGATCCCGGCTTTTTATGAATATCCTATCCCCTTTTTATTCTAAGTTAAATTTTCAAACAAGCGACGTAAGTTGATTCAGTACATGAGTACTTTGATTTCAGTAAGAACTGAATTATTACCCATTTCTGCCTTCGTGTTTTAATGAGTTTGTATTAAAATTAGGTATTTAAAAAGTGAACATTTATTTCAACATATTGAAGAAATACGCCGGACATGCTTCTATGTCATATATCGTAGTTATTCCATAACGAGATCCGATATTAGAAACTGATCACCTGTGTGCTTGGCAAAATGTGGAAGGACGAATTTTTGCCACCTTGATGCATAAAAGTAAAAAGTCCTGGGTAATAAGCCCTACAAATTAACTCCTTCCTCATGTTTCAAAAATCCTCGATAATATGGCAATTAAAAAACTGCTATGCCTACGGATATTAACCAAGTATAAAGATTGCAGAGCGAATTGAACAGCGGGAAAGTCAACATTTTCGAATTTTTCAGTGAATTTTATCAAAAATAAAATATTAAAACTTGATAATAATCGTAGGCATAACACTTTTCTAAAATTACTTTTAACGCCGCATTTTGAAGATTTTGATTATATGGATCTGTTGGAATTATCACGCAGGACTTTTCGGTTTTATGTGAAGTTCGTCCATATGTCTTTAAGTGTCATTTTACATGCTTACTTTCGATTCTAAATATAGAAACGATACATAAAGTATTTTTATCGCTTGTTTTCTTATATCATAACTTTTACTGAAACATATTTATCATCTGGAAGGAATAAGAAAGATTTAAAGTGATCCGTAAATTCCATCATATTTTTTTGCGGAATTTTCCCGAAAGTACCTTAACTTCCCTGCGTACCTTTAGAAATGATATTACAAAAGTACAGACTCAGATGCGACACGCCATTCCATGTTTTAGTATGTGCTATTATAGTGAGGTGTTTGTTCACTTAAGTTATTTGTGCAGAGAAATTACCCATATATCATGGAAATGTGTTAATGTGACCTGTCTAAGCTCCAGGAAAAGAAATAAAAGCAGAAAAATCCAACTTTGTACCATTTGTATACCTAAACTATTGAGCTCAGATAAAACAATTCTAGACAATTAGCCTAAAATACCAAAAAGTAGATTTTAAGGGATCTGTTTTCACATATTATGATAACCTGCATCATATTAAACATAAGAAGAGAGATAAGACAGTGATTTTGGGCAAATTTATGGAGAAAATTAATTGGGTGGCCAATATTCTAGTGAAGTTTGGCCTTCATAGTCCTATAAGATGATCTAGTGCAATGCTTAGGCGTCAAAAATGCAAGACTTGTCCTTTGTATGTGTAAGTTTATTGAAAAACACAACTATTAGTCCAAATCTTATACTACTTTTCTTGCAAAAGCCTTCAATGACTTTGAAAATTTTAACCAAAACTATAGGTTTTCCAAGCAAAACAATTTACTTGAGGCATTTTTCATGTCTGGCAAAAACAAATTATCAAAACACTGCTTCTTCATAGCAATTTCCACCTAACATCTCCTTTTATGGTAAAAAGACCAACATTTTAACGTGATGAGTTTGACTTCTACTATAAGTAATTAGAACTCACCTCAAAAAGATTTTGAAATTTTGTTTGCAATAACCTATAGGTATAAATTCAGTAAAAAACCCATATTTTAAGTGATGCCCCTTGTGATAAACCTTAAAAATAAAAAAAAAACAGTTATGTTTTATGTTTTTGAGGTTCATTAGCCAAGTTATCTTTTGCAAATTTCAAAAAATAGGGTTGTACGGCATTTTTTAGCCATTGCCATGGCTTCTTACCATACAATGTGAAAGTGTGCTTCATTTTGATCCTAGCCATCACCATTGTTTAAAGTGCTGTGAAAAAAAATTATGAGCAACAAAATAAAGAACCGACATATTCTGAATTGATAAAATATTATTCAATCCCATGGCCACTGGCCTTCTCTTTGTGACAGATTGTTCTCCCCAAAAGGGGCGGTCCTTGTGTCGTCTTGAATATTTACTATATTTATGCCTATAAAATCATATGAGCTTATATATAAATAGTGGAATACTTTGTTAAAACAGACGAATTACAGTGATAAACAGGAAAATATTTCTTCTTCTTGGTAAGTTTGAATAAATCTTATACCAATACCACGACTAAGATTTTGGAAATAGTTTAAAGAGAAAGTACAATTTCATATAAATAATTTATTAAAATCTAATTATGTGATTACAATTCAAAATAGTTTGAAGTTTACAAAAGTTAGAAAGATTTTTTTTTTCAGGAATTGTTCATGAGTATAATATTTGAGAATTTTTACCTACGGAACACAACTATTGGAAATGTGTCTGACATTTTTTACACATTCACGATTTTTTTCACTTAATTTGGTCCTGAAATATTAAAAATATAGTATCTACGTTTTCAAGAGCAGAATCCTGATAAGTAGATCCAAAATGCAATAATTGCACGTTGACAAAATTATACGCGTATTTTAACATCAACTCTCTGCATCTAGTGATGAGGATCTTGACTTGACGGAGTGCTGTTCATTTTATGGTTTGTGTGTATGCTTCAGAATATATATCCAAGTTTCATTATATTTGAAAATTGCTAGATCATCTTTGCGGAGAAATACTAAGAAGAATAGATAATAAAACACGGTATATTGGACACCTATATAATTACAGTACATGGAACAAAAAATCTCTTCGTGTCCTCTAAATGGAATTAGAATAATTTTAATATCTTGTAAAAACTGTTTATTGAAAACAAACAGCGTCTATGAAATGTTCCATAATTGTTTTCTCGGAAAATGACTGCATAATAATCTTTTGGAGAGGGAAAACCTGTCTAAAAAGATCTTCAGAAGACAATGTGTACAACAGTTTACCTCACTTAAAACACGAATACGACATCTTCCAACCATTTGCATTTTTCACTATAGATTTGTTTTTTAAATTTGTTCAATGGAACATGAGCATAACAAACACGGTCATTTGTTATTAACCAAAATATGGCAATAAATATCAGTTTGATTTGAAATATAGTGAAATTATTTTTATCCAAGGATACCGATTGCCTTGGTTGTTTGCGAAAACGTCAGTTGGTAGATTCTTGAATTAATTGATTTGACTCATCTATGGTACAATTGGCTGTCTATTTCGTAAGGAACTAAATTTGGTACTTTGTCAAGCACGAAAATTGTTACTCAACAAAATATAATACATCCACAGTACAAAATTACTAAAGAAATACATTCTAAAATTCACATATGTAACAGTCAGTAACATTTCTAAACAAAGTTTGTATGTGTCATGAAATTACAAAGTACTTCTTGTAAATTAGAAACTGCCTTTGACAATGTGATAATTAAAAAAAAAAACAACAACTACCAAGTAAAAAAACATACAGAAAGCTATAGTAGCTATGAATACGTTTTTGTAAGTAAATATATATCATACCGGTAAAAAGGGACATTTGTTATTATTCTCTTTTCAATGAGGCTTTTTTGAAAGCGGTATAGAAAATATATAAGGTGATTATCAATAAAGCGAGATTTACTTTTTAGCAGTTGGATGGTCATCAATAACAGGTTGTCCACCATGTATCGAAAATGAACTTAACATTATCAGATATTTCGAACTCCTCAGTATTAGTGGTAATGTTATTCCAAGGTCAATGATTTTTTTTAGCACAAGATATGTTACACTTTGTTTGTGAGTAATATACTAATTTAAAACGTTCTTGTACTTATTTGATTATAAAAAAGAATACTTAAGTATCATAACAGTGGAATGCTACTGAAAAAAGAGAAATGATCAGCAAATGACAATAAAATCATATTACAAATAATAAAAAAGAAAATGAATATTGTAAACATGTCAAAGAGTCAATGACGCCACCGGGAGGAAACAGGTCAATTCAAGGCCCTATTCAGAGGAGACCCTATAAAAAAATCTTGTGTTGACTTAAAATGCTTTTGATATTTCAGCAAGTGTTGCATTATTGACCTTATCGTAGGGGACGAAAAATATATAGTTAGATTTAATCAATTGGTTGATTCAGGGCTAAGCGTAGACGTCAATCAGAAAATGGTGACCTTAAGCTGAACAATATGATGAAGACTTTGATTGGTGTTTCTAAAATGTTTCTCTTGATGTGATTTCTGTTAAAACAGTTTAAAAAAATAAACTGTCTTGGGAAACTAGAAATTGCGTGACGGAGTTCTTTGCAGACCTATAAGAAAGTTAGAATACTAAAAATTGTTTTTAATTGATTTAAAAAAAAATGGATGGTTGCTCATAAATTCCTTCGCATTCCTAAATTTGTTGTTTAGTATTTTTTTTAATGAGAAGTATTTATTTATATAGGGAGTGATACTTTGAAAAAACTTGTTACGTATACTATATCATCACAAGAAGAAACCCATTCCGACCCGTTTTAATCAATAGGTTGGTCCTTTCTCATTAAAATAAGACTTATATTGTTCTATTCAGTCATGTAGGATACAACAATACTCCATTATGTTTCCTGTTCATCGAACTTTCTGATCAGCCAATCAGATTTAATCCTTTATGATTTTGAAAGCGTTCTTTTAAGGGAAAACCCGACGACTCAGAAAATGTCATCTGAACAGGAAGCAAAATAGAGGTTTGTTAGATCATATGTGCAATGACTGAGTGGAACAATTGATAGGGCTAATTTAGTTGGATTGAGTAATGGTCAAGTGCCTACACAGCATGTTATACGAATTTTGTAATTTTATTGTTCTTTTTAACATACATTACACTAATTGTAATGTAAACAAATCGGTGTGATCATTGATATTATCAGAAGTCTTAAAATAAGTATAATGAACACATGTTCATTAAACCGAGAGTTTTGTTTTACATTTTATTGATTTTAATTCGAACGAAATGGTTTGATTCCTTGTTATTTAGATATTTAATACAATTAAGTCATGTGACAATGGTTTATGAAGGTAAACAGAAAATGTTACAGAAATATACTCGTAGTAATAAGAGTGCAATGTGGTCTTTACCTGAATACATCATTCATATGTATATTACCTTTCAGTGTCAATTAACATGATATTTGGTTACATACTTAGGGAAGAGTAAAATACTTTTATTTGTGGTTAATAATAGACACAATTATTATTGTTCAATGTTGAGTCCACAGAAACTACACTTTTCAGAGATTGATATTTATTTTTTTGTTTTTTAAAAGCCTACATTTTACCTATTACATATCTATTTACACTCTCATGTTTTGAAGTAGACTCCAACATGTGAGATGTATATTCACCATCAACTTGTGTGTAGTCATTTCTGTCTATGATATGTAACTAGCATGCATATTTGTGATCTTAGAATGAGTACACATGAAAAATGATATTGGTTTGCTTCCCTACAACACATAGATACGGTGCTTGTAGATGGTTTGAGAGTAATTTTACACGGAGTCCTTGTGTCAGGAAAAACATATATTGCATACATTTAGACCATAAAAAAAATTAGATGTCCGAAACCATACAAGATTTTGTGGTGGTCATTTTGTAGAGCCATTTTCACACAATTTAGTGCTTAAGTCTTTCCTTTAAAAGGAAATGAAATAAAGGAGGCCATTGATACGGCACATGGTCTCTGGCAGTTGTTCTGTAGCACAAAAAAAATTTAAAGCATTGATTTTGATCGACACAATAATTTATCATTGAACCAAATACTGAAGACAATAACTATATGTAAACAAAACAATAGCTCAGTTGTAACAACTTCAGATTCTGGTTTCATGTGCTCCCCATCATATGTTTATTTTGACATTCAGGTGGGTGATACTAACATGAGGCAAAAGTTTAGACTTCTTTGACTTAGCTATATGTTTTTCTTATTTGCGTAGAGCAAAGGATATGGCAACTTTTGTGTCCCGACTGTGAGGATGTGATGTTTCTTACAAACACATCGGACATCATAAGGATTTTTTCACCAAAGTGGTCTCTAGGTGACGTCATCATACGTACGGCTGATAACGGCGGCATTGTTGATGATTGACTTCCATCAGACAGCGGACTTTTCTATATGTGATAAAACATTGCTCCCGTCACACAAAATAGATCATATGGTCAAACTTGTCTTCTCTGAAACTGCTGGACCCATCGGAACCAAATTTGACATGATTGTTCCGTCGGGAATCACAACATTGTTGTAGGTTTTTTATCAGTGTGAAAACAAGTCCCCTGTTACTAAATTTCAGCATTTGCCCTTTGGGTAATGTGGCATTAGGAATGGGGTAAATGTAGGGGAATGGTGCGAGGGAATAATTTTGATTGGTCAATCAAACAAATTATTCTGCCTTTTTTGCAAGCAACGTACATATCATAATTATATGACAGCAATTAAAATGATTTTTGAACAAGATTGTTTTAGAGTAATTTTAAATTACTACAGTGTTCGCGGTCATACGATTTCTAAACGTAATTTTTTTTTCAAAATTTATACTGAAATAATTTTGTGTCGGAGACACTCGTATAATTTTAATATTGACAAATTAAACACATTAAGCTATAACAACAAGATCATTTAAAAAATAATAATAAAATGTTTACCCCCTTAGCTTTCAGTTGGAAAAAAATATGATGTTCGTCGCAACTTCGAAAAGGATAACAATATTGCCGTTTTCAATATTTTATACAAGAATTTTAGACCATTATTGAAATTAAATCTGTTCGCTTCACACATTATACTTTTTTTAACCATTTTAACATTTTAAACAATAATATAAGACCAGTAAGGATATTTTAAGTGTTCGCATTCATTTAATTTGCCAAAAAAATATCTCATTTTCAAGACTTTGGTCTGAAATATATGTATCACAGCCATCAACAGAATAATAATATAGACATCGTTAACATTTTTTACAATAATAATGGACTAATAGGTATATTAAAAGTGTTATCAGACGGTATGTCTTTTTGAAGTGTTTTGACTGAAATATGAGTGTCAGGACTACCAACTGGATACAAATATTGCCAGTTTTAATATTTTTAACAATAATTTTGGACCATTATTGAAATTAAAATTGTTCACTACCTTACAGTGTGTAGAAATATGTCATTTTTAAAGAAATTTGATTGAAATAAATGTATCACAGCCCATATCATGCTTATATTATGCTTATTTTAACAATTTTCACATTGTAAACAATTAGTTAAGACCATTAAGGTAATTTTAAGTGTTTGCAATCATTCAAATTGGAAAAATATCTCATGTTCAAGAATTTGGTTTGAAATATATGTATAACAATAATCAACAAAAACCTTATTCAGACATTTTTAACATTTTTTAAGAATAATTTTAGAAATCAAATTCATTCACCATTTATACATATATCTATATTTTTAAGAATATTGTGCACGATTATTTCTCATGCAGCTCGGGTGTCGATAATACATGTAAACAATGCAAATGTTGCGTGATTTCGGTAATTCTCGAGATTCTAAAATCAATATTGATTGAGCGAAACTTTTTGCATCCTTAACCAGTATATGTGTTTGATAAAACAATTACTTTACGTTTTCTTTTTGGATTGGGGAAATGCATTTTACAAATGGAAATAAGTCGATGCAATGGGGGATGGAGCAATGGGGAATGGGGCTATAGTGAATAAGGTAATGGGGCAATGGGGGATGGGGCATGAGGCAATGGGGTATTGGGCAAGTGGGAAGTTTATCCCATACAGGGACTGTACATTAAACTGGTGAAACAGGTCACAGTTCCTGAATCATATACATTATCTATTCTCTGTAAGGAACCTTAACATGTGTTCACAGTTACGAAAAAAAGGAAATACTTTAAGTAATGATAAAAATTTTGTATGTAAACTGAATAGTTTAAAAAAAATAGATATTAGCTTGGTGAATATCGTCGGGGACATTTCTTTCATCCGCACTGACATCGACCCAGTGGTTCTAAAACACAAATATACCAATCATTCATATCGCAAGCTTTAAATGCATGTTAGATGTTATACTTTTACTATTTTTGATTAGTTCTGCTTGCTTCATATTGAAAGTCATACTAATTATTATAAACTAAGAAGTAAATATGCATAGAAAGCATCGTGTTTTAATTTGAGGTGGTTAAAATAGTAATCAAGGGAACCAGTGTCTTAGCGGAAATCAAAGAATGTAATCCAGGGACAACCACCAGACATGGAAAACAGACACACACATCACATTTTAAACAGTGTATCAAATATGCTTACATTTTCCTTTTTGCGATTTTATAACTATAAGAATCAGTCGTATGGGCATGTTGAATGGTGAAGGATATCGGTGTTCAGAGCTTATTACCACAGCATGACGATGGAACCTCCATTTTTGGGCAGCTAAGTCTTTTATTCGGTCATGACGTGCACTATTGATAAAAAGTATTTAAAATAAAAATTCCTCTGCCCTAATTCTGGTCGGACAAGAATTGTGTGTAGAACATTTTCTGAATGAATATCAAAAATAAAATTATCCGATTTTTTTTTACTTTATTTATTTTTTTTTATTTTATGTTTTTATTTATTTTTTTTCACGGGTTTCTGAATTTCACTTTTCTCTAAAAACATCTTGGAAATTTTTATCACCAGTTGCCATGTACAAATTATCAATAAAAAAACAAAACATGAAAGGAAAGAAGAAATTATATTATTTTGTCTACATACAACATAGTAGATTTATTTACCTAAACATTGCTATGACTATGTTTAGCAACAACCAATGTGTCAACATCATGTAAAAGGCAGCTATAAATGGTGTTATCCAATCGTCGGACGATCACCTGTCAACATCTGGGCTGTTTCGCCATATTGTTTCATCAAATGTACAATCACTAAGGTCTGAGGCTGTTAAACCAAACACACAAAAAATAGAACATCAAGATAAATTAAACTAAATTGTTCAACATTATGTGTGAGACAAAAAATAGTAATGTCCCTTTTAAAGATAAATGTAATGATTTAATGAAAAAGTCGAACTAAATAACGTTTGTAAATATCGTACTATATACCATTTGTTAAACTTGAAATTTTGTTGTTTTAGAATATACAAATATCGAAATAAGAGTAAAATAAGTGTTCATTGATATAATTTCAGTTGATTTTCATAATTGTTTTTTTTTTTTTTTTTTTTTAAAAAGACATTTCAATATACCCTCTAAGGTGTCAAGCATCGGGTCTCCAAACAGTTGCCAGAATGGAATTTTTAAAGCCACCCAGATACGCCATGAGCGTATGTCACCTGGAAATGCGGTTGCATTGTGGGATGGATATATATTAGCATGATATACAACACCGGCTCCCAATAGTAAGACAAACCATATACATAAGTAGTCTTTCAGATCTATCAGCTGCATAGAAAATAAATAGCACTGAATGACCTAAAATATATTTCAATAAAAAAGTTAATGTCACACGTACATATACATATAAACTTAACCGTGTCATTTTACAGTCAGTAGGTATGTTCAGTTCAAACATATCATTTCCTTGAGCATTATAATGATTATTCCAAGCTCCTCGAAAAGAAGGAGGAAATTTAAAAACTTGAGGAACATTAAGAACATTGATACACTGTACAATCGTCTGATGTGTAGAAGTAAGTCTGGCGTTCCTGGTAAATGGAGAAAGAAGGCAACGATGTACAGGATGGTAAACAGGTAATCTAAAACATTCCATACGTTGCAGAGATGTAATATTACCCTCCGACAAGAGAAAGAATAACCATTTTCATTTTGAATCTGCAATAGCATAAGAAATGTATTTAATTAAAAAAGAAATCACGAGTTAATAATATTTTTTTAATGATAAACATATATTTGTGTCACAGTCATATATTTTTTCCAGCTGTTTTGGTTTTTTTTTATTATGAACATTTCATAAATATTATAATAGAATTTCCTAACAAGTTTCATTGTGTTGTCTCTTGCGTAGATACTTATTTAGTTACAAAACATTATCAAGTGTTATATAATTAATTAATATGTAAATGTTTCTAATACTGTGAACCATGCAGTACTCTATATCCGAGTTGATTGAAGTGTGCACTTATAAGAATCTGATTTATAAGAAGTGTTTATTGTTCTAAACATGTTTATGACATCCTCCTCTCAAAATAGATAAATAAATAAAATGAAATAAAAAGAATAAAAATAAATAATAAAAAAAAAGATTGAAGATTTTATCATTTATCACACAAGATTTTGTAGAAGTTGAATCAAATGCCGTGGATCAATCGAAGTTAATGATGTCATAGTCACATGTAAGGCTTTACAAAATAAAATGCGTCGAACAAAATATTCATCTTATTAGAAAGCCTGATACAACTAATGTCCTATTATAACTTGGTTTCAAAACATGGAATAACGTATACCATGCTGAATATTTCTTCTATCAATTATCCAACAATATAAGCAAAAACTATCCCCTCCATCAAAGAAATGGAATCTTGTAATTCAGTTGTCAAAAATATGCTGAACAATATCAATGCTGCAAGGTAGCATATCTTAAAAGAAAACGTTTTAAATAAATGGTGGTTTAATTTTGTAAATAAACCTACACGTATTTATTTGCATAATTACTAAATACTTAATATGTTGTTGTTACAAATTTTTAAAGTTTATTTTAAAAAAATATTATTTCTTTCAATTTAAATCATATAAAATGCAAAATTAAGTCTTTTTTTTTCATTATTAAAATTACTTATTGGTTTTTTTTTTAAAATTATTATACGATGCAATGACTTTAAAATATAAGGTATGGTACAAATTGCACTAAAATATATTAAGATACATATTAACATTTACGAAACTGGATTAAAAAGTCTCAAAGTATTGAATCCAATTATGGAGTTGCTTTGCAAAAAATAAAACTTAACAGAGTTTGAATCAATGCTGAGTTCTTATTAAGTCACATTATTGAATAACAGAAAAATGCAATGGATTCACCATACTGAAATACGAGTTCATTATGACAACAATAACACTTTTGTAATGATAATTTAATCTTGTCGCAGTATAACCTACTGCAGAAACATAATTGTTAAAAATAAGAGATATTTCATAATATTATAAGCAATTAGGCATGTAATATTTCAATCACTTATTTATGTTGATCAAGACGCCTTATTCGTGATTTTTTCAAGCCAAAGTAAGAAAATGGAAGGGTTTTATATTATTATTTTTTTAATTATACAATTTCAATATTTTTCGCAGAATGAGTACACTATTTAATGGTTGCCACAATTACATAGATACATGTTATCAACAGAAAAATGAAAACGATAAGCATTGGTAATTGTTTCTAATATAATAATGTTTTTAAAACGAAAGTAAAATATCTTACCACATGAAAGATCATGTTAACTACTGGGGCAGTTATAACTTTGCATATTGATTCCTCATTCCAGAGGTGCTAAGAAAGAAAAAAAAAGACAACAATAGGTCTGACGGAAACGTGACTGCTCACCTTAGCAATGCAAATATGTAATTTGAAATAAAAATGCCTCATTTGTAGCTGAAAAAATGCTTGAAAATAACACTATAACAATAAAATGGAGAAAGGCAGCACTTTTCGTATCCTTTCTCCAGATTGATTCATTTGCCCGTTTAAACAAAAACTTCTTTTTCAAATGTCATTTTCTTTTATGTGTTATAACACGTCACTCATCTCTTGCTACAGCTCGTGTGCACGAAAAACCACTGATATTATAACGCAGTTAGCACACTAGCCAATCATAATTGTCGCATAAATCACCCAACGATCTGTTGCGTATGTTCATGCGCAAAATTTGGCAGTCTCTTAATAACATCCACAGGACCATAACACAAGAGGAATGCGGGGATGAACTTTGATATTCGGACTAAAAATAAAGGATGAACAGAAAATATCTTAAATACATTTTCAATTAACCTAACATTGAGTTTATTTAAAAGAGTAATCAAGGGAACCAAGGTTATAGTAATAATCAAAAGAATATAACCCAGGAACAAAGACCAGACAAAGAAAACAGACATACACAACAAAGAACATATAGTAACTAAAAAAGTAACAAAAGCAAATGAGCAACTCGGACTCCAATAAATCTGGGAGCATGGACCAGGAAAAAGTGTCTCGGAGTAAACTGGGAGAATTTTTAGCGGTCGAAAAAGACTTAACATTACTGACAATGTCAGCAGTCCTGATTAACAGTTTGTTTGCAATTTGTATGTACACATTATCTACACGGCTTAGGACCTGTAAGTAGTTCTTTTTATTTCTTGAAAAGCTGTTCAATCAATAAAACTATCAAAAACAAAAAGGTATCACCGCTCTTTGCAAGTCCATCACTTGAATCAAAATGTTTGGTACAACAATTCAGTGTGTTTTACTTATAATTATATATAATGTAGTAATTATCAATTTAAAAGTGCAGAATTCAAAAATCAAAAAACTGCTTTATTACTTGACAAAAAAATGTGCAAAAAATGTGAAATGTTTTTACATGATATCCCACAAATGATTAACATGCACAAAATAAGAAAAATAGCATGTACCAAATTTATAATGACATGGCTAAATATGCATCCTGACCAGAGTGGTCTGAATGAATGGAGGTTATACACCTGAAAAACAGAATATATCTTGTACATCCTTTCTTACAACGAATTCCCAATTATGCCTCATTGAATTTTACAACTATTACAATAACTACAACAATATACAAAAGGTTCATGTTGGCCTGGTGAAACCTAGTTCTTAAACATATGTCGGTGTAACACTGAATTTCACTCAGGTTCGACTTAGTGCTAGACCCTTCCCCATTCAGAGAGTAGAGTATCACAAGGAATTCAAACCGTATTTTATTGAGATTTTTGAATATATACACCCGATTGTCTGTTGTTCCATCTGTTTTTTTTTGTTTGTCTGTTTTTATTATTTTTTTTTATAATTTAAAAACGCCGTCACAAACGGTATCTTTAAATCTGATTCACATATTCACTCCTTGATACATCTTTTCTTTATTACATACATTTGTATTTATTGAAAACAAAACACCTGCTTGGCATATGGAAAAGAAATATTGTCTTTTTTTATGTTATCTGCCTCCAGGGCAATTACATTTTTGAAAATACAGATAACATATAATCAGCCCTCTGTTGAGCCTCACTGTTTACACATTGCGTTGTTCTATTTTATCGGTTACGTCAAATTCGATTTGAGGTTACGGATGCATTGATATTAACTTTATTAAGATACCAGGCAATAAGAACAAGGGACAAGAGAATAAAAAAATGCCGATAAACACACATCTGTCGTGATGATGGAAACGCGATGCTATTATAAGCGCAAAGAAAATTAGTATACAACCACAACAAGGCGAACCGTCTGGAAATACCATACATGCGTCTAAATGCTATTGACTTTTACTGATTTACTGATATTGAAAGTCATATCCCTGAGTCTTCAATATTTAGAAATAAAAATGTTCAAGCTGAACAACGCGCTTGTTTATCGTCGTTGCCCATCCCTATCCCCTTTTCTTTATCTCACCATATACCACTTTAATACAAATATGCTGAATTAATTGCAATATTAATTTTAATTTAATATTAATTTTGATATGGTGTACATTTGTTTTATAGAATAAACCTACTGAAAGAGTATTTTATAGAATACGAATAGTATTTTAACCAAATTATGGTATTTATCAAGTTATGTATGTACTTCAATTTTTGATGGAGATGATTTGGAAACGTAATGGAAAGTTCGAATATATTATAAATACCTTAAGAAATGACACTAAATCAGGTTTCCGAATCACCCGGGTATTCATTATCTCCTGTGAATTTGCGATTTCAATCTGCATTACGTCAGGTTTTGTTTTAACATCCGAATTTATCACATCTTTAATATCATTTTCGGTTGAGAAATCGTGGTATGCATACATTCTGTTGATAATGTCCTTTTGTGTTACATTATGTGAAATGAATTCTTCAATGGCGTACTGATGACCAAAGCTAATAGGACTTTTATATATGTCCCATACCTTACACGCATAATCTAAAGCTTCTTTTGCCATTGTGGTGTCAAACTCATATAACTTTTCTAGCAGTAATGTGGCACGTTGATTGAAGTCGCTTTAAAAGAAAAATCAAATATTGTTCAAACAGTGTATACAATGCAAGACTAAAACAAATCGAACGATCCCTTCACACGTTTAGAATTATGTTCTTTTTAAAAATGTGCACTCGAAATTTTCAATGCAATTGATTTGATTTTTTTAACCTTTGGAGATATCTTTTTAGTGAAGTATCTAAGAGATACTGTACTTTGTGGTCTTATGTCGGTCATCATGTATTATATTCAGTTTGTTCAACTGTAAAATTTGAAAAATGTACCTTATTTCTAGTTATTCAAAATAAGTTCACGAAAACTGGTTGGGCATGGATCATGGAACTTCATTTATTTAAAAGTATTGTAAGGAGTTATAACCCCGCTGTGTATATTTTGTCTAGTATATATGAAAATGCATGTACAATGTCACTATAAAACTATTTTACTTAATTTATTCGAAACAATTCATGTCAAAGAACTAAAATACATCCAAAAATTAGCTCCCATTTATAAACCGTCTAGTATGATGATAAAATAATAATAGTTATAATTTGTGATCATTATTTCCAAAAAGCAACCGATGAACTTTAGATTTTTTAAATCTAACGCGATTAAAATAATAACAATGAAAATAAGCGAGTTGTGTAAAACCTACTAATTTACTCGCTCAATCTTCATCGACCCTGCAGCAGGTCTTTTATACCTATTCTTAACAATGTCTTAAAGTACTAATTAGAAAAGGAAATCAAAGGAATCATGATTCAAGCGGCAGTTTCACAACATTTACCTAGATTTAAAATCAAGACACAGAAAAAGACAAAATCGGACCATTCTCTCACACAACGAATATAAGGTTTGTAAGTGAATTGTCCGATTTTCAACACCCATAAATCCCGGAAAAAGTGTATAATCCTTATAATTCTATGCCCTTACTATTTGAAATATATTAATAGTTTTGTTTTCTTGTAGACTCTCATTCATTGAAACTGACACCCGAAATTGACTGCAAATTGCGGCTTTCAAGCGATAAGGTTGTCAATTTTAATATTCAATGCATCTACGGCCTACTGATAGCTATATACTTTCAAAATTGTTGTTTTAAATATGCAGTGCCGAAAAGAAATGGACTAAAGCAGATAATACCCTTTTAAACAGCCCTATCATTCGTCGAAGCGATGGTTGTCATGTTGTTTACGATTTGTACAAGGAATTTACACTGTTGAAAAAACTATTATCGCTAAGGTCTTAAAAGGTGAACAACCAATCATAATGCATGAAAAAAGATATTTTCTAATTGGATTGGAAATATAACATAACCAAAATAATACATAAATTTGCGGGTTCTTATAGTTCAAAGACAAGAGTGTATACCGATTAAACTCCTTTCTAAACTATGCAATACTTAAATATCCGATATATCGGTAAAAAAATACCGAAGTGTAAATAATTTGATAATTCAGATACCTCAGCATCCATACACATGGCTTGAGTGTGAAAACAGAAAATAAGCTAAAGGTAAAAAATCAAAACATAACACAAATACTACAGCACTAGCAATATGATCTCCTATAAAAAGGAAAATCAGGTGCTCGAGACAGAACAATGTGTCCTGCTCTCCCAGGGGTCACCGGTCACATTGCAAATTACAACAATTATGCATTAAAAACGGAGCTATTCTCACTCGATGAAAAACTGGGAGCATTGACCAGGTGCACCGGTAGAGCGATCGTCTTCTGCTTTTCTAGATACACCCGCCGAGTTCCTAATAAAAAGAAAAGGCCGAGGTAGACGAAAGAGGAAAGGAAAACTGATACATTGAAGTCAGTTTTCATGGTGCAGACGGACAGCTACATAACCCTGTTCCAAAAGCCTAATTGTCAGAAGATTAGCGCGATATAAAGTCTGCAAAGTTACAACCAGGTCTGGCATAGCATATAATTAGGATGTGAAAACTCCATACGCGGGTGCCGAAGGGGTGTTGTCACAGATGAAAGGAAAGTTCACAATCCTGAAAGAAAAGCCATCACGTTTTTCGTAAAGTTTGATCAATAGTTTCCTCTATCATTGATTTCTAAGTGTAGGTCAAGATATGAGGCTGTCTTTAGTATCCTTCATCTCAAATTCTTTGGGGTAAATGAGATGTATCAAATAATCGAAACAAGGATTTATGATTTATGTTTCCCGAATGTGCCCGTCTCAGGATATTGAAAGAGTAATCAAGGGAACCAAGGTTATAGCGGTAATCGAAAGATTGTTATCCAGGGACAAAGACCAGACATGGAAAACAGACATACACAACAAAGAACATAAAGTAACCAAAATCATACATACAAACTAACAAAAGCAAATGAGCAACTCGGACTCCACTAAAATCTGGGAGCATGGACCAGGTGCACCGGTAGGGTAAGCGTCCTCTGCTTTTCTAGAAACACTCGCCAAGTTGTTCATAAAAAGTCAAGTCCGGGGTAGACAAACGAGGAAAAGAAAACTATTACACGTTGAATAAATCAGTTTTCAGGATCCACGAGTTCATGATGACGACCATAAAACTTCTGTAGTGATGACTTCAATCTTGAGGCAACATAACTCTGTTCCAGAAGCATATTTGTTAGAGTTCTAGCGCAATACAAAACGTCTGCGTAGTAAAGGCAAGCTCTGGCATAACGTATGAGTTGTGATATGAACACCCCATACGCAGGTGCTGAAGGGATGTTGCCACAAATGAAAGGGACGTTGATAATTCTGAATGAAAAGTCATCACGTTTGTCGTAACTTTTGATCAATAGTTTTCCTTTACCATCGATTTCTAAGTGTAGATCAAGATATGAGGCTGACTTCACAGTGTCTGTAGTATCCTTTATCTCAAGTTCTTTTGGGTAGATGCGATGTATCAAATCCCCGAAATTAGGATTGTTTAAAAATAATACGTCATCTATATAGCAGAAACTGAGATTGAAGGATCTAGCTAAACGATATTTTTCTTTCTGATCAGATCAGCTACAAAGTCAGCCCCATAAGAGTGAAGGAAAAGGTCAGCAATTAAAGGCGCTTAATTTGTTACCATTGGAATCTGGGAGCATGGACCAGGTGCACCGGTAGGGTAAGCTTCCTCTGCTTTTCTGGAAACACCCGCCGAGTAGCTCATAAAAAGTCAAGTCCGGGATAGACAAACGAGGAAAGGTAAACTATGACCCATTGAATAAATCAGTTTTCATGGTGCTGATGGATACATCATAACAATCCACGAGTTCATGATGACGACCATAAAACCTCTGTAGTGATGACTTCAATCTTGTAGCAACATAACCCTTTCCAGAAGCCTATTTGTTAGAGTTCTAGCGCGATACAAAAAGTCTGCGTAGTTTCGGCAAGTTCTGGCATAACGTATGAGTTGTGCTATGAACACTCCATACGCAGGTGCTGAAGGGATGTTGCCATAGATGAAAAGGCAGTTGACAATTCTGAATAAAAAGTCATTATGTTTGTCGTAAAGTTTGGTCAATAGTTTTCCTTTACCATCGATTTCTAATTGTAGGTCAAGATATGAGGCTGAAAAACACGTCCACCACACTGGACAAATATGTTGTCGTTTAAAAATTCCAGCATTTTGTAAACATCTTCCTCTGTATATTTGGAAGATGATTTGGAATTATTTCTTACAAAGTATGAGGAATCTCTACCAAGAACTAATAAGAATAATTGTTTGGCCGATGGCATAGGTGTTTCTTTAATTGTGTGTCTCTTGTTTAGTTTCTTTTTATTTATCAGAATATAATCTTTTTTAGGTAACTTGCACAAAAAAACCTCCTCAAACGCTATTCTGTTATTCCTTATACTGAACAAAGGTTTTAAGATTATTTAATATTTTTCAACAAGAAGGAATTTCTTTGTCGTTAGACGAGATGAGCATGAGAATTTTCCGCGAGTTGAAAAATATTTAATAATCTGTTTATCGCTGTTTTGTTGAATTGGTAGGTATTAGTTATCTTTTATTTTCAGTTTTCTTGACCTAATTATGTACGTTTTATTACCACTGCGAAACTTCCTTTCGGGACTATTTTTAAGCGACATGCTACGTGACGCCACGTATGTTATGCTGCTGTAATACACTTTTTTGAAAAGAAAATCGGTTAACTATGACGATCGCGTTTACAATTTGTTAAATAAGTTTGGGATTTATTCATTCTAATCGGGTAAATTACTGTATTTAATCATTTTCTATTGTAGACTAGAAAATAATGCCACAAATTAGCCATTTTTTCATACCCAGTAAGCAAAGAGATGGTCATTAGGGTTGTCAAATATTCCTACGTTGTTGCATGTATGTCACGCGAGGACAGAAACTAGCGATCATTTTCATTCTCACTCGACTGGCGTGAGATCGAAAATTATCGTATAGCAAGACCAAAGGGATTTTAAACAAAATAGCCATAAATACTTATATTTAGCTTTTTAGTGCTGAATTTGGAATCCTACATGTTTTCCGATGTTGATAGTTTTGGTTTTTAGTACTTCTTGTGTACAATTTGTTTTTTTTAAATCTTGAACTTCCTGAGTGTCTGAATGCTGCTTGATAAATGGCTGATCATGTTAAAATTAATTGATTAGTACTTTGAGGGATATAAAATTTTGCGAGCTTTCAGGCAAAAACGTATAGACAAAATGTTAGCGTTCCTAACGTTGGCGGATGCTTTTCATCCACTAAGTGCTTAAGCCATTATTTAAAAAAAATATATACTATATGCCAAACACATCAAAGGTAAACATATAGACCATCTTTGATCTTGATAGTATAGGTAAGAAGTTGTTCTTTTCCATTTATAAAGAAAAAAATCAATTTTATTGGTATTAACTCATTGTCACATATTTAATAATTTAAGTCTACAGTTTTTGTTTTACGAATTACAGTTTCTGTTCACAATAATCATGAAAATTAGGATTCGGTGTCATATTTTTTTTCTTTGCCTGGGGCCAAATCTTATTTAATGGAAAGATGACACAAAATTTATTTTTTGATTGTTGGTTTGTTTGATTGATTATACCTTTCCCTTGATTCTTTTTTTATATCTTACAGAATGAAAATACCCCTTGAAGTCTCTTACATCGTATGATTGAAGATATATTGTTTCAAAATCGCCGATTACCCAAGCCATACGAATTTGAATTAACCATGTTGTCAGATGATCGTGTTATGTAATTGGTTCTTAATTCATATATCAAGTTGTTGAAATGTATAGAGTTTCAGCTTTAATTGCATGATTTCTACAATTTAGAGTGAACATATAGAAAGTTTAGATTTGCCAGCTATAAACACTTTACAGTTGTACAAATTTAAACCACTTCGTAAATGATAAACACTATCAGAATTATTAAAATATTACATGTATGTAAACTGTGGCAGGACGGCCTGTCTGCGTTGTAGTAGGTAGTGAGATTTAAATAGCCAGTCAATTGACTTGGCTAAAGGATTAATTCTTTAGCCGAATGGGTTTTCGCTGGTATGTCATCGAGCGGTCTATGGTTCGATCTTCGGTGGCGGAGTATAATTTTGTGAGTCAAATCTATACATTGAGACTCGTGTACGAAAATTGCACAGACACATTGCACGGTGTTCTTTCATGTAAGATTAAACTATATAGACAAAGTAAATTATATTTACATTCTAAAATTTTGAACTGTTCCAATCTCGATCATCAATGAAAATATTGATTTCACTTTTTTTACGGAACGTTACTGCTGGCAAGTATACGAGTAGAGGATTAGTTTGCATGTTAAATACGAACCTGCATATTTTTATTACTTTTTTGATGAGTTTATTTAATAACCCATAAGGGTCTCTTGCTGAAGATACCTCGTGTTGTAAATATATTGTGCTAAAATAAGATATTTTAGTTGACCTATTACACATTGTTCGTACCAGAAAAGCTCCCTTAATTTCATCTATTTTATACTGTGAATTGTGTCAAACTCAACATTTTATTTCAAATATCGTAAGAAAAACGAAATTCAACTATATCTCAATTATTATAGTCATAGATTAGATAAAAGAAGCCGCCGCTATATCTTAGTCATAGCTCAAATCTAAAAATAGTCAAATCTACCGGACTTGTTTGTGAATTAACCGATGACCGATCAATCACCGAACTGGCTGCAGTTTTGTTATATGAAATGACTGATGATCGGTTCATGTAAATTTAAGAATTTCTACTAGAACGAATCAAATACTACCAATTTGAATTTACCCTAATTTTAATATATCAAAGCCATATATTGTTTTTTGTTTTGTTTTGTTTTTTGTTTTGTTTTTTTGTATTTTTTGTTTTGTTTTTTGTTTTTTGTTAAAAGTAGAAGAGATGTAAAAAATGTAATTAATTAATGTTTAAATATATTTCGTTATGTAAATATGTGTAAAAATTGATAACGGAACAATGGATCCGTAAAATATTTTAATGCGATCACCGGTTAAATGGATCGGTGTGACGGATCGTTAAATGATCCGAAAACGTCGGTGGCCATTGACAGATCAAACTTTTAGTTGCACGGATCAGTGTACGTACTGTAGCGCTAACATAATGAGAATACATTTGTTTCTCTCGTAACTAAACATACTATAGTTTTATAAGTATAAATGTTTATAAAATGAAAATGTTTGTGTCATGTCTCCTTTAATTTTATATATCCACGTAGCCATTGTTATTTTAGTTTTCAACTGTTTTCTTCTTACACCTCATGAGTGGTATAAACATTCACACCACATATCCGTTCCTTCTTTCCAATTCTTTAATTCAACATTTTTCGAATATTTACTAAATTTTACATTTGCGTTAATTCAATTATGTATAATAAACCAATGTTCTCAATTCAAACTTTCCTACCCCATTCGAATCCCCATTTCCCCTTTCACTATAAAATGGGAGTTGTATCCCTTTCAAGTTCAGTAAGCCTCAAATTCGTTTCCGTAAATCAAATAACATAAAACATACTTCAGAAAGTCTGATCAAACTTCTTTATGTATTTAGTATATTTCTTGTAACCTGTTTGCCAAGAACTTTTATTGTGTATAATACGTTCTTATATGTTTCTGAACAAATGATGCGAGTTGTGTCATGTGCATTAATAATAAACAAAAAAGCGCTGAATATTGACATTTACATGAAATAGCAATATCATATTAAAAACGATTGTGATTTTAAAAGTCTCGAATTCTTCACGCTTTGTAAAATGATATGAAATAGTCTTAGGTATTCGAGGGGTTTAAATAAGTTTAATTGAATACTGATACCGCTACGTGCACATTTATATTGATGTTATCTGTTTAAACATACCACATAGTCTTAGGTATTCGAGGGGTTTAAATAAGTTTAATTTAATACTGATACGGCTACGTGCACACTTATATTGATTCTATATGTTTAAACATACCGCATAGTAGTACATTTTGTTAGGAGCTAAAGGTGGTGTAAAATACTTTATAAACCTCTGGACTCTTGAATTCTGTAATACAAAATTATTTTTGATTAAAATTACACATGAGATTTCATCAGAAAATATAGTCAGTTTAAAGAATTAAGGAAACAATGAAAAAATAATAAGTAACTTTAATCATTTTTAACAACTTAACAATATACTCTGTATAGTTGCCCAATTTAAAGCCAGATACTAAACGAAATAATTGCAATATGTTAAAGAATTATTCATACCTCAATACTTGTCATTTTTCTGCAATTTTATCCGGCCTTCTACAATGTAAGATTAAAATCTAAGAAGCAATAACCTTACTACCTATTATCTTTCATCCCCTTCTTTATGCATCTTGCAAATATGAATATTGTTGTCAATTACCGGAATCTGGACACAGTTTACGAAAAAGCTGCAACTATTTCTATATCTGCATTCTACATGCATGTTGTATAATGAGTACATTAAATGTTATTGTCATCAAATCATATTCTCAGCAATGCATCAAATGTGATATAATGAAGCCTTTTTTCATTTTTCGAAAAAAAAAACCTTGCAACTTATTAACCTTAATATGAAACAATTCATTATCAATTGTTTGTCATTTAGGAATTTCAAACATTGAGAAATTCAAAAGGGAAGACAACTACGAATGAATTTGTGTTGGTAATATTTTTGTTTAATTGTTAAAATTATTTAACAAAGCGTAAGTAGTTTATTAATGTTTACTGAATGTAATGCTTTTACTTACGATGTCTACAAAAACCTGGTACTACCTGCACATTAAAGACTATTCTGTAGACTGAAGAATCATTCAAGCATATTGGACCATTGATTGCAGTGTAAAATAGATGGCAGCCATTTTCGGAAAAGTGTTTAAACATACCACATAGTCTTAGGTATTCGAGGGGTTTAAATAAGTTTAATTTAATACTGATACGGCTACGTGCACACTTATATTGATTCTATATGTTTAAACATACCGCATAGTAGTACATTTTGTTAGGAGCTAAAGGTGGTGTAAAATACTTTATAAACCTCTGGACTCTTGAATTCTGTAATACAAAATTATTTTTGATTACAATTACACATGAGATTTCATCAGAAAATATAGTCAGTTTAAAGAATTAAGGAAACAATGAAAAAATAATAAGTAACTTTAATCATTTTTAACAACTTAACAATATACTCTGTATAGTTGCCCAATTTAAAGCCAGATACTAAACGAAATAATTGCAAAGGGAAGACAACTACGAATGAATTTGTGTTGGTAATATTTTTGTTTAATTGTTAAAATTATTTAACAAAGCGTAAGTAGTTTATTAATGTTTACTGAATGTAATGCTTTTACTTACGATGTCTACAAAAACCTGGTACTACCTGCACATTAAAGACTATTCTGTAGACTGAAGAATCATTCAAGCATATTGGACCATTGATTGCAGTGTAAAATAGATGGCAGCCATTTTCGGAAAAGTGTTTTAAAATTCTTCGAATCAATTATATATTTAATTTACAAGCCCGAATATTCACATGTTTTTACTGTGTATTGAAGGACGGTAATTAAAAGCGGCATATTATATTCTAAATTTGATTTAACAATGTTAATGAATGTAGTGACAAAAAACATGGTCTTTTAAGACTGGTACATGTAAGATCTTATTATATCTTATCTGGCTAGGTAAATCTATATCATTTTGCAGTTTGCTAATCGGTATTTCCCAATTCCAGTACACAAAATTTGACTATTTCAAAATAATCAAACCATGTTCCATCACTTTAAATGATATATTTGACTACAACGATGACGAACCACATTGTACTATATCAAAATGTGGTATTAAAAATTGTAAAACATGCACATTCTTATAACCGACCTTACATCTCTAGTTCCCTTACAAACGAAACCTTCCATACAAGAAGTCACCATGACTTAAGTTCAAATCAACAAGCTTAATATATGGATAATAATGCAACTTATGCGGTCTACTATATTTCGGTGATACACAAGAACGATTAAACGCAAAAATGTGTGGTCATTTTCAGGAATAAATACCACCAAATTCCCAACAATTTATCAGCATTTTAATCAGCAAGATCATTCAATCCTTTCTATGAAAGTTCGTATTTTTAAAAAATTACCATCCCACGAACAGTCTCGTTCTAAGTAACAACTATTGTAGGGAAAGAGGGAAGTACTGAATACGCAGACTAGGTACTGCAATACCTTACAGATAACAACATCAAAAGTATAGGGAACCTTTCAAGCAAATATAACAATAGCATAAATGTGACAAATTTATTTAACAAAAATCCAAGATGGGAAAGGAGTCATGTCCATCCCTACTATACGTCACCTAAGTTACATGATGTCTCAATAGATGGTCTCCTTCCTTTCATACAAAACCTCGTGGACTTCATCACATTAGAATCAAACTCTATTCTATACCTCACACTCTACTACACTCCCTTTACAAACCTCGAGATAGAGGACTTCAAGGCTAAACCACCTAACTGTTCTTGCAAAAACTCTCCATTCAAATATGGTCCTTCCGGTCACGTCGTTACGGGAGATTTGTCCATCATCGGAAACTAATCTCTGCGTAATATCCTTTCCAAATGTCCCAAGTACCGTGAACTGCGCTCCATCAATCGGAATTATAACTTTAAAGTTCTTATGGATGCTGTGAATGACAACTCAAGAAAATGGATAAAACGTGAACAAAGAGACATTGATTCTCTGTCAGACTGGTTATAGGCCATGAGGTCTTTAATTCTGAAACGAATGAAAGTTTTAAGTAGGTCAGTGAGTGCCAATGCCACGCCTGTTTTCAAAGATTCCGACGTAGCAAAAAACATTGTCTACTATACATGACAAATATGTTGTCGTACCAGCAGACAAAGCCCAAAACAACATTGTTTTGTCTGCAAAACCTTTTACATCAATTGTTTATTATCAATGGTAGACGTAGAAAATAATAGCAGTGATAAGACCTATACTGCTACCACACTCTTCAAAGACGAAATTGTGGAAAACCATAACTTTTGTTACTCCCGTAGTGGTATTAGTTCAATATGGATTCTGAAAAATTCGAAAGATCTTTTAGAGACCCTCAATTCAAGTCTATCATCAGAATATAATAGCATTAGATCTATGCTTTTTCAACACTGTATACTTCTATTCCCCATACTCAGTTAAAATCCCGAACATCATACATCGTTGTTTTTTTCCAAAAAAGATGGTACACCCAGATACAAATATATAGTTCTTGGTAGAGATTCCTCATACTCTGTAAGTAATAATTCCAAATCATCTTCCAATTATACAGAATTTTTAATCGACAACACATTTGTCCAGTGTGGTGAACACGTTTTGCAACGAACGTTCGGCATTCCTATGGAAACAAATGGTGCTCCTCTACTTGCTGACCTATTCCTTCACTCGTATGAGGTTAACTTTATAACTGATCTGATCGGAAAGAAAGAACATCATTTTACTTTATCTGGCCTCTTATGATGTGTAAAAATAACAGTTGGTATTCTTGATTCTCTACTTTTAACACAATATACGTCATATATGTTATTAGCAGTATTTCTTTTCAGGCTGGTGGCAGAACTTAAGAGAGTTGAAGCAGTTTCTTTCTCTCTAGTCTGATCCACATGCCATGACAGAGATAAATATTGTACCTACTACACCTGGTATGGTATATTTTCTCAACGATTTAAAGCTGTTATTCCTTTTTTGTAAATATAATAGAAAAACATTTATCTTAAGTAAGATAATGCTGTTTCTTTCTCAGAGTTGAAATACATACTTTGATTGAGTTTAAGATGTTTCCTCTACTTAATGATCTGACATGAACATCTTGAACTAATTAGGTATGTTTCTTTGTTTCTTCCTTGTCCAAGTTAATGCAAATATAATATTAAATAAAAACTGGTTCAAAGGGTATGCAAAGTTACTAGAAGCAAATTGGGATCACCATTTTAAATGCAAATTGATATCAAAACGGAGTAATTCCTTACAAGAGTTATCATCCTTTGCATTTTTATTCAAATGGATTCTCCTATTATTTTTTATCATCTTGTGTAGCAAGGTTTGTTAACTGTTTTTAATTGTTTAAATGCAATTAGGGTGACTGACATTTTGTTAACGTAAGTGTGTATAGGTTAAAGGTCATTTATTAGAGTTCTTAATTGTGACTTTTTTTAAAAAATGGATAGCAAGTGTTCAAATGTACTAGTTAGATCCTTTGATCACTGCTTTTCTTTGGTTTTGTGTGCATTTCTTTTTTTAATAATGAGTAATATATGCTTTCTGAATATTTATGGGTGTCTATTGTATCGTTATGAAAGGGATCATCTTGTCCCAATATCTATGTCATAACGATTTATTTTTACTATTATTTTATTTTATTTTATTTTATTTTTTTTATCTTTTTGCATTTGTAATGATCTTTGTTTTAAGGTTCTAGCGGAAATCATAAGAAAGTAATCAAGGGACAAAGACCAAATACGGAAAACAGACACACACACAACAAAGAGCTTTAAGTAATTAAATAATACATACAAAGTAACAAAAGCAAATGAGCATGGACCAAGTGCATCCGTAAGGTAACCGTCCTCTGCTTTTTCTAGAAACATCCAGCCAGTTGCTCTGAGATAGACAAAAGAGGAAAACAAATATAACACGATGAACAAATCAGTTCTCATGGTGTAGATGGATATGTCGTAACGATCCACGAGTTCATGGTAGCGACTATACAACTTCTGTAGTGATGACTTCAATCATGTAGCAACCTAAACATGTTCCAGCAGACTAAATGTAAGAAGTCTAGCACAATACAAAAAGTCATTTACAGCAAGTCCTTGACAATTCTGATAAGTCATCACGTTTGTCGTCAAGTATGGTCAATATTTTCCTTAACATCGTTTTCTGTAAATGTAGGTCAAGATGTGAGGCTGACTTTATAGTAACTGTAGTATCTTTTTTCTCAAGTTCTTTGGAGGAGACGCAATGCATCAAATTCCCGAAACTAGAATTATTTAACGATAGTATATCATTTATATCACCGAAACTGAGATTAAAGGATCTAGCTAAACGGTGTTTAGATGAGTAATAATTATTTTGTTTACAAGGTATGAGTAATCTCTACCAAAAACTATATAATTATATCTAGGTGTACCATCTATTTTTGAGAAACAACGATGCATTATGTTTTGAGTCGAGATTTTAACTGAGTATGAGAAAAAGAAGTATACAGTGTTGAAAAATCATATGTTTTAATGCTATTATATTCTGATAATAGTCTTGAATTGAGGGTTTCCGAAAAATCTTTTGAATTTTTCAGGATCCACAAGGAATTATAACCACTATGGGAGTAACAAGTGTTGTACATGTGGGAAGACTGGAGACCATCGTTTACAGCTGTGAGTATAGACGTTATTTTTTTTAAAGAGGTTTAGTGGTACATTTTGCAGATCCAGCTACGTAACGTTGTTTATATGGATTCTAGTTGAGTTTAGGAATCCATTACATAGACGGTATACAAATGACACATCTTATTTGACAGTTAATGCAATAGTGAATACAACGGTAATAACACAATTCATCTTAATTCGTTAATTATAAATAAATAAGATTGTACACGAGAACATTGATATTCCATTTACCATCCAAACTTTCACATTGCTCAATATCCGATTCCACATTGAAAATTCCCCATTCGCCGTACACATCTCATTATTTCTGTTACTATTACTGTTTGTTATCATAATCAACTTTATTGTGTTTTTAATATCTTCAACGTAGTTCTTGCACATCCGCATTTTACTTTGTTGGTGATTATTTTACAAATATTTTTGTTACAGCTGTTGTTTGTGGTTCTCATGTGACATATTCTCATAAACACGGGGATATTTGTTGTAGGTTTGCTATTGTGTAAATTAGGGAGCGTGTTAAAGGGCATTTTAAATATCTTTGCGGTCATGGCAATTTGTAGTTTAAATTGCTCTAGTCTAGTATAAATGCAACTGTAAGGAATAAGCCCGTGCTTTCTATCAATACTTTCTCACATTGGGTTTGTTAAATAGTGGAAAATTATGACGCATTGAACACAAAATTGTATGGGTTAATAGTCATTCAAAACTACAAAAATACCATTATTCATTATCTATCATATTAGACAAAAATACTTACTTGCATTTTGTTGAATTCTAATATGTGTTTCCTCAGAAGATTTATTACAAATATATTTAGTTCATTTTCCTCCTACTATGCAAAACATTCATAAAAATTGTTCTGAATTATTTTTTTGTTCAAAAGTTATATAACCTTATCGATTGTCTATTGTCTAAAACACCTAATAAGCAATTCATTAGACAGAAAAACTAATGAAATCATTATACATAGTTGAAAATTAAATGCCTGTAAATGAATTTAGCGTGAGCCCTCGGCCAAAAAACAATTGCGATTTGATATTATACTTTTCAATACGTAACAAACTTATTAGGTTATTGTAGTACGGGTATAAAGAGAGTATCAAATTAGTTCATGTAGAAAAAACATAAATGAACATCTAGACTTGTAACGCTCTATTCCTAAATGACTATCGTCGAATGTATGCCCTAACCAAGATCAACATATGTATAGAGATATGTGTATGTGGGTATTTTCTAACACCGCGACAACTAAAATGATTGAGGATTGTCGGATTTAATGACTTTATGTAATGTGTTGTCAAATAGCATTTTCGAGAAAAAAGCGATTGAGTGTGCTATTAACCTCTTTATTGAAAAACGCATGTAAGAAATCCGACTCTTTTCTAAGTATGTGCGTGTGTGCATTTATTTGAATGAACATGGAACAGATTAAGTATTAGAGTATAAGCAAAGAGTATATTTTTCAATGACCAGAATTTCCAATAGTGATTCAATGTTGGTGGTTTATATATTTCCTTTTCTTTTACAATCGTTATAAAAGCCCCACTTCCTTCCTTTCCTCGTTCCGTTACGACCATACATCATTCCATTACCCAGAGGGTTTCTTATCTCATACCTACTGCGCTCTTTTACCACTGCAAGGCATTAAATGAAACTTTCATAGAATTACTATTACACATTCCCATTGATTACCTTCAATATTTGATTTTCATCCGAAACCATTTGGAGGTAAAAAGAGGCATTTTTCACACGAGGAGTGGGGTATCAGGTAAGTGAGCATAGATTCGATATATATTTAAATCACCTTGGTTATTACACGTAGTAGCTCTCAACACTATTCATATTTAGATCTCGATCATTTGGTGTATGTAGTTAGATCGTTTCTGATAAGAGAGCTGCTACTCAAAACTTATGTACTGCTTGACAAAATTCACAATTCATGTAAAATTGGTTGTTTCTTATGTAAAAGATGGATACGATTGATGAAAATTTAGCAGCCTATTTTCATTACCTAGATTAAATGTTGAAACGGTAAGATTTCTAGCCTTGATAATTGACATAATTCATACCATGCGTAGTTAAATAAAAATAACTCTCCTTTAGAACTGTCAAAATGTTCAAAAGTGGTGATAGTTGATAATATTTAATGTACATTTGGGAAAAAACACACCGGAAATATTACAAAACTGTTTTCATCGTGTACGTATATATATACTATGAGTTTCTGAATGGTGGTACAAAGCACAAAATGACCAATTTATAAATTGTAAGGAATAACATACATATCCCAACATAATACCACGATTTAAAAGAAATAAAATATTACAAGCAAATTAATGCATTAAAACTTCATCGCAAAAAAACGCATTATGTTGCAAGTGATAATATCAAACCCAAATATGTAGTTAAAAACGTAGTTTATATATGCTGTAAAATATAAATCAAATGGGTTCATTATTATTATGATTTTGTTTTGTTTCTTTTTTCATAATGAATCAACATAAATCTATGTTTACAACACAAATGGTAAAACTACAAGAATGTGTTGCACCATTTTACAATTCAATGCATTTCCCTGAATTTGAAAGAGTAATCAAGGGAACCAAGGTTATAGCGGTAATCAAAAGAATGTAATCCAGGGACAAAGACCAGACATTCAAAACAGACATACACAATAAAGAACATAAAATAACTAAAATCATACATACAAAGTAACAAAAGTAAATGAGCAACTCGGACTCCAATAAAAACTGGGAGCATGGACCGGGTGAACCGGTAGGGTAAGCGTCCTCTGCTTTTCTAGAAACACCCGCCGAGTTGCTCATAAAAAGTCAAGTCCGGGGTAGACAAACGAGGGAAGGCAAACTATGACCCGTTGAATAAATCAGTTTTCATAATTAAGAATTGAAGAATATAAAAATGAAATGTCAAAATGCTTATGTTTTGTCATTATGCCTATTTATAGTTCCGACAAATTTTGAACAAACATAACCATAGTGATTTTTGTTGTTTTTGTTAATTGCATGTTATATTTATTCGTGTTTTCGTGTTATTCATCATGTTTAACAGTTTTCGCTGTAAAGTCAATTGATTCGATTCAAAAAGACTTCACCGGGGCCTTTGGGGTAATTCTTATATATAATATATTTCTTTTTTTCTACAGAAAACACAGCTACCAATAAACTAAGATATATAAGTCAAATTGTTTTTAGTAAGATTTATTATAATCAACAAAGAATTGTTTATGTAGTACTCCAGCTAAGAATCATGCAAATTATGTAAAATGTGAAACACCCCAAAAAGACTACACATTTTTATTTTTGATATTAATTTGCTTTATATGATGAAATGTATAATTATTCATTCCAATCTGTCTGTCCGTAGGAGATAATCCACATTTAAAATCCAACAGTTTCTATTGTATTTAGTGTCATTTACTGAGTTATCTACCTTAATTTTGAATTCTACAGTGCATTCAATATATTTTTTATCTCCTAAGCATGAGGGTATATGTTCCTATAACACTGCAAATAACATGTCAAAAATAAAAAAATATATAGGCTTTCCAACCATGAATCACATTTTGTATTATTTTTACCTGGAGTGCTACTTAATATCATTAGCAAATTGTTATCATTTTGAAAGACATGCTAATGTCACATTGTATTCATATAATTCGTAAAATAGCTACACAAATGATCCGATAAACAGCTGATTGTAGTTTCACTCCCGTTTTGAAATGTTTTAGGAGTAAAACCCCTGAACTTTAATCAGTTAGTAATACAAGTTTGTATTGATATGCAAGAATTATATTAATAACAATTACACTAATGAAATACAAAATACAATTCCATGTAATATAATTATCAAATGGTATTTTTTTTTAATGTATCTGTTAGTACATGAAGCAAAGCTAGTGTCTTAAATATCGTTTTGAATCTGATTTAGACCTTAGAAAAATAAAGAATCTAATTTATTTATTGAATTATTTATTACAATTTGACTTCACATGAGAGTCCATGAAATTACCTACAAAATCAAAACAATAGAAATATAATAATAAAAGTATACCAACGCAGGTATATATCTTGATAAAATAAAATGTTTGTTTGCAAGAATTTTGATTTCAGTAAATTCAAAGATAAACATAGTCAACTTTGCAAAGACGATAGAAAAGAGACAAAAAGGAACTGAAATCATGTTAGCACATTTTCAACAAATTGTGCAAAAGGAATTAAACTTTACAGAAAAGAATGGAATCAAAACCCAGCTTCCGGTAAAACAAAACGAAAAAAAAATGTTTACTAAGAATTTTTTGAAGTATATGTCAATAGACTGAACGTTCTAACCCTCGTTGAACAAGGCCACTATAAATAAAGGCATTGACTTAAGCGACAAATATGAGTTTTGTGAACGACAACTTACTTATTATTGCAGTGACATATCCTGTTGTGATCACAGTGTCCAGTCGTACCATCGGGACAGTTACATGTTTTACTTCCATCACTACAACCGTTGTTTTGTCTTCGGGATAGTAATAGATCTTTTGGACTGAAAATCAATATGTAGAAGATCATGATTATGACAATTCATACACATAGTAGACAACGCACTTTTTCAACATTTTCCATCTGTAAAACACTACAAAGCTAAAAAGAACTTTGCCATCCTTGCATCACACTCATCAGAACATCGGAAGGCATTCTATCATTTTTAACATATAGCATACATGAATTATTGCACGGTAAACGAACAACTAGAAATTTTGGGCAAAGTGTGAAAGTTTTCATGATGATGGTTAAACATTTTATGGAAGTAGATTTCGGAAATGTCAAGCTGTTAAGACATTATTTCTATTTGTTTCTATTAGACTTAATCGTTTATAAGACTAATCTATAATTTTAGAGGCGCAAATAACATGACCGTACACATTTTATTTAATTTGTGTTGATAATATGAAACAAATAATAACTTTATTATCAGTTTATTTTATATTTTTTTCAAAGAGAGTGATTTTTTCATACTCATCTTATCTAGCGTGACGAGATGAGCATGGAAAAGTCCAGCGAGTTGACAAAAATTTAGTAAACTGTTTATAGCTGTTTTACTAAATTGTAAGGTATTAGATTTTTTTATATTTTTTTGTTTGTTTTTGTTTTTCTGGTCTAAATATGTAAATTTCTTGTCGGGACTATTTCGGCGACGTGCTACGTGACGTCACGTATGTTGTGCAACTGTGATACACATCATTTGAAAAAAAAAACGATTAACTATGACGGTTGCGTTTAAAAATTGTGGAATAATTTTGGGATTTATTCATTTTAATCGGGTAAGTTACTGTATTTAATCAATTTCCATTGTAGACTAGAAATTATTGCCATTATTTCATATGCAGTTAACAAACAGACGGTTATTTCGATCGTCAAACATTTATACGCTGTTGCTTGTATGTCACGCGAGGAGATAGAAACTGGCGATAATTTTCATTCTCACTCAACTGGCGTGAGATTGAAAATGTTCGTTTCGCAAGAGCAAAGGGATTTTAAACAAAACAGCGATAATAAATAATAGCATGCACATTACCTACACTTTTTCATATTCGTTTGCAATTAACTTACTCTTACTTTAGGCAAAGGCACGTCCTGTTTGTACCACAACGACCCATGTAGCCGTTCCCACAATCACATGTTTCTCCCGGAGTTAAACAAAATGTGGCCATTCGCCTGAAACATTTACTCATTAAAGATATTTTTTTAAATCTGTCTAAAAACAACCAATGCGGATTTAAGATAAGTGGTATCTCAACAGACATAAGTAATAAACACGCACCTCGTGTACTGTCTTAAATGTATTCATATTATTGTTTTTTTTCTTTCATTTAGTTTTATTATGTTTTTATTTGCTATTGGGAATCGTTTTTTTAAGATATATTTAAACACCATACGAGTGAAGTTGATTTTCTCTAATTCTTTACCCTAAATAGCATTAGTAATTATTTCAGTGTATTTAGACATTTATGACACGATACTTATATAGATTTTAAGTCAATATTGATCAATTTTCCGCCCATTTGATGATTTTCATTTAGTTTTATGAACACCCATTGGCTGTTTATGTAAATCCTTTCATCCTTTAATATTGTGATATCCGAAAGTGTCAATAGACGGAGAAATACTTCGAGAAACGATGGTTATATGTAGAATGTTTAAATACAACATAATTTCAATAGAAGACACGTGTTTGTACCAGGATGGTTGAATGGGATACATGGTTTGGAATACACGTCATTGGGTTAGTTTACACTTTATTGAGGTTTGCGTAATCATTTCTTGGCCAATATCACCCTTAAACATGCTTAAAAAAACATGCAAAAATATTTGATGATATTGTTTATACATGCTGCAATCACTGCTTACTTCTCTTCGATTATGTCAGAATTTGCTGTTTAGAACAGTTCTAAACTGTCGGAAACTGTCCTGACCCGCGACACACCTTTTTGGGATCTGTTAGGGCTTCATACGAAATATGTCATAATCTGTCATAGGTAGAGACACTCTCTTTCAGAAACTCTTCTAGGTAGAATCTGTTTTGTTTTCCAACATTCTGAATAGCATGACCTAGTCTACCATAGCAACTGAATCCACTGAATGACTCAGAATAGTCCCTGACAGATCCTGACAGATTCTGACTGCCATTAAGTATAAAATGCTTTTCATAATTATATGATACTGTGTACTAATCATGATAATTTCAACATTTAGACCCTATATATAGATGACGTATTATATTTCAACGATCCTAATTTCGGGGATATGATACATCGCATCTACCCCAAAGAACTTGAGACAAAGGATACTACAGACACTGTAAGGCCAGCCTCAAATCTTGAACTACACTTAGAAATCGATAGTGAAGGAAAACGTTTGACCAAACTTTTACGACAAACGTGATGACTTTTCATTCAGAATTGTGAATTTCCTTCCATCTGTGGCAATACCCCTTCAGCACCTGCGTATGGAGTGTTCATGTCACAACGTTTTGTCAGAGCTTGCCGAAACTACATGGATCGTCATCATGAACTCGTAGATCGTTATAGTGCATCTATCTGCACCATGAAAACTGATTTATTCAACGGGTCATGGTTTTACTCTCCTCGTTTGTCTACCCCGGACTTGACTTTTTATGAGCATTCATTTGGTTACCGCTAAAACCTTGGATCCCTTGATTACTCTTTCAGCTGCTATCAGGACCTGTCAGGGAAAAAGGCAAATTGTGTCCTGATTCGGGACAGCTTGTGCCAGACCCTGTCAGGATCTGCCAGGATTTCTGTTTCATCTACTGTCTTAGAACAGTTCTCCTGTTTGTATGTTTATGAGTACGCTACACTTCGAGGTTTAAAAGATTTGTGAACTTAAAAAAATTCAAGAATTATCGCTGGAAATGTCAATGGATTAAGGCAATAGAATATCAGGAATGAAACAATTTACTAGTTTTAATAGATCATTTAGTACTTACTTTTCTGTTCCAGTTACAGACCAAGCAAACACTATAAAGATAAGCAACCAAAATATGTATAAACAACGGTTTGATGTACGTTATTAAATAGGAGGAGAGACTACTACAGAGGCCAATTCAATTTACAATGTGTATTGATTCAAATACATTATTTTAGAATGACTAAATGAAATTTTTTAGATAATAAGTTAAATCAAAATGTATCGATAAAAACCAAGAAAGGTTTGGATTAGCAAGATAGCACCCCCCTTCCCCCCGAGTGGAAATTAGAAATTTAATATGAATAACTTTTTCTACTTTTGAAATGATAAATGAATGGTTGACATTGTTAAACTTACTAAACAACATTTTGTAAGTATATATGATTGAAAATATGATGTCCCAAATTTGGAAATCTGCGAACTTCTATCAAATATGCTGAATTGCGCACTTTTCGGAACATTTTGCAATTTAAAAAAGAGTGTTTCCTTTAACTTGATCCAAACGTTTTGGTTATTAATTCTAAATGCAACTTTGATAGGAGTCAAAATCAGTTAAGATATTTCTGGGTCATGCTGCTCGAGACCTTACGATAGTTTTTCCCTATTGTGGCTTTGATTAAACTGAAAATTGATACAATTGTGAAAATCAAAAACCAAATCAAAACAATCAAATAAGACATTTAACAGCGCATATCACATTTCGCATATCGCATTTTTGTCAATTACCTCAAACTTTTTTTTTCTTAAACTAGGGGGCCAAATATAGCCCTTATCGTATCTTATCCTTTTGAGTTCAATTTTTTACATGCATTATCGTTATTGAATTGAAAGAACGGTGTTTTCTGAAAGTTTTCAAATAATAATGTGATCAATATCAAGCAGTTATATAATGATCAATGTGTTTATAAAGAAACTGTTCCCCGATCGGCAAAGACAATTTTACCAAATCATTTCTTTTTGTGTCCCACTACATATGTTTTGGCTTCAGTGTCCATTTACTGAATGTCAGGGTATTAAAATATGAGGGACAATAAAAACGATTATAATATAAAAACTATATGAAAAACATATTAATTGTGTACTGTCTCAACATACATACCGAATAGAACAATAAATTCACACCAAAGAACATTCATATCAATAGTCTCTCTTACAACATAGATATGTCTGCGAATGTTCAGTCGGTTACACGATAGGTCAAGGGAAGCACATAAGTATTCAGATAACGTAAATTATCTTTGTTTTATTGAATGTTGAATATACTAAACTTTTTTCTATCTTATTCATAGCTTAGTAGCCAAAATTACTTGACACCAACTTAATGAACATCTTTCTAAATATGCCTAAAACTTTTGATGATAAACAAACCATAGTAACTTTAGTCATTTTGTTTCATTTACAAGTTAAAATTACTACTTTTATCGGACTATCAAAGTTTTAAACATAGGTTTAATAGCTGTGTCCTTTCCTATCTTATAATTGCACTTTCTTATTCATTATCTGTTGTTACTTTTTTTCTACCGTTTACATGTATTAATTCAGTAATTTCCTTATTACCTTTCACTATTACAGAGATCAATAAAGTTTGGAAAATTGCGAAAATAGTCATTGACATTGATTTAAAAGCGCCAAAACGTGACAAGCTTATTTTTATTCTTTTCATTTTTCTAATTAAATGAAGCTACAGATTTCAATTGAAACTTCACCATTTTCAAGATGGGGGCCATATTTTATCCTTTCTAAGATGAATTAAGGGAACCATGCTTCCAACGATAAATTTAATCTGGATATAAGGACAATACAAGGACAAAGAACACATACAACGAGGAACATAAAACACTGTACGCACATAGAAACAAAAGTATATGCAAAACTAAAACTGCAATTTTGCATAAAGTTTATTCCGTTTATTTCCACTGATGTGTAATACCACAGTAAAATCATATATAATACTTTCTACACAAAGAACAGGTTTTTCATAGTTCCGAACAAAAAAAGATTGTAGCAATGAAAAAGTGAAATTATTATTTTCGATGGAATCCCAAATAGAAACAAAACAGTGATTTAAAAATCACATTCCGAACTTATATGTCTATTAAGGGCAGTTGATAAACACATAAGGTTTGTTTTAGGGGGGTACTTTTTATAGATAATATTACCATTAAAGAACGTTTTTTTAGAATCTGTGAGTGAGTTTTGAATCTGCATAAAACAAAGTTAGTGTTAGTTTGAAGGCTGCCATTTTGTTGTGTTATATTTCAATTAAGAAAATGTGTCCGGGAATTGTAATTGTAAAATTTGGTAAAAAAAGTTCTTTTGGGTAGATATCGCACACTTTTCTTAGTTATGATAACGGTCAATCATTAAAAATACTTCCAACCTCACTTCGATCCTGTCAGAATTCGCTGTCATAAAACAGTTCTAAATTGTCAGAAGCTGTTCTGAACAGTGACACACCTGTCAAGATCTGCCAGGGCTTTGGAAAAGCTCTGTCATAATATGTCATGGGCCGTGACACTCTCCTGTCAGGTCCTGTTCTACTTAGAACTGCAATTTGAACGTCGATTAGAAGAGTTTTCGACAGTTTCTGACAGATTCTGACAGTCACTAGCTAGATAGAAAATACTTCTGACTGAATTTTATACAGTACATGTACGTGATTCAGAAAAAAAGGCGCAGCATCCGATTCCCGATTCGTACAATGGAAAGGAAGCCTTGAAATGTTTCATTTTATTTTTTTTTAAATTTTTGACAGGACTGTTATGTATGCCATGCAGCACAAACAAAAAATATTGCCTGTCGTACCAGGTGCAAACGCTAACATAACCCTATTCCAAAAGCCTTATTATAAGAAGTCTTTCGCGATATCAAAATGCTGTGTAGTTACGATAAGCTCTATCATAATGTATGAGCTATGACATGAAAACTCCGTACGCAGGTGCTGAAGGTGTGTTGCAACAGATGAAATAAAACTAGACAATACGAAATGAAAAGTCATATTTGTCGTATAGTTTAATGTAATAATATGATTGAATGATTGATTGTTGGGGTTTAACGTCCACGCAGCAATATTTCAGCCATATTCCGACGATGAACATGAAAGGGATGACAAAATGAACATGAAATAATGATGATAAAATGAAAAAAAGGGATGGGACACAAGGCTAATAAGGTCGACAAATTTGAGCTTTCCTTTGTTACGCGATTTATGACTTAAAATTTAAAAAAAAATAAAAATTCGGTTGTTCACAAAAACACTTTAAAACAATAAGTCGTACAGACTTCGGACTATCACCGTTGATTTCTAATTATTTTTTTCCAAAATTTACTTATTCAAACAATACTGAAAATCCATAATGTTCACCTTTTCTGTTAACTTAATGCATTTTGGTTAATTACTCACACATGTTATTGAAACAACATTCATCACGTAGTAATTTATTGTAAATATGATTTTAATGCATACATTCGCAGCTTAATTTTGATTTCTTTTGATAAATATACACAAAATTCAGTATGTTTTCGTAACTACATAGACGGGTGGTTATTTGAAGTTTCTGATAATGTTTATGATTATCTCCTTCTCATTTTTCTATGATTATAAACAAAAACATCAATGTGTGTGAATTAAAATAAATTTATTGTTTTAAAGAAATGGACCCAAGAAATATTTAATTACAAAATTTACTACTCCAATAGTATTCAAAAGTATGAGGAATATTTTTTAATTTTGATAACTGTCATAAGCCTCACCATTAAAAAAATAAACATGAGATCAGTGATCTGTTTTTCATTCAGTTTTTTAAATAGGACCTAACTCCTGCTGCACTAAAGTTGAAGTGCCTATTGTCGTGTGGATCAGGGCATATGATGCGCCTGTCCCAAGTCATGCATTTCTGACCTCTGTATGTCTTATTTCGTTTTCTCCTTTAGTTTATATTTATGTAACTTGAGTATATAGGGACAACTCTTTGCTGTACCTGTGATGTTTTCGGGGCTAGCTGCAACCTTTCCCGAGGAGTGAAGGTTTCCCAGCCGTTCATTGAAGGCCAATGGGTGTCCTTGGACTGACATTCTCATCTAGGTGGGTTGTTATTTTTTCAACATATTCAACCTACATATTATCGTTATATTTTAATGAACGTGCGCTACAAATCATGTGAAAATATTACTAAAACTTTGCCCTGGATTTATAATAATAGGAGATGGTTGCCAATGAGACTGTCATCCACCAAAAGCCAATCAACGAACAATTAAACCTATACAGGTCGCCACGAGCTCTTAAACGATGGGCAAAACTAATACCATATATAAGAGAGTAAAAAATGAAACCAAAAGAATGTAATCTAGGGACAAGTTGTAAAAGGCCCCGAATTCAATGAAATGAAATTATTCATAAATAACGAAAATCGACTTATTCTATTGCGAAAAAAAAAACATAAAAACGAATAACAAAGCTTTTGCTTTGCCTGGCAAAATGATCAAATAAAAGAATAACAAACATAAATACATTAAATATATTTGATACCATATATGAAGCATTACATATTCTATGCCGAAATGATCCTACAACACTTTCAACTATATAATCTAGCAAAGTATACAAAATAGTCATGTTTATAGATGTACGAATTTTAACGTTCAGAGTAAAGAATTTAAAATATGTGCATGAAAGGAGGGTAGAAACATAAAAACGAATGTAGAAACGGCTTTAAGTTTAATCGATGTTGCTTGTTTTGGGTGTAACTGTAGCTTTCGTGTTTTGTATAACAGATCATGTTTAACAAAAACATGTATAGAACTAAAATAATCCTTACGTTTTTGCAAAACTATACCACATTAGTTTTGACAAAATTTTACAAAATGGCAGATAATCTTCATGTTTTCATTGTTATTATCAAAGTGAAAAATAATTGGGGTTGATACTTTTCTAAATAAAAAAAAATAAACTATTCTTTAGAAGTCCAGATTAAAATCACTGAGATGAAGAAACATCTAAAACAAAAATGCATACCATTTACAGAATAATGGCAGTTAAAAACAGCTCGGGCTTATTTAACAAATGTACAGAACAAATTTCGAATAATTCCATGAAAAATATCAAAAAAATGTAAAAAATAACAACATTGTTAACTTTCCATGACCAAAGAACGTGCACAAAAAAAATAATTTACAACAACCCAATCTCATGCCTCATGGTGCACACGGCATACCTGCCTTACAAGCATTGAGGTTATCTCAAAGGGAAACGTATAACAGTAATTCCTTATAATTTAAATTTCAGTACGTAAAACAATGACAGGCAGATTATAACAAAAATTTGTTTTCGTCCATGACATTATTAACGAACTATTTAATCCAAAAAATGATAATGAAAGTGATATTATTACTCGTGCAGATAACGCTTCGCGATTTAACACGTGTCATTAAACCTTGGTGTTCTCGGCACTCGTGATCATAATTTGGGCAATTAAGTAGCACTCCAACTGAGTATCATGAGATTCATTAGTGAAAAGCATACATATCCTTTTATATATTTTGCTGAATTGCTATAGTAAACAGAAATTAACATTGGGTTTTTCATATAAGATGAGATGAAAATTATATAGAATACACTGTAGATTTCAAAATTAAAGGAGATAACTCTGTAAATGACACTAAAATATAATAGAATCTATTGGATTTTCATTGTTGACTATCTTCTAAGAGCAGACAGATTGGAATGGATAATTACACATTTTATAATATAGACCTTTAAAACAACTTAATTACAAAAATAAAAAAAAAAAAAAAAAACATTTTTTTTCAGATTTGCATGATTCTTACAAATACTACTACTTAATATTTCCAATCAAAGACATATAAATATTTATGAATTTACTATTAATTTCTTTCTTAAAAATTAAAATGTACAAAACAATTTTTCTATAAAAATATTTTCATCTGGAATAATTACTCTTTTGAAGAGTGTGTTATTGCCTCGGAATGAGAAAGTATATTATTTAATGGTTTATAAATTACAACGAAATAATTTTTCATCATTGTAAAAATATGATATAGTTACAAAGAGTTACATTAAAACTTAATTATATAATGATTATGATCCTTTTTTGTTCCGCAGAAACATAAAAAAACAAACGTTTGAATGAAACAAAATACGAAAAATTAGATTAGATTAGAAAAGTAAAAAATAAATTTGAAAATACTCATTCTGACAATGACAAACTAAAACTGACGTTGCCGCAAAACTAAATAACTTCGCCAGTCAGTATTAGACGCTTTTAGAAATCAACCATAGGTGGGGGAAAGACTAATTTCTTAAGACAACATCAGGAAGCAAAAAGAATCACAAATAATAAAATCAAAAGAGCTAAAAAGACATGCTTCTGGCAAAAGGTCAAATCAATCAGATAAAAGATACTCTTCATGTACAAGTAAATCATTACTTATCTGAGGCTTGAAACAAGAATAGATCAAATTGACATGATATTTAGGCAGAGCAAAGATTTTCAATGTCAGAGATTATTTTATTAAGTTTTGTTTAGGCCACAGTTTTTTTTAATTTGTTTATGAATTTTTGAGTGGATCGGGCGGTCGGTTGGTCGGAAAAAATAAAATAACAGGAGTCTGTACCGCTCGATATTTGCTTTCAAGGACAGAACTCTTACAATGAGTTGTCCAAAAATTTTGACTTAAAATGATTTCGTTAGGATTTATTATAAGGATTATTTCATCAATCGAAAGTTTCTTATAGGTTTTATGATACAGGCTGAAAACTGTAAAAAAAAAAAAAAATCACCTTTCAAGAGCAATAACTCTAACAAGCAGTCACCCAACATCTTTGATCTCTGCAGAATTTTGTAGGTCTTGTAATAAGGATCATTACAGAAAAACTACTCTCTGACCGCTTTGTTCTATTTTTAGTAAGAGCAGCCATGTTTTTCGACGGATCAAAAATCCCCACATCAGATCTATACAGACTAACCTGAGGAATATTCATACTAAGTTTAGTTCTAATTGGTCAGGATGTTTCAGAGGAGAAGATTTTTAAAAAAATAACATAAATATATGGATTAAAAGTCGATAAAGAGCAATAGCTGCATAATGGCTAGGCATATTAAAGCAAAAATAAGATCTCATCATGCTAAACACTTTTACCTATGTCACAATTTGTCTAAATCTTACGGCATTGGAGAATATACAAAAATCTTCTGCCCCCTTAGTTCTAGTTTCAGTTACTGCGGCAATGTTTATCTGCTGATCAAAAATTCCCAAATCGGTTCTTTGCAAGATAGCCCATGGAACATTCATACCAAGTTTGGTTCTACTAGAGTCAAAGATAAAAAATGGGAACAAGAAATACATATATACTATTTATATTTTCAATGGAAACATTTTTTTTTTAATTCCAAATTAAATATTCCATTAACTAACCTGCCACTGTTTTAAAGTGGGATTTTAATCTACTCTATGTACCTATACACCATTTATAAACAAATTCATTCCAAATTTTAATGTATACTATAAATTTAATTTGCAATACTTAAACAATGTTAAATCCCTCCAATATTTGTATCCATAGCCTTTTTCATAGTATGATATGGTCAGGTAAATATTAAGGTGGTAAAAAGTGCCTAAAAAGTTAAGTTGAAGTAGCAAAAAGAAAAAAAAAGGTTAGGTTAAACAAATATTAGGTTTAATAAACATTGAGCATTGTTTTCATGTAAATAAGTTGTAATACAGACGGGCTTAGTGATAAGTCAATATCGAGAAAAAAAAAACTTACAAAGTCAAGGAAGAATTCAAAGACATAAAATTGAGTATGTAGACGGATTTCACTAAAATGGGAAAAAGAACAACTGTTATTACATTTGTCTTCTATTTTCATATAACAATTACATTTGGAGACTACATTACCTTTTTAAAAACATCTAAAAAATACAATTGACAAAGCTTTTTTTTTAAATACATTAAAAACTAGTCACTTGTCATTAACTTGTCTTTTTTTGCTCTATGATTTCCGTTGAAATTGTCCTGTGATCTAAAAAATGCGTTTTTTTTTTAATTTCAACAATTATGGAGGAAGCAATGGTCTTCAGAAAAAAAAAGAATACAATAAATTATTATTTTCTCAGTTGTTTTATAAGCATATGTTACAATTGTTTCTGTGTAGTCCTTAATCTGCAGGGTTCAAAATTGTACTGTTTTTTTTATTCATTTTATACTTCAATGAAACATATCAGAAGTTGTTGTATATAATACTCAATATAGATATTCGTATATTCATTCTATAAATAAAATTCCTTAAAAAGTAATCAAGCTTTTTTTACAACTTTTTTCCACCATTTCCTTCTATGTTTCTGATTCTTCCTTTCTATTGTCTTTGTTTCTCGTTTGTCATTGTCCTGTATTTCTTTTGCAAACATTTTCTGTTTTTCTATCATTAACTCCTTCTTTAAATCCGCTTAAATATACATGAAAATGAAGTGATTTTATACCATTTTCAAAACATTTATTATTTTTCCTCATACTCATAGAGGATTTAGCGATCATTCATATCTTTACTTCTTGTTTACAACTGTTATAATGTTTTTTTAGTTTTTATGCACACAACGTAACAAAAACGAATCCCCCCCCCACGACCAAAGATATCCAATCATCACTAGGTTGACTGTAGGCAGAGTCATATCTTAGCGTAATCTTACCATTATAACCATTAAATATTGTTGTAATTATTAAAATGCATGACATCACAGGTTCCGTTTGTTTTAAGAACATCTGTCATTTAGTAAAGAAATGGGGCCTTAGGATTGAGTTTTTTATCTGCAATTTTTAAAGTCTGCTGCCGATTTTAACTTTAAGGCGCTAGTTATGATTTGATTTTGAAAAACCTTAGACTTGACTTTCTATGCGCAACTCGTTGGGTGTTTCTACAGAAGAAGAGGACACTTACTCTACCGGTGCACCTGTTCCATGCTTCAATTTTATTATGGAGTCCGTGTTGCGCATTTTCTTTAGTTTCCTTAATTTGTACGTGTTATTTTCGTCATTTCGTGTTATTTTTAGTATGTTTGTTTTCCTTGTCTAGATTTTCCCCATATTGCATTCTTGTGATTTCATCTAGAACCTTGATTCCCTTGATTACTCTTTGATATAGAAGGTTAACTTTGATTTTGTTGTCTAATCTATTGATCTTTAGAATGAAAGTTACAACTAACAAATCTTTTAAAAAAAACCAAATACTAAGCTTTATCCTTCATCCAGCCAACCAAACAAAAAATGATCACCGAACCAAACATTAAAATCTAGTTACCCTTCTTATCTGTCTCATTTTTAGTGCATTTCGAACTTGCAATTTGCCATGGTTCATGACACATTATAAGTATAAGTCGAACTGGAATGTTGAATGGGGAAGGAAACCGATATTCGTAGTCAATAACCACAAAATGATGGTGATATCTCCATTTCTGCTTTGCCTTCTCCAAAAGTATCGTGAAACGGGCGCTGTTTTTGTCATTTGAAAAATATAAATGTTTCAATAAAATTTGGGAATTTAAATGACTTCTTAACACAATCGGCATTGATATTTTCTTTATGCAATTAAAATACAAAATATGGATAGTGAAATTGCATAAAACTAATGATATTGTTTGCTGTGATGTTTTAATTTTCGATAAATTTAGAACTAAACTAACAATGCAAAGTAAGTTAATTTTTATGTTAAATAATGCTTTACCTAAACATTGCTATTACTATATTTAGCAACAACCAGTTTGTCAACATCATGTACAAGGCAGCTATGACTGGTGTTATCCACTCGTATGTCGGGCACCTGTCAACATTCGGGTAGTTTCGTCATATCGTTTCATTATTTGTACAATCATCCATGTTGCTAGCTGTGCGTGTATTTAAAGAATCGTATTTGTTAGAAGCATTTTGTTAACAAATGTTAACCAAACAATTGATTATATTATTATATCACTAAAAAGTACTTCTGCTGACTGAATGTATATTACAACTTAAAGGGTTATGAAATGAGTTTTAGGTAACGAAACGTTTTGTTGCAATGACTTTTTTTCACAAAAAAATATTTAACCTGTACCTTCAGTGTTCTTTTGGAGTAATAGTAATATTTCATCACAACACACACACACACACACACACACACACACACACACACACACACACACACACACACACACACACACACACACACACACACACGCACGCACGCACGCACGCACACACACACAGACACTGCCCTTGTTGTCTTACTTCCTTTCTGTATTTTAATTTACTTCTCAAATATGCGTGTGTGTGTGGGTTCTGAGAGTAAATCCGACCACACTTCCATGTTTATTAGACTTATCAATGTATGTTAAGTTAACCTTCCAAAGTATCTAGCATTGGGTCACCGAAGACCTGCCAGAATGGTATCTTTAACACAGTCCATATCCGCCATGATTGGATGCCACCCGAAAACGCTCTTGTATTTTGTAATGGATACAAAATTGCATGATACGCCACTCCCGCTCCCAAAAGTAAGATAAGCAAAATGAGAAGACAGTGCAATAGATCTGTCAGCTATTAAAGAAAAAAAAATATATTAATATCAATATCAGCAAGGAATTTTTAACAGACTGTGTTCAAATGTGAAAATTATTTTTAAACCTATTTCATTGAACCTCATCAAGTCGTTTGCATTACCGTGTTGGTGATCTCTGTATTAGTTCATTTATTCGAGACTTCAGCAGCATGACTTCGAACATTTTATAAAGAAATTCATTCATTCACCTTTACACATATTATTCAGTTTACGAAGAAGATAAGACGTTATCAATTATGTACATATAGTTTACATCATTGCATATGTTATTGTAAAAAAAGAAAATAGAAATATAATAACTGGTGCTAGATATTGTGTTTGCTCAAAAATATATTGAACAGGGTAGCACAAAAATCATAAAACACCTTTGAATATTCAAAAAGTTGCTTAAATACTCTAATAAGCAGGGTAAACGTACCATTTCTTTAACCATAATAATAATTATTCCAACCGTCTTAAAGAGAAGAAAGAAATTGAATAGCTTCAGAAACATGAAAAACAGAGAGAGGATGTATAATCTTCTAACAGTCACCATACGGTCGGATATGGCAAAGATATGAAGTAAAAAAGCTACTACATATAGGATCATAAACAAAAAGTCAATGTTATTCCATATGCTGTAGAAATGTAAGATTATCCTTAGACAAGAGCAAGTACATCCGTATTCTAGTCATACCTGTAAAGATAGCGTAAATTATAATTAATATAATATAATTAAAAACTGCATTACATTACTTTCATTGATACTGCAACAAACAATTCATATTACATTATTAATCTTAACCTTTGAAATATCATTAAGACATTTGGTCCGAGATAAAAGCGGATGATATTTTAAATATTTTAGCCCTTATGTCAGCCCTGGTTCTTATTGGGGTTTCTTTTTGTACTTTTTTGTCATTTTTTGGTGTGCCATTGGGTTTTGGCTTTGTTTTATGAATCAGCCCTTATTTGTATCTTCGTTGTTAAATAACAAACATCACAATGTTGAAGGTTTAATCTAACGTAAAACAACAAAACTGACAAAACATACTATAGTCCATATCTCTTCTATAAGTTCTCCTACAATGAAGACTAAAACTAGGTCTTCTGTCAATGAGATGAATGTTTCTTGTAGTTCAGTTGTCAAAAATATACTGAACAATATAAGCGCTGTTAGGAAACATATCTATAAAGTAAATTACTACATAAGATGAGAAAGAAAATAATGTTTTATTTCAGTAAAAGAAACACTGAAATGTAGACATGATAAAAAATGATATTGAATGTTTATCCGATATTTACGTACACAAATGGTTTTTACAGTATTATACCGAGTAATAATGTGAAGTTGGATTTTAAACACAATTATTTTTTCGGTATAATTCTGGAGGGATATAACTAGTCGAATAGTCTAATATCAGATGAAACTTCATTGAAACAAACTAGGTATATTTTGAATGTTTTTAAGTTCTAATCATAAATTCTTGACTTCTTATTTTTTTTAAGTATATTTTATAAGTGTGTGTGTTGATTAAATTTTGTATAGCCAAATTGTCTAGACCATTGAACTTAGTGAAGGCGGTCCAGGAGTCGATGCGTGGCTGTACATTTTCGATGCAAATCTGGTCCCTCAACGGGATTCTAACCCCTTCTTTGCTCTGGCATTTTTGGCAACACCACCTGCACCAAGTCGAACACTCGCGACCACTCGGCCAACTTGAATACATGAAAATATAGCTTTAATTAACTTCCTCGTAAGGAAATTAAGAGCGTAAAATTTAACGCTAGTTGTATAGCTGGATATCGTTTTCGACAGCACAACCTCTGATTGTATTGGGTAAGACATTAGAGGAGAGATGCAGAAACATCAAGTAATAAACATTTAAGAAGCCTAATGGGATGTGGGAACTCTACCAGCTATACAGATGTGTATAAGTATTTGTCTTTGTGTGTGTCTGTGTGTGTCATATAAGTCTTAAAAGAATGGCACTTGTTTCTATCTTATTGTTATAGTCATAGATTTTCATGCTTTAAAATTTAAACCATATCTATGTTTTTGCTTTTATATATTATTTTAAAAGGATATACAAGTGGTGCTCCTTTATCAAATATTGAATCTAAATCTTTTTTTCATATACAAAAGAGGGTTAGAAAAGACTCTTCTCACCAAATGAAGGAGTATTCGTATGATCGGCGCAAACAGTACTTTTCCGGGAGATTTCAGCGACTTTAAATTCCAATGATGATAGAAAATGGAAACTAAATAGCACACGTACAAATTTATGTTATATAACCTTAAGAATAACAGATTAGGCTTAAATTTTATTTACCTGTTTTGACTTTTAAACTCTGTGAATGTTTAACTTGCTTGTGAAGACTTAGATGTAAACGTACTTAATTGCATACCTTTCTCCTTCTTAAAATAGTTTTTATGTCTTTGTTTCTAATATAATAAAATATTTCATTTTTTTATAATTTTACAAAGTGGACAAAGTATTTTGATTTTTTATCGATTATTTTATTATTTATTTTTTTATATTTTAAATAAAACAATTCTAAATATCAAACTTTTAAAAATGACATTAAAGTGTGTTTGAATATTTCATATTTTGTGTATGCCTCGTTTGAAATTTCTTGACCGTTTTCTTTCTTTGTCCCAATGGAACTATCGATATTGCTATCGGTCTTGTTTGGCTGTTCTTGATTTGTAGATTCTCCTTTGTTGTTTATCTCTGTCTTTGACTCTTCTTGAACGGTGCTTTCTCCTTTTTCGCTGGTCGTATCGTTGGTATCGGTGGCGCTATCGTCATTATGATATGCATACATTCTGCTGTTTGTATCTTTTTGTGTGGCAGAATGTGCTATAAACTCTTCTATGTTTAAGAAATGTCCAAGTCTTGCAGGACTTTCTTTTATGTCCCAAATATTACATTCATAATCCAACGCCTTTTTTGCTAAAAGGTAACTAGATGCATATAACTTCTCCAAAAGTAAAACTGCTTTTCTTTTAAAATCACTGAAAAAAAAAATTTACATCATATTGTAAATATTTGAAGCCATTTAATCATTATGAAAAATATTCATTTTTGCTTTATCAATTACCAATTATATCTAATAGTTGCAGCACTCTAGCTGTTAAGTAGATATTGATGAACGCTACAAACACGCCATAGAATCATCACAAATGTTGCTGCACATTGCATTATGTTGTATTCGGTACATTAACCAGTAAAATTAGACAAGACAATTTTTGTTTAGAAATGAATTCGAAACGAGCATACGCAGCATGTATTCATTATGCAAAGCAAAGAAATTTTAAATTTCGATGAAATGTTCGAATATGATGTTAAACTTTATCTTGATATCCTGAAAATTTGAAATAGAATAAATAATGGCAGAACAAAAAAACTGATTAATTACAAGAAAATTACTAATTTAATGGGAAATATTTTTTACGGCTTGAAGCTTATCTCATCTGATATTGAGTTATAAATTCGAATTACATAAAATGAGAATCCTTAGAAACACTAATTTAGATGTTGTTTTCAGCTTCCTGTCCTTTACAACGCCACTTCAAATTCAATATGCAAGCCTTAAGAAATAATTATCTTAACAAATAACTTTGCCAAAGTACGAAAGCACTAACGACACAACTCTTTAAAACGGAATTTTTGCAAATTCAAAACAATCCCATCAGGAGAATGATATTTTCTGACAACATTAGCATTATCATTATCCTAATTGCGTAGAAAAAAGAGGTTTTTAATTCACGACGAGTATGTTACGAAAAGACAAGCTATTGATGGAAAGAATTACGTGCAAACTGAATACTTTTGTGTCAAAACTTGGAAACAAACAAGAATACTTGAAAAATATATAGAGATATGATCAGTTCGAAGTCACCACTGTTGACTAGTAGATATTGTCATAGAATTAGTAGATATTCTAATAGATTATCTTTTAAGTGAATGGTCGTCTTCTACAGTCTTTTTTCTATGTTGTTGTTAAAACCTTACTGTGAATGTTGTAAAAACGTTGCCTGCAAATCTTCCTTAAAACAATTTTCTGCTACTTCAGCCATCGACCTTAGGTATACACTGGCTATGAGAGCTGTAACTGATTCAATCATACTTTAATTACTTACAACAGAAGCATTGTTCAACAGACAAGAAAACATAAAGCTCAATAAGTTGTAATTTTTAATCGAATTTGTCACATGTTCTAGATGACAAATTGATTGGTTTGCAAAATTAAACCCTTTGTTGTTTAAGTGAAACACGGCCAAAGTGGCAGAAAATAATAATATCCAGTTTTTTTTGTTTTTTTTTAATAAATAAGTATTCGTTATTTAGTTAATAATAAGTTCCATTGTTTTGTGAAGGTGTTGTGCGTTATCACGTCTTATGATTAATTTGAACAAAGTGTTCGTCGATTCATTTGTTGATGGCTTTGATTTTAGGGACCCTATTTAACACCAAACGAAATGCGCAAGTCCGTATTAATATATTTGAACTTCTTAATGACATTTCATAATTTTGGAAACAAGCAACCAAACTGAAACTATATTTCATACCACTCTCAGCCACGGGTGAATGTAGGTATCCTTTTCAGTCTTGTATCCATATATTGCATCTTTATCAAATTTATAATATTTAAAGCCATGCAAATTCTTATTTATGCTGCACAGGTTTAAAAGGTGGTAACGATTTTTTAATTGCAACTCCAGCTCCTTTACAAATGAAACATTTTTATGTTGGTACCGTCATAGAGTGTGGTATGCTAAATAAGATTATGGGATAAAACGGAAAAGATATGTTATTGTCACAAACTGTGATTAATCTTTAAGTTCTTTGTCTCCGATTATAATAAAAGGATTTTAAAATCTCCGATAACTTTACTTGATCATTAAATTTTAATTGTGTTATTTGTCGCTCCGATAATTGTTTGATTTCTGTTACTTTGTTTTTTTGTTTTTTTTTGTTTTATTTTGTTTTATTTTTTTATTTTTTTTTTGTTTCCGCCACTATTTGTGACTAGGTGCTCCGATACTTGACTCTTGATGAATAAAGTTCCTATTATCTAACACTTGTATTGTTGTTTCGTGCTTTTATTTCGCACCTTTTATTCTTTGTGTGTACATACTGAACCTTGAATATTTGTATGGCCTTTGGATAAAAACGGGATTAAATGCTGAAAAATTGTTTAGTGTTGTTATTATTCTGCATAAAAATGTGAATTAAGAAAACAATTTCAAATGTATACGATATATACGTTATAAAGGCAGTTAAACCTCAAAAGACTTAAAAGGCAGGTTGGTCAAAACATAACAGGATCAATATGAGTGACGGCAAGCCAAATTAAACGTTTGTTTGTTGTCGAAATTTAGTTGAAAGGTATCGGAATTCATCGCAAAATTCGATAAAAGTTTGAAAAAAGCATTATTCAGTATTACATAATTTATTTAAGTTTCACATTTGTAAAAGATTGTGGGTAATAATTGTCCACAAATGGCTAGAGTTCTCTTGAAACGTTTTTTTTAAATACAACTATAACCTTTCGGATGACTGTATAGACAGCAATTTGCGCTGAAACATGACTTTCGGACTTAAACAATCTCTTCACCAACTTGCGCTAAAATTACGGGATAAAATAATTAACTTCAAAAATACCTAACGACAGGTTTGCTAACCTCTTTAAATTTCTACACAACATAAATTTCAATCAAAGAAGTATAATCTTTAAAGTACCAATTTTTTCAACATTTTTCGCGACCTGTGCAGGTCTGGGTGTCAAAAGAATCACAAGAATAGGCCTGCAGCGGCGTTAGCTTGTTGTAAAAAGCGACTAAATAGTGCTCAGAGCCTAGCCGGGGACTAGAACAGATGTGGGGATTTTTTTTATCTGTCTGGCTGCCGTTACTAAAATTAGAACATAGGGTTCAGAGAGTAGTTTTTCGCGTGTATCTCAAAAATCGTTAGGTTTAGCCAAATTCATTTAATAGCTGAAATCATCCATATTACTAGGACTAAAAACGTCTTCAGGGATAAAAGTTGTCAGACGATTCCTTGTTGGAGTTATTGCCCTTGAAAAGGGAAAAATGACAGGTTTTCTTTACAGTTTTCAGTTAATATCTTGAAAACTATGATAGAAATTCTTCTTAAATTTACTGCCACTGAAGGACAAAATTGAAGCAGGTGAGCAATTCAGGCTCCTGGGAGCCTCTTGTTTAATGATAAAATATCTAGAATTGTGGCATAAAGCATCAAATTTATAAGAATAACCATTTGCGTAGTTAATTGCATTGTGGGTGAATTCTTTTAGACGAGTTTTCAATTAATCATGGGTCAAGGTTGTATATATAATGTTTAAAAGTCGAATATTTTAATTGAGTTAATTTTCAGCGAAAGAGCTAGGTTTAAGGTTATCTAAAGGACCTTAAGAGTTTCTCAAAGGCCATATATGGTTAATGAAGACCGCACAGCAAGAAAACAGCTTCACATTATGTTTGTTGTCCTACATTCACTCTGGACAAAATCGTGGTGAGTCGTACTGATAGCACTTTGTTGAGTTGAACAATGAGGTTACCCTGCTATGCACCTTTGTTTGTATGGATGTTTATGTAGTTGTGGAATCCAATCAAATTAAGGTAATCCTCAGAGTTCTCCCTTGAAAGAATATCTAATGAAGCCAGAAAGGACTTGATTAGCTAGAATTTTATCCTTGTTGAAAGTACTGCGTTTCTACATAGTTTTATCCGAATTATCGTTTATTCCTATAGTTACATTAACGGGGATCTTGGACAGGCAAGCTTATAGCAGAACTTTTCGTCACATTTATTGAATTTTAAATGTTGTACAATATTGTGTCCATACAAATTATTGTGTCAATACTTAGCTATAAATAACTACGATTTTGTTTGGTTTAATCGGTATTTTATAGTTCTCTGTCAGTTATAATTATCACAGTGCAAGTTGCACGCAAGGTATTCATCACTTGGGAAAGTTCAGCGTGTACCCTAATATAGTGTCAGATAAAATACTACAGATTTTTTATATCGTTACTTATGATAGGTCCTTATATTAAGATGGCTTTATTACCGCCAATCACCCTTACATAACGTTTTCAGTCATTCAACAATGGCTGAGCTGAATGATCCGAGTGATAGCAGCGGATGACAAATGACAATGTAATAAAAGATATCTTGACTCAATCACACCGTTAGTACCAAACAGGCCATTGATACGCCTCTTTACTTTTCGCAAGATTATTTGAGTTATTTATGTGGTGGAGTGGATATTTTGTATATTACAGTTATTATTTTTATCTTGGTATTTCTGATAAATAACTAAATTTACTTAATTTCTCATACGTTATGTCAGAGCTTGCCGAAACTACGCAGACTTTCTGTATCGCGCTAGAACTCTAACAAATAGGCTTCTAGAACAGGGTTATGTTGCTACAAGATTGAAATCATCACTACAGGAGTTTTATGGTCGTCATCATGAACTCGTGGATCGTTATGATGTATCCATCAGCACCATGAAAACTGATTTATTCAACGGGTCATAGTTCACCTTTCCTCATTTGTCTACCCCGTACTTGACTTTTTATGAGCAACTCGGCGGGTGTCTCTAGAAAAGCAGAGGACGCTGCACCGGTCCATGCTCCCAGTTTTTAGTGGAGTCCGAGTTGCTCATTTACCTTTGTTACTTTGTATGAATAATTTTAGTTACTTTATGTTCTTTGTTGTGTATGTCTGTTTTCCATGTCTGGTCTTTGTCCCTGGATCACATTCTTTTGATTACCGCTATAACCTTTGTCCCCTTGATTACTCTTGATAAATTGTGTTCATTCTTGCTATACATGTATTATAATGTGTTTTGCATTCATTGTCATGCCTCAGTGATTCCACTACTAGTTTACTATAAGTTGATTTCATGGTTGAGTGCATCTTTTTAGGTGTTCTCTATTCCTATACTCTTAGGTTTTATCATTCTATTTTGGGAAAAATCTGATTGTCTTTTTATTGGTTTATTTTGGTCATGTGTCACATTTGGAGGGAAATTCTATTGTTTCTTTCTCTTGACAGCCAGATTTGTGATTGATTTCTAGTCAACTTTATTAATTTACTTTGGTTTTCTGCATTTATTTCTATTGGACAACTTTTCTGTATTTAAGGTTAGTTATCCTTTACTTATGTTCTTGTCTATAGTTCCATATTCCACAGTTTTATGAGTGTTGTATGTAAGATTTGTATAAATGGCCAGAGTGTCTGATTTCTGTGTGAAAGTGCTGTATTAAAAAGTAAAACACATGAGAGTATAAAAAATCATTAATTATATTGATAAAAACAGTTTAATATTGTTTTAAAATACTTAACATCATAAAAAGGCTACATTTAGAGATCAAAAAATTAAAATAACAGATAAATCATATATATCATTATAACCCCGTTAACTTTTGACTATGATATGTATTACTTACACATACATAGTACATACACAATCTGAGTTGACATTGTACTTTGTCATATGTCATGTATGTTGTGATATTATGATATTTTAGTATTGTGATTGTGCATTTTGTTTTCGTACTGTCATTGTATTATGTTTATGTTTGTGTATTGTCATAGTGTGTATTGTTATTCATAGTACTGTGGTCGATATACTGATAAAATAGTTTAAACATCAGTAAAACTATTACGTAAATTGAGATAAAAGTCTAAATAGGTATAGAATAGTTGAGATAAAAGTTTAGTAGACATAAAGTGATATAAAGTAAACTTTCAGTAAATCGTAGTGAAATAAACTCAACTTCTACTGTAGCGATCGATTAGTAAGGGTGTGCGTATACTTGCATTGCATGTTGAACTAACAGTTAATTTAACTAACACACGCACTCTTGTACCATCAATCCTTTAGTTCTATTGCCTAGCACTTCCTGAGTCTTTCCATATTTTCTTATATTTGTAATTCGTGCTCAGGTATTATTGTGGTTTTTCTTAGTTCAGATCTAGGATTTTTGAGTTTTCAGTTTTCACTTGTACTTGAGTTACTATAGTTACGCAGTGATTAGATATACACTTTGTAAGCGGAGTTTACTTTGAGCGATACTTAGTTCATATCCGTGATATATTAATTTGAGCACTACCGTAGCATATCCGTTTGATAGTTACGCAGTTTCAGCTTTATACGACATTTTTGTTTTAAGAAATTGTTGACCTAAAAGTTCAATATTTCTCTTTTCGTGTCCATTTACAGTAGATTCATATTTACTGTAAGCAGTATAGATAGCAGATAATTGGTTATACAGAAAGGTAAGTGGTAGTTTCATTTACTTGATATTTATTAGGATATTATCATCGTCAACAAGGCTACAGCAGGAAAAGATGCTGATGAATTAACCGAAGTAGTAGTAACTCCGACTAAACAGAAGATATTTGGTGATTTATACCAAGAGATGCAGTCGCTGAGTAAAGATCCAACTACAGCTTCAGGATTAGACCCGCCACTTGCATCTGCCATGATAGAGCTACTTAAAGCCTCAGGTCATCTAGAGTCGTCCAAACCGCCACCATCTAAGACTGAATCCAAATCGACAGATAAGATAACATTTAAGAAGGAGCAGAAGTATGTTTTACCACCGCCAACTTTAGTACCACAGAATTTACCACCTCAACCGAAGCCATCATTCACTTCACCACCCAAGTTGACATGGTTTTCCGGTGAGAATGCCAAAAGAGAGCTTACCTACGACCTATGGCGTTACCAGATCAAGTGCCTTTTATAACAACATTTGTACTCAGAGAGCATGGACAAGGAAGCTATCCGTACATCATTGAGAGGTGAAGCTGGAAGAGCAGTGATGAGACTTGGTACAGGCACAACAGTGGAACAGATACTTCACAAGTTGGACAGCATATATGGAAACATTAAGAAGAAAGAGACCCTGATGGGTGAATTCTATGGAGCTAGACAACGTGAAGATGAGGATATCACTAGCTAGAGTTGCAGACTAGAGAACATTATTGGTAAAGCCCCACACATTGGTTTAGTAGAAGCCCATGCAATAGACGACATGCTGCATAATATGCTTTGGACTGGTTTAAGTCAAAACCTGAAGGACATCAGCGGTCACAAATACGACAGCATACCAGATTTCGACAGCCTGCGTGTTGCTCTCAGACAGATTGAGAAAGACCATTCCACACAGAAAGAGTGATGCAGCCAAACAGAAGAAACAACAAGGTACTTAAAAGTATGCAGTAACAACAGAAGACTTCAGATACAAAGAACTCAAAGGCATGATCAACCAACTGATACAACAGGTTTAAAGCAGAGTTCCTACCAGCAGAACACACACTACCAACAGAGTTACTACAGCGGTAGTTAAAGAGGTAGAGGCTACCAGCGAGGTAATTGCCAACCGTTCAGAGGTAACAGACAACAACAAAAACAGAGTAGGCAACAAACACCAGCTCAGCAGACTAACTCTTCACCAACACAGCAACAGTCAGCACCACCTCCACAACCGTTTATTGAGTGGGAGCCACAATGCAGACGTTGCGGTCAGTATGGACATCTACAGTTTGGTTGCAGAGTCATCTTAGACCTTCGCGGAGGGGATTTAAACGCGAGGAAGCGTATGACGAGGGGCCGGTTTTAGGCTTTACCCAGAATTTCACACAGGCACCCAGCATCAAGAACAACCTAGTTAAAAGTAATATACCACCTGGATTATTAGGACAGCCTACAGAGACTGTAGTTAACCTTGAAGGAGACTCTGTTTTCACACTATTGGATACAGGATCCACAGTTTCTACATTATCACAGTCCTACTACGAAGCTTACTTATCTCACTCCATTCCGTTACAGCCTTTTGATACACTTCTACAGATTGAATGCGCAGGCGGAACACAACTACCATACTTTGGATTTATTGAAGCCAGAGTCACCTTGAAGTTACCAAACACCATGATATCCAACACCTGTCTACAACTCATTATACCTGACAGCCAATATAACAGGAATGTACCACTGCTATTAGGCACCAACATTCTGGATATTATGATCACTCAACTTGAAGAACAGCATGGAGAAAGATACTTGCATAAAGCCTGTATTACAAAACTTTGGTACTTACCATTCAGGACCATGACACTACAAGAGAAACATCTCATGAAGAACAACAACCGATTAGCCTTGGTAAGATCAGCAGAGTTGCAGAAAGTAGTTATACCACCAAACTCAGAGACAACCATCAAAGGATAGTTTGTGAAGGAAGTTTCTTACAAGTCAACACCGTGTATGCTATAAACCACAAGACTGTGTCAAGACCACCAGATACAGGACTTGGATATTGAGCCAACACTGTACCAGTAGAGATATTCCAACAACAACCAGGTTACGATCAATATTGCTAACGTTACAACCAGTGCCAACACTATACCACCTCGAGCGATAGTTTGCGAACTGCAGCCTGTTACATTGGAGGACTTAACACAGACTGATGATGATGACAGGGTACCAGTCACAGATAGAGTGAAGGACACACTGAGGTCTCACTAACCATTTCTAACGTTTCCATGACTTTCATGTTAAAAAAGTAATTCACTGTAGTTTCACTGTGAATTCCCAGAACAAAATACATCATAAAGTTGCATACCGTTGCGAAGCTTGGAAAATAAGGCTTCCAAAATCATTATGCTAATGGTACGATGATTGTAGAAATTCTTCACAAAGTTTACTTGAATAAATAATACTGAAAATCCACATTTTTACCTTTTCTGCTAACTGTCAGCATGGAGGCAAATTACTCACACATGTAAACAATATTCATACACTTTTGTAGTTAATTACTTTTTAGGATTTTAAAGTACACAATCTCAACCTTATTTTGCCTACTTTTTATCATAATACACACAAATAATGCACTTAAAATGAATATGTCTAGGTTCAGTGTGTTTTTGGTACTACATAGGGTGGGAGGGGGGGGGGGGGTGGCCATTTGACCCGGAAGTGGTTAGTGAGACCTGAGAAGGGTAAGTATCTTACCAATATTTTTCAGGACATCTTCGCCAAGGATGACACCGACATTGGCCATACAGATAGGGTACAGCATTGCACCGACTTAACTGATGATCGTCCATTCAAGCAGCGATATCGTCGTGTCCCACCTTCAATGTATGATGAGGTCAAGTTGCATCTTCGACAGTTCTTCAACACTGATATCATCAGGGCATCCCATTCCCCATATGCCTCCAATGTGGTTCTGGTGAGGAAGAAAAATGCTTCTTTACGACTATGTAATGATTACTCTCAACTCAACAACATCACCAAGAAAGATTCGTACGCTCTCCCTAGAATTGAAGATCTTCTGGAGTGTTGCCGTGGTAGCAAGTACTACTCAGTCATCGACTTTACGTCCGGATATTATCAGAAAGAGATCAAGGAAGACCACAAAGAACACAATGAATACAACAGACTTCACTTTGGCCTTACCAACTCGCCAGCAACATACCAAAGATTGATGGAAGAGATCCTAGCTGACTACAACCTGAAGATATGTTGTATTTGTATTGAAGACGTGATCATCTTCGGCAATACCTATGAAGAGCATCTATGGAACATTGAGCTAGTCTTCAACAGAATCAGAGAATCCAACATGAAGCTAGCAACTGATAAATGTGACCTTTTTCCAGCGTAAAGTCAAGTATGTAGGCCACATAGTTTCTGAAGATGGAATTGAGATAGACTATGACAAGACCAGTGCTATAACATCTTGGCCAACACCGAAGACAACAGAAGACATCCGCCGGTTTCTAGGATTGGTAGGATATTACCGTCGTTTTATTCACCAGTTCAGCAAGATTTCCAAACCATTGACTGATCTTTTGCCTACACCAACCAAGAAGAAACAGAAGAACAAGACCACCAAAGTGAAGAAACCATGGCATTGGGGACAAGAACAAGACAAGGCCTTTGAAGAGTTGAAGCATTATCTAGTCCAAGCACCCATATCGGCTTATGCAGACAGTAGCTTACCCTACGAACTCCACACTGATGCTTCTGGAGACGCTCCTGCTGCAGTTTTATATCTACACCAGGATGGCCACAAAAATGTTATCAGTTATGCCAGCCGCATCTTGTCGAAAGCCAAAGGGAACTACGCCACACACAAGAGGGAGTTTTTGGCATTTAAGTGGGCAGTGGTGGACAAATTCAAAGACTACCTTCAGGGATCCAGATTCGTTGTGCTGACCGACAACAATCCTCTGACGTATGTGTAAACAACGCCGAAGCTAGACGCAACAGGTCACAGATGGTTGGTCTCGTTATCAGCTTACAACTTTGATATACGCTACAGACCAGGAAGAGCCAATGCTGACGCAGACGCCCTCAGCCGACTTCCACAGAATGCTGATACAGAGACCTGCAACATCCCAATAGAGCCTGTCCAAGCCATCTGCAGGAAGGTAGTAACACCAGCCTATTTGGAAAGCCTAGCCTTATCGCCAGATGTGATTGTTGATGATACGGACAACAGAGGAACCAGTGTTGGCAACATTATTGACTGGAGTAAAGCGCAGGAGATGGATCCTGACATACAGCCTTGGGTGGAGTTTGTACGTCAGAACAGGAAACCAAGACTAGAAGAAATTGGTCCGAGTCCATTCATGCGCCAGTTCCGACATCTGAAGATGCTTGATGGTGTTTTATACAGGAGAAACACAGTAGATGAAGAAGCCAGGAAACAATTGGGTCTACCAGTAATCCATGCGTCAACTGTGCTTGAAGCTATCCATACCGACATGGGACATCCAGGAAAAGAACGCACTCTATCTTTGCTGAGAGACCGTTTCTACTGGCCTGGCATGTATCAGTACGTAGACGAGTGGATAGAACAATGTGGACGCTGTATAAGAAGGAAAACACCAGAAGTCACCACTATTTAACATCAAGACATCAGCACCACTGGAAGGGTAATCAAGGAAACCAAGGTTATAGCGGTAATCAAAAGAATGTAATCCAGGGACAAAGACCAGACATGGAAAACAGACATACACAACAAAGAACATAAAGAAACTAAAATCATACATACAATGTAACAACTCGGACTCCACTAAAACTGAGAGCATGGACCAGGTGCACCGGCAGGGTAAGCGTCCTCTGCATTTCTAAAAACGCCCGCCGAGTTGCTCATAAAAAGTCAAGTACGGGGTAGATAAACGAGGAAAGGAAAACTATGACCCGTTGAATAAATCAGTTTTCATGGTGCTGATGGATACACCATAACGATCCACGAGTTCATCATGATGACCATAAAACTTCTGTAGTGATGACTTCAATCTTGTAGCAACATAACCCTGTTCCAGAAGCCTATTTGTTAGAGTTCTAGCGCGATACAAAACGTCTGTGTAGTTTCGGCAAGCTCTGGCATAACGTATGAGTTGTGATATGAACACTCCATACGCCGGAGCCGAAGGGATGTTGCCACAGATGGAAGGAAAGTTGACAATTTTGAATGAAAAGTCATCACGTTTGTCGTAAAGTTTGGTCAATAGTTTTCCTTTACCATCGATTTCTAAGTGTAGGTCAAGATATGAGGCTGACTTCACAGTGTCTATAGTATCATTTATCTCAAGTTCTGTGGGGGTAGATACGATGTATCAAATCCCCGAAATTAGGATTGTTTAAAGATAACGCGTCATCTATATAGCAGAAACTGAAATTGAAGGATCTAGCTAAACAATATTCTTTCTTTTTGATCAGATCAGCTATAAAGTCAGCCTCATAAGAGTGAAGGAATAGGTCAGCTAGTAAAGGAGCACAATTTGTTCCCATTGGAATGCCGCCCGTTTGTTGAAAAAGTTTTATGAGTGTTGTATGTAAGATTTGTATAAATGGCCAGAGTGTGTGATTTCTGTGTGAAAGTGCTGTATAAAATAATAAAACGCATGAGAGTATAAAACATCATTAATTTTATCGATAAAAACAGTTAAATATTGTTTAAAGTACTTAAAATCATAAAAAGGCTAAATTTAGATATCAAAAAATTAAAATAACAGATAAATCATATTTTTCATTATAAACCCGTTAACTTTTGACTATAATATGCTCTAATAGGTAAATGTATATAGTTTTATGTTGAATATTGAAATGATCAGGGAGTACTCTAAATAGACACAGTGCTTATGATAGTTATTATTGTTACAGCTTGTACTTATAGATGAGCTGATGATGTAGATCCCATATTTGTAACTACTTCTCTGACGAGAAGACCCTTGTACCATATACATGGTAGGCTGTGTTGCATGTTGTTATTTTATGTATTTTGTGCTAAGTGTAGTGTCTTCAGCATGATTTGCTTATACGTGCATTTTAACAGCTTATTTGTCTTGTCAATGCATATGTTTTATTAATAATTTGTATTTTCAAAAGATGTGCATTATTATTTAACAGATGTGCTTATTTTTGCTAACTAAATATTTTATGCAGTTTATATTTGATAATATTGAAAAAGTAGAAAACTAGCACTATTTTCTATCGACTATGAGACATACATGTAATTTTGGCAGATTTGCCTATTTGAGTGCTAGAGTTATCTTTCTTAGTACTGATTATATGTATTTTACTTGCAGGGTTACTAGTATATATCTATACATTGTTACTGTTGATATGATTGGTTGGAAATACAATACACATCTTGAATCAACGCATTGAGTTTCATTTATCCCTAAATGGTACTACAATCACTAGGTTACATTTACTTTTAACATAGACAAATGAGAATAAACAAATAACAACAAAAACACAAACAGACAGGAAGCAAATAAATGATATGATTTATCGCAAATGAGGAATGTCCAAAACACTTATATTTGGATCCCTCTATTGATTTTCACCTTTGAACATTATAGTTTCATACACACAGTTTGGAAAGGCTTGTCGTTAGATTAAAGTTTCAGAGCAGATTGGTCATATAATTAGGCAATTGGTAACTTTGCAAAATTTTACCCCTCGAAATGATTTTACTATGAAATCCGACGCGTGCAAAATGTGCATTTACTTGATTTATCGCATAACCCTTCGTCATTTTTCGGAAGCTTTATCACACATTTTTCCATTTCGGAAATTAAAAGCAAATCAATTTTAATGAAAACATCTGTAAACAGATAATTAAGTGCTATAATACAATTGTCTGTGTGTTTTCTAAACGAATTTATTTATCTTGTAAAACATATAATTAAAACTGTCCTTATTAGTTTTGACCGTCAGGATTATTACCGCAAAAATATTATGAAGATAGCGATAAGTATAATGAAATTAGTCAATTTAATCATATTTAGAAAGAGTAATCAAGGCAACAAAGGTTATAGCAGTAATCAAAAGAAAATAATCCAGGGACAAAGACCAGACATGGAAAAGAGACATAAACAACAAAGAACATAAAGTAACAAAATCATTCATACAAAGTAACAAAAGCAGATAAGCAACTCGGACTCCACTAAAAACTGGAAGCATCTGGAAGCATGGACCAGGTGCACCGGCAGGGTAAGCGTCCTCTGCTTTTCTAGAAACACCGCCGAGTTGCTCATAAAAGCGAAGTCGGGGTAGAGGAAAGAGATCAGGAAAAGTATGACAGGTTGACCAAATTAGTTTCCATGTCGCAGATGCATACCCTGTAACGATCCACGAGTTCATGATGACGACTATAAAACTTTTTAGTGATGACTTCAATCTTGTAGCAATATACCCCTGCTCCAGAAGCCTATTTAATAGAAGTCTAGCGTGATACAAAAAGTCTGTGTAGTCTCGACAAGCTCTGACATAAAAAGTCTCTGTAGTCTCGGCAATCTCTGACATAACGTATGGCCCCGTGCAGGTCCGGGTGTTAGAAGAATAGGCCTGCAGCAACACTAAGCTTATCGCAAAAGGCGACTCAATAGTGCTCAGAACCCTAGCCGGGGGCTAGGGCGATTTGCCAACAGAGCAACTGGGTTGTGTGGAATGGGATTGCCCTGGTATGTTGCATGCTATGGCGTTAGGTCATAATGCGGAAAACGTGACAGGATACCATAGTGGTGCAACGTGTTGGGAAAGATGCCACTTTCCTCGCACTTTCTGTGGTTTGCTATCGCAGAAGGAAGAATTTGGCTCCGCTAAAAGAAGCTTGTTTGTCCGACCCTACCCACCTCTCCCTATTTTCAGTGGCAATTAAAATTTGTCGACCCCATTATCAGCAATCAGTTCAAAAATTTGTTTTCGTTACCTCTGTCGTACCAAACGCAACACAAGATTTTTCATTTGAAGTCAGTTCGGCAGTACTTGAAGGTATATCCTGCCTCTTATAATTGACCACATGAAATTGTAATAATTTGTCTGTAATCAAGTTGTCCTGAATGTAGATCCAGCCTGCCATATCTACCAAATTTCATAAAGGTTTGCAGAGGCTTAGAAATTGTTAATCTGTCTCCATTAACTAGCTTTCCTTCAACTCTGATACCCGTTCTGCTGAAGGCTACAATTTCTGAAGTTTTTACTTTAAGAACTCTTTTGATTCAAACATCGTCTGCACTGAATGACATCCCTATGACTGAAACATTCTTGATTACCTGCAGTATTGTTGTTCAGAAGGTTGTGCATTCTGCATCTGACCTGATTGCTTGTACCTACAACATTTATTTGCATTTGAATTATATATTCATACCCTCTTTATTTTGTAAATATGTAAAATCCCGTTAGTGGTGTTGGGTTCAAAGACTTGCCTTTTAGTCTTATACACCTCTGCATGTGTTACAAACATTTCAAGAGAAAAATAACACAACTAAATATTTATGTCCTTGATGATTATAGGCTTAACATTATTTGAATCATAAATATTACTTGTACGAGTGTTATCTTTACTCTTTGGTGCATATGCAGCTTTTGTACCTGATACATACGACGCCTTTGTTTCAGCGTGTTGTTTATCAGCAGTAGGATAACTGTTTAATAGCATTTGATAAACCTTCACTAGCAGATCATCAATTATTCTACACGTACACACTTTCGCCATCACTAGCTATTTTCTACCCCAGAAAATGACTCAAAATCACAAAATTTATCAGAGTTTCCCTTGAGATTGAAACACCTTGGCCAGATCCTTTTTTCAATTTATCATTTATTAAACTAATTCACTGTACATGGTTTACAGTTAGATACATAATTACTATACACTGATGGGAATAAGATAAGTATCAGGCAAACACTAAAATCAAGGGAACCAAGATTTTAGCGAAAATCAAATGAATGTAATCCGGGGACAAAGACCAGATATTAAAAAAAAAAAAAACAGACAATCACAACAAAGTAAATAAAAACTTAAATATTACATACAAAGTAACACAATTAAATGAGCAACTCTGACTCCATCAAAAACCTGGAGCATTGATCAGGTGCACTGGTAGGGTAAGCGTCCTCGGCTTTTATAGATACACCCGCTGACTTGCTCATGAAAAGTCAAGGCCGAAGTAGACGAAAGAAGGGAGGAAAACTATGACAAGAAAATGATTTAATGCAATTTTAGATTCATGAGCACATAATAAATTGTATTGTATTGTAAAATCTGTTTAAAAAGCAATTATTAGTATCCTTATTATCGATTGAGGTAATATATTAATAATATGTTGCAAGTGAAATATAATACTTGGGTCGTGTTGAATTTACAAACGTATAAAATTATGTGAGTTCATATATAATTAGCGGAATACTTTGTTAAAACAGGAGCATTACAATGATAGACAGGAAAATATTTCTAATTCTTGGTAAGTTTTGAATAAATATTATACCAGTACCACGACTAAGATTTTGGAAATAGTCTAAAGAGAAAGTACAATTTCATATAAATAATTTATTAAAATCTAATTATGTGATTACAATTCAAAATAGTTTGAAGTTTACAAAAGTGAGAAAGATTTTTCAAATGGTATTAGAATATTTTTTAGTGTTTTTTTGTAAATACTGGTTCTTGTAAACAAACAGCGTCTTTGATTTGTTCAATAATTGTTCCCTCGTAAAATGACTGCATAACACACAAATACGACATCTTCCAACCATTTGCATTTTCCACTATAGAAAACTGTATTTTCAAATGTGTTTAATGGAACATGACTATAAAAAACACGGTCTTTTGTTATTAACCAAAATCTGGCAATAAATATCAATTTGTTTTGGAATATTGTGAAATTATTTTTATTCAAGGGTACAGATTGCCTTGTTTGAGTTTTTTTGTTTCGTTATGTAATTTTTCTTTTTTCTTTTTCTTTTTTGTTTTGTTTTTTTTTGTTTTTTTGCGAAAACGTCTGTTGAAAGATTCTTGAATTAGTTGATTTCACTTATCTATCGTACAATTGACTTTCTATTTCGTAAGGAACTAAATTTCGTACCTTTCAAGCCAACAATCACGAAAATGACGAAAATTGATACTCAACGAAGAATGATACATCCACAGTACAAAATTACTAAAGAAATAAATTCCAAAATTGGCATATGTAACAGTTACATTGTAGTAACATTTCTAAAGTAGTTTTATATGTATCATGAAATTATGAAATTCTTCTTTACCGCTATAACACTGGTTCCCTTGATTACTCTTTGAATTAGAAACCGCCTTTGTTATGTAATAATTATAAAAACAAAAACAAAAAACCAACAACAACCAAAGAAAAAAACATACAGAAAGCTATAATAACTATGAATACGTTTTTGTAAGTAAATATATATCATACCGGTAAAAAGGGACATTTGTTATTATTCTGTTTTCAATGAGGCTTTTTTGAAAGCGGTATAGAAAATATATATTAAATATATATTAACTTTTTAGCTGTTGGATGGTCATTATTAACAGGTTGTCCTGCATGTATCGATTATGAATTTAACTTAATCAGATGTTTCGAACTCCTCAGTGATAGTGGTACAGTTATTCCAGTGTCGATGATTTCTTTTAGCACGAGATATGCCACACTTTGTTTGTGAGTAATATACTTGTTCTAAACGTTGTTGTATTTGTTGTTGATTATAAAAGGAATATTTAGTATCAAATGAGCGGAATACTACTGAAAAAAGAAAATGACAATAACAGAGTATTACAAATAACAAAAGAATGAATATTGTAAACATGTCAAAGAGGCATTGACGTCACCGGGAGGAAACAGGTCAGCTCAAGGCCCTATTCAGAGGAGACCCTTTGAAAACATTGTGTTGACTTAAGATGCCTTTGATATTTGAGCAAGTGTTGCATTATTGACCTTATCGTAGGGAAAGGAAAACTTATTGTTAGATTTAAACAACTAGTTGGTTCAGGCCTAGGGCTAAGCATGGACGCCAATCAGAAAATGATGAATGTACAAAACGACTACTTTAAGCTAGATCATAAGATGTAGACTTCTGATTGTTGTTTCAAAATGTTTCTCTAGAAGTGATTTTAGTTAAAAATATTAAAAATAAGCTGTCTTGGCAAACAAGAAAATTGTGTGACGTTGTAATACAGGTTCTTTATAGACCTATAAGGAAAGGTAAAATAATAGGAGTCGTCTTTAACTAAATTAAAAAAACTGGATGGTTGCTCATAAATTCCTTCTCATTCCTAAATTTGTTGTTTAGTATTTTTTTTAAACAGGTAGTATTTATTGACATAGGGAACGATACTTTCAAAACTTTTAACGTATACTATATCATCACAAAAAACCCTTCCCAACTCGTTTTAATTAGTGGGTTAGTCGAGTCTCATTACAATATGACTTATATTGTTCTATTCAGTCGTTGTATGTAGGATATAACAATAGTCCATTCTGTTTTCTGTCCTGATGAACTTCCTGATGAGTCAATCAGATTTAATCCTTAATGATTTTGAAAGCGTGTTTTTAAGGGACTACCCGCGGACTCGGAAAATGTAACCTAAACAGAAATCACAATAGAGGTTTGTTAGATCCTACATGCAGTGACTGAATGGAACAATTGGTAGGGCTGATTTAGTTTGATTGAGTATTGGTTGAGTGCCTATACAGTATGTTATACGAATTTTGTCATTTTATTTTTTCCTTTTAACATGCATTTCACTACTTGTGCACCTGGTCCATACTCCCAGTTTTTTAGTGGAGTCTGAGTTGCTCATTTGCTTTTGTTACTTTGTATGTATGATTTTAGTTACTTTATGTTCTTTGTTGTGTATGTCTATTTTCCATGTCCCTGGATTACATTCTTTTGATTACCGCTATAACCTTGGTTCCCTTGATTACTCTTTCACATTTTGTACACATGAGAAAATCATGTTTCTTTCAGCCGATAGTTCATTCGTTTTGTTTTGCATTTTCAATATAAAGCTATTGATTTTTATTAGAACGTTTGTTTCCTTTTGTTTAAATATATCTGTTATTAAGATGCTTAATAAAATTGAGTCATTGTACAATAGTTGAAAGAGTAAGGTACATGAAGATGACATCACTCTTTTTATCAAATGTTTTACGTACTTAAATTTACAACAATTAGTAACCATTCATGGACAATTTGTTTTGTTCAGAGCAGCAGACGATATTGTCAACTGTCTGGAGAATGTGTATGACAGATGCCCACAGCATATCCATTTGAATCCATATGCTGCAGATGAGTTGTCTACTCGTGTATTGATCTATGGTGCATGTCGATATAAACAAGGTATGAATAATAAAATAAAAGATGAATAACTATGGTTGATAAATAATTTGTCATAAAATGTGTCTTTGTTTTCAGTGTTAATTCGTGAATCTTTAGTCAATAAAGAGATGTATATTTCTGCATGTGTACTGTAACTAACATGCGTATATGTGATCTTAGAATGAGTGCACATGAGAAACAATATATTCCTGCGCTTCCCCAAAACGCATCTGATACTGTGCTTGTAGATGCCTCGAGGGTTATTTTACACCTTCTCCCTGTGTCAGAAAAAAACATCGATGAATTGCATGCATTAAGAACCTAAAAATGAGTAAGATGTCCGCAATTATACCAGAGTTTGTAGTAGTCATTTTGTAGGACAATTTTCGCACACCTTATTACTTACAGTCTCCTTTCAAAGAAAGTAAAACAAATGATATCATTGGCACATGGTCTCTGACAGTTGTTCAGTAGCAAACGAACAGTTTGAAACCACTAGGTTTGACCGACACAATAATGTATCATTGAATCAAATACTGAAGACTACATGTACTATATGTAAACAAAACAATAATTCAGTCGTAACAACTTCATATTCTGGTTTCATGTACTCCCCATCAAAAATTTATATTGAAATTCTGGTTGGTGACACTAACATAAAGCAAAGTTTTAGAGTTCAGTGTCTTTTGCATACGATGATATATGAAAGCATGTAGGAAAAAGATTATAAATTCAGATATTATACTGGCTTTCCAACATACTGTGTTTTTGATTTGTTTGCTTGTTTGAATGATATGTGGTCAATGGATGATAAAGCTTACCATGATCAGGCTTAAGAATATAACAAATCAGGAAATAAAAACATTCTGAAGCGAATAAGTATGTTCATACTCATTTGCATGAAATAAAGACTTAGACTCAAACAGAGTATATGTTTCATAAACAACAATATCTGCCGTGCTAAACAGAACGATCAGTTTTACCTATGATTGCAGTAAATCATTGATGGTTTGAACAACAAGAGACCAGATCATTTGCTACTGGACACAGTAGTGTCACCCACATACAAGAATATTGTTGGATTGCACATATTTTTTTTACTGAGAGAACATAATCACTAACATCTTTAAGGCTTACCATGAAAATCGTTGTTGGCGTAGCGCTAAATGATATTGTAACTTTTATATCCCGACTGTGAGGATGTTATGTTGTTTTATAAACACATTGTAAATCATAAAGATTTATTTTAACAAAGTTGTCGTTAGGTGACGTCATCACGGCCTCCATCAGAAGTGGAACTTTTTTTTCGTAATAAAAAGGCCACCCTTACAAAATAAATAGAACATAGGGTCAAACAGTAATCATGCAAATATATCCAATACCGCTATGTTTAGCAAGATTCTGACTAAATAAAAGTGTTTAGCATAATGAGATATGTTTGTGTACAATTTTTTGTGAATATCAGTTAACCGATTTAGGAGTAAATACGCATGGCCTTTTAGTTTTTTTGCGATTGGTGACGCTATAATTGTCAAAACGTTTCTTCTCTAAAAGTACTTGACACATTTTTACCTGCAAAAAATGATTGTAGGTCTTCTATCCGTGTGAAAACATAGCAAATGTTAATAAAAACTCAACATTTTCCCCTTTTTCTACCTTTTTGTGTTTCACTATTTTCAATGCTATTATCTTAAAAATGTTCTTCTCTTGAACTACCAAATATTGATTGGAGGTTGGTATGACTGTTATTTTGTTATATGTGAATAAGCATGGTATTGGAAAAATAAACATAGATATCAATCTAAATGCTGTTTTTTTGGTATTTTTCCACAACTACATCAGGATCATAAACATGAAAGTTATAATAAAGATAAATATGATACTAAGAGTTGATCATGAATAACAGTAATGATTTTTGTTTTGCCATTTTCAAAATTGTTGTATTTTTCAAAATGGCTGCAATTTCTCTGCAATTTATTCTACATGCCCGGATTTTAACGATATTTGGTTTGTTGGGGCATCATTTAATCCTAAGTTGAATGGTGATAGCAAAAGCTTGTTCCAGACAGTCATTTTCAAATTTTAAAATGACCGCTGTTTCCCAGCAAATTGTCACGCTCAAGTGGACTTTTTATATTTGGTTTATATTTGAAACATGGTTGCCTGAAATAAATTGAAATGATGAAAATGTTGTATAGCCACGACTTTACTCTAATACTTGTTAAGTAAGTAGGGAGAACTTGCAGTCCATTTTTTCAGTGGTTCTTATATTGCTTTTTAAGGCATTTCGAACCTTATACATTACCTTAGATTTTCAGTTTAACTAACCTAACCGTTATCGTCAGGATATGTTTACCCAAATCCGTTCTTTTTTGGCGAATGTTTTCTGTTTTTTTTAAGATCACTGATCATTTGACATTTTAGTATTGTATGTTTATTAAACTGTTTTAAATGGAGTATAAAAATTAATATTTTTTCCATGTTTATTTTTTGTTCTGATTTGGAATTTTGAATTCAATTTCAAATTTTTTACTATATTATGTCCAAGCCAGTTGTTGTGTTCATAACAAATGCTAAGTCTCTGTGCTTAAATTTGCAAAAAAAACTTATATTATGTTAACACTTGTCCATACTATTTGAGTTAGCCCACTGGGGTCTGTCTTTGCCACCCTCCGCGTCGCTCGGTATTATTATTACTTTCCAAAATCTTCTCCTCTGACAATACTGGACATATTATAACTTAATGTGGTATAACAGTTTCTTGTGGTATTCTGTGTAGAACTGATGTTGGGATGTTTGATACGTCTCAAAAGAATGATTGCCGTTATTTAAAATAGAAAACATTTTTAGGCACATTCCTCCAAAACGGTTAGGTTTAGCAAACTTTTGACAACAGAAAAAGTTTTTAGCATGATGAGATAAATTTGTTATCACTGTGTTTTTCAGTTTAACGATTGATTTAGGTATAGGCGAAAATATACATTCAATCTTAAGTTTTATGTAATTTCTTTATAGATTACAATAACGGCGTGGAATGTATTGGTGAAAATTTTACCGTTGCTGAGGAAAGAGCTAAGCAGATATTTAATCAAAGATTCTTATCATCATATAGTAGGTCAACAAACGTTACGGAATTCTGTAGGTAAGTAAAAGAATTCTGTACGTAAGTAATTTCTCGTGGGTTTTCGCCGACCCCGCATTAAATCAGATTTAATATATCATTTATTTATATATCCAAATTTGCAGTGCTACAAATTTCAAAATGCCTAAAAAACTGAATCTTCATTCCTTGTATCGCATAATGTAGAACCTTTCCTTCCTGATGATATGTTATTCATTGACACACAAGTACAGCATATCAAAATTTGCAATATATATATATATATATATATATATATATATATATATATATATATATATATATATATATATATATATATATATATTTTTTTTTTATTTACACATATGAGATAAAACACCGTGTATAAGGTAATATAGGTATTGAAGTATTCCGTAGCTCATCAGTTATTTTAAAAATTCAGAAAATGTTTTCCTAAATAATTCAGTATCTTGATATTTGTTTCAGAAAGTTTTCAGTAAAGACACGTGTGTTGAGAAACTACATTAAAACGTTTAACTGCTCAGAAGCGTTCACCAATTACATAACACAAGCTATCACAACAGTAATGCCTCTCAAATGCAACTATAAAGGTGAAAACATCTGGCTTGAAGAATTTCTTGTGTCTTCAAGCATGTTATGGACCTCTTGTTCGATATTAGAATTATTTATTGCCATGCTTACATGGATTATTACACCATGAAATAGTTATAAGTTATAATTCTAATACTTGTTTTTCATTGGAAATCTTGGCACAGGAATTCAAAAGCTTTTTATTGAGCACGAACTCTAAGAGTCAATCATTTCCATGTTTGGAAAGGGTTTCAAAATTATATGTACATTTGCCAGAAAAGACACCTGATCTACCTTATACAGTCCGTTGCACAACATCACGTATCAAGTATTTCTTTTTAATTAGTTGATTTGTTAACTATCCTTCTAAGTTTCTAGCGTTTTTACAGCAAATAAAACTATTTTTTAAATGTTTTTTATAATAAATATTTAAAAACAAGTTATCTTATCAAATCAATTTGATGTTTTATGAGTAGAAATAGAATAAACATCATGTATTGTCATGATAATGTTACGAAATACATTCTGCAAAAAAATTACATTAAGGAATAACCGTGTACAGCTTTTCGCTAACGGTTAAAGAAACAAACATAATGGTCGGTATTTATTTTGCTTTTTTATTTGCATTTATTATTTATTTTTGTTTTCTTTTTTCTTGTTTCAATTTTTGTCCGTTTTTCGTTGTTTCAAATGTTTGTTTTTTTTTTTCTTCAAAATTACAGATGTCGATCTTTCAGTGTTTATTTGCCATCAAATGGCTTATGTTCTTCATCTTTAACTTCATATTTTTACTTTGCAATTTTCATCTGCTCTTTGAGCTTCTCCTTTTCTTTAACTATTTCCTTTGCAAATTTCCTCTGCTGCTCTAACATTTTAGTTGTATTATCTGAAATTAAACAGCAAAATGTGTTTTATAATGATAAGTTAAGTATAAGATGCTACGGAAGTTTTAATCAATAAATGTTCGCAATTAAATTCTAATTGCAATACACCTGTTACTGATATAACAACACGACAACGATCGACAATGTATTATTCATACCCTGAATGTCTCATCAAATTGTATGCTGCAACATTTTTCAAGATTTATGTGACATTCTGTTGCATTATCAGTTTAGCACATGCGTATAGAGTATTCATATCATAACTCTTATATTATGCAAGTTGCAAGAATGTTTTGTACTGTGCTAATGATGTAACTGGGAGAGAGTTATGATGTTACAAGGTCAAAGTCATTGCTACAAACACATTATTGTTGTCACCTTGATCGTAATAATTTATTCACATGTCATTATTGTCTTGTTGTGTCTTTACCTGTATCACTATGTCATAGTTTGTCTACCCCATACAATAGGAACAAAGTAGAAGTTTCTATGACAGTAGAGAGTGATTATTACTATTCTCTCGGCTACTATATATAAGTTTTTTATGTAGGTGTATGTTTTTATTTTATTTTATTTTTTGTTTTTATTTTTATTTTTATTTTTTTATTATTATATATATATTTTTTTTGGTTATTTATAACTTTTTAATGTAACTTTTTGTATGTATCTACTATCTTTGCCCATTAACTTAATTATTGTCGTGCGTTCCCGTCTTCACACGGAAGACAACATGTTTCTTAAAACTCAGCGTTCGTCTGTGTTAACATGTTAAAGAGCAATCAGGGGAATCAAGGTTATAGCGGTAATCAAAAGAATGCAATCCAGGGACAAAGCTCAGACATGGAAAACAAACTTACACAACAAAGAACATTAAGTAACTAAAATCATACATACAAAGTAACAAAAGCAAATGAGCAACTCGGACTCCACTAAAAACTGGGAGCATGAACCAGGTGCACCGGTAGGGTAAGCGCCCTCTGCTTTTCTAGAAACACTCGCCGGGTTGCTCATAAAAAGTCAAGACCGGGGTAGACAAACGAAGAAAGGAAAGCTATGACCCGTTGAATAAATCAGTTTTCATGGTGCAGATGGATACACCATAACGAGTACAGTGTCGACAAATCATAGGTTTTAATGCTATTATATTCAGATAATAGTCTTGAACTGATTGTCTCCGAAATATATTTCGAACATGTTAAAGAATGGACCCATTATGTTGTAGATTACATGTAAGTTATAATATTTTTAAAACAGTGACATGTTTCAGTTTAATCAAACTAGGTCACGGGTTCCACAGATAACTATTGAAGTAGTAGCTGTATGTTAAGTTATTCCTGCAGTCACATTAGTAACTAATTAATTTAGTTCTAAAACATTGTGTTGTTTTCTTTTCTGAATGAATGATTGATACTGCTAAAATGTAAGAGTCATATTGTCTATCCATGAGTTCATGATGACGACCATAAAAAAACTTCTCTCGTGATGCCTTAATTCTTGAAACAACATAACCATGTTCCAGAGGTCTAACTGAATAGAGTCTATTAGTTTGGGACAATACGGAATGAGAAGTCATCGCATTTTAATTTGTTCGTGAGTTTTCCTTTCCTAAAATTTTCACGGTTTTGATTAATACAAGGAGAAACTAAGTTATTATTAAGGTAAATCCATTCGTATGTTTATAACATATGAACCCTTTTGCCTGGAATCTCTACAACATCGTGAGCATCGGCAGCAGGTTCTCTTGAACAACCCACAAAACAATACAAGGATCACTCGTATAGGAATGTTGAATGGTGAGGGATATCGATGCTCATAGTCGATTACCAAAGAGTGACGATTGAACCTCCATTTTTGTTTAGCCTTCTTTTTTATCTGTTTGAAACGAGCACTTAGAAAAATAAAAAAAAAAATGGTCAGTTTCCAATAATACAAGCAAGTGGAATTTCGTTAATCTGATTACATGTCAGACAAAAAATAGGTTTACAATAAAGAGATATACTGCGTTGTTTGTGAATATTTTTTATTAAGAATTTTAAAGGTTATAGTAATAAAGATCGTTAAGGAAACTATAAAAATTAAAAATAATATATAAATTACCCTTTTAGCCTTAAACCGTGATATTGATTTGTACAGAACGACAATATCTTGTCCATGTCTTGCATAAAGTAGTATGCAAACAGTGAAAGAAAAATACATTCCAATCTTTACCAAAGTTATTTAACTAAATATGGCTATGACTATATTCAACAACAACCAGTTTGTCAGCATCATGTACAAGGCAGCTATAACTGTTGTTATCCACTCATACGTCGGGCACCTGTCCACCTCCGGGTTGTTCCGCCACATGGTCTCATTAGACGTACAATCACCGAGGTCAGTTGCTAACTGTTAGTAATTAGATAAAAAATGAATAGACAAAACTTCTACTTACTGTAAAAAAAATATCATTATATGACCTAACACATGTGTTAATAATGGTCTCCATCTTTTGTGAGTTCAATTAAAGTTTTTTTTCTGCTGTTGTTTAAAGATGTTATTTACGTTATATTGTTTCTGTTGTACTGGTTTATTTATGATTGCCATTTATTATCCATGTACTTTAGACCACTGCGAACACGGTATAAGTGTAATCAATTATAAATAGATTTTCAAATTGTAACACATTTTTATCACCTGGGTTTACTTTTAACAAATATATATTATATTTATCTATATTAAGATAGCATTACTAATAACTACCTTCTATAGTATCAAGCATAGGATCTCCGAACACTTGCCAAAAGGAAGTCCTCAACACAGCCCAAATCCGCCATCTATCGATTTGACCAGGGAACGTTGCTATATTATGGGATGGATATAGATAAGCGTGGTAAACAACTCCCGCACCCAGAAGTAATACAAACAATATTACAAGATAGTGTAAAAAGTCCATCAGCTGAAAGAAATGAAACCTAATTTTGAGTTAATTATATAGAAAATTGTATTGTAATTAATCATTTACTTTTACATGAATTCAAAGATCACAGTAACAATTAAATACACAATGTTAAGTGTTCAAGAACAGATAATATAACACTTTATGGACTATTTTCAAGTTTGTAGAGTAAAATTAATAATTAATGACACAAATGATGGTTTTACGTTTTGCATACTTCATGAGACAAATTCAAGTCAGTCACATATTTGATAACGTTCCTTTATCTTAGTAACCATCAATCAGCCTTCTACCACTACCAGCTTTAATGGTAAGTTGACAATATTTTTTGCTCTACATTTGAAGCATGCGATCCTAATTTGTTGTTAACGTACCATTTCCTTTGCCATAATGATTATTATGCCAAGATTCTTTAGAAGAAGGAGTAAGTTGAACAATCTCAGGAACATACAGAACAGAGACACACTGTATAATATCCTGATGTGCAACAGTAAAGAAGGCATTGCAAGAATATGGAGTATGAAGGCAATGAGATATAAAATGATAAACAGCGAATCTAGGACGTTCCATATGTTGTAAAAATGTAGAAATATTCTCAAACAAGAACAACCGCAGCCGTTTTCAGCCTAATTTGATAACAAAAAATGTTATAAATCATAGAAATAATAGAAGTTCTTCCTGAATCAATGTGTTTTCTGAAATTAATTCAATCATGGCATTAAATAACACATTGTTTTTCTTCTAAACTGCCAGAAGGCGTTTTTGAAAAAAAATGAGCATGGAACAAATATGTTGTTGAAATATTTTTAATTCTTTTTTTATCGTTTCTGCAGAAGTATTGCATTTGATTTTGAAGGCGAAATAAATGACCTACAATTTACATTAATTATGAAGGCACAAAATATCATTAAGATTTAAAATAAGAGGATATTTGTTGACAAATCTAGGCTTGTAACAATAATTCTCTAATCTTACCTACATGTATTTTATATTTGCATTTTAGAATCACATTCAATTAAATCCTTAAGAAATGTTTATATCAGAAGTCATACCATCCTCCAAATTTCTTCCATCAATTCCCCTACGATAAAAGCAAAAACTAATCCCTCCATTATTGAGATTATGTTTCGCGTAGTGCAGTAGTCAAAAATATACTGAATAAAATCAGCGCTGTCAGGAAACATATCTACAAAAAAATGTCCATAAATGTTTTAAAGCAGTTAACATATAGTGGCCTTGAAAAAAATTGCTACAATTTTCCCCAAATTATTAAAGTAACTAGGGCATGATGTATGCACATTTGTTAGAGGTAATTTTATGAAAACATGTTAGGAAAGGGTGTTGCAACACTTTAAAAATTCGCTAGGTTTGGAAATCAAAATAGTAGCAATGTAATGTTCTCAATTTAAATAATAATTGCATATTCAGATATATCAAAGAAAAATATATGTTGAAATAAAAATATCTTGCAAAGTGAAGCCAGACTCGAAAAATCGGTGCAGAAATAAGTTTGCTTGGAGACTTTAAATTCCAGTGATGCTGTTAAATAATTATATTGCAGACTTTAGTCATTACCTAAAGAAAATATCATTTAAAAGGCAGATCATAACAAAAGACTTGCTTGTAAGAGTAATCAAGGGAACAAAGAAACAAACATTCCAGTGGAATTTAAAAGAATGCAATACAGGGACAAAGACCAGACATAGAAAACAGATATACACAATAAAGAACATAAAGTAACTAAAATCATACATAAAAAGTAACAAAAGCAAATGAGCAACTCGAACTTCACTAAACATTTGGAGCATGGACCAGGTGCACAGGTAAGGTAAGCGTCCTCTACTTTTCTAGAAACACTCGCCGAGTTGCTCATAAAAAGTCAAGTCCGGGGTAGACAAACGAGGAAAGAAAAACTATGACCCGTAGAATAAATCAGTTTTAATGGTGCAGATGGATACACCATAACGATCCACGAGTTCATGATGACGACCATGAAACTTCTGAAGTGATGACTTCAATCTTGTAGCAACATAACCCTGTTTCAGGAGCCTATTTGTTAGAGTTCAACAAAGAACATAAAGTAAGTAATATAATGCATACAAAGTAACAAAAGCAAATGAGCAACTCGGACTCCACGAAAAACTGGAAGCATGGCCCAGGTGCATCGATAGGATAAGCGTCCTCTGCCTTTCTAGAAAAAACCCGCCGAGTTGTTCATAAAAAGTCAAGTCTGGGCTAGATGAAAGAGAAAAGGAAAATATGACACGTTGAACAAATCCATGGGCAGTCGGATACACCGTAGCTTCAATCTTAACCCTGTTCTTGTAAGAAGTCTAGCGCGATGCAAAAAGTCTGCATACTTACGGCAAGCTCTGGCATAGTGTATGAGTTATAGATAATACTATTTTTATAATTAAAAACATACGATTATGCGACATAAAAATCTGCATGTTGTAATTTGACCATGAGATATTTTAGTTCTATATAGCAAATTCCTTGTTACTTGTCGGTGGATTTCTTTCGGTTATATGCAAATTTTTACTCAACACTGTAAATATGCATTTTTGTACCTTACATTTGACATTATTTGTTATTTCTTATTTGTCTTTTATATGAAGTTAACTAACTGTTTGATAGCTGTTTACCTTAGCAAATGTTACTATATTATGTCTATGAATAATGCGAGGAATTTGTTTTAGTAGTTTTGACTTTGAAAGATTTGCCCCCTCTCTTGCTGTTCCTATATCATCGAATTCGCCTTCAACGACTTCATCTACGTCATCCTATTTTTTAAAAGCATGATCATTGTATGCATACATTCTGCCGTTTGCGTCTTTCTGTGCCGCTGAATGCGAAATAAACTCTTCAATTTTGTAATGATGTCCAAATCTTAAAGGACTTTCTTCAATATCCCAAACATTGCATACATGGTCTAAAGCTTGTTTAGCCATATTCTCGTCACATTGATGCAGCCTTTCTAAAAGTAAAACTGCCCTTTGTTTGAAATCACTGCAAAGAACAGAAAGTGCAAGTACATTTAGTTCTCAAATAGGAAATGACAATCAATCAGTAGCGCACGGATTTTCCCCTTAAAATTGAGGTTTGAAAAAGTAAGCTTCACATAATATCTGCAGTAAACCATCATATTGCTTTATATATAAAAATAATTAATAGATAATACAATGTTCAAATGTTTCTAACTGGCCCTTAGTGCGCATATCTGTCATAGATTTTGGTCAAATATGTTATTTATATACTCTTTTTATGTCACAATTAAATATTATATTATTTAAGAATAATAATGTTTCAGTATAAACATGTTTTGTTTTCTTCACAGATCTGCCCATACAATATTCTTTTAATAATCTTAAATACTGTGAATGCTTCTGCAGACTGTCAGCTAATTCTTCTTCAAAGCATTCTTCTGCTTCTTCTGCCATATTAGATAGGTATACACTGGCTATGAGAGCAGTTACTGCAAAGAGTGATCAGGGAAACCAAGATTCAATCAGGAATCAAAGAATGCAATCCAGGGATAAAGACAAGACATGGAAAACAGACGCACATAACAAAAAACTTGAAATAACTGAAATAACCAGAACAACACCCACAAAACAAAAATAGTAAATCCTATTTTACCAATCTGAACATGCTTATTCTATTGCTAATACAAACGAATTTTCTATTTACTAACTTATGGTAATCAGATTTATCTATTTAAGCTATGTTTAACTTCTTTTGAAAAACGCTTGCATGACCAATAAGAGGAAAAAATAAAGCATGTGCGTCAGAGTTTCGACAGAAAACAGTAATCAAAATGAAATATATACAAAATGACTTACAAAGTGGAAAGTCACAAAACTGCAATACATCAAATTTTCCATTTGCGTTGAATAATACTGCAAGGCGTAGTATTTTGCTAGAATCATTTTCTTCCTGTTCGTTGTCTTCAGACTTAATTTTTGCCTGACTGTCGTGAGTTTTTTTCGACGACTGCTGCAGCAAACTTCATTCCTTCTACACAGAGTTACACACCGTCCTTTAAACAGTAATCATGAGGTAATAAAAATGTAATATGAAAACAGTCTTTAGATGTATCATTTGACTACCTGATGGCTACTTCATTCATTCCACATCTAGTTAGACAATCATTTTATCACTTGTCATGATATAGACAAATAGTACATGTAATAGTATTTTATTATCTGTAACAATGTATATATATGCTGAAACCAAAATATTGCAATTATACAAAAACAAGTCGCTAAATAGCACACATTCATATTCTGTAGGAAAAATCAGAGAATTACCACTGTAAACCTAACAGAATTGTTATCAAACTCATAAATATATTCTTAAAGGTAAATCTTGCGCATTACACCATGAAGTTCTATTAAAATTTGATTGAGCATATAACAATTAAAATAAGTTTTAATAAAATAGAAAATGCATCACAAATTGTAGTAAGAACCTTTTAATAAACTGCTAGTTAATACAGTTATTGCCTGGCGAATATCTTCTTCCGACTTCATCTCTTCAATGGATGTTGCGGCCTCGTCATTTAAAGCCTAAATTATTCAACATTTACTAGACATTAGAGCATGTACTTTCTAAACTTCTAAGCATGTATATGAATAATAAGTTTGCTTCTTACAAAAATAAAAGAGACAAATTGTTACACTAAATAACAACCGAAGGAAAAAACCCAATAACTGCTCATTATCACATTTCATGCGGGTATATAAATATGTATATAGTAGATGAATTCATTAATTAAGGATAAATCCGGAAAATGAAATATTCACTACTCTCTAGACTATATTAAATACAGGTAGTCCATTCGATGTTGGACAAAAACATTGGCGTAATGAAGACAACATCAGTGTTTAAAAGCGAACAAGGTTTTTGTGTATCCTTGGTTGATAAATTATGACGATGGTAATTTGATCAATAAAATTTGTATAAGCTCTAGCATATCGTTTCAACTGTGAAATACAGGAACAGCTTATATAAAATGTTATAAAATTATTAAATCACACTGATATTTTTTAATTATAATTGTTTTAATTTTTACTTATTTACTTGATAATGTTTCCAAAAACGTTGGAAGAAACGTTGTAAAATGGACTTAATATTCATGAGGCGAGTGTCGGTAATGCTGAATATCCATTCAAATCATGTCCACTTAAAGAAAATGGTTAAGTCATACCTTTAACAATTGGAAATCGTTGTTTTCGTCGTTTTGTTTATCTTGAACCATCTACACACACAAAGGTTTTGAATAAAAATATACTCAGATTTGACAGACATCACATTACTCTGATTTAAATTAGGTGAAGCGCGGTGTCTGTATATTTAACATAGCGAAATATATCCCAAGATTCGCTCTTTGTGCAATTTTATTTTAGTTGAACGATATTCATCGGGAAAGAACGGTATATGATATTTATCATAATATTATTCCAATAATATATTTTTGAAATCCCAATCGGTTAGTAAGAACTGCTGTCGAATTTATCATAACGGAATAAGCATTGCCGTCAGTCATATGAGGCGATCTTTAATGCATTCATGTTTTTAAGACCTTTCGTTAAAATTACTAATGCTTTAAAACCATTGTAATAAATCATTGGAAAAAGTTAGATAGTAACCTCGATTTAGGTTATGTCCGGCAGAAGCTCGAATTTATCGGTTTAAGACATTGTATATAAATCGTACCTGCATGTAAACTTCAGATCGTTGACGTTCTGATAATTGGATTTGATTCATTAGGTTATGATTTTCTATATCTTGAACAGCATCCATGCGGTTTGTTATCATAGCGTCAACAAAGGTGTTCTAACAAGATAAAAACCGTATCAATCAATACAGACTTGTTTTTCCCAGCTGAAAAAGTCTAGCGTAAAGGTGTTGTTATTTATAACATAGTTGATTTACCTTAGGGATTGCTAAAGACAAGTAATTTAACTTTTCAGACACTATTACCTTTGTCTGAAGGTGTATATTTGAAGTTATTACTTGCAAAGTACACTGTTTGTTTTTCTTGACAGATTCAATAGTTTAAATGAAAAATAGAGACAATTGTCATTCCTCGAAATCATGTGTCGCAACAATTTGAACTTATAGTTGTAAAATTGAAACAGACAAAGAATACAAGATATTAACATGTGCAATATCCGATTCTGGCCTTAATTGCAAATTACAAATCAAAATATACTTTACTTTTTCTACTATTACAGACTAAGGATTGCAAACACGCTTACGTAACGCAACTAATACGTTCGTTTGTATAACATAAAACACGTTCGTTCTATATAAGGCATTATTGACTACCGTTCGAATATTAGCTTAAATATTATTAAAAATACAAATACAAAATACAAAAATACGCCAATACGGGATTTAATCGTCCAATACGTCATATTGGTCTGTTTAAAACCCACATTGACTTAGGCAAATATGACGCATCGGACTAGTTAGTCAATAACGGTATAATTGCGTAAGGTTTTCCATATTGGCTGAGTTATTGGTCCGAGGCTAGCTATTTTGGACTGAAGCGTAGTCGAAGTCCAATATTTCTACCGTCGGACCAATAACTCAGCCAATATGGAAACCCTTACGCTATAATACTATAAAACTGCTAAGCATTACATTTTCACTTGTATCGGCTTTGTCGGCTATATTTCATCTTGGATAATCTTCTTAACCAAATGTCGATACCATTTTATTAACTGTCTGGGAAAAAACGTAGCTTATCATGCACTTCGAATTATGAAGTGATGTTGGTTGTTACTATGATTCGAACAATATCGAATAAATATATGTAAGCACAAATAAAGTTTTTTTTTTTCAATTTACCCTACATGTAAGTGATTTTGCATTCAATCAGGATATAATTCATTTTACTAAGATGATATGTACTTTTGTGTACTTTCTCGGCATTTTCCAGGTCTAGGATCTAATCAAACGATACCATTTATAGATAATAACTGCATCTGCCTATATGGTCCAACGAATGTATAGAAATGAGTATTATTTTCAAGTTATAATGTATATCATGTAAAAAACCCTTGCTTGTTTAGGTTACATACTTACACCTTTTGAATTCGGCTTTCAAATGAATGTATGTGGTTTGATATAGGGAAAAACATGAGCGTATGGAATGATACTATGTATTTTCTATGTATCCATACAGTAAAGTTGGGTATAGTACACATGTTTTCGAAATGTCATCCGAATCTACTGTTTTAACATCTAATAATATAACTCTCCCCTCACAGGATTATCACATACTTCATATTCGCTCTCGCCAATTTACAGTATTGAACGAATTATAAATTTGTTTATGCTATTATGCTCATAGTACTCTTATATCATGTGCAAACTTAACCCCCAAAACAACTGCTTGATATTGATAACAATAATATAAATACGTGTTCCTGAACAGCAAGAGTGATCAAGGGAACCAAGGTCATAGCGGTTATCAAAAGAATGTAATCCATAGACAAAGATCAGACATGGAAAACAGACATACACGACAAAGAACATAAAGTAACTAAAATCATACTATATATATGGTGGCTATATATATCTTCATAACCAGTTAAAAGTCACTAATGATTATCATGGTAAACTACAGACAAACAGACAGAGCCCTGAGCAATGTGTTAAATGTTAGTACAATAGCTGAAAAGTAATAAGCACCAACATGCACAAATAATTGTTGATAAACGTATCAATACCTTTAATTAAATCAACAATTTATATAATATTTGCGAAGTTTTAAAATACATAAAAGAATAATATATATATATATATATATAACGTCTCAGAATGTGACGACTCCATTCTCTACACTGCTCCATCGCATCAAATTGATACAGGGAAGATAACGTAAACTTATAGAAGGGTCTGAAAAATTCCCAACGATGTTAGAACTCTCAAATTTGCGAAGCAAATTTTTGTCGTTCCCTCCGCGGAACTCGAACTCATACCGCTGTGACATCTATGGCAACACCGCCTGCACTAAGTCCAGCGCCCTAGACCACTCGGCCAGCTAGGCTATATAAAAATATAGCTTTCGCTGGCCGGGTGATTCTTCCTCGTAGGATTAATCTAGGGCTTTAACTTAGTACACGATGTATGGTAGTACGGGACAGTTCATCTAGGTGTTATTATGTAAGATAGAAGATCAAATTAATGATGGATGTTACAAAAAATCAATATTATACAACGTCTCAGAATGTGACGACTCCATTCTCTACACTGCTCCATCGGATCAAATTGATACAGGGAAGATAACGTAAACTTATAGAAGGGTCTGAAAAATTCCTAACGATGTTAGAACTCTCAAATTTGCTAAAAAATCAGTGTTTCCAACTTTGTCCGATCGCATAACGTAATACAATGTTTTGCAAATTTATTACAAAGAAAATTATCTTTAGACAGCGTGCTGCAGGTTTCTATACACTAACGCTCATACGAGCTTTTTTAAAGTCTCTCATTTTTGTACTACACTCCATGCAAAAGTAAATCATATTGTAGAACAATCTTTTATCGAGGAAATTAATACGGATATTAGAGCAAAAAGATATTGAAAACTGTTGGATTCTAATATTAAATAAAAAAAAATCCCACGTAAAGGACAGTAACGCGGTTCAAGGTATATAAGTGCATTCACGTATATGCATGCATGTTTATAGTAGTGGCTATATCACAATCGACGTCTGATCAAAGATTATTTCAGACTTTATTTCATTCTTTGGCATAAAGGTGAGATAAAAGCTCTTTAATTAATATATCTACTCCACTACAGTGTAATTAGGATTTCAGTATATATTACACGGATGGTCAGGTACTTAATCATGTGACAGTTAGATAGGTCACATGATTCATGTTCAGTTAAAGTACGACAGTCATTTTCGAATGGATTTTAAGCATGATTTTAGAACGTTTTTTGTTAAATGCACATAGTGATCCAGCGTTAACCAAAACCTCCTTTTTTCCTGTAGATTTTATAAGATTTTATAAGTGCACACTCTCAGATTCAATCTTTTTTGGTTAACGCTGTATCTCACTATAGACCAAGTGGTAGAAGAGTGAAAAAATGTTGTTTTATTGACAGAATAGCCTTCTAGGCGGTTTTTGTGCATTCGTTTCTGTATTTTTTAAATCATAAACTGAATGCATAAAATTGAAAATTTACGATATGTGATACATTATAATTTAGATTTCTTCCCGAATGGATTATAATTGTTTTACCACTCATTTACCCAGATTATCCTTTTCGTGTACGTCATTTAGTGTGTATATAAATACTCATTTCAGTTTAAATATACAAAAAAGCGGTACGTCCCGTAACGTAAATTTCAAGATACCTGCAAGTTTGAGATATAGTTATCATCTATCTTTTCTTGTAAGACATATCCTCCAAACAGTTGCTTCCTCGATAGCCAACCAACATTTACAACGTGCTGAGATATAGAGGAGCCTTGGTCAGAGAAAATATGTTGTTTATCTGTGTTATTATCGTTAACAGAGATTAAAACAAATGCATACCAGCACAATGTTTTTATTTCCGTAACATATACAGTTTGCAATTCATGTCATCATTTTTATTGATGTAAAGAAAATTTTCAAAACGACGAAATTGAGCTCTGCAGAGTTCATTAATTTTTTTATTAATTTTCTTTTTGGTTTATGCCTTTTTATGAACATTCAACACCTGGTTTAATTTGTTTTACTTTCAAATCAACTTTATACTACGATGGAACGAGAAATACAAAAGCAAAACAAAACTAAAAAGGATATCTGATACACTTTTAACATTGTTCCAAATGTGTTTATTATGTATCCATATTTCTCACTAATCAAAGGATTTTCTTTATACTTCAATCAGATTAATTTTGTTGAGAATTTTGTTTCTGCTTCAAAAAGATAAGTACCAATTATAATTTGCTGCTTGTCAAGTACTACTATCTTGTACTCTCGAACTTAATTGAAAACATTCCCCAGCATAAATTTTATCCCATATCTTTTAAGCAGACATTTTAAGAAGGTTGTTCACACCTACCTGTATCTTGTTCAACAGACCATGCTTTTATGATTCCATCAATTATTTTTTCCCACAATAAGTCCACTGAATCGGTTTGTTGATCAAACGAGGCCACCTTGCATCAAAAAATAATACAAGAGTACTACATCTTCCTTTGATAATACCGGATATCAATTATCGCGGAGAAAGAAAAACGACATTTTGTATAAGTTTGTGGTATGTGGGTATTTTAAACGAAAACTGACGATTATCAAAGCTATACTGTCTTGCTGGAGATTATTAAACTTGCTTTTTGTTTTTTGTTTTTTGCTTTTTGTTTTTTTGAATTTTGTTTTTTATTATTTTTTTCTTTTTTTTTCGTTTTTTGTTTTGTTTTGTTTTTTTTCGAAATTGATTCCATTGAACCGTCATTTTGGTGAGAATATATGTCATTCAGTAACTAGAAATGAAAAATAATATACCCGCTGTTTACGTGCATAAATATAAAGCTTACTTTTTCTAAAATTCGTTCAAGAATGTTTTATCTCTATTTGAAAACGTTTTAATTCTTGTGTGAATTCACATTTTTTCACAATGAAGACACGGTTTAGATAAATTGATTCAGTTTATTTCATATATTGAATATTATATAACTTTAGAACGTTTTTACCCTTTTTTATCATTTATGTTTTGAATTGTCAATTATGTTTTTGTTAAATAACAGGTGTTCAATTCATCTTATACTAAATGTATCTTTAACTCATTACCTCCCTTTCTATATTTTCAAGGGTATAAGTATACTGACGATTACTATCGTCTCCTAATGGGATACCTTCACCAAGAACATTTGTCAGATAACTATCTGCACCGTTAGATAAGAACCCACTACCTAAGAATAAAAAGAAATACTAATGACTTTTTCTTAAAATATGTACATGCTTATGGAATGAAAAGTTCTGTAAAACAATTTTGAGTCAATTATACAGCTCATGCGCAAGGTTATTTTTGCGCGTGTGTGGTGTCATGCAAATATTGTTTGAACTTATAATGCGTAAGTGTATAGTAATTCACACGTTGCACCTTTTTGGAAACCGACATTTTCTAAAAAGTAGCACTCTAATCACGATTGTAGTTTACGTCATGGGACATAAAATTATCGGTAGAATAAATAACAACAAAATGATAAAACTTTGAAGTAGCCGTAACATCAACCCAAAACCTTTTCTCAACGATTTTACTACTAACATATAAGATGTAAAGTTAATATTGAGTTTAGTAGCATTTTTGCTCTGTTAGACAGTGTCTCAACAAAAATTCTTATTAAGAGTTAGCCGTTATTCGTCAGAGAAAAAAAAGTTAGTAAAAAGGTATTTTACAATATGTGTCTTTACCAAATTATGCACATAAACTCAGTTGTATCCAGTCACATTGTCGTAAGCACCCTTTAGTAGGTTTGTACGAAACTTATCGAGCATCCATTTTTCGGCACAATAAATAGATGGCAATAATTTCCAAAGGCCGTTTTGTAACCTTGATTTATGTTGCAGATATTGCCTTTAGAATACAAAGAATGGACAGGCCAAAGTAATATTTTTAGATACAAGACAATGTCATTGGTCTTTTGTTAATTTTGATTTGTTTTGATTTGTTGTTTGTTTGTTTGTTTGTTTGTTTGTTTTTGTTTTTGCTTGTTTCTTTGCAGTTTGTTTGTTTGTTTGTTTTTGTTTTTGTTTTTGCTTGTTTCTTTGCAGTTAGATTGAATTACATAATAACAATATCTTACGTTCAGACTTTCTATTAACATCATTGAAAGCTTCCGACAATAACTCCGCTTTGAATTTATCTGTGTTTAGCGTGTATGAAAATCTTGGGATAGAGATTACCATTCGCGGTTCCTCTGTGCCCTTTATATCTTTCCAAAGTCTTCTTAAACCATCTCTTGTTTCTGAAATTCTATCTGGAAATGAACTCTGCTTTTCAAACGAGTCATCCGCTGATCTTCTTTTTGAAGGCTTTTCGTCGTGTGGAAGCTTTCAAAAATCAAAACAACTTCATGTTAACTTTTTTTCCGACATATACTATTGAAACCATTAATATAATTGTAGTAATTATTTTTATTATCAATGACTTGGTGCATTTATTTTCTTTTAAATATTTGTATACTTTTATAAAAGAAAATGACATCGATCAAACCAAAAATACGTCTTATGATATAGCCGATACTATGTGTTGCTCAAATAAGAAATATAATAAGGACACACTTTTGTTATTTGTTATGTAATAATTACACCGATAATTAATGATCTAATAATTACCTCGTGAAAATAACTTTTAACTTCAGAAACTTCCATTAGTTCAAGTTCTGTTTGAGTTCCCACGGTATCAGTCTGTTTTCGCTTCTTTTTGTATTTTTTAGTCTTTGATGATTCTTCAGCTTCTTTGACGTCTTCGGTTTGTGTCTCTTGGTTATTTGAAGAAACAGTCTTACAAAATATAAACATATAGATAAACAAACAAAAATTATGATAATATGAATATCAAAAAATTGAGTCTGATGAATATATTGTAAAATCAGATAAATTTAATTCGTAATATTAATTGTTAATTTCAATTGTTGCAACTAACGGCAAAAAACAAGTCTAGAAGTCCCTCGACTACACCTGGAAGTCCGTTAGTCCGTTCTTCCGTTACTCTACATTGTGTAATTTGTGACGTTTATTAGTACTTAACCAATATTTTTGCAAAGTGTTCATTTGCAAATTGAAGATGTTCATATTCTTTCGTGAAGACATTTAATTAGCTTTTTCCCACATTAAAGAATGTTAAAAACAGGCATTTTTGTCACTTTATGTTGTAGAAGTGCCTCCTGTAGGTCTTGTGTATAAATACGAGCGCTGTTTCAAAACTACTGGAAAAACATACAAATACCAATAGATTAGACAGGTGCGTTCGATAATACTTTGTTTGTAAAAGCGTGTGATTATACAAATCATATTTAAAACCAACTCTTTTAATCATTTTTTTTCAAACAGATAAAGATTAATACTTACGACATGTGGAGATACTGAACGAGATTGTCGACGGGATTTCCCTTTTGACTTACAAAATGAATAATAATACTAAAGGTTAGATATTACCCCACTTGGGTGAAACTTATCAAATGGACAATCTTTACAATACATATTTCTGATGGATTTTCTTTCATAGAAACAAAACATTGAATTGATGTTATCTCTGACAAAAGCTATAGTGTCTTTCATAACTGTCTCATGATGAAAACGATATAAAGCATATGCAGAAACGAAGGTTGTTGCCTTTGGTTACACTTGAACGAAGGAAATGATCACTTCATTAACCACAGGAAATTTACGGGTTCTTATAGTTCAAAGACAAGAGTGTATACCGATTAAACTCCTTTCTAAACTATGCAATACTAAAATATCCGATATATCGGTAAAAAAATACCGAAGTGTCAATAATTTGATAATTCAGGTACCTCAGCATCCATACACATGGCTTGAGTTTGAAAACAGAAATAAGCTAAATGTAAAAAATCAAAACATAACACAAATACTACAGCACTAGCAATATGATCTCCTATAAAAAGGAAAATCAGGTGCTCGAGACAGAACAATGTGTCCTGCTCTCCCAGGGGTCACCGGTCACATTGCAAATTACAACAATTATGCATTAAAAACGGAGCTATTCTCACTCGGTGAATTCTTTCATCACAACATTTTGATGTGAAAAAAGTAACTTATATAGAAATGGTGGAAACGAATCTAACCAATCCGCCACCTAGTAGCGCAAACCTTTTTCCAATTCACATTATGTGAAGGAGCAACCAATGAAACTAAGATTCCAGAGGAAATCTAAAGATTGCAATCCAGGGACAAAGACCAACTATGGAAAACAAACAAACACAACAAAGAACATAAATTAACTAAAATATAAAATACAAAGAAACAAAAGTAAATGAGCAACTCGGATTCCACTAAAAACTGGGAGCATTGACCAGGTGCACCGGTAGAGCGATCGTCTTCTGCTTTTCTAGATACACCCGCCGAGTTCCTATTAAAAAGAAAAGGCCGAGGTAGACGAAAGAGGAAAGGAAAACTATGATACATTGAAGTCAGTTTTCATGGCGCAGACGGGTAGCTACATAACCCTGTTCCAAAAGCCTAATTGTAAGAAGATTAGCGTGATACAAGGTCTGCAAAGTTACAACCAGGTCTGGCATAGCATATAATTAGGATGTGAAAACTCCATACGCGGGTGCCGAAGGGGTGTTGTCACAGATGAAAGGAAAGTTCACAATCCTGAACGAAAAGCCATCACGTTTTTCGTAAAGTTTGATCAATAGTTTCCTCTATCATTGATTTCTAAGTGTCGGTCAAGATATGAGGCTGTCATTAGTATCCTTCATCTCAAATTCTTTGGGGGTAAATGAGATGTATCAAATAATCGAAACAAGGATTTATGATTTATGTTTCCCGAAAGTGCCCGTCTCAGGATATTGAAAGATTAATCAAAGAAACCAAGGTCATAGCGGTAATCGAAAGAATGTAATCCAGGGACAAAGACCAGACATGGAAAACAGACATACACAACAAAGAACATAAAGTAACTAAAACCATACATACAAAGTAACAAAAACAAATGAGCAACTCGGACTCTACTAAAAACTGGGAGCATAGACAAGGTACACCGGTAGGGTAAGCGTCCTCTGCTTTTCTAGAAACAATCGACGAGTTGCTCATAAAAAGTCAAGTCCGGCGTAGACAAACGAGGAAAAGAAAACTATGACACGTTGAATAAATCAGTTTTCATGGTGCAGATGGATACATCATAACGATCCACGTGTTCATGATGACGACCATAAAACGTCTGTAGTGATGACTTCAATCTTGTAGCAACATAGCCCTGTTCCAGAAGCCTATTTGTAAGAGTTCTGGCGCGATACAAAAAGTCTGCGCAGTTTTGGCAAGTTCTGGCATAACGTATGAGTTGTGATATGAATACTCCATACGCAGGTGCTGAAGGGATGTTGCCATAAATGAAAGGAAAGTTGACAATTATGAATGAAAAGTCATCACGTTTGCCGTAAAGTTTGGTCAATAGTTTTTCTTTACCATCGATTTCTAAGTGTAGGTCAAGATATGAGGCTGACGTCACAGTGTCTGTAGTATCCTTTATCTCAAGTTCTTTTGGGTAGATGCGATGTATCAAATCCCCGAAATTAGGATTGTTTAAAGATAATACGTCATCTATATAGCAGAAACTGAGATTGAAGGATCTAGCCAAAAGATATTCTTTCTTTCTGATCAGATCAGCTACAAAGTCAGCCCCATAAGAGTGAAGGAGTAGGTCAGCAATTAAAGGAGCTTAATTTGTTACCATTGGAATGCCGACCGTTTGTTTAAAGGGTAATCAAGGGAACCAAGGTTATAGCGGTAATCAAAAGATTGTTATCCAGTGACAAAGACCAGACATGGAAAACAGACATACACAATAAAGAACATAAAGTTACTAAAATCATACACACAAAGTAACAAAAACAAATGAGCAACTCGGACTCCACTAAAAGCTGGGAGCATGGACCAGGTGAACCGGTAGGGTAAGCGTCCCCTGCTTTTCTAGAAACAACCGCCGAGTTATTGCAGAACTTCGAAATTGAGAACTTAAAGGCTAAACCACCTGAGTGTTCTTTCAAAAACTCTCCATTCAATTATGGTCCTTCCGGTCACGTCATTACGTGAGATTTAACCATCATCGAAAACGAATCTGCCTAATATCCTTTGTAAAGGTCCAAAGTACCGTGAACTACGCTCCATATCTTTGAATTATAACTTAAAAGTTCTTATGGATGCCATCGAGGACTACGCAAGAAAAAAGATAAAAAGAGAACATGAAGACATTGATTTTCTGTCAGAGTAGTGGTATAAATTCAATGTGGATCCAGGAAAATTCGAAAGATCTTTTAGAGCAAATCGGTTTAAGACTATTATCAAAATATAATAGCATTAAAACTATGATTTTTCAACACTGTATACTTTCATTCCCCATACTTAGTGAAAATTCTTACTTAAAAAAATTACCCTTCGTTCTTTTTTACAAAAAAAGATGGTACCAAATATATAGTTGTTGGTACAGATTCCTCAAACTTTGTAAAAATAATTCCAAATCATCTTCAAATATACACATGAAGATGTTTACAAAATGCTGAAAGTTTTAATCGACAATATATTTGTCGGCAATCACTCTCGGAAATGTGACTGTTAACTTTATTTATCAGCTGTATCTTTGTTTTAAAGCATCAGTAAGATTTAAGCATGCTTGAAATAATTGTATACAAAAATGATAATCAAATTGATAATTATTGTTGATATTGCCTCATAACTAAATAAAAGAAAATTATTTAAGGTATTTCCGCCCACAGGAGAAAGACCTCAGTGTAAATTTTTTCATCATTAATTTTGTTCTTCCGTGAATTCTTAAAATGAATTTGGCAAGAAAAGTATGCGACATATTGTTTCTACAATATAGCCTATTGTTCAAAATCACTTGGACTTTGAATTACGGGCTTCCGATAACAACTTAACAGGCTTTAGGTAAGATTCCCTAACAGTGATTTGGGGAATTGGTGTATACAGGAAAAAATATGTTATTGTTAGAGACAATCTGAAGAAGGCCTAATGTTTGTACCTGGCCATTAACTATATCCCGTTTGTCAAATAATCAAACTATTCCTTGTAGTTAAGAGTAATCTTAATATAACCGAAATCAGTTTCCCTTTTCGAAATCCATAAGTCGTAGAAACGTAAGTTTTTCACCAATCTATTTATCCTAGATGACATATGGTGTTTCCAAAAAGAGAACAAATGCTTGCAAATAGGGTAGCGTTCTTTTGTGATAAAACCTGATTACAATCATTGCATCCCGAAAACCTTTTTTGGTCTTGAATAATAAAAGAACAAAACTTCTGACATTTCCAATGAGATGCGTTTGTTATATAAGAGAAATCAAGAGAACCAAGGTTATAGCGGTAATCAAAGGAATGTAATCCAGAGACAAAGACCAGACATGGAAAACATACATATACAACAAAGAACATAAAGTAACTAAAATCATACATACAAAGTAACAAAAGTAACTCGGACTCCACTAAGAATTGGGAGCATGGACCAGGTGCACCGGTAAGGTAAGCGTCCTCTGCTTTGCTAGAAACACCCGCCGAGTTGCTCATAAAAAGTCAAGTCCAGGGTAGACAAAAATTAATAATTAATTTTAATAACATATTTTTTTTTTCATATTTAACATAACAAAATGAATTTTTGATATTGGAAAATGAATTTACGACATGTTAATTAAAAAAAAGTTTAATGACTTTTAGAAATGGAACATTTTTTGTGCACCTTAAAAACGTTTTCATCAGATCGCCGAATAGATTCCAATTTATTTTTTAAATGTATATATACAAAATCCTATCATTAAGTTGTGAACTTTACGAAAGATAAATCAAGATTTTGGCTGAAAAAATATAATCTAGGGATAAATACTAGACAGGGAAAAAAGCCACAAACAACAATCAATACGTTTTAACCAAATAGCACGTACAAAGAAACAAAAGTAAATTCGGACGCCACTGAAATCAGGGAGCCTAGACCTGGTGCACTAGTAAGGTATGCTTCTGCTCTTCCCGGAAACACCCACCAAGTTTCCGATAAAAAGTCAAGTCTTAAGTAGACCAGAAAGGAAAGGAAATTACCGACACAGTGATCAATTGGTTCTTTTTTTGTGCAGATGGTAAACACCGTTACGATCCACGACATTATGGTGACGACCATTAATAAAACTAATTTTGTATCAACATAAGCCTGTTCCAGAAGGCAGTTGTAAGAAGTCTAGCGTGATACAAAACTGTGTTGTTATGGCAAGCTCTAGTATAACGCAGGTGAAGGGAAATTGTCTTTACATTAAATGATATAACTTTATCTTGGTTTTACACAGCCATCTTTTTTTCATCTTAAATATACTTTAGTTCATTAAACTTAAAACAATCATGTCAGTTATTGTACTATGTAAACCTGTACAGAATGGTAGTCAATAATAAATTACCTTGTGAAAATAACGCTTAGCTTCAGAACTTTCGGCATTTTCAAACTCAAAGTCTGTTTGAGTTACCACTGAATTCACATCAACGTTATCCGTCTGCGTCCTCTTCTTTTTATATTTTTTAGCATATACAGATTTTTCGCTCGATTCATTCTGTTCAGTTCGTGTCTGTCATTCGAAGCAACACTCTTGAAATAATTACACATTCAGATATTTGATAGCATAATAATAGCAAAAAATCTAAAAATAAATCGTGAAATTCGATAAATTGTATCTATAACAATTATCGCCTGCCTCACCAACGACGCCGAACGTTGGTCTAGTAGCCTCTGATCCGTCCGTTACTTCGTTTTTTTTTCGTAACTATTGTAAGTACTGAACCAATACTATTTGTACATATTGAAGCTGTTCACCTCCTATTATCGAGACATTTGTCTTTGTTTCTTTATGCAATATATTGATTTGCTTACTTTATTATACATGTATTGATTTGTATTGAATGTAAATTGTTATTTCATGCAAATATTTCCTCTCAATTTTAGTGGGACATATACGTCCGGCACATCTTCTCTTGGATCCTCCCCTAGTGTATATGTAAGACTCAGATACGAAGGTGTCAAACATGAATTTCACATATGACATCGATAATATCATACAGGTAAAATGTGAACTTCTTCTTAACACAACAAAAGGTAAGTAAAACCTTAAAGTATGCTCAATAAATCCAAATTCAGGTAAAAAAACACCAGCCATGTTTTATTGCATCATTACGAATGAATTTGATGTAGTTGCTATCACAATGACACAGCTTAATACAAAACTGTGTTGTTACGGCAAGCTCTAGTATAACGCAGGTGAAGGGAAATTGTCTTTACATTAAATGATATAACTTTATCTTGGTTTTACACAGCCATCTTTTTTTCATCTTAAATATGCTTTAGTTCATTAAACATAAAACAATCATGTCAGTTATGGTACTATGTAAACCTGTACAGAATGGTAGTCAATAATAAATTACCTTGTGAAAATAACGCTTAGCTTCAGAACCTTCGGCATTTTCAAACTCAAAGTCTGTTGAGTTACCACTGAATTCACATCAACGTTATCCGTCTGCGTCCTCTTCTTTTTATATTTTTTAGCATTGTAAAGATTTTTCGCTCGATTCATTCTGTTCAGTTCGTTTCTCTTTGTCATTCGAAGCAACACTCTTGAAATAATTACACATTCAGATATTTGATAGCATAATAATAGCAACAAATTTAAAAATAAATCGTGAAATTCGATAAATTGTATCTATAACAATTATCGCCTGCCTCACCAACGACGCCGAAAATTGGTCTAGTAGCCTCTGATCCGTCCGTTACTTCGTTTTTTTTTCGTAAATGTTGTAAGTACTGAACCAATACTATTTGTACATATTGAAGCTGTTCACCTCCTATTATCGAGACATTTGTCTTTGTTTCTTTATGCTATATATTGAATTGCCTACTTTATCATACATGTATTGGTCTTCTAAATTAAACAAAAAGACTTGTTAATTATAAAAATGAAAAATAAATAAGCTTGTTTGTCTATATATAATAATGAGGGACGAATAAAAAACATTGTTGTCCAGGTTTTGCGTATACCCCTTAGCGAAAGTAAACAAAGTGCTTTGAGAATCTCTGTGCACAAAATAATATCGGATATTTCCCAGCTTGCTTTATACAAATAACATAATGCTGTAATTTAAAAATACAAAACCACAATTATACACGACACTTTTTGGCAAAATTCTAAAACGTTTTTGAAGGTTAAACGTATTATTTTAATTTCATTATTTAAATGAAATGATGATACAAACACGGAAAAAAACGTGTGATTGTATAAATAATGAGTGACAAGTAATCTCTTTCGATCTTTTTCATTATACAGATACATTGTAAAATGCATTAAATACTTACGACATGTGGTGAGACTGATCGACATTGCCGACGGGATCTTCCTTTTGACTTAAAACATATACAACAGTATGTGAGCCATTATACAATCCGGGTGAAAGAGTAATCAAGAACACCAAGGTTATAGCGGTAATCAGAAGAATGTAATCCAGGGACAAAGACCAGACATGAAAACAGAAATACACAACAAAAACATAGAGTAACTAAAATCATACGTACATAGGAAGAAAAGCAAATGAGCAAAAGAAAATTATTTGATTGGCAATCTATCACAATAAATATTTTTCTGAAGATATTTTTTTTATATCCTCCAAAATTAGATTGTTGTTGTGACTGAGCGATTGCGTTCAATTTTGAATATTTTGATCAAATGAAATTCATACGTTCCTAATGGTTTGAGACACAAATGTAAACTGACCAAATCTACTGCTTTAACTGTTCAGTTACAACTTAACGATCCAACACTTTTTCTGAGTTTTAAGTCTTAAACGGCCATTTTTGTCTTAACACAATATTTGATTGCCTTAAATATACTGAAAAATCGTCAAGACGGTGTTATAGTTTAAGATTGATTTCATTTCGACACATGTAAGTGGTGTTCAGTCTTGTTCAAATAAACAAGACAAGCTGTTCAGATTAGTTCAGACTTTATTGGATCACTTGAGATTGTATAACAATTCTGTGTTAAGATATTGTAAGATCGAGTATTGACTCGTAAAGTAATAAAATTGCGAATATGAATTACCCCCATAGACATATTCGTTAGTAATAAGCTTTTTTTAGAATTCTTTAAAATTAAAATTTTGTTGCGACAGTTATTCTTTTATTCATCTTCAGTTTATTCAATATCTCTCCGGTTGATTTAAAACATTATTTCTTATACAGATGGTGTTAGATATATGTGATCAATTCGTAAAGTAATTGCAGTAAAACTTTTAAGAGCAAGTTGTGCTGAACTACCTCCAAATTACGTTTAAAGTTCATTTGCATTCTACATATCTAAAACAAATATCCAAAAAAGTTATATTCGTAACTAATTCTTAAAGAAATATTCCGTAGAATAACACGCTCCAGTAAACATCCCTTAACTATGTCCATATTTATCGCTGTCGTGTACTTGTTACAGTATTTTTAAAACGAATTAGAATGTCACAAACCTATTAGAAAGAATGTTTTGCGTCAAATATGGTCGACATTTCTAAAAGTGTTGTAAATGGCTACCTAATAAACCAATTATTTATGTGATTTGCATAATGTATTAAAAAGCAAATCAAAAGGGGAGGGCCATATGACATTAAAGATTAAAGAGGGGTTCAATCAAAATTTGTTTCACTCTTCTGTTGATTAACTTCAAAGGATTTAGCGTGTAGAAACACTATTAGACCCACAAGGTGTATGAGAGTTCGCCAGGGCGTCATTACAGCAACTAAGCCGCTACAAATGTGCATGCAGTAGTAAATATTTTGTCTGATTTCTTCTATCAGGTATGTGCTAATTATACCAAATTTAAAATCTTTGCGTCTACTTTACACACTTGACTTTTCATGTATACCAGAAAATACGCAGTAACGGTGTGTCACCCATTTAATTTCGCCTCTTATTACAACAATGAGAAGTGATTGATAAGGTATTTATTTAATAGTATTCGCTTGAGAATATGTACATGTATGTATTGACCAAATATTAATGACCTCAAGTTTAAAAATATTTAACTACATGTATATTATATACAGTCCTAAAAGATGAAAATGTATTGTGGTCCCTGAAGATACATGTTTACAAAACGATTTTTAAGTAAAAATGTAAAATTTGTTTGATTTATTTGTTTGTTTGTTGGGGTTTATCGTCCAAACAGCAATATTTCAGCTATATTCAGACCAGACGATGAACATGAAATTGGTGATAAAATGAACATGAAATGATGAAATGAAAAAGGGATGGGACACATGGACAGTGGAGTCGACAAATTTTGATTGCCACTGGAAATAGGGAGAGGTGTGTAGGGTCGGGCAATTTAGCCTCCTGTGGCGGAGCCCTATGGTTCCTACTCCGGGAGAAGGCCACAGTAGGGTATTTTAACGTGCGAGGAACGTGGCATCTTTCCCAACACGGTGCACCACTATGGTTTGCGGTCAGGTTTTCCGTACTAAAACCTGACATCCCCAGCATGTAACACGCCAGAGGTACCCCATTCCACCACCTGGGCACACAATCCATTTGCTCTGTTGGCAGAGTGCCCTAGTACCCGGCTAGGGTTCTGAGCACTATTTAGTCGCCTTTTACGACAAGCTTAGTGCTGCTGTAGGCCTATTCTTTTGACACCCGGACCTGCACGGGCCAAACTTTGTTTGAGAATATACATGTACTTAAACTTTATATTAGAAGCTAAATTGTAACTATAAGGTCCTCCAGCTTTCTGAAACTTTCCATAGCTCAGTTTTACCGTTTTATTGAATAATAGTCTTCTTTTCCTAAGGGTGTACCACTATACGACTTAGCGGTTGTCCTCAGCTAAAAAGCTTATCTTATTGTGGCATATTAAAATAAAAGTTTAAACTCTTTCGAAAGAGCACCTCCCATTTAGCAATGTCTTGATCCGGCCACCATTGACAGCCTTTTCACGTGCACAACGTATGCGTAATATTAAACGGACCTGTCCATTTACAGTAATGCCTTGATCGAATGTATTTGTAGATTAGGTTTTTAAAGCTTTGGTACATTCAGGGAATAATTGATACTACAAACCTGGTATGAATTAACAACTATTTTTGGGTTAATTATGTAAATTGTTATTTCATGCAAATATTCCCCTCTCAATTTTAGTGGGGCATATACGTCCGGCACATCTTCTCTTGGATCCTCCCCTAGTGTATATGTAAGACTCAGATACGAAGGTGTCAAACATGAATTTCACACATGACATCGATAATATTATACAAGTAAAATGTGAACTTCTTAACACAACAAAAGGTAAGTAAAACCTTAAAGTATGCTCTATAAATCCAAATTCAGGTAAAAAAAAAAAAAACACCAGCCATGTTTTATTGCATCATTGCGAATGAATTTGATGTAGTTGCCATCACAATGACATAGCTTAATAGTTCAATGGATAAAATGTGCTTAGCGAACTGGTCTCTACCGGATATTGAATAAAGCAAGTACCTCGACCTGGGAAGGTGTGAGGAGGTGGTGTTGCAATCATTTACAAAATCAACAAATATTTCAAAATGCTGACTTTTTCAAGTGATGGTTATTTTTCAACATTTGAACATATTGACTGCAATGCAGCTATAAATAAATACTTAGAGCTGGTTTCAGCCATTTACAGACCACCGCCATTACAAACGAACGGTCTCAGCACAATAAATGGCTTGAGCACGAAAGGCCATTATTTCTTTCACAACATGCAACGATTGAACAACCAATTATTATATTTGGTGACTAAAACTTTATATCTGGATAGACCTAGATCTTGAACCTCTAAAATTCAGCAATTGTCTACAATAATTTTATAATAAACAATATACCCTGGGACAAAATGTGTCGCTGGGCACACCTTGGATGTGGTTATTACCAGAGACATTGTTAACATTGTGTCAAATATTGAAAAAAAACTGTATCATTTCGCAAATAATTGAGACCCATTCAAAAAAGATCTACAATCATTCGAACAAGTGCGATTATCTCTGATCTTGGCCACCATGTGGATAGTTTGATTAGCCTAGTTTTGCTCATTGACAACCATCCTTCACTTCTAATAAAAACAATTTTTCTTAGACCGACAAACCCGTGGTATAATGAAAAGCTCCACGAACTTCTAGGACGAAATGTCGGACGGAAATGGAGAAAAGGGAAAAAAATTAGCGTCGACCACGACATATACAGAAATCATTTTGCGTCAGTCGATAAACTACTTAAAGAAACACGTGTTAACTTCTATTCAGAAAAGATCTTGTAGACGTAATCAAAAAACCTTGTTCGAAGTGACAAAGAACCTAATCGGTAGAAATGAAGAGATCGTCCTTCCAATTTTTTTTGAGTACTGATATGAATGTATACACAATTATACTGATTCTATATGTTTGTACATACCACATAGTAGTACACTTTATTAGGTGCTAAACGGGGTGTAGAATACTTCGTAAACCTCATGACTCTTGAATTAATACAAAACTATTCTTTGATCTGCATATATACCTGATAATACATAAGCAATTACAGACATTTGAAGAAATTATGGATATAAGACAACTTAACTTAAAATGTAAGTTTAATAATATAAACCACTGATGGTATGTATTAAAACAAACTCAGATATTAAACAAATTGTTTTAATATGTGAAATAATAAATGATACCTCAATACTTGTCATTTTTCTGCAGTATTCTGAAAAGTAAAATTTAAAACAAAATTAGTTATAGATCTTAAGGAGGGTGGTGTAACCAACTGTTATCTCTTACCGCCTTGTTTTCACAGCTACCATTACCACAAAGGATGCAAATTATCCCCGAAAACTACTTTATGATTATGTGAATTAACCATAATCTAATTTTAAAATTCAGCTCCGATCATTTATAGGTTTGTAATGCGATCTAAAGGACGCGCATTTACGTTCTGCTAAAGTCAATATCTAGGACATTCCTTAATGAAATGTTTTCATTCCTAGTTTTAATTCAGACCGATGCACCTGGTCCATGCTCCCAGTTTTTAGTGGAATCCGAGTTGCTCATTTGCTTTTGTTACATTGTATGTATGATTTAGTTGCTTAATGTTCTTTGTTGTGTATGTCTGTTTTCCATGTCTGGTCTTTGTCCCTGGATTACATTCTTTTGATTACCTCTATAACCTTGGTTCCCTTGATTACTCTTTAATAATACATTGAATTTAACACTGAAATATTGCTAAATGCATCTTTTAAATGTTTTATAACTTCTATATAACATTAACAACAAAAATGTCAACAGCATACTTTAGAATAAATCTACAGCTGTCAAAAATGAGATTTGGAGACTGAAATTCATATAGTTCTGTTCCTGTAAAAAGGTATTTATTTTATTCGTAATTATTAATGGATATGTACAAAGTGATTTAAAATGATTCAGTTGCAATAGGAAATTTAAGGGACACCTTTTACCTTAGGTGCTAAAATAATGTCTGGTTTTATCCATTTGAGATTGCCTTATATCAAATGATGAAATAAATCATACGACGTTTCTGACGTCACAATAAAATATTTTAATTTCATGATCTGTTAAATGTACTACAATAATGTGTTGGCTAACAGGGTGGTTTTACACTTTGTATTAAAGAAAATCACAAAATCAATACAGATGAGGGTAAACACAATGTCTTCATAATCATAAACATAACAAGTCAAATTTATACATCTACTGTGTAACAGCGAGCTTTGCAGTGATGTGTAATCCAGTCAACGTTTTAAACTGCATACTCCCATCTTATCAACTCTTACAAAGTATTTCAAAAATAAATATTTGAAATGGAAAGGTTTGTTAAGATGGAGTAGTATGTACTAATCGGAGTCAACAAACAGCTCATTTTAATCAGATTGTAGATTATTTTTATACGATTGGCATTTGCATTTATAAACTACTGGTCTCATGTCCCTGTTAATGGACTATAAGTCCAAACTGTGAGTAAATTCATCAACCCAGTAATCAAACAGGTGATACCTGAACTATTAATCATTAGATAGTGACTCAAATTCGCCGTAGAATAAAATTGTATGTAATCTAATTTTGACACCTGATCTTCCTTACATGTAGTATTTGTATGAATTATATGTAATATTTTACTAAAAAGGACAGTTGATGTACTAATAATGATATGATGTTTAGATCAAATTTTCGACCAAGTAGCAACCACACTATCATAAACCGAGGGTAAAATAAAAACACCGCTTCACAAAGAACGGGAAATGCTGAAATATACAATTCAAGGTCATACAAAAAATATCCAAAGGTGAAAAAAATATCACTAAATTAAACTAAAAGAATTGTGTACATCTCCTCGCTCATTTTTATAGACATGCTTGACCAAACAGACATGCAAGATTGAACAAACTTTTAGAATTACAGTACTGCGTTATCTATCATACCTCTCCATTCAATAATTTAGATTTACTGATAATCTTGTTTATCTACTTAAATTAAGTGCTCTGAAAACGTGATAGACTCCGTCGGCAAGCATAATTGTACACCAAACGGAAGCGATGATAGTGATTTCCTGTTCGTCTTCCTTCCTCAGAAAACTGGACTTTCAATAATAATAAGCATGATGATAATGTTCTGTATCACGTATGTTCGTATGTTTGTTACGAAAATTAATATTCTTTTACATGCTTTATACGTTTTCAAAAGAAAATTAACATAAGAACTAGATAGGTCACCATGAACTGCATTATCACCATAAAAATCGTAACGCAATATTCAATATATCGGCACTAAAAAAACCGAATCATCACAGTGGGATGATTTAAATGCGTCGAAATCCCAAAACATGACATAAACGTTAACATGTGAAACAAAGATGATCTACTAGCTGGCTGATATAACATATCTATATTATTGTATCAAGGCTGCAAATCAAAATAACAAGTTATCTATATATCTTTACGTTGACAGAAAATTCAATACGCATTGTAAAAAAGATGACAACGTAAAAATGTTATTTTACATAACGATAAACAATAGAAGAATTCAAGTGTACAAAACATATTAAATTATTGAATTGATTATAATTGGTTTATGAGAGAGTATTCTTGAAATGATACGTTACTGTCTCTTTATTTTTCTACTTTTTGTCTAGTCGTTTTCCCATTATAATGTTCTTCATCTTGGTTTCCATGGTTCCCTTCCGTAGGAATTTAATGTTTCTATATGACTAATCAGTTTTGAGAGTTCTAACATTAATATTTAAAAAAACAAATACGGAATCTTATTGTCACTGTGCAAAAATGTAAAACATGAAATTACTTACGGGTTTGTTTATAGGGAAAATTATGACATTTTAATTCAATGGACTGCTTTATTCTTTATGCTTTAAAAACATACGTATATATATATATATTGAGTATTTCAACATTATTTATTAACAAACTGTAATCAATTAACTTAAAGGGAAAACTTCTTCACTGGTTTGAATTTTCCTTACCAGTAGTTAAAACATTCGTGATACTGCCGTTTCTATTTCTACTTTCATTGTACTGCGGATTTGACGTTGCGCGAAAACCGCGTTTCTTAGAACATTTTTAAACAGATATATAGTATTCATTGAAATTATTTACCAGAATATGCCTAATGTTACAGACGATTTAATTGGTTGGTTGACTGTTGGGGTTTAACACCCGAGCAGCAATATTTCAGCTATATTCAGGCGATGAACATGAAATGGATGATAAAATGAACATGATATGATCAAGAAATGAAAAATGGGATGGGACACCAGGATAATGGGGTCGACAAATTTTGATTGCAACTTGAAATAGGGAGAGGTGGGTAGGATTGGGCAATTTAGCCTCCTGTGGCTGAGCCCAATGGTTCTCACTCCGATTGAATACCACAGAAAGGTTCTTTAACGTGCGAAGAATGTGATATCTTTCCTAACACGTTGCACCACTGTGGTTTGCGGTCAGGTGTCCCGTACCACATTTCACCACCTAGGGCACAAAACCCAGTTGCTCTGAAGGCAGAGGAGGCTAAATTGCCCGACCCTACCCATTCCTCCCTTTTATATTGTGGCCATCAAAAATATTCGACCCTATTATCCTTATGTCCCATCCCTTTCTTTCATTTCATCATCATCACTTTATGTTCATTTTATCATTCCTTTCATGTTCATCGCCTGAATATAGCTGAAATATTGCTACTCAGGCGTTGAACCCCAACAATCAATCTGAAGGCAGAACGCTCTAGCCCCCGGCCAGGTTCTGGGCACTATTTAGTTGCCTTTTACGACAAGCTTAGCGGTGCGGTGCTGTTTCCCTATTAGTTTGACACCCAGACCAGCACGGGGCAAGAAATTAATAAATTAATTGAAAGGGTCTGCAATTTGATTATGTTGTGATATTCAATTGTCATTACTGTTATATGTAGGTTGTTTGAAAATTACTTAATTTTGAAGACAAGCACTGTCCACTTATGTTTCAGTTTAGTTTGAGCATAAATGTGATCAAAATCATACAAATGATTACGACCCTTCAGATTGAAATGATTTTGATGTATAGGATTTTGTTTACATGTTACATGTTTATTGATTAAAACAGAAAGCGTAGTAATTTGAAACATATGGTTTTTTCCCTCTTCGTAAACTTCTACCGAACGACTGACACGTCTTATTATATATACAGCCGGTTAGCATGGGTTTAAAAAGTCTTCAAATAACGTAGTTTAATACACCGAAATATAATACGGCTATATTTATTATCATTTTTGAGGAAAATCATTTTACTTTCAAATTAATATTGTCATACAAACGTATTGTGGTCACATTTTGTAATATTTTTCATTTTGTGATGGCGCCCTGTTTTCTTCCCGAAATACAGGTTGTTAAATTTAATTATGAAAGCAACAACAAATTATTAATAAATTTAGTGTCTTTCAAGGAAAGCATTAAGGATTACATGATGCTATAATTTTTAACCAAATTTCGACCCGTTGCAGCGCTGAGCTTGTCGTAAAAGGCTGTGGTATTCGATAGGAGTAGGAACCTTTGCGCTCCGCCACAGGAGGCTAAATTGCCCGACCCTACCCATCCCCTCTTTTTGCTTGTGGCAACCAAAATTTGTTGACCCTATTATCCTCGTGTCCCATCCCTTTATTTAGCTCACCTGGCCAAAGGCCAAGTGAGCTTATGCCATCACTTGGCGTCCGTCGTCGTCTTGGACAAACTTTCAAAAATCTTGGACCGACAGATTTTAAATTTGGCATGATTGTTCCTTAGGGTGTTCTGCACAAAATGACCGTTAGGGTTCAGTCATGAAAATGCTATTAGAAGCATTTCCTGCATTTGACAATTTAGTTGATTTTAGCTTAGGCTGTCTCATTCCTCAAGTTTTTCAAATAAGCAAAGGGTTAAGCAGGTGAGCGATTTGGGCTCTCTTGAGCCTCTAGTTTCATTTCATCATCATCATTTCATGTTCATTTTATCATTCCTTTCATGTTCATCGCCTGAATATAGTTGAAATATTGCTGTTCGGGCATTAAACCCCAACAATCAATCAATCATGTATCGCGCTAGACTTCTTACAGTAAGGCTTCTGGAATAGAGTTATGTTGCTACAAGATTGAAATCTTCACTACCGACGTTTTCTGGTCGCCATCATGAACTCGTTAACCGTTATGGTGTATCCATATGCGCCATGAAAACTGATTTGTTTAACGTGTCATAGTTTTCCATTTCTCTACCCCGGACTTCACTTTTAATGAGCAACTCGACGAGTTTTTTTCTAGAAAAGCAGTAGATGTTTATCCCACCAATATACCTGTATTAATTTGGTTAATTTATGTTCTTTATTATTCTTGTCTGTCCTGAATGACATTCTTTTGATTTCCGCTAGAATCTTGGTTCCCTTGATTAATCTGTGTTTAATGATAAGAAGTATTTTTAATTAGTAAACGAAAAGATCGATTTTATAAGCTACCTCATAAATGTGGAATTTCACATGCTCCGTGTATAATCTACTGCATATTATTATCTGTCAATAACTAGAACATCAAGTCAAAATTAAACTCTCTTTTCCTGTTGCGTTTTGCATATGAAATGTTGTGTACCTTCTATTCAATGTTGGGCCCCTTACAGGTCCGGTTGTCAAAGGAATTGGCCTGCTGCAGCGCTACGTTGTCCTAAATAGTGTTCAGAAACCTAGCCGGGGGCTAGATCAAATGCATTTGGAAAATAAAGAAATATAATTCTTAGATGTGGTCACCGATACGAAAATCAATTTGTTCTGACGATTTGTAAACTTGTGATAGCATTTAGAATAGGAACGATTTTCCGAAAATGCTTATTTACATGGAAGTTGATTAAAAATAAAATTCACAGGTAAAGTTAATTGTTGGCACAAGGGAAAGAAAGACGGTTTGGTAAGTTTATTAACAAAATTTCGAAGAATTTCTTGTTCAAAGCATGTAATATTTTCATTGTTGATATTACGATGAGAAAATAAAGAAACATAACATATTTTTTTTGTCAAACGAGGAATAGCTGACAGGACGTATTTGTTAGCTATATGTAACAGTAATGAACAATAACCAGATACCAAGGAAACGAGAAGCCACACAGAGCATTTTCAGTGCTCTGTATTTGCAAATATTTCAAGTGTATATGTAAAGTTCTTGCAACAAAATATGTTAGTCTATCAGTAAGGCAGCCTTCCGAATATTCTCCAGGTGATCGTAGACATATACAAGCTGTGTCGTATAAACATGTTACAATACGTTTCTTAAGGAGTAATGACATTAACATATTATATTGTTGGCAAATGATGCAGTCCATTGAATTAAAATATAGATTCAAATTTCAGTAAAATATCTTAAATACAATTATCAAAATGGACAATAATTGATAATTGACATATAGTGTACTCCAGTGGTATAACTTCCCTATATTCTTGATAAAGGAAGAGTAATAAATTTTTAGAAGAAATAATGCAAATTTGATCCTAATTTGTTGAACATTCTATAAAAATATCAAATATCAATAATTAATTAACAAATCAGAAAGTCATTTTTGCACAGTGACAATAAGATTCCGTGTTTTATTTTTGAAATGTTAAAACTATCAAAACTGATTAGTCATATAGAAACATTAAATTCCTAAGGGAACCATGGAAACCAAGATAAAGAACATTTTCATGGGAAGACGAGTAGACAAAGAAGTAGAAAAATAAAGAAATAGGAACGTATCATTTAAAGAATACTCTCTCGTAAACCAATTATAATTAATTCAAAAATTTAATATGTTTTGTGAACTTGAATTCTTCTGCTGTTTATCGTTTTGTAAGATAACATGTTTACGTCGTCATCTTTCTTACAATGCGTATTGAATTTTCTGTCAACGTAAAGATATATAGGTAATTTTTTTATTTTAAAGTTCAGCCTTGATATAATATATCCAATTACGAATTACAGACAACAAGATAGATATATTATATCAGCCAGCTTTTAAAGTGTTATGGAGCACTAGCTAATTTTGCATACATAAACATACACATGTTGTACAAATTCACTTAAGTAAACGGCTATTTTGGGTAGTGTCTTCCATTGTTTTGGATGTGGGAGATTGATTATCATGTTGACAGAACCCATCGACATTTGGATGAGTTCAACAGGTAAACTATGTATTCAAGAGAACTAAAACAGGCAAGAGTAGCATTAACCCCTAAAAAAACCTGCCACTTAAGATTTATACATGTATAGCCACAAGTATCCCGTACTCCTTAATATATTTTTACAAACTCTTAAATTTCGTTGAGAATAATGTGATTCGTCAAATAACAAAAATATTTTATCTACGATCATAATAATCTTATAATTCTTACTTTTGGTACTCAAGCACCGAAAAGTATATGGTATTTTGTTGGTTCTGACAGCACCAACAGATTAATAAATCTACAACTTTTTTTTTGGAATTGGTAGAGGTAGATAATTAGGAAAAACATTCAAAAATACATCATAGTAAGTATTTTCGTATTCTAAGATGATGAACATTCTACATAAACATGAGAAAGCCTTTGAGAGTTGTAGTAAGTATAATAATAATTAATTGCTGATAATAAGATTTATTTTATTGATTCACGTGTAAAGCATACCAAAATTTGCCATGATTTTGATTGGCATGTATGAATTTATAAACACTGAAGTTTTCATGTTTTTTTTTCAGTTTAAAAGCACAATACAAGTATTTGTTTATTGTACATTAGGCAAGCATTTTGCACATGCTTGCTGACCACCGCCTAGTGTGTGCCTAGGTATTGTGCATGTGACACAAAAAATCTCCTGCAATAGACGACATTAACGTTTGCCATTTATGTTGAATCTTTGGTTTATGGTTTGATACCAGACAAAGACAGGACATCAGATCTACAGGCTATCATACACATATTTAGAATGAAATTACATCAGCTAATACATGCATATTGTTAACGTATTGTACCGCATAGTGTAAAAAGGTGAATGGATGTACAGTAATTGTATAGGGAAAGCTTACCATTCGATGGTAAATCGAGATTTTGAATGAGGAGGATGTGGAAAATTAGTTTTTAAAATATTTGTTGATTTGCAAAATGTATTAAATTGAACTTGAGTAATTAGTTACATGTTGAATATAAATCGTTTAAATTACAATGGTCAAAAAATGTAAAATAAAAAATCCAAAGTCCAAAATATATGACAGGAGATTATTGATACAGGTAAACCAATCATTTAACTATGTTTAGATACGATGGGGATATAACTTAATGTTGGTATAACTGGTCTGGAACTTGTTACTGCTAGTACATTGTAGTCCTTAGTTTGTACATTATCCCAAGTCAGAAACTTCTGGTCTTTTCAGGTCTTGTTTCGTTTTTATATTTAGTTTATTTTTGTGTTACTTGAGTTAATAGAAGCAACACTTTTGCATTACCTGTGTATAAAAGTTTTGAGGCCAGTTGCAGCCTGTGCTGTTGTGTGAGGGTTTCTTCATCGTTCATTGAAATATAATGAGTGACCTTTCCTTCATGGTGTGGTTGTTGTCTTTTTGACATATTCGCCCCGCGCGGGTTCAAGTGCCAAAAGAATAGGCCTACAGCAGCGCTAAGCTTGTCACAAAATGCGACTAAATAGTGCTCAGAACACTGGTAAACTTTTCACGTTCCTCGTACGTTAAACAACCCTTCTGTGGTATTCTCACGGAGTAGAAACCATAGGGCTCCGCGACAGGAGGCCCGACAATAGCCACCTCTCCCTATTTATAGTGGCAATCATAATTTGTCGATCGATTTTCCTTTTGTCGCATCCCATTTTTCACTTCATCATCATTCCATATTCCTTTTATCATCCATTCCATATTAATCGCCTGAATATAGCTGAAATATTGCTACTCGGGCTTTAAACCCCAACAATCAATTAATCAATTTTTGGCATATTCATGTTATATCTGACTTGTTGCCATGCCGATTGACATTATACGACGAGCTTAAGTTATTGATCAAATGCATTTGGAAAATAAAGAAATCTAATTGTAGATGACGTCTCCGATACGAAAATCAATTTATTCAGACGATTTGCAAACTCGTGATAGCAATTAGATTTCGAACGATTTTCAGAAAATGCTTATTTAAATGTAATTTGACAAAAAGTAAAATCACAGGTAAAATTACATGTTGACACAAAGGAAAGAAAGACGTTTTGGTAAGTTTATTAACAAAATATCGAAGACTTTCTTGTTCAAAACATGCAATATTTTCATTGTCGATATTACGATGAGAAAATAAAGAAACATAACATAATTTTTCTCAAACGAGGAATAACTGACGTATTTGTTAGTTACATGTAGCAATATTGAATAATAACCAGATACCAAGGAAACAAGAAGTCAGACAGAGTATTTTCTGTGCTCTGTATTTGCAAATATTTTAAGTGTATATGTAAAGTTCTTGCAACAAAATATGTTAGTCTATCAGTAAGGCAGCCTTCCGATTATTCGCCAGGTGAGCGTAGACATATACAAGCTGTGTCGTATAAACATGTTACAATACGTTTCTTAAGGAGTAATGACATTAACATATTATATTGTTGGCAAATGATGCAGTCCATTGAATTAAAATATAGATTCAAATTTCAGTACAATATCTTAAATACAATTATCAAAATGGATAATAATTGATAATTGACATATAGTGTACTCCAGTGGTATAACTTCCCTATATTCTTGATAAAGGAAGAGTAATAAATTTTTAGAAGAAATAATGCAAATTTGATCCTAATTTGTTGAACAGTCTATGAAAATATCAAATATCAATAATTAATTAACAAATCAGAAAGTCATTTTTGCACAGTGACAATAAGATTCCGTGTTTTTTTTGAAATGTTAATGTTAAAACTATCAAAACTGATTAGTCATATAGAAACATTAAATTCATAAGGGAACCATGGAAACCAAGATAAAGAACATTTTCATGGGAAGACGAGTAGACAAAGAAGTAGAAAAATAAAGAAATAGGAACGTATCATTTAAAGAATACTCTCTCGTAAACCAATTATAATTAATTCAAAAATTTAATATGTTTTGTGAACTTGAATTCTTCTGCTGTTTATCGTTTTGTAAGGTAACATTTTTACGTCGTCATCTTTCTTACAATGCGTATTGAATTTTCTGTCAACGTAAAGATATATAGGTATTTTTTTATTTTAAAGTTCAGCCTTGATATAATATATCCAATTACGAATTATAGACAACAATATAGATATGTTATATCAGCCAGCTTTTAAAGTGTTATGGAGCACTAGCTAATTTTGCATACATAAACATACACATGTTGTACAAATTCACTAAAGTAAACGGCTATTTTGGGTAGTGTCTTCCATTGTTTTGGATGTGGGAGATTGATTATCATGTTGACAGAACCCATCGACATTTGGATGAGTTCAACAGGAAAACTATGTACTCAAGAGAACTAAAACAGGCAAGAGTAGCATTAACCCCAAAAAAACCTGCCACTTAAGATTTATACATGTATAGCCACAAGTATCCCGTACTCCTTAATATATTTTTACAAACTCTTAAATTTCGTTGAGAATAATGTGATTCGTCAAATAACAAAAATATTTTATCTACGATCATAATAAAAAAACGATGTAGATTTATTAATCTGTTGGTGCTGTCAGAACCAACAAAATACCATATACTTTTCGGTGCTTGAGTACCAAAAGTAAGAATTATAAGATTATTAAAAACATTCAAAAATACATCATAGTAAGTATTTTCGTATTCTAAGATAATAAAAATTCTACATAAACATGAGAAAGCCTTTGAGATATGTAGTAAGTATAATAATAATTAATTGCTGATAATAAGATTTATTTTATTGATTCACGTGTAAAGCATACCACAATTTGCAATGATTTTGATTGGCATGTATGAATTTTTATACACTGAAGTAGCAGGACATGCTTACACTTGTTTCAATTATCTTCAGTTTTTATTTGCAATCTTTTTTTATTCAGTTCGATACATTGTGTGTGTAGATCGTCTTTGTTTCACGAGTTAACGTTTATGCCATGTTTTGGGATTTCGACGCATTTGAATCATTCCACTGTGATGATTCGGATTTTTCAGCGCCGATACATTGAATATTGCTTTACTGTTTTCAAAACACAACCCTTCATTTGTATGAATCATACCAACTTTATTGCAGTTGATTTTTCTGGTAATAATGCAGTTTTACGGGGAACAGCTGTTTCAGAAGGGGGATGGTTAATTGAAAAGAAACACCAACTATTTAGGCTTGGATGCTTCCTCAATTTCTTATTATTTTCGTATAAACCTTACGAATGATTTGCAGTGGTAGGGTTTGGGATTGATTTTAAAAGAAATTGGTAAAATGTAGGAGAGGTATGTATTTTTATTACTTTTCACATTAAGTCCGTTCGTTAAGTTAGTTAATGATTCCTTGAAAAAAAATGATTTTCTTAAAAACAAAAATAGATATGGAAAAGAATCACAGATTTAAGGTATTCGGTAAAACTTACATATGATGTTTTTCACTCTAATTTTAAATAGTTTATATTTTTTGTTCCCATTAGGTCCTTGTAAGGTATTAATATTGTATTATTCTTCAATTCTGATTTATTCAATGTGTTATAGTTTTACTTTATTCTTTCGTTTATCCTTGACTTTTTATGAGAGAATCGGCGGGTGTTCCTGGAAAAGGAGAGGACGCTTACCCTAAGGGAGCACTTGATCTATACTCCCAGTTTTCAATTGACTTTGAGTTGATCATTTATTTTCGTTACTTTGTATGTATTAATTTTTTGATTTTGTGTTTATTGTCGTGTGTGTCTGTTGTCCATGTTTGGTCTTTGTCCCTTGTCTTTTGATAACATTCTTTTGATTTCCGCTAGAAGCTTGGAACTCTAGATTATTCTTTCAAAGTAAAACCTAAAATTATGTTGAAAAGTTGTAATCAAATCACCTCCTACATGTAAATCTGTAAAAAGTGAATACAGATATATCCATGTATAAATGGGATATGTGTATCTAAAAACAAATAACGACCGATTATTTCTTTTGACAATGTATTATGTAGTGGATTTTTATTTAGTTAAAAAGAAATTATGAATTGTAACAAGCTAAAATGACACATTTAGGTTTATTAAGTTCATTAAGGATGATCGTAAAATGTAGCAAACTCAGATTATACAGACGGGTTTAGAAGAGTCTTGTACCTGATAATCATGTTACACCCTCATTACTTGGCATTTTGTATGTAGAATATTGACGTAAACTACTGAAACTTGTTGGTATACCAAACCAACAATCGCGTTAAACCAAAGACTCTATGTTTACAATCTTTTGGTTGAAGACAATGTGCACGTTCCTTTTATCTATGATTTCTATAGTTTTACGTTATCTTTCCTGTATCAATTGGATCCGATGTAGCAGTGTATCGAATAAATTCGAATAAATTTTACGATTCAGAGATAAAACAAAATTTATGCTAAGTGTAAATATCGATAATACACTTTTCAAACGGAAAATTTCTGACAACGATTCCCTTGGAAGAAAGCTGACAGAGAAATATTAGACCCGTTGCTTGGGTGGAAACACAATAATCTTGATTTGATCTTGATTAAATTTGAAAAGATTCGATCTCTTCCAGTCACTGACACGCTCTGATGCGATATTATATGTCGTGCCATTTATGTAGAGATTCGATGGCAAGGTTTACTTGTGTTAAATCTGCGATGCAGTGGTAACTCATATTTTTTGTCGACGTATCTCACCAAACGCTTTTGAACAGGGACAGTCGAGGGCTAAGCACAGAACATTCTCCATACTTCAGATGCAAGACTTTAGATTTAAAGTTTCCAATTGAAATTTGGCTGAATCTTTGTTAAATATAGGTTTTTCCTGGAATACTGTTGGAAATGCTGGTCTAAGTACGGTAAATATTCAATATATCTTTTACCAAACCTTGTTATTTCAAACAAAAACTTCCGTTTATGATTGAGAAACATTTTAAGGGTTTAAAATTCTTGTTACATGTTCATGTATATATTAGGTTATGCGGTACACAGAAGATTTAAACGGAAGTGTCGGTGACATCTAATTCACAAGAGTTCGACGATTGTTTCTTGATGATCTCACAAATATTGCCGGTCGAATAACTAGATTCAAATACGTAGTTTGTAGTAGAGATTCTTCATATTTTGTATAAAACCGATTCCAATTCATCTTCTTAATGTTCCAAAGATGCGTTGTTTAACCTCTCTGACTATCTGTCAGAGTGGTTAAAGGCCGTGAGGTCCTTAATTTTGAAACGAATAAAAGTTTTATGCAGGTAAATGAGTGCCAATGCTACATCAGTTTTTCAAGACATTTTACATCCAATGTTTATTATCAGAGGTAGACGTAGAAAATAGTAGCAGTGATAAGACCTATACTGCTAACACACTATCCAAAGAAGAAATTGTGGAAAACCATAAATCTGTGCTATCCTCTTTTGGTCTCTAATAATAGCATTACAACCTATGATTTTTCAACACTGTATACATCTATTCCACATACTCAGTTAAAATCCCGACTTAAAAACATTATACATGGTTGTATTTCTTCCAAAAACCGATGGTACACCTAGATACAAATGTATAGTTCTTGGAAGAGATTCCTCATACTTTGTAAGAAATAATTCCAAATCATCTTCCAAATATACAGAAGAAAATATTTACTAAATGCTGGATTTTTTTTATATTTTTGGCCATTCCAATGGAAACAAATTGTGCTCCTCTACTTGTTGACTTATTCCTTCACTCTCATGAGGATGGCTTTATAGCTGATCTGATCCGAAAGAAAGAATATCGTTTAGCTAGATCTTTTAATCTCAGTTTCCGCCATATACATGACGTATTATCTTTAAACAACTCTAATTTTTGGGATTTGATACATCGCATCTACCCCAAAGAACTTGAGATAAAGGATACTACAGACACAGTGAAGTCTGCCTCATATATTGACCTACACTTAGAAATTGATGGTAAAGGAAAATTATTGACTAAACTTTGCGACAAACGTGGTAACTTTTCATTCAAAGTTGTCAACTTTCCTTTCATCTATGGCAATATCCCTTCAGCACCTGTATTTGGAGTGTTCATATCACAAATCATACGTTATGCCAGAGCTTGCCGAGACTACGCAGACTTTGTATCGTGCTAGAATTTAACAAATAGGCTTCTGGAATAGTGTTATGTTGCTACGGGATTGAAGTCATCACTAGAATATATTTATGGCCGTCATCACCAACTCGTGGATCGTTACGGTGTATCAATCTGGGCCATGAAAACTAATTTGTTAAACGTGTCATAGTTTTCCTTTCCTCTTTTGTCTACCCCGGACTTGAATTTTTATGAACAACTCGGCGGGTGTTTCTAGAAAAGCAGAGGACGCTTACCCAACCGGTGCACCTGGTCCATGCTCTCAGTTTTTAGTGGAGTCCAAGTTGCTCATTTACTTTTGTTACTTTGTATGTATGATTTTAGTTACTCTTTGTTTTTTGTTGTCTGTTTTCCATGTAAGGTCTTTGTCCCTGGATTACAGTCTTTTTATTACCGGTATAACCTTGGTTGCCTTCATTACTCTTAAAATGCTGGATTTTTTTATTGACAATATATTTGTCTAATGTTGTGAACGATTTTTATCAGTCGACAGGCAGTCGACATTCCCATGGGAAATATTTGTGCTCCACCACTTCCTGATATCTTCCTTCACTCATATGAGGCTAATTTTATAGCTGATATTATCCAAAGAGAATGAACATCATTTAGCCAGATCTTTTGTCCTCATTGTGGTAACATACCTTCAATGTCCGCGTATAGAGATTTCATATCACAACTCATTCGTTATGCAAGAGCTTGCCGAAACTTTACGTACATTTTCTACCGTCCTAAAATTAATACAACTAGGGTAATGGAACATGGATACATTGTTTATGTTGCCATAAGTTTTCAGTCATCACTACAAAAATTGTATGGTCGTCATCACAATTGGTGTATATGTCTTCTCCATGAGAACCGATTTGTTAACCTTGTCGTAGTTTTATTTTGCCTTTTTTTTACCCAGGCCGTGACATTATTTGAGAAAATCTAGATATTTTCTATTGATATCTCTTAAAGAAGGGGTAAAACTTAACAAAGCAGTACATTCTTTTTGATATCAGTTAGAAATGCGTCACAGTTGTCGCCGTCACCAGTTACGGGAAGATTATTCCGTTTCGTTTCAATTTTCCTCATTAGGAAAACACTAAAAGTAGTTGACAGTTGCTTTTAACTTTAGTGAGATAGTTAAGGGATTTCATACATAGCAAGTGAGTGCCTTGAGACATGCTGAGATAACTTGAGATTTCATATCCTCCACAGGGATGAATGTGCTTTTTATTAATAATTTGTGAATTTTATGTTAAATTATTGTTCGAACATATTCGCCTCTATAGTTATTACGCGATATATTTAATTTTGGTAAAAAAAATAATTGAAGTTTATACTGTAAACAAGTATGTCGAACAAAGAAGCAAATGGACAAATAGACAGGCATCTAAACACTAGGTTTTTTCTCCACTTAAACGTCACTTCATACTTTATTTGCCTTGAATCGTGACAGCACCATCGGGGCAACTATTGGACCCTGCCGCCTTTTATCAATTACACGACAAAAGTATAGGTCCAGGGTTTACCAAAAGTTTGTCAAGGTGTCTTCTCGAAATAAAGTATATTATTGTTTTTATTCTAATTTTAGGTGCATTTCTGGTTAATATCACGTAGTACGGAGAAAAGATCGAAAATGACAAATATTGAGGTATCTTTTCAACGAACAAACGATGCAATGTTGAAAAAACACTGAAACAGTCAAATCAAGACAAAACAGTAAAATTTTAACAATATCTGTATCGTAATGCAAATGGTACGTTGTTTTTATATTACGATTTTCTATTTGGAAAAAAAAAATTTTTTTATAATTGATATTTTTGCTAATATAATTGAATTATTTCAATTACATTGAATATATTGTTTATTCTTTCAAGTTTTGTTTTATTTATTTCATACAGTATTCAAATGCGCTGAAGTTTTCGAAGTACTTCCCAAACAACTTAGAATATGCCAGCAAAGTATATACGGTATAAATATGTTAATCAAATTTTCAATGAGGATATCCAGTAAAAAATGCAAACTGTGTTTGAATATATTGAATTCTACCAATTAATGTTAAACTTATAACGTTAAATCTCCTTTTAAAAGTAAGCTGTAAAAACATTAGCTTTTAAGAAAGAAAGGAATACACATGCAGATGCTCAAATGATTCGTTATTTCACTAGATAATTTAATAAATAAAACTATGTAAAAAAGGATTTTGCTGAAACAAAGAAAGAATGGAATTGTATTGTTAGAACAATATACTGACGACAATACTAAATCAAAATATATAAAACGCTTTCCAGTGCAAAATATGATGTAATAAAAAGTGGTGTCAAAGAACTTATTAAGCAGTTTTGAAAGCTCGAAATTGATAAAACCAACTATTATCGAATAAAATAAAACAATGAAAATATATATGTACGACATTTTAAAGTTCACAATAAAAATTGTATAACAAAACCACCCACTTGCAAACAGAAATATAGACATATGCTCTATATAATCGTTTAGTGCTTCTTTCTATAGTTCATTCAGCCTGAAAGAAAGTCTCGACGACGACGTAAAAGAAAATCTCCATATGACGTAAGTTTCACTATTGATTTTTGTTGATTGTTTCTTAATTTTATATCTACCAGTAAACAGAATGTTATTTGTTAACCTTTATGTGAGACCATTTGTAATCCCAGTGAAGTTGGCGATGCATTATAGTTGATTTGACAGTTCAAAGAATAATCATACGTATCCTCATCATTTATTATATAGACAAGAAAATACAATACAATTACACAATGGGAGTAATAACCTCACTCTGCAATAATAATTCAGTGATGTTATTAGAACCCGCAACCGGCAAACATCGCCGTTTACTTGCTTAAATATCGCCTGCTACTGGCAAGTAAAAAATAAGTGAAATAAAAAAAAATACAACAGAAGAATTTGTAGTATTCAATTCGTCTGGTTTTAATTAAATAAAATGCGCCGAAGGCGAAGCAAACTTGATGACGGTGAATACGTTGTAACGTCAATTTTGTGGATTTTCCTTATATCTAAAAATAGACGAATTTATTTTGATCGGCCAATCAGATTCGTACGTTTAAATTAAGAATCTTATTCGATTTCCGATCAAGAAACATAGCTGATAGAAAATTATTCATTCCAGAATCGAACCACAAATTCATATGCATCACAAATATTGTTGTAACAAGTTATCGCTGTGAGAGAACAGACGACATACGGCATAAGAGACACGGCATTCCGTTGTTTTTAATCAATAATTCGATAAAAATTAAACATCAAAAACATTGTATCTCATAACTTAAACGTATATTTCTGACAATTTTCTAAGGACAATTTTAAGTCATTAAAAAGGACCAATATCTGAAAAGGACTATATACATGTGTAGGTTTTCTATTTTTTAATCAGTTTATCGGAGTTAAACACTAATACTTTTTGTTATTTTTTTCTTTAGTTTTGAAGTGCATCTTTTAATTTCAATTTTAGTTTAAAGGCTTCTATCCCTTTGACAAAATTGTTCTCTTTCAAAATATACTTTGATATTTTGTATGTGGGTAGACATACCCTCAAGATGATGTGTTGAATAACCAGGATTGGTGACAATTGATCTTGAACTTTGTCCTATAGGGAAATATTTGTGTTAAATGTTTCTAATGTAATAAATTGTGCCCCACCTATATCTATGATGTTTCGTTTATCTTTTGACATATTGAAATGTATGTAGCCTTTTGATATTTGACATGTGGGTAGATAATCTAAAAAACAAACTTTCCAAAATTGATGACCTTCAACTTTCACCCTGTGATAAATTCTTGCATGTTTTTTTTTTTTTTATTTTATAATTTTTTTTATGAAACATCTTAAAATACAACAACAATTTCTTCTAAATACCAGATAGTCATTTTACTTTAACTTCACTATATATAAATGTACATATTAAAGTTGAAAGAAAAATCTTGAGTAATTGTCAACTTGGTATTTTTCCAGGTCAGAGTTGTGTGTTCAAAATGTATGTTTCCTGCATCATTTTCTGAAATACTTGTTGTGCATCACTCATGATTCATGGCAGGGTCTGTATCAGTGCTAATCACACAACAGTGAATCATTCTGATAAATGTATTTAAGTTTCTTAACCTGAAACAGTAGAACAAAGGCTTTATATATTCTTTTTAAAAAGACTTTCTCTACATGTAATTTTTGTACAATTATCAATCAATTCAAAACAATGAGTACTGTCAAAACCCATGTTTAAAACATACACTACAACATTAAAAAGTTTTAAAAAAAAAGTGCTAATTACTTGGCATTTAGTTGTTTGATTAAAAATACATGAAGTATATGTATTTATATATCAAATATCACAGGCATGTAAATATATATTATAAGACTGGTTTCTTATATCAGAATTAATATTAATTGACATACATGTAGGTTGTATTCAATTAAATTATCAACACGTTGGTGCCGTAATTTTTTTGCTCTGTTATATGAAGTTCAAGATCGAATGAAATGACCATCTTTTTTTAAATTATTATTTTCTAAATTTGATTGTGTCTATTTTGAATAGCTTCTAACTGTTTACTTATAATTTACTTTATTTTCATCACGATATTTCGTTAAATTGATTGAATTGTAAGCTGTTATTTTATTTGATGGGACCGTTTCATGTCTCGTGTTTTGGAACTGTATTGTTAATACTGGATGTTTACCGTTTTATCAATTTAGTACTACTATCAATTGGACGGGTGATGCTTGCGGAACAGGAAATGCTTACTTTTCCGAAGCCCTTGATGTCACTCCAAGGTTTTGAGGGATTTTAACTATTGCATTTGTTGTGTGTGTGTGTGTGTGTGTGTGTGTGTGTGTGTGTCTGACGTCTCGTTTAATAAATTTGCATACGTAATTTTGTTTCAGTTCACTACATATGTAAATCGTCTTTGTTTCTTGTTTACAAATTCAGAATATGTACTTGGATTTTGCCGTTTATGAATTCTATCATTGTTGACGCTCCAATATTTTTGCTGTATTTTAACGACCTGGTACAATTTGAAGCAGCCCGGTTTTATATTTATGCCTCTTAGCCAATTATCTGGCATATTTCTTTACAGCGTGCAGATAAATATAATGTTTTGTTTCCATCTGTTATGTAAGGTTGCGCGGTATTCGTTTTTTTACAAGAAATAGTTAGCAATCAAGCAATACTCAGATCTTTAGTGGTCGATGAGGCGTCAAGAGCAGGAATGTAATCCAATCAAATGTCCACAAGTAAAAGACACATGCAGAAGCTTAAGATTTAAAGTTATTAAGTTTGAGACTGCGAGTTTTTATGATTTGAAAATATTGCAATAAATTGGTTTCATGTAGATGTATGATATCCGTGAAACTGATAAATTGGTCTTTGAAATATAAGATGATACAGTTACATGTACATGCATGTTGTTAGGTCATTACAAATATGTAGGCCTTTGTTAGTAAAATCAAATTTCGGGAACTAACTTTAACATAAAATAGCCCTTGTTTCTCAACATCCAACACGACTGCAATTATTTTATTTTAAGTGAATGTAGGTCAGTCGCTGATACATCCAACATTCCTTATAAATTTAATGCACCTTACTTATTTGAAAGATGTAAGGCGTATTGTTTTATACCTGGTTAAGACTTTTGTTGGCTTTATTTCGAATTGATGATCGAGAAGGTGTTTGTCGACCCAATTACACTTTTTGATCAGATTATGCAGTACAGTTTATGAAGAAGTGGTCATAACATTATAACAATGTTACATGACTTGTTAAGATGCATTTGTTGAAGTTTAGTATTTGAATTATTTCCGGCTAATGTGATCTAACAAATTATCGAAGTTTTAGAATGAAGACGTCATCAAACAGTTATTTTATTGTTGTGGAAATTAACTTTCCTTATACCTTATTTTAATGTTCGTTTTTAAGATAAAATCGCGTTCGTTAAGACCACGTACAAGCAATTCCATGAATAAGGAGTAACTCTGTTAAAGCGATATCATAATTTGAAATTTTGTTATCAAATGTGTTCTGTTTATAAAGGTTGTTGACCAAGTTGAAAAAGATAATAATGAAACACAAATTGAAGAAACAATGGTCACACAGACAAGAACAAATTGTACAGAACGAGCCGTGCAAACAGAGATGATGGATACTCACATGTTTGTTCAGACTGATCATATCACAACGTTATCAACTGGAGTGCAAACAGACAAGATCACAATAGATGTAACACCATTACATGCAACAGAAATTAAAGCAAAAGAGAAATTTGATATTGTAAGTCATATTGTTGTAAATATAAATCACTACCAACATTTTGTTTCAAATAAATTGTTGGAAGATGAATTCGAAAAAAAATATACAATAGATGTGAAAATAAGACTTATCATAGAGAACTATAACACATAGTTTCCGCTAATAAAAAAATCATATTTAACATTACATAATTTAAACAATATTCATGAAAATAGGAAAACTGTGTGACCTAGGTAAACTTTTTGTTTACGCATATTTTTGTCATCATTAAAACCCTGCTTGAGAAGTGGAAGGAGGGGGAGATATACAGTGATCACGATGACTGCCCTAAGATCTTATCCGCAGCTGCTCTGTATCACTAAATGGAATGTGTTGAAACAATATCTGTATTGCATGATGCCATTATGCATCTCCAGTTTTGTTTTTGTTTTTTGTTATTTTGTTTTTGTTTTTTAATGACTTTTGGGATTCCTGATGCAAACCATAGACTTGTCATTTGTTGACCAAAAAAGGGGCTTCTAATTCGCAACTTCTCTCAAACCGCTGATTGGAATTCGATGTAATAATCACAACCTGGTTGTCACATTATACCATTGCCCACCAGATATTTGCATTTTTATCACCTCTTATTTAATTTCCATCTTAATGACTCAAATCTCTTCTAGAAGTTCCCATATCGTTTTTATGGAAGGAATATGCGAGGGGTCATCAAGTAAGCGTTGCTCTCAGTTGTTCTAGTTTTATTAATACTTAAAACTCTAAGTTTGTTCAAGATATACTTTTTTTATATTAAAGAAAACAGAGAACGTTGACGAGACCATATCTAAGGAGGTAAGTCTCTTTAAATGTCTCCTGATGTAAATTGTCCACATGTTGTAACTTCTTCCTTTTTTTCGCGTTGTAAATACAATGAGTATAATCAGTTGATTGTTGTTGTTTCCTCAAAGGTTTACATCTTGTTCAGATATATCATATGTAGATAGGGTTCTATCTAAACTTTTCCGGAATATTTCATTTATTATTGTTTATGCATGTAGCAACACTTTGACAAGTTTTTTTAAACATTACAAAACGGCTTGACCTTAATTTAGCTTAATAAATGTGCATATTAAAATCACATAATTATTAATTTCAGCAACTGAAAAACGTACAGAGTGCACCTTCACCTTCAACTTCACCTGATTCGAAGGTAGGTTTCTTATGGCAAAATCGATAATAGATCATACAGTAAAGTGGATTAAAATTTCAAAACTGAAACGCATTTTATATATTCCGTTGAATAAAAGGATATATTATCACTAAAAAAGTAATCAAGGGAATCAAGGTTATAGCGGTAATTAATCAAAAGACTGTAATCCAGAAACAAAGACCAGACAGACATACACAACAAAGAACAAAGAGTAACTAAAATCATACATACAAAGTAACAAAAGCAAATGAGCAACTCGGACTCCACTAAAAACTGGGAGCATGGACCAGGTGCACCGGTTGGGTAAGCGTCCTCTGCTTTTTTAGAAACACCCGCCGAGGTATTCATAAAAAATAAAAAGGCAAGTTCAGGGTAGTAGAAAGAGGAAAGGAAAACTATGACACGTTGAACAAATCAGTTTTCATAGCGCAGATGCATACACTGTAACGATTCACGACCATAAAACTTTTGTAGTGATGACTTCAATCTTGTAGCAACATATCCCTGTTCCAGAAGCCTATTTGTTAGAATTCTAGCGCGATACAAACAGTATGCGTTTATCCTATCATTGTAAAAGGCAACATAAAGTTAACAGAGATAATTCTGTTAAATATTTAGCGAATGTAATTCTTATCTAACAATTTATCAGATGAAAATAGAATCTAATGTACTTTCACAAAATAACAGGAAGACCATCGACAAATAGAGAAATCAAATAGTGAACAAAAACTGTCAAAGGAAGTACCAAACAGAGAGCCACAAGCACCCCCAGACAACGGACAACCACTTGGATTAAACAAGATACATGAGTCAAATAACAGAATCGGACAACCCAAAATAATAATTTCGTTTCCTCGATTTTCAAATGAAAATTATTTTAACCCCAAGAAAGTTGATGTTTTGCTGGAAAAAGCTTTAGCAGATGTAATCGAACGTATCAAGTGTAAGCATATTACTCTAATATCTATTGATATATGATTTACAAATATTTAGAATGCACACTGTTATAATGAACAAGGATAAATATTTTGAAAAAAAAAATGAAAATATGTTTTACTTCTAATAGTGGGTAACATAGAATAACGGAGCAGTAAATTATCATCCTTTTGTTTCTTGCTGTTGTTGTATAAAAGAGAATAGAAAGCAAGTTTGATATTTCCAAATATAAAAATACGTTCATGATTATATAGTGTTAATGTATGGCTTTTTCATATTGGCCCGGTAACATGCCCGAGGTATCAATAATAGCCAAGTATGGCTGTAATGGACCGAGGCCATTATTAATGCCAAGGGTATTGATATATTAATAATGACCTCGGTCCATTACAGCCATCCTTGTCCATTAATGATATCATGGGCATGTTACAAGGTTACAAGGCCAATATGGAAAAGGCCATCTATTGATAGTTTTATTAACCAACTTTATTTCAGGACATCTATTATTTATTATCAATACATATAATTTCACGTTAATTAAAAATAGGTCCATATCTCGATTAATCAAATATTTATGAAAATAAATCATGAAGGTTTTGTAGTCTATTCCAATAATCCCCCAAAAAATCTATAGCCTAGTACAAGATTAAACATAACTAATAATATGTAGAAATTGCGATCACCACAAATGAATTTTCATGAGCTAATTATTCATGTGACCAGTCGCCCTATACCCAACATCTCAACTTGAAAACCATGACTTTGCAGATATCCATAATTTACGGAATATTTGGTTTGTTTCCGTCATCGTTCTGAGGTTTATTGATACTGTCTAGTATGTGGCCCGAGAATTTAAAAAAAAAACAAACAAACAAATAATTTGGCCTTTTTTTTACGTAAAAACCGTGTTTTTAAGTGCATTTTGATCAGGAATCAAGCTATTTTCAAATGTCACTAAAACACGGAAGTCGCCTTTTTTCTTTAGCATTAATGTATAGAAAAGTATGTGCTCCCGCTTTGAGATTTCATTTTTGTTGCCTTTCCCCCTCTAAATTGTAACTTTAAAGCCCACGATTTTAAAATATACATAATAATTCAATATACTTAGTCCCAGTACCATATTTCAGCAACTTTGAATATACTAATCAATTAATTGAATTATTAGGTCACTCTTAATTGAAGTCGTCACTTATTTTAAGAAGTGTACGCAATTTTGATTTAGTTCATACTGGCCCTGTATTTTATGCCCTGTTTTGATATTCGTAATGCATGACTGTGATTTCGTAATTATCGGCTGTAGGTATTACCGGTTTCGCAATAACTAGTTGTCGAAATTTTCAGTTCAGAAAAGATGGGTATTTCTATACATATTGTGCATGTAGTAAGTTGGTTAATAATAAGTGATAAACCTGCGATACAATTGAGAATTGTTTGGTACAAAGACATTACCTATGACATCACAACTATATATTATAACAAAAGCTATGCCGTCGATATCTGTGCATGATAAAAAATTTTATAGGTTGTGGTATTCTGTTTGACGGAAGGGACAGGACTTTCTTTGAGAGGATTTTTGGCGAAAATGGTAATCCAACGAATATTTACGATAACCAGTTTTATCACTGCATCAACAGGAAGAAACAAGCGGATGACAACAAGAAAATAACAACTCAGGTATAGTTTTCTTTTAAAGAGTGGAACGTACTTTCGAACTAAAAGCGTACTTGTTTTTTGGTTTATTTATATCTATTTAGTAAATTGCAGTAAGTTTGAGTAGGAACATGATAGGATACATATAATTTGATTAAGAAATACCATTTTGGCTAGCATTTCTTTAATAATTGTTAAGAATTTTATTTGTGAACTTAGTAAGTGTCATTGATATACATAATCTCTCATGATGTACATTGTCACACATGATGCACATAGTCACTCATGACGTACATTGTCACTCATGTACATAGTCACTCATGATATACAATATCAAGCATGATGTACATAGTAACCACGCATGATCTACATTGTCATTCATGTTTTACAATGGCACATATAATTTGCCACTCAGGTTTGTGGTCAAAGATATAAAAGAAGTACACTGTTTTTCCAAATTTTAAAAATAATTTACAAGATCATTTTTAATCATCGTCTCATTAGCAACTGAAAGCAGCTTTAAGAATTGTAAAATGCAAGGACTATCAAACCAATTTATCTTGACAAAAGTCTTTTTTTTAAAGACAACAGGAAGCATCACTTTAGCCACAGAACGCGAAAGTGAAGTCACCAAGTTATTAAACTTAGAACGTCATATCAATAAAGAGGAGAAATTCAAGTTCTGTAAGGATTCAGAAAAAGGTAACGTACTAAATAAAGCTTCAAAACTGGGTTTAGTGCCTTAGTGCAAAGATTAGTAGATTTGTATTCCTTTTTTTCTCTTTAGGAAGCTTTTTTCTCATTGTTGATGTTGCTTGTATAATCTTTATATGCCTTACGAGTAATCATAAAAATATCATCACATGAATAAGTCTTGTTCAATTTGGCAAAATATAAAAGGACTGATTATGGTTTTTCTACCTGTTCTTAAAAACTTAATTTTAAAAATTTTCTGGAGTAACAGTAAGAATATTTTAGGATAGTTTAGATACTACATATATAAGTGTATGAACAACCATACGGCCTTTCTTTAAACTACATCTTTTGGTAGAAGATGATGAAATCGGGATACTATCCTTGATTACATCCTTTTATATATGTCTTTTATAGAAAGTAGGGTTCCTGTCGTACTTTTGATAGTAGGTGGTGACCTTAGTGTACTCGAACATGCTGCTGAAGCGGTGCATTGTGACATTTCAGTGGTCGTTGTCAAGGGAACAGGTGGTACAGCAGACGTTATTGACTCATGTTTAAATGGGTACATATGAATATGTCAATCCGGAAAAGCTATATCTTATCAATGAAAAAAAAAATAGAACTGCAATGATCATAATAATGGTGATAAATATCAAACTAGTTTTTTTTATCCCAAATTACTGGTCAAAATTAATATTTTTTTCTCTGTCTGTTAATAGATAACCTCATTGACATGGTGCAGGAATTACTAACCTGAATAGCAGGTTATTGTCAAGTGTGAACTATTGGGATTGAGGTTATTTCAAACAGACAGAAAAAATGAAACGGTCAATGCTAGTACTAACATTTAACTAGTAAGTCATTAAATATGATGGGTGGTATCGCAATGTTTAACCTTTCAAAAATTAAAGCGAGTTACATGTACTTCTAAAATTGATTAGTTTTTTAAAAATTGTTGACGTATCTACATTCTTATTTGTATTGCAATTTTGTCGTTTAAAAATAGATGCCAATGTTATTGTAAGAACTTGGGGTTTAATAGAAGAAAAAAATGCTAAGAAAATATAGAAACATATTAATGACCAAACCTATTCTATAGACGCCATCGGATCGAAATTGTACGAACACTTTTTATCGGGGTGTTATCTTTAAAAGGCGAACAAATTTGACTTTATTGACTCCGGTTTCAATTTTTTGTTTAATTAGTCGTTAAATTGAATTAAAAGTGTATAGAAATTCTTTAAAAAAAATAAATAATTTGAAAAATGTTATCGAAACATTCGAAAAATGAACTGATCCAATTTGTTTGAACAGGGATCCTTTGTCATCAACTCAGGATGTCAACCTACGGAAGAGTTTACCAATAGTGTATCTGCAGCGATTTGACCAAGATGCATATGAAAGGATAAAGAAAGATATATATAGAATACGTCAAAGAGAATGGATGGTAATTTTATGTCTGAATCGATTTCACTTCCTTTACAATTTTATTTCTTGGTTCGTTTTTGTTTTTTTTTTTTTTAAATTTTTTTGGGTATATTTACCAATCATTATGGATGAAAACGATTACCCCCGTTTCGTAAATGAGTCAACTAAAAATGATTAAGTACGTTAATTGTTTAATTGTGTGTATCGACATTAATTTATTTCTTGCTTAGTGTGATGAAAAATGTGGTTCGATATGATAGAGCAAACATTCATCAAACAATTTAATTTTCATTGCATATGTAACATGTATTGTTTTTCTTACATGTTGTGCTAGGGCACTTTCGTTGATTTATTTTTTTTATACATAACAGGTATCATCTTTTGATTTTAAGTTAGAGACAAGTGAATCTTTGTGGGAAAAAATAACAGATGGTATTATTAGGTCGTGGTCATATGAACAGAAAACGGGTAACTTTAAACCAGGTTAACAGTATTTATTGTCTTAAAATCTATTCATTCTCAAAACTCGTCAAGGTTTGAAATCAGTATTTTACACAGTCCCCAGACTGATTCATTGCATCAGTTAGGAGAAACAGAAGAAACTATTTTCGTTGAAATATAAATGTTCAATTTTCTAACAACTAGGGTTTGTTTAAATATTTTTTTTAATTCAATCATGCATTCAACAATGATAAGGTAGTTCCCCATAAAATAACTTCATGTTTTCCCCTGGTTCCTTTAGACTTCTAGTGCGTCAATTAACATCATTTGCATGAAATGTATAAAAGACAAAGCAAAAACAAAAATCCTGAATTATAAATAGTACAAACGTTGAACTTTCAAACCTGTTTCAAAACGTATAAAAATCACTGGTAAAATATTTGCAATATATTGGTTTTTTTACTAACACGGTTTATAACAAAACAAGATTGCTAACAAGAAATTGTTAAAATAAATACGGAAATCATACATAAAAGTCATTTTTGAATCTATGATATGTACACGGGCAATCGCATTTCAGAAAATGCATCAGATCAAAGTCAAAACATGTCCATTTCAAAATATGCTGTACAAATCGAAGGTTTGTCAAAGAAACAGATTTTTGAGGAGAAGAATACATCTGAGAGCCATGAGGTAAGATTAGCGTTATGCTATGAATATGGCAAAAAATCAATTTTGTTGTAATACCATGACCCTTTTTTCAAACATTAAAAAAAAACAACAAAAAATAGAAAAATAACAATAGTTTTGTACTGTAATAACGTCAAAACTGTGCCACAATTATCGTTTTCAGTGAAAACTGCTAATAATCGTATAGTTTGTAATTGTTTTTCGGGTATATTTACATCTAGAAAAATTACGTCGGCACCCTAGAAACAACTTAATATTTTCTCATGTGATAAACTATGAAATAATTAAAAAAAAAAGCGCAATGAGTTATTATCTTATTTGCATCCCTGGGCTATCTTCTTTAAGCTTGTGTTCAACGTTGAACAGGGTTAAAGTTACTACAGGTAATGTATATGTTGTCCACAATATTTACCTAAACTATTTCTACATATGTTCCAAAATATACAACAGATACTATAAATCACAGACGATAGATACAAACGAGATTCAAAAGAAGCATGCAAAAGTTTCCGTCATATCAAAGACAGTTGGTAGGCGGAAAATGACATTTTCGTATTTATTTGCTATATCAAGTCATTATCTGGAAAACCATTGTATATAGAAAGATGTTGAAATAAAAGGTATAATAGGTATGAATACATATATAAGAGAATAAGAAACAGGTGTTTTTGAAAGTATTAGCCAATATCTTGAACAGCATAATAGAAGGAAAACACTGTCAAATGATTCTTAAGATAAGAGATACAAAAACTACCATAGAAAGAAAAAAAAATTAAATCAATATTTTGAAGTTATGAAAGATATAAGGAAGCCTTTGGTGATGAAATGATCCTTATGATTCAACCTAGTTGTTGATTATATTTTTTTTCAAGCACAAAAGTATATTGTATATTTTACTGGCTATCACAAATAAACATATTGCATGATGTTATACTTCAGTATTTTCGATAGGAAACCAGTGTATTGATCATTTTAACTCCCATCCCAAAAAACAATTACAATCTTGGTTGCGCAATTCAGCTCTGGATTAAGACTACAACAGTTTAAATCAGTAAAATAAAACATTTTTCGACTGTTCATTAAAAAAACCAGTTGATTTATTATCTCTTTGTACAAACAACTACCTTTGTCATTGCTTCAGGAAGTTATACGTTTACTTTTCCCACATGACCATTAAAGAAATGCATAGTATAAAAAAAAAACTTCTTGTGGTAGTTCAGAATGTTAAGGATTAAGGACTATAATGACGATTGTGAACTATATCTATGTTATATCCTCAATTTGTTTAGTTGTGATATATGGCTTTTGTCGTTTCCTACTTTGTTAACTTAACTCTGTCTTTGAAACATTGTTTTCAATTTAGATAAAAGAATAATAGTCATCTGTTTAAATTTACATCATGTTTTTTTCGGTAATTTTATTACCCGTGTTTAAATTTGTTTTATTATCTAGGAAAAATTTATTAAAGCAATGGTTATGAACAATATAGGAATTGTTCTGGAGATCTGGAGGACTGATAATGTTATGTTATCAGTAGATCAGTGTACTAAGCTTCTTCGTATGGTTAGTGCTTATTCAGTATTTATAGGAAAAAAATCATTTGAACGAGCACCTGAAAATATTATTTAGTTAACAGTTAATGTTAAACACATCAGGTATGCACGAATTTGAAAGCCTTCAGAATTGATAATACTAATGGCAAATATAGTCCTGTCATTGTATGTCTTTCTTAAATAAAACAATTTTTAAACCAATTAACTATTCGTATCGCTTTCAGATACACATATTTATCTTAAGTTACCCTACCAATATCCAAAATTCGTACAGTTAACAGGAATCCTTGTAATTAAGCAAGAAAAACTATTGCATGTGAAGGTGGTAGAAGCATGAGTGCAGTATATGTATAAATAATTATGATACCCTGATGTTGTTGTTTTTATACCTAATAAGGTGAAACAATTAACACAAAAATAAAATACACAAATGTGTATTATGACTTTGTGTGTTTTTCTAATACAATTGACAATGATTATTTTTTGGTATACCACCCTGTAAGTAAAATGACAATATAAATGTCCAGTTAAAAAAATAGGAGCAAACTTCGATATAACTATTAAATTATTTAATATGAATGTGTTTTCTTACATGTCGGCAAATGATACAGTGACCAATAATATAAAGAGCCTATATGTTATTGCTTTAGTCATATTAACATACATTTTTTTCCTCAACAGCTAAAATCCGAGCATGATAAGCCAGAAAAAGAAAATAGTTATAACTTATTAAAAGTAGGTACATATTTAAGGTAATAAAACTACAGTTAATTATAAAGTGTTACGGATATTACCTTATTTCTGATTTTATCAAATATGTATTAAAGTATCATCCCTTTATAATATCACAAAGAAAAAAAACTTAATTTTTCATTAGTTTGTAAGAGTAAACACCACTGACGCCATATAACTAATTTATAAAAAACAAACCTTAAAGAATCGAAACCTCATATCTTAAAACGAAGTCTTTCTGTTTAACATATTTATTGATTTTTAAAAATGATTTTTTTTTCGAAATATGTTAACAACATATGAGTCTTTGGTAAAGTTGACTTCGATGCAATAGTAAGTACTTAGTATTTTTTGTTCTTCTAGTCAATATATCCTGCTGAATTAATTGAGTCACTGAAATCAGTTACTGTAATAACTGAATATCTCTTAAAAGGTAATTACGAACTTAAGAAGTAATAGACGATACATCGAATAAATGCCATGATCTGTGGTCACCCAACTTACCATCATATAAAAAGATTGATAAAAAATCATGTGCTCTTGTTATGTATTATGTCAAATAAAGTATTCTTAGAGATCGTTATATACACGCAACGTTTGATAATTTAAATACAAAATAGTAATAGTTTGAAATCATCAATCTCAGTTTCCGCTATATAGATGACGTATTATCTTTAAACAATCCTAATTTCGGGGATTTGATACATCGCAACTACCCAAAAGAACTTGAGATAAAGGATTCTATAGACACTGTGAAGTCAGCCTCATATCTTGACCTACACTTAGAAGTCGATGGTAAAGGAAAACTATTGACCAAACTTTACGACAAACGTGATGACTTTTCATTCAGAATTGTAAACTTTCCTGTCATCTCTGGCAACATCCCTTCGGCTCCTGTGTATGGAGTGTTCATATCACAACTCATACGTTATGCCAGAGCTTGCCGAAACTACGCAAAAATTTTTGTATCGCGCAAGAACTCTAACAAATAGGCTTCTGGAACAGGGTTATGTTGCTACAAGATTAAAGTCATCACTACAGAAGTTTTATGGTCGTCATCATGAACTCGTGGATCGTTATGATGTATCCATCAGCACCATGAAAACTGATTTATTCAACGGGTCATTGTTCACCTTTCCTCGTTTGTCTACCCCGGACTTGACTTTTTATGAGCAACTCGGCGGGTGTTTCTAGAAAAGCAGAGGACGCTTACCCTACCGGTGCACCTGGTCCATGCTCCCAGTTGTTAGTGGAGTCCGAGTTGCTCATTTACTTTGTATGTATGATTTTAGTTACTTTATGTTCTTTGTTGTGTATGTCTGTTTTCCATGTCTTTGTGCCTGGATTACATTCTTTTGATTACCGCTATAAAATTGGTTCCCTTGATTTCTCTTTGATTACTTGACCCATAAACTTTGCTAACTATATCAAGCACTTTTTTTCGGTATGCCATGAAGCATTTGAGAAGCGTTTAATTAAGAAATAATTAGATAGTATATAAAGGAATATTCTAGAAATTGATTACAGAACAAACACCTGTTAACAGATTTATTATGGTCTTTTCCATTTCAGACGGAAAAATGCCTTTTTATATTTTTATCTGATTATAGTTATTTTAGTATTTTTCCCGACCACTTTCTTTACAATTTTCCGCAACATATCTTTTCACTACTCGGTAGTCTGTAGTACTATTTGGCAAGTGTTCGAAAAGATTCAATGATTCCTTGTTAACGCAATTATGTAGTCTAATAAGTTGTTAAAAGTTATCAACTCTAAGTTGAAGGAACTGAGGACCTACACTAAAAATCTTGGAAGATAAATTTAATGTTTAAAAAGGCAGTTAAAGGTTACCGACGACCTTAAGGTTTAACTTAGTCTTTATGTGGAAATAACTCGACTGTGGTTACATATAAAAACAAAGTTAGACACTGAAATATACATCTTATATAATTTACATGTAGAGCTCAAAAGTTTTCGTGGACGGTGTTGGGGGTTACAAACCAAACCGTTATTTACCTTTTTTAACTAAAATCCATTGTATATAGATGTCTACTTTAAATGACAAACTTTTTTTGCAGTAACCAATACTATAAGAATGATTTAATTTTCCAATCAAAGTTTTCAGAATTGTAATAGGTTTTTCTCAAAAAAAAAAAAAAAATAAATGCTTTTAACATTGACAAGGCCATTTTTACTGATAGTGACGACACTTTTTTTCCTTAGCAACAAGATTAATTCTTACAGATATATTCAGTTGTCATATAAAGTTCAGCTCATTGGGTCAAATCTATTTTTATTGCTTCCTTGATACCTAATTAACATCTTGTTATAGACGACTTTTTCACTGTCACCACATTTTTTTGCGTTTTTTCCTAATCTAGGAGAATTTCTAACGAAATGCGGAAAAAGACTTTTTTGCTGCTGTCGACATCATGATTCATCGACAGAAAAAAAAGAAATTAAGATTGGGCCCAACGAAGCATTGCGGATTGGTGTATTATTAAACGACCATGCAAAATTTCAAATTTGGCAAGAGTGTGACTTCCCATTAAGTAAGTTCCTCTTCATGATCTAGGAAATGCAATCTAGAAGGTCTGAACATGTTTAATGATTAACAATTGCAACTGCTTAATAATTATCATTATAAAATTGGTATTAGCAATTTTTAGATTGTACAATTTTAGCATAATGTTCTCAGAAAGTACTTTGTCTTTCCTTTTTTAAAATTCTTTTTGTTTTATAAAAAGCGAATTGCTTAATTTGTGAGCTTGCTGATTCCTCTGGGATTTCTATTTCAGTGACAGCCCTCGTTGCCAGTGTCTACCTTTTCTCAATGGCGGAAAAAGCTAAGGAATGTTTTCAGGAAAGTTTGCAAAAAAGTCTGGAAAAGCATGCAACGTAAAAATTTCTTTATAGATTAGTAATTTATGTTTCCACTACAAAATTGACGAAAGTGAAAAAAAAGACACGTACTAAAAAATCTGTTAATCAACTTCTCATGCAACTATCATATTCTTCCAGAAATTGGAGTAGATAATCTCTAAGGATAAAATATAAAATGTCGGAAACATTCCCTCACAATATCACGAAATTATGCCAACAAACACAAAAACAAAACAAAACAAAAACAAAATAAACAAAAGATATTTTTTAGAGTCGAAGTAAATATGTACGATCCAATAAGCGCAGACAAAACATCATGATTTATCAAATTATTCTATAAACGATCCTTAATCGCCCTTCTTGTTGATTGTCAGTTGGTTAAAATATTTTGTTAATCATAACATTATAATTTAACTGATGAAATGGTGAACGATACATTGAAAAGAGTGAAATAGCGCAACATAAGCACCAGTAATGAAACACACCAAGATTTAGTGAATGTTCTAAACTTATATAACGCACGAACGAAATATTTCGACTTTCTCGGCACAAGTTATTACTGTTTTTGTTATTTTGTCAATTTTCGGTAGTTCAGTGATAATTCCACGCTAACTAACATTTAATGAGTAAAGACCATTAACAATAAAGATAACGAAACGATTATATATACATCGTGTTCTTTATGTTCGTTATGACAGATGCAACTTGGTTTGATAAATTTCAAGTCTAAGCTTTTTTGTAAACACTTTTGTACTCCGTTCATAAATAAACAATGTACAGATCAGTATACCACGTGACTAAAACTAAAACACTTTTTTATATTTCTCATTGCCTAGTGGCTTTAGGAATAGAGCAATTTTACTATTGGAAAAACTATATGACTTTGACAAAGGTATGGCAAAAGAAGCAATGGATTACGTTTGTGATATTTGGGACCTGAGCGAAAGTCCAATTCATTTTAGTCATCAATATAACATTGAAGAATTCATTTCTCATTCTCATGTTCAAAAAGAAGCAGACAAAAGAATGTATGCCTACAACATCGAAACTATCGTAAATGAACAAAATGTGCTTGAAAAAACAGGATATATCCAAAACAAAAGTACAGGAGATTTCAGAAGCCCTGACAAAAATACAGGAGATATCGGAAGCCAAGACCTAAATACAGCAGATGTGAAACACCAAGACAAAAGTAATGGAGATATCAGAAGCCAAGACAAAAATACAGCAGATGTCAAAAACCAAGACAAAAGTACAGGAGATATCAGAAGACCAGAAAAGAATGCTGGGTCAACACTTGCGTTTAGTACCCACAGCTTCATAAATCTGATTAATGTAAGAAATATGTTGATGTAGACTTTTGTATATTTCAACACCGTTGTATACTTTTTTTTAAGGAAAACATTATGCATTCAGTTACAATATTTTTTTATATTTTGAATATTTAAATACCGTCATTATTGGAAATATAGTGACATATATGTATATGTATATATTCATTCGATAAAGAGATTGGTATTCAATTCAGAATTATTCCAAAGTTAAATAAATAAAATGTTCAAAGATTTGTATTACCATACAGTGAAAGAGTAATCAAGGGAACCAAGGTGCTAGCAGAAATCAAAAGGAAGAAATCCTGGGACAAAGACCAAACATGGAAAATATACATACACAACAAAGAACATTAAGTAACTAAAATACTGTATACAAAGTAACAAATACGCAACTCGGCCTCCACTAACAACTGGCAGCATTGGCAAGGTACACCGGTAGGGCAAGCGTCCTTGCTTTTCAAGGAAAACATGCCGAGTTGCACATAAAAAAGCCCGAGGTAGACGAAAGAGGAAAGGAAAACTATGACAATACTATGAATAGCTGTATCACCAAAGAGTAAACTTATTTCATTCCAGTTTTTTTTTACTTTGATTTATATCTCATCAATTTTAGCTTCACTGGAAGGAGAAAACAATGAAAAAATTTATTTCTGCACCGATTGTTCGATTCAGCATTCATGTGGTAAGACATTTTTTATTTGTTGCCTCATGATACCCACAAATAAAAAAAAATCTGCTCTTCGTTGTTCACAAAGAGTAATCAATGGAACCAAGGTTATAGCAGTAATCAAATGAATGTAATCCAGGGACAAAGACCAGACATGGAAAACAGACATACACAACAAAGAACTTAAAGTAACTAAAATCATACATACAAAGTAACAAAAGTAAATGAGCAACTCGGACTCCACTAAAACTGGGAGCATGGACCAGGTGCACCGGTAGGGTAAGCGTTCTCTGCTTTTCTAGAAACACCCGCCGAGTTGCTCATAAAAAGTCAAGTCCGGGGTAGAAAAACGAGGAAAGGCAAACCATTAACCGTTGAATAAATCAGTTTTCATGGTGCTGATGGATACATCATAACGATCCACGAGTTCATGATTACATTTGGATAAACAGAAAACACAAGAACAAAACGTCTAGATATGATAAAAGCCGAATGAATAATGTGAATTCTTGTTAAATTAATCAAACAGAATAGACTTAATGAATTTTTTTCGCAAATTAACTTTGTAAAGACATTGTTCCAATATCTATAAAAATTCACGTTTCCGTTTTCTAGATTGGGTATGTAGATTGTCATTTTTTACTATTTTTACGTATTTGCGAAGTACTTGGATTTTGATGCCTCGGAATTGTACATTTCTGTCGATACATATCAAATTGAATTACATGTACACAATTTTTTAGTGTTACTCGTGTAACGCCGAATTATACGAACTAACATGCATGACTTTATTCTACAGGTGTGTTTCTTGGTAGCAATGTTCATATTTAGTGTTTTTTTGACTACACAATTAACGGCGACTTCTGTTTCCCTATTAGAAGTTATAGTGTTAGTATTCATGTGTGGGGAACTTTTTGAGGAGATCCTAAGTATGGTAAGATTTGATATTGTAAGCGATATATAAAGGAAGTGATTTATTTGCATAACGGAATCTATTTTGTTAACTATATTAGTAAAAAAAAGTCATGTGTCTTTAGAATTCTGTGTTGCTGAAATTTAATAAAATAAGATCATGTTTTGCGAAATGCAACTTCAATGTCATTTTGAAACCTATTAAAAATTCTCCGTGCCGACTATTTTTTGAATGGCATTGCGTTGTGTGATACAATGTACCATTCATATCATTTCAGATTCGTCCAAATGAAAAGTTTTCTGGTCGAAGAATAGTTTTTCACTTCTATGACATTTGGAATAGCCTTGATGCTCTATGTATTATTCTATACATCACGGCCTTCTTACTCCATAGTTCCCCCATTTCCGACAATCTGGTCCACATCAGGAGATTATACAGTCTGTCACTATTCTTCATGTATCTGAGAGTGTTCAACTTTCTTCTATTATTGAGGAAATTAGGGATAATTATAATTATGGTGAAGGAAATGGTATGTATCAGTTATTCATTTCTTCAATTAGTACAATAAGGAGATAACTGTATTGTATTGGCAGATTAAGAGAGTTATAATTGATGACATCAATCTTCAAATAAATACGGTTATATTCATGCTACTAAAACTGTCAAACATATCTGTGAAAATAGAAAGTAAATTTTGAGAAAAAATAATCAGCGTATATTTTACAATTTTGGACATTCAACCGCGGGGTTGACGTCCTGACATTTTTGTTTTACAAGGGATGCTGCATTAATACCTAGTAAATATAAGGTTCAATTCAACGTAGTAAAGTACTTTGTGGAGACAAACATTTTAAATCATTATTGTAATGTTTTTGTAATTGTTATTTTGGAGAATGGCTTCCGTTTATTCAACCTCTAGAGTAGAAATTTAAAATACTGACACAGATTCCTCCACGTCGTATTTAGGCATTCACTTTGAATTCGACAACGATAGTCTTATTTCTACAACAATATATGACAAATGAGACTATTTTGATTATAAAATTATAAAACTTCCTATTTTATTCACTTCTATACCAGCTTCACCTGCATATGGTGTTTATATTTCTAAATTATTAAGGTATGTAAGACAAAGTAGCGACTATTATGACTTCTTACGACACCACCATTGCCTTAAAGACAGGCTTTTGTACTAAGGTTATAGGAAAATATATTTCATACGCTGCTTAAAAAGGTTTCTTTTCCGATACAAATGTATCCGTATCTTGTTGAATAAAAAATTTATGTTTCTGAAACACACACACACACACCAGATAATGGATATAATTGATGAACTTTCATAATGTTTATGGATTATTTTCTGTAGTTTTTACTAGTACATCATATTGTTTACCTTGAATTGACGCACCTTCCACACAAAGTCCAAGCCTTTTTGATCTTATGTCTTGGAATTGTATTTAGTGCATTTTATTTTCACTTATTTATTGTTTATCTCTTTTGTACTCTAAGTTCCTGATTTTTTTTACCAATATTGGGTAGTGATATTTTTATGCTGCCTATTTGTGTAAAAAGTTATCGGGAATAATGAACCATAATAGAAGCGGAAGGTTTAGTGCGCTATAAAATCTGGTTGAACCCACCTTCCATTTTTGGAATGCCTGCATCAAATCAGGTCCAATGCAGTTATTTTCAACACTCTATTTTATTCTGATGCCATTTGTTATAAGGATTTTACTTTTGACTATACCCTTAAACTATTACCTAGATTTTATCAGTCCGGTACATTTGTCATTACCCTTTATTTATCAAGATTTAGCATTGATTACCTATTCCAATTCTGACGTGTTTGTTTTCTGATTTTTAGCTGACAGATCTTCTTTATTACCTCGTTATACTATTTTTTTTACTCTGGGGAGGTGGCGTTGTATACCACGCAAATCTCTATCCAAATCACAGCGTATCAGCATTTCCAAGTGGCATTCACTACTGGAGAATTTGGACAGTTCTGAAAATTCCTTTCTGGCAGGTGTTTGGTGATCCGATGTTAGATACTTTAGAAGGTTAAGTACATTATCATTGGCAACATATAACATATAGCAATGTTCCAAGAAAATGTTTTACTCAAATGTGACTTCAATTTATTCATGGATTAAATTGGTTAATACGAAAGAGTAATCAATGGAACCAAGACTCTAACGGAGATAATGAAGGTTAACTTAAACTACTGAAACGTTCATATCTGTTACAATTACTGGTGTTTATTTAACAATTATATGATATAATTTTTAAGTCTGTTTTATAATTGTTCTTTTGTTGTTTGTGTTTGTTTGTTTGTATTGTAATTTGATTTGTATAAATTTTTCGATTAGTTGGATTACTTTGGACAGCATTTGTTATTGTGCATAAACAAATTTTTGTAACGTGACGCCATTTACATCTATTCCTCAAATGACTTAAGTTTAAAACAAAAATCTTTCATTAAGAAGCGAATCTTAATTTGAAATACATAAGGTTAGTTGCAAAATTGCAAAAATATGCTTGAAAAAAACAAAAAAAAAACAAAAAAAAAAAAAAACGCTTCACGAAACGTAAATTGGCCAAAATAGGTTGTTAACCGAAATATAACTCTATCCTAACGGCAACAAAAACAATAGACACTTTCATTTTCAGGTGTGTTTTTTTAGTTTTAACCAAACGCATAATTGTATTTTTATAACAGCATCAGATTTAAGCGACTGTACAAATAATGAAACAATATGGCGAAACAACCCTGATGTTGAGAGGTGCCCGTCATACGAATGGATAACACCAGTCATAGCTGCCTTGTACATGATGTTGACAAACTGGTTATTACTTAATATAGTAATAGCTATGTTCAGGTATGCACAACTGGACCGGAAATAATTGTAATACAATAGGCATAATTACTGCACTAGACAATTACTATATATTAAAGGGAACCAAGGTTATAGCGGTAATCAAAAGAATGTAATCCAGGGACAAAGACCAGATATGGAAAACAGACATACACAACAAAGAACACAAAGTAACCAAAATCATACATACAAACTAACAAAATTAAATGAGCAACTCGGACTCCACTAACAACTGGGAGCATGGACCAGGTGCACCGGTAGGGTAAGCGTCCTCTGCTTTTCTAGAAACACCCGCCGAGTTGCTCATAAAAAGTCAAGTCCGGGGTAGACAAACGAGGAAAGGTGAACAATGACCCGTTGAATAAATCAGTTTTCATGGTGCTGATGGATACATCATAACGATCCACGAGTTCATGATGACGACCATAAAACTTCTGTAGTGATGACTTCGATCTTGTAGCAACATAACCCTGTTCCAGAAGCTTATTTGTTAGAGTTCTAGCGCGATACAAAAAATTTTACGTAGTTTCGGCAACCTCTGGCACAACGTATGAGTTGTGATATGAACACTCCATACGCAGGAGCCGAAGGGATGTTGCCAGAGATGAAAGGAAAGTTTACAATTCTGAATGAAAAGTCATCACGTTTGTCGAAAAGTGTGGTCAATAGTTTTCCTTTACCATCGACTTTTAAGTGTAGGTCAAGATATGAGGCTGACTTCACAGTGTCTGTAGTATCCTTTATCTCAAGTTCTTTTGGGTGGATGCAATGTATCAAATTCCCGAAATTAGGATTGTTTAAAGATAATACGTCATCTATATAGCGGAAACTGAGATTGAAGGATCTAGCCAAACGATATTCTTTCTTTCTGATCAAATCAGCTATAAAGTCAGCCTCATAAGAGTGAAGAAATAGGTCAGCAAGTAAAGGAGCACAATTTGTTAAAAAAACGAAGGTAAAATCAATTAATCATAACTAACAAAGACGAAACGTGATTCGCAAAAAAGAGAAGGGTTAATCATAAATAACGCAGGACATTTAGTGGATAACGTGATTGTGGTTTTTCTTCTTCATAGACCGAAAACATATAATAGCCATTCCTTAAATGATCGCGTAGAATAAATATTTTATTGTGATGTTAAACACAATATATTTATCCGAAACGATAGTGTATGTACCGTTAAAGTGATAAATAAATAAACTTCTAAACATTTTACGGCATGATAATATTTTACGATTCACAAAATTTCGAACTGCTTATCTATTACCATTAAGTCAGGTGTGAATACAAGGACTTGATTAGCTGTGTGTGGTGTAATCTTTTGAAATTCTGAATGATAACAAAAAGGAACATACTTTGTAGCAATAATGTATTATAATGGCAAATACACAGGTAGATTGATCTAATGTTATCATCATCGCTCACTATATATCTCGCGCACAAGGTTTTGAAGTATTCAGAAATATCATTTTCGGTTTGTCCGTCCGTTATATATGTTGGTTCTTGTGGAAAATGTATAGGACATTGATGCTTCATATATCATATATAGAGAAAGGAAGGTAACCATTGTATGATGTCAGTAAAGAGATCGAACGTACGAGTATTAAATGTGCATATAGTGTAAACAGTACTATTCCTGACGTTTCACTCTACACTATGGGGGTCAAATGCCCAATACTCATTGTAGAGCTAATGGGCATAGAACCTAGATATATGTATTGTAAGAGTAATCAAGGCAACCAAGGTTATAGGAGTAATCAAAAGAATGTAATCCTGGGACAAAGACCAGACATGGAAAACAGACACACAACAAAAAGTAACTAAAATCATACAAACAAAGTAACAAAAGCAAATGAGCAACTCGGACTTCACTAAAACCTGGGAGCATGGACTAGGTGCAACGATAGTGTAAGCGTCCTCTGCTTTTCTAGAAACAGCCACCGAGTTGCTTATAAAAAGTTCAAGTCCGTTGAAGATAAAAGAGGAAAGGAAAACTATTACACGTTGAACAAATCAGTTTTTCATGGCGCTGGTGGATACATTGTAACGATACACGAGTTCATTACGACGAGCATAAACTTCTGTAGTGATGATTTTAATCTTGTCGCAAACATAATCCAGGTCCAGAAGCCTATGTGTTAGTGGGATACAAAAAGTCTGTGTAGTGTCGGCAAGCTCTGGCATTACGTATGAGTTGTGATATGAACATTCCACACACAGGCGCTGATGTAAAAAATGCTTTTTTTTTTGTTTTTTTTATACAAGTATCAAAATATATCTGATTTTGTGCATAAGGAAGGATCATTTTCCTTACCAGGAGAGTATATGAATGGATTTCACGTGTGGGTACTTTTGTTCAATGTCAGTTGTAAAAGAAAAGGAAAACTGTGGTTTTCAATACCTTTAATAGAAATCGGTTTTGCAAAAAAAGTATCTTCTCGTTTAAACCAATGCACAAATGTAAACAGTTACACGATTTTACAGCTCTCGTTTCGGTTCTATCGAAGCTATGGCCACCCAGAAATGGAGGTATCATCGACATTCCGTAGTAATCGATTATGAACAGAAGTATCCATCACCTTTCAACATTCCAATTCGTGTGTATTACTGTTTGGTGAATTGTACCTTTGATTCAAATAGAACAAGGTGTCGATGTTGTTGTAAAGATGATACAACGCCAAAAGGTAATTTAAAGAGTATTTTTATACACCCCACCCACACTGGAAAATTGGGGTATATAGTGATTTTGATGTCCGTCCGAAACACTAATTTCTATTACAGATTTCTAGGCTTCTACTAGATGGTATGATTAAATATTTGTTATATGGCTTACGTATGTCTGACTTTTAACGTGTCTTTTCCAGTTATCTAGGTCATATATACATATACAGTTCTAAAATCGTTGGGGATTTTTCAGACCTTCTATACGTTTATATATCTTCCCTGTATCAATTTGATCAATATCTTAAAAGCTCATCTTTATCAACACACACAAATATATATATATATATATATATATATATATATATATACAAACGTCTCAGAATGTGACGACTCATTTCGCTACACTGCTTCATCGGATCAAATTGATTCAGGAAAGATATATAAACGTATAGAAAGGTCTGAAAAATTCCCAAAGATGTTAGAACTTTCAAATTTGCGAAGCAAATTTTTGGTCGTTCCCTTCGCAGGACTCGAACTCGTACCGCTGTAACATCAATGGCAACACCGCCTGCACTAAGTCCAGCGACCTCGACCAGCTAGGCTATATCAAAATATAGCTTTCGCTGGCCGGGTCATTCCTCTTCGTAGGATTAATCTAGGGCTGTAACTTAGTACACGATGTATGGTAGTACGGGACAGTTCATTTTAGATGTTATTATATAGGATAGAGGATCAAATTAATGATGCATGTCACAACAAATCAATATTATACAAACGTCTCAGAATGTGACGACTCTATTCGCTACACTGCTCCATCGGATCAAATTGATACAGGAAAGATATATGCCGGTCGAGTGGTCTAGGGCGCTGGACTTAGTGCAGGCGGTGTTGCCATAGATGTCACAGCGGTACGAGTTCGAGTCCTACGGAGGAAATGACTAAAAATTTGCTTCGCAAATTTGACAGTTCTAACATCGTTGGGAATTTTTCAAACCTTTCTATACGTTTATATATCTTTCCTGTATCAATTTGAACCGATGGAGCAGTGTAGCGAATATAGTCGTCACATATGTCAAAGCGACAATGGCCCAACTAGGTTAAAATAGGATAGCAGAATTTCATTGACGCATTTGATACCAAACATCTGTTTTCATCTGTTCTTTACCCAGCTTTTAAATAAGATTTCTGTGTTTGTGGTTATTTTTGGAAAGCGGGGGTATATATTAATAGAGCATTGTGCATAGTTTTTTAGTTTGTGAATAGATAATTTAGAACAAGAATTCATGTATATCCTGATATGCACAAAATATATTTTATTTTATTTAAATTACTGAATTATTGTAAACCAATGTATTTTTCCTATTTTTTTTCGACTATTTGCATTTTAATACATATTGCTGATTTAAAAGATTTTGTTAACGTTTCCGTTTTGAATACTTATTTCAAGATGTTTCATCTTAAGATTTAATACATGAATATTTGCAGATAAACCCAAAAAGATGCTTGAAAAGCAGAAAGAATTTGCAAAACAAATTTTAGAAGAGGAAAAAACACAGGAAAATTAAAATATCATTTCGATTTGAACTGAGAACCGGGTGTAAATCTACTACCATTATCCAAAGGCATCCCAACTTATCACCATTATTAGTAGTGTTTCGTTTTTACGCAGCAAGAAATTTAAATGTGTCGACTCAAAGGAGATGCACTAAATATTATTATCATCATCATTATAACGTGTGTCGTTTTCATTCATTTTGCTCTTCTGTGCATAAGTTGTTAGTTTGTAAACTTTCAATAACCTTTGTTTAATCCTATAACAGACTATGATATTTATTTCATGTGTTAAATAATGTAGAATATTTTTATAGTGATTTTAGATGAGTTTGCATTATACATGTTATATGCTTTGTGTTGCTATTCTTTCCTTCTTCTACTTTGTATGGATCTGTAATTTTTTGTAGTAAATAAAGATTGAATTATCAGCGCATAAAACTAGCAAAATCCACCATTTTCTAAACAATGTCAGAGATTTATACAGCGATCATAAGGTTTATATTGTAAATATTTATAAACAAAAATCTTTATTTTGTTGAGGTAAGTCTCTAAGGGAAGCAACAATGTTTAGTGAATATAATATCAAATTTTGCTGTTTATTCAAGTTTCTCATAGCCTTTATATAACATATCACTAAGTATCACCTATGTTCTTCCATCTCACATGTAATGGGTATTGTTTTTCAAGTTACCTACTTCGAACAAGCTTTTGTGTATTCAAACACATTTATGGAGCAACTTACCTTTCTAATGAACCAATGAATAGTACACAATGCCTATATTGCGTTTATTATGCAGATTTTGTGTCAATCATATTGTCAAGCAAATTTGCTTATATTGTCCCGAAGAAGACAAAATATTAAAAAAGGGGAATTTAAGAAATAAAACAGATTCTCAAGCATTTTAGAACGAAATTGTATATTTCTGTTTAAGATGTCACAGTTTCGACAACATTTGATTTTATTTGCTATCGTTGTTCTTGATACATATAAGGATAAGGTTTGAACAAAAGTAACAAATAGGGCCAAATGCATTAAAATTATAGCTTTTCATCAATGTTTGAGGTTCTCGAAGAAAATGTATTGGTATAGTTACACAAGAAATGCTTTGTTTCCTTAGTGGATTTAATATCTGAGAAATTGATGGGCTATTTTTACATTTTTGATTTATTCGGGGATGAAAACTGTTAGACACTGCACATGTGTTTAGGTTTATAGTGAAATATAATAAGTACTTGTTGATGTCGCATTTGCATTCTTGAATATAAATAAACTGTTATTGAGGAACTGGTGAAATTGCGAGTTGTTTAACAAAGGAAAAATAAAAATCTCGAATCAAACAGAAATGATGATGTGTACGATCGTGTGGCCAATAATATTACTATGTGCTAATGTAAAGCATACACAGCTAACAATTAGGAATGGTTCTGACACATAATATATTTCAATTAGTCAATATGCGAATTTATGTGTGAAGATTTACGAGAACGGCATCAAGTTTTTAGAGACGGATCTAGATCTTCTTACATTCTAGCAGAGTCAGCACTTCTGACAGTTCTAGCGGTAGTCTCGTAGATCCTGCTCTATGGACAGTTCTCGTAGAGCCGGATCTTCTGACAGTTCTAACGGTAGTCTCGTAGATCCTGCTCTTTGGGCAGTTCTCGTAGAGCCGGGTCTTCTGACAGTTCTAGCAGAGCGAGTACTGCGATAATAGAATTAGAGCCGACAGTGGTTCTGCTATAATTGTCAAAATAGTGGAATCTAGAACTGTTTTATGACAATATCAGAACTGTTCCAGAGCCAACACTTCTGATATTTTGACTGAGGGGTCGGAACTGATTTCATCTGAAGGCGTTTCGCTGGTAACAACGATAACTGAAGTTCCTTTGATCATTACGATCGTCACATACGTTAGGCCACTTGTAAATAAGTCACCCTGCTAACAGAGAACGAGAAATATCGACTGGTACTAGTCGTGAACCAGTCAGTGAACTGGTAACAGATAAAAACTTACTAGAGAATCAACTGATTTGACGGAACTCGCCGTAAACAAACGAAACTCAACAAAGCTCACCCTTGTAGAACCGAATTAAACAGACCATACCCCTGGACAGTTCCTGACTCTAAATCTTTCTATTCTGTGTGACGTAATTTAGAACAGGAAGTCTTCGATTAATAAATGAAATGTGTGACTTTTGTAAATTAGCTAACCCGATTAGGAAACAAAATTTGATTTCAAAATTTACATTCAATTTCCAATTATATATTGAGAGCGCGTGATCTTCATCCCACAATCACTCGATCGTTGTTCTTGTTCCAATTTTCGTCGATCACGGTCCAGTCACTCATCGTTCAAATATTATCATTGTTTACGTGTATAATGTTATTTACATTCTGTCATACAACTATGAAATTAATTAAATCAAATAATTTAATAATAATATTAAAGGTCTATGTTTCTGTTCTAAGTGTAAAAGTCGTAACATATAACTTTCAGATGTTTGGTAATTCTCACGAAGTTTAAGATTTACTTTTTGAATGAAAGCTACTTTTGATAACATAAGGGTCACAAATCATTCTAAAAAAATGTTAAAATTGACAATTTTGCATTAAGTTGGTGACTGTGACCTAAATATTTCGGTCAAAATTCTTCAAAATGCCACTTTTTGCAACGAATATGAGTGATAACACTTGCAATTTCCATACATAGTCTAATATGCACAAAAATGTAGAGACTGAAAATGTTAGTTTCAAATTAGTGACTGTGACACCATTACTACAGTAAAAATTCTGCAAAATGTATGAGTGTAGGCAGTTTTATTATTCATGAGGGTCTAAAACTATTGACTAAAATGCTTATATGCAACCATCATATGGGTGACTGTGAGTCATATATTTCTGTCAAAATTCTACAAAAATGTCATATTCCAGCATATGTGCGAGTGCCCACACTTCTTATTTCTATGAGGGTCTAAAATTAATGATTAAATGCTAAATGTTTCAATATAACTATCATATAGTGGTTCTGACACATTAGTTTGAGTCAAAATTCTTTAAAAATGTCATATTCTTGCAAATTGTATGAGTGCGAGCACTTTTAATTTCCATCAGGGTCTATAAATAATGACTAAAATACTAAATTTATCAATATAATTATTAATTGGGTGGCTGTGACACATTTGTTTGAGACAAAATTCTTTTGCAAAGTGTATGAGTGCGAGCACTTTTGATTTCCATGAGAGCCGAAAATTATTGACTTTTTTTGTGTAATATAACTACCATGTGCGTGATTGTGACAAATATATTTCGGTCAAAATTCTTCATAATGTCCTATTCTTTCAAATTGTATGAATGTGAACACTTTAAAGTTCCATAAAGGTCGAACATTTCTGTATAAACTGTTTAAAAATGTCAATACTTATAGGAAATCTGTATCATACCGGTGTCTAGATCTGCAAGTCAAAATTCTATGAAGTCGGGGGGGGGGGTAGCAAGAACGACAGGCAATAATTTTTGTTGGTACTGCATGCCATACATAAAAGTCGGGTAAAAATTGAAAGTAAAAAATCAAGTTTAAACATAGCTAGGTTTCCTTCCCGTCGTACAAATCTGGATTCGGGTGCTACGCCTTTTTTGTAACCACGGACATGTACTGTATGGAATTCAGATAGAGAAGTATTCTCGAGCTAATGACTGTCAGAATCTGTCAGGAACTTTTCTAATCCACGTATCTGTTCTACCTACAACAGTTCCTAACAGGATAGTGTCAGGACCCATGACAAATTATGACAGAGCTTGTCATAACAGACCCTGACAAGGTGACAAGGTGTGTCGCGGGTCAGAACAGCTTATGACAGTTTAGAACTGTTGCATGACAGCGAATCCTGACAGGATCGAAGAGAGATAAGAAGTGATCGCAACTGGAAGTGTGAAATCATCCAAAAGACAAACTTTGTCATCCCGGAATAAAATATTCAGGTAGCAGAACGCCTTTAGGACAAGCGAATCAAATAAACGTAGATGGACAAACCGTGATAATTCTGCCGTGGTGAACCTGAAACAGGGGAGATCTTAATCAATTTTTCTGAAGTCAGTCAGGATACCGGTGTCTTGTGTGGGAACTATCTCCATCAGTTAACCATTTAAGTTTTATTTTTCTCTGAACGAACAAAGTTTACAAGAAAGTATATATGACCCTAATATACGACCACTAACACACAGAATGTTGTACTTTACTCAATGCAGATTTAAGCATGCATGTTTGGGATACGGTGGACAGCACATGGTCTACTTTTGCCAACGTTACTAAAAACTTATACTCATGTAGAACATATTTACTTGGTAATTCAACCATTAATATTGACAATTAAAAATAGTGTATAATCGATTATCTGCATGATTCCAGAAGCCGTGATATTATTTTCTGGTTTTAAAACAGGTTTCTCCTTGCATAGGTTTTGTCCTCGTGCCCCAAGAGAAGTAAGAAAATCGAATAGGAAAATGCTAAAATTATTTTCGAAAAGGTAAGAAAAAAATTAGCAACTGGACGTGTAGGTGATTAAATCAAACTGAAACCAACTTTACGCAAATCCCCTTTTTGTCTAGTACTGAAGTGTAAATGATCAGGTCAGTATAGATTAATAGATAATTTATCATTATCCCCAGAAAACCTTTCCGGTATTAGACTCACAATACCACAAGCTTTCATAAAATGTAAAATAAGAAAAACATACAAATCACAAAATGTTTCTAAGGTCTCACTAACCACTTCCGGGTGAAATGTCCACCCTCGTATGTAGTACCAAAAACACACTGAACCTAGACATATGCATTGTAAGTGCATTATTTGTGTGTATTATGATTAAAAGTAGTAAAAATGAAGCTGGGAATGTGTACTTCAAAATCATATATGTAATTAACTACAAAAGTGTATGAATATTGTTAACATGTGTGAGTAATTTGCCTCCATGCTGTCAGTTAGCAGAACAGGTAAAAATGTAGATTTGCAGTATTATTTATTCAAGTAAATTTTGTGAAGAATTTCTACTATCATCGTACCATTAGCATAATGATTTTGGAAGCCTTATTTTCCAAGCTTCCCAATGGTATGCAATTTTAAGATGTCATTTGTCCCGGGAATTCACAGTGAGACTTTGAAAATTACTTTTTTAACATGTAAAGTAATGGAAACGTTAGAAGTGGTTAGTGAGACCATAAATTAAATTATGGCATATTTCAGAGAAATGCATAATTTGAGGAAAATTGCCTTTCCTGGTCCTTATTTCCATTTTCCCATAAAATCAGTATAGTGATATTGGTAATCTGGCTATATTGTAAGAGGTGCATTGTGCTAGGTATTTTAAAAAAAAAACAACATAGCAACAAGAATTTTATCAGTAACAGTGACTCATAACTTTACGTCATCCATGAAATACACAACGTCACTGCTTGGGATATTCAAAGAGTAATCAAGGGAACCAAGGTTATAGCGGTAATCAAAAGAATGTAATCCAGGGACAAAGACCAGACATGGAAAACAGACACACACAACAAAGAACACAAAGTAAATAAAATCATACATACAAAGGAAAAAAAGTAAATGAGCAACTCGGACTCCACCAAAAACCTGGAGCATGGACCAGGTGCACCGGTAGGGTAAGAGTCCTCTTTTTTTCTAGAAACACCCGCCGAGTTGTTCATAAAAAGTCAAGTCCGGGGTAGACAAACGAGGAAAGGTGAATTATGACCCGTTGAATAAATCAGTTTTCATGGTGCTGATGAATACATCATAACGATCCACGAGTTCATGATGACGACCATAAAACTTCTGTAGTGATGACTTCAATCTTGTAGTAACCTAACCCTGTTCCAGAAGCCTATTTGTTAGAGTTCTAGCGCGATACAAAGAGTCTGCGTACTTTCGGCAAGCTCTGGCATAACGTATGATTTGTGATATGAACATTCCATACGCAGGAGCCGATGGGATGTTGCCACAGATGAAAGGAAAGTTTACAATTCTGAATGAAAAGTCATCACGTTCGTTTGTCGTAAAGTTTGGCCAATAGTTTTCCCTTACCATCGATTTCTAATTTTAGGTCTAGATATGAGGCTGACTTCACAGTGTCTGTAGTATCCTTTATCTCAAGTTCTCTTGGGTAGATGCGATGTATCAAATCCCCGAAATTAGGATTGTTTAAAGATAATACGTCATCTTTATAGCGGAAACTGAGATTGCTGGATCTAACAATAGTATACAATATTTAAATCTTGATTGTTGCTGGTTGAACCTTCAGGTGAGAAATGAATGATACCAAAATATGAATCATTTTTTAGGTTAAAGAAAGATTTTAATAATATAATCCAGACAATGTCTGAGTTACTAAAGGGTAATTTGGAAACACCATTTGTTATTTGTTATTTTTTACAGATACTGAGATACCGCCAAAGAAACGTCTAGCTTTCTTGTGCTTATTTTTTGTACTACTATTTTTGAATGAAAATCCGGAAACATCAATTTGTGGTTAGTCACCACTGCACCAAGTTTCAATTAAACTTAAAATATCAACATTACCTACAGTTGTTAAGAAATTTTCATCTGTGGCTTTGCTTTGGGAAAAACCATGTATGTTCCACATGTAAATGTTTCGGTTTTTGAGAAGAGGTTTTGACATTTGATTTAGAAAACAACATACAGCAGTATAAAATGTGTTTCAGAATGAGTGCAATTGAATTGAACTTGAAGTAATTATCATCTAAATGTTTGCTGAAGTGTGTGAAAAGAAGGATAACTCTATCTTTTAACTGAGATGCATCATTTAAACTGGTCCAAATATTCTAAACATTTTAATTTTTGATTCTTTTATATGAATAATTCTTTTTAGAAAATGTAAATAGTAATTGCAACTGATAATTGTAATAGTAGATTCCAATATTGCTTATCCATCAAACAAAACTATAGTATTGTTTAATAAACATGCAACATTAGAGGTATATTGACATGTTGTATAACAAGACATATAAATATCATACATGTTATAAGCATGCGATTAAAAATATAGCAAATTCTAACTCTATATTTTTACTCTTTGAAAAGGGATATTGGTACTGATTCAATGCATATATATATATATATTTTCCATTTTACTGAGAAATAAAGATATTTTCATATCATAGTTTAAATTATTTCCCGCCGTTGAAAAGTGTATTTATTGGAAATTAGGAATATTGACTATGTAAAGTTAAAGTAGTCCCCTATATGTTCTGTTATGGCTAATGAACATTCTGCAGTATTCAATATAGAGTTTTAGTTAAACGTATTAAGAGCATAACTATAAATTTGGAAGGGACAACTCTAGTAGAATACATTTTTAACAAATGTACATGTATATCTGTATTAATAAGCTACAGTTAAAAGTGGACCCAAACAAAATGTTTGTGCTGTAAGATTCTCAATCCATAGATCTCTTCTAAGTATTAAGTTTTCTAATTTCTTTTTAAATAAATTTTGATTAAGTGATTGGACTAAAGCTATCCATCTATGTAAGGTACATTTATATATAAAAGTACATGTTTAAAGTGGCATTATCTGATTTATTATGAACGTTTTAAATTTGTCATTGGTAGAACTTGACTGTGCACATTATTTTATCATGTGTAAACTTTTTGTTTGCGAAGATTAAATATGGAACTGGATATAAAACGCAATTTATTCACGAATATGAAGTATGAAATAGAGTAATGATTTTGTAACCTTGACAACACAATTTATTTGTAATATTTCATATTTACCATGTTTACCTATGTTCATTAACGGAGAAAAGAAAAAACATTTATATATAAATATATATTAAAGTTATCAGCTAATGCCCTTTAATTAATCAATGAATATTTCTGACAATTCTTGTCGCATTTATCTAAATAAACATAAGGGGTACTTTATAAGTATGAAATTATGACATTCACAATCAGAGAAATACGAAATGAAAAACAATACAGGTGTCGATTACTGGTCAGGCACACGAAATTGAGGGTTTTTCATCATTGGATTTACATACAGATTCCACATCCACGGATTGAGGAAGAACGGCATTGGTGGCATCGGTGTCCTTGATGACTGATACGGCATTTGTGCAGGGCCCATCGGTGGGCGGGATAACATAGAAGGTGGTAACATCGGAGGCATTTGTGGTGGAGGTCTTGGAAAGTTGTGGAATATGAGGGACCTCCATTAAACAATTTATTGAGGTTTTTATTTGGGTTTGTTTCATGTCTCGGATTTGTTTTTGTTTGATTGTCCTCATTATGACTGATTCCGATTTTTAGTGCCGCTTGTAGATGTCTTATTAGTGCAGGTATGCCGTTTTTTGTGTTCATATGTACACGGTCGTAAAATATGTAGTCTGTAGGATGGAAACATTTGAGAACTTCTATTTGTGTGAATCGTGATGCTGCAATTATTATGATTGAGTTAGCCTCAGTTATACGGTTTTAGTATATGTCTTTTCTCCTCATGAGTGGCAGGATATGAATTTTGAAATTTGGCCAAGTCCTTGTGGCCTCGTCAAATAAAGTTTTGAACTGCTCTAGTTGTACTTCATTTTTTGGACGTCTCTTGCACCAATATGAATTAAAATGTTTTTGGTCTGAAAGTAGCGCCTTGTTTTTCAATAAATTCTTTGCAGGCTTCTGCCCCTCCCTTTATATATATTTTGTACGAAACTTCCCGAAGAGAAAATTGCTGTGTAGAAATGCGCGGTATGGAGTCACTCAATATGAGATCATCACAATCAGCAGTTTTTGCATCACCCTCTGGTCTTTTTTTTCGATTTAGAATTGCTTACTTGCTGATTTACTGGTGATTTTAATTCCTTTAATTTGATAATCTTTTTTTGTATTGTTTCCAGTATTTTTGTGTGATTTCCACCTGGTTTTGTTCTTGTTTGTTTAGTTTACCATTTCCTTTTTCATCCTCAAAGTTGTCGAATAGTGTTTGCTATTTGTCATTGTTGGTGTTTATCTCTTTGTCTATCACATTAAATTTGGTGTGCAAAGAGTCAATTTGACTATTGTTGTGCGCCATTCTTTTCTCGAACATCTTGATATTTTTTGTAATATCTTTAATACTTTTGTTAACTTTGTTTTTTTTTCAGGACATTATAATTGAAGTATTTCAACAAAAGATTTAACTCCACTGATGAAGCTTACTATGTTAATGAGGGTAGTTTGAGAGTGTCCATAACTGCAGTTATACTACTTAATTTGTTCTGGATGGTTTCCTGTAGAGCTGCGACTCTCTCCTTTGGAATAATTGATGGTGGTTTTCTTTCGATTACTGGTGTGAAGATAAAGTTATTTTGATCTTGGTTGACACTAGTTAGCTAGAATGTTACGGTCAACTATTGTAACTTCAGAATCATCTAGTTAAGATTTTGCAGTGGTCTCATGTTCAATGTTTGACAAATTTTGAATGTCCAGAAGATTGACAGTGTTTTGATCGGTGGTTGGTCACACTTTTTTTCATCAAATATGTGATGTATCTGTTGCGTTCATTAAGATCTGACACTTTATTACAACTACGAGAAAAACGGACAAGTTGTAAATGTAAATACTTTAGGCGGGTAATTCAAGAATATCACCATCTAGGAATGACAAAGTAACAAAAGGGAAATCAAAAGAGTATCTTATGTCATCAATTTCGGTATGAAGGCTGCCATTTTCTAGTGTAATATCGAAATCAAGGAAAGCTATACGAGTACTGTTTAAGTTAGACTGGGACAACTTACGTTCTTTTGTACGTATATAATTTAGCCATAAATTGTGATTCATTGGCTTAAATGTGCAATTCAGTCATTTTAGATAAAAGACAAGCAATTTTATATTCGATATCTGTCAAATTAGAGCATCAGAATTTGTGTTTTTCAGATACGACAGTACACATTTGTCACCTACAGGCCTAGAGATACTCCTTAACAACATGCAGGGAGCCCTTGAAACTTTAATTTTAAGTATGAAAATGTTTTTCTTGCCAGAATGCTTAGTTCGACGAGAAAACTGTTTTGGTCATAAATCTACTTTCTTTTCTTAACGAAAAAAGATGTATTCATGCGACGGTTCAGGGAGACAATCAACATTTTCGCAATTGTTCCCGTTAGTACCCTACTTGCGTATGGGGAAGGGTCCTTTGTGTTCATGGGGTTCACTTTTGCAATCAGTCGGAACCCCCTCAAGAGCTGATATCAATAGGAAGGTATCACCTTCCTATAAGTTAATTAAATGCAACTGAATCACAATCGGAGAGCATAGTGTCAATAGAGGGTGTGCCATCGTCGGGTTCACTCATGTACGTAATCAGAATAACCAAGGGGGATTCAAAACTTGTTTGATGTAATAATCTGTATTGCAGTTCTTGATTTCCTGCACCTTGTATTTTATTCCACTGCGACCAAATTTTATAACATAAATTCAGGTACACTATGTAGTATAATAACTTTCATTTCTGTATTATAAAATATTTGATAAATACATATATCTCATTTACACAAGACATCCATATATTAGACCAGGTTTATTCTGAAATTGACGTAAAAGTACAAAATCAAAAGTTCTTACCATGTCAAAATAACAAACTATAGATATATAAATATGGAAGACAATTCTCATTTGACCTGGTTTCCTATGCACGCTATATTGGGACGTTGTTTTGTCGCTGGAATAATGCAAGCGTATCACAACGGAATCTCAAAATTGATACTCAAAAAATGATATTTTTAACATTGTGTTGAAAATATAAAAATTCCTATATTGATAGTATTAATGATATACTATTTTATGTAACAAAATATCAAATAATATTATATACTATGTTAAAAAATTGTATTTAGTCTATTCTAAAACTTGTTATGAATTATAAAACTAGTACAATATTACGGATAAGACTGAAATATATGTGAAGTTTTTGTTACTTTTAATGCTTTATAACTGTTTACTTAGTATGACGTGCTACTAGTAATACTTGAAAATTATAATGCGATTTGATCAACATTACGTGAAGAACATAGTTTATATGTTATGTACGCATTTTGATATTATAATTTGAATTCAAACTTAAATACTGTCTTGTTATGAACGCTTACACAAGATAAATCTATTGTATAATTATATTACAAAAACAGCGAACGAGGTCTTCATATACTTTTAACAGCGTTAGTTTCTGACGAATGTTAAAACCAATTCTTAAATGTTGGAACACGTGCCAAACTGCACCTCAACTGCATGTAGATGCGGATATTACCTACAGCAACATGAGAAAGGAAAGTGATCAAAGGCTAACGAAATAATTCAAAAACAAAAAAAAAAACAAAAGTAATAAAACAGTTAAAACAACAAACAAATAAATAAACAAAAACAAAATATGTTAATGATTTTTAAGAAAAAATAAACAAGCAAATCTCATATTACATATAATGTGAGAGATGAACATAGTAAACTTCATACTTCCAATGTAATTTACACCTATAAACTTATAATTCACTACAACTGAATACTATCTTATTATAATTTTCAAAACAATTTCTATGTACAATAATATACCTAATCTTTTAAAATCTTTCCATGTCAAAAGGATGAATCTTAAAATACGATTAAAGTTCCAATTTCAAATGTTTTTTTTAATGTTATTTCTTGGTTTCATCGTATTCTTTAATAACTTCTTGTGCCAAATCTGCTTCTTTTTCACGCACACGCACAAGCTTTTCATCCTCCGACATTTCTTCTACAAAAAAAATACGTAGAAGAAAAGATTTAGACGAAAGTAAATGATCACCAGAGTACTAAGACGCCTTGTTTTTTGTCAAACTGTTTAATTTATATTGTTTTTTTTTTGCTTTGTTGTAGTTTGGTTTTTAGCATAGTATGTACAGAATTTTGTGTTGATTGTTATTTACTTGATCAGTTTTTGTGTCTCACAAAACTATTGACTTAGCCCAAGCCCACTTTTCGTTTAATAGCACAAACTTAAACTGCAGTGGTGTTGATGTGGAAGAGAGATTCAAAGTTAAATTATGCTATAAAATCTCTGTAAAGGGTTCATTAAACGCAAAGTGCAAAGGAGTTATTATAAGGATAAGAGATGGTTAACCAAAGTCAGGAAAAACTAAAGTCCTTGGTTTGTCAATGCTAAAGCAAAACTGTTAAATTATGATCTAAAATATCATAAGCTTGCATTTTCTTAGGAATTTTAACGAGAAAAAATGACTAAATGTACTTGTTGATCATTGCATTTCTACATTCCCCCTGTTTATTTTTGTGCATATGACTCCAGATGCCGAAATGACAAAAGCAAAATGATAAAAATATCAATCTACCCTGTAGAAATATCAGTCAGAATATAATTTGTTTGTTCTGAAATTATCAGTCAATATCTCTTATCTTAATAATACTCAAAATTCATTTAATGAGAATTGTTTAAAATTATGGCTTTGTAAATTAATGCTTAGACAAGAATTAATTCCAGAAATGCTGGTTGCTTTGACGCAGTGCATCTGCACTAACCACATCATCTAGATGTTCTCCATCTCATGTTTTTACTTTGAAACTGTTAACTTCAATTTTGACTTATCTGAATAATCGCCTTAGTGACGCCTCAGAATTTTCTTACCGATATTTAGGTTTATATGTATTGTAAGAGTTTGTTATATATATATATATGGACTTTGTGCAGGCGGTGTTGCCATAGATGTCACAGCAGTACGAGTTTGAGTCCCGCGGAGGGAACGACAAAAAAATTGCATCGCAAATTTGACAGTTCTAACATCGTTGGGAATTTTTCAGACCTTTCTATACGTTTATAATATCTTCCCTGTATCAATTTGATCCGATGGAGCAGTGTAGCAAATAGAGTCGTCACATTCTGAGACGTTGTATATATATTTAGCCAAATTCCCTGATATATTTGAACAATTGATATTCACTATAATTATTTTACTACATAAAACATTTTTATCGGGAAAGTAAACAGCTGACGACTGCCGTGCAATATCATGTACTTGTAATCAAATCGTCAAGATTGCAAAATCATAATATATTGGTGTGTCAGAAGTAAATTGTTTAAATGGAAACTATTAAATACGGAATGTAATAATAAGAATAATCATAAACTCTATTCTTCATATGTAAATTTCAACTGGACATTAAATGTCAATTAAAAGGAGTGGAAATGTAAAACATTAACAACACAATTCGTACCTCGAGTTTGCTGAACTTATCATTTAAAATATACCTCAATCTTTTAAATCAATTCGTTGTCCAATTGTATTAATAAAATATTATAAATAATAAGTTTGAACTTTTAACGAAACATTTATTTTGGTATTAATGTTATTCGAGTATAATTCATAACAATACTAATTTTCAATGTATTTGTATATGCCTAAAAGGTAATGTAGTTTACCTCCTATGGTATCTAACATTAGGTCACCAAACACCTGCCAAAAAGGAATTTTCAGGATTGTCCAACTTCTCAAGTGTTGAATGTCAATAGAAGATGCACTGTTGTGGTTTGGAAATTACTTTGCATGGTAAACAACACCGCCTCCAATGAGTAACACAAATAAAATGACAAGGTAATATAGCAGATCTGCTAGCTACAAAACAGAAATCGTAATTTAGATTTTTCAAATCGGTTATGAATGAAAGGTATTTTGAAGAACTTTCAGTATTATTCAACTTTATCATATATATATAAATATAAAATATTACCGGTATTACATTTTAATTATTCACGCTATGAAATAAATCTAGTAACTTCACTATGGGATTTCTCCTGCAAAGACGGCACAACATAATTATTGCGAAGCATCTATATAATGAATATATAGGATAATCAGTTGATAAACTAAAACATAATTACTCATCTCAAGAAAGTTCCACACACTAAAAACCTATGCATTCTTCGGCACTTGTGATCATTGTTCGGTAATTCATTTTTTTTTCAAATTAATATCATATCAATATTTGAAAAGCATTGTCTCAAATAAGTACAATTTCCCATGCTGTTTTTTTTTTTAAGATTGTTTGAGTTAAAAGTATAGTCATAGAAATAATACTAATTGGTGTTAAACGTACCATTTCCTTCACCATAATTATGATTATCCCTAGCCTTTTGAAAAGAAGGAGTAAGTTGAACGCTCTCAGAAACATGACGAACAGTGACACACTATATAACCTTCTGATGTGCACTAACAGGTTTGGTATGGCGAGTACGTGGAGCGAAAAGGCAAAGATGTACAAGATAAAACAAAGGTAGTCCAATATATTTCAAACATCACACAGATGTAAAATGATCCTTCGACCAGAAAGATTACAAATATCATCTGGTCGGATCTGACAGTGATGAAAGGTATCAGAAATCAAAATATGAATAAGTTAAGAGTAACTTGGCCCTGCAAATTAATTTATTCGTTCATAGAACCGACAAAAATGAAGTCAATATAGCTTCACATTTTCACATTTGAGTTTCATTATTAACAAAGCAAGAAATTAAGTCCGATTTCTTAAATTTGTGCCTGTAACTTGTCTTGCATTTCTCTCTCTCTCTCTCTCTCTCTCTCTCTCTCTCTCTCTCTCTTTAGACATTTAGACTACTATAAATTTCCAAATGATATTTAGTGCTTTAAACAAATATAATTATCAGTATACAACAGTTTGTAAATAAAGTTTAGACTAAAATAACAGTGCAGTCTGCTTTGACGAAGCGCACCTGCACCTGTTCATATCATCAAGATGTTCTCTGGCATGTTTGACCCCAAGATCGTTACTTAAACTTTGACCTATCTGAATCATAACCAAAATGACACCTCGTTTCCTCTTACAGTTATGATAGCGTGGCTTTTTTAAACAGCCGAAGTATGTTTTAACAATTGCTTGGTACAATATTTAAAAGAATCATAGCTTTTCAAGCTCTTTCCTGTATATTCCAGTGACTACCCTTGAAAATAGCTGTGGTTTAAAATGAAAATGTGTTATACATAAAGTTTGCATATTTTTCAAAGTCTGTAAAAAATCCAATTTTATAAAACGTAATAAATTAAGAATAAGAAGTGATTTAAAATTCCTTTTGCTTTTGTTCGAATACATATTTCGATTTATAAATTGAACATTTCAAAATGGTGAAAAAATAATCACAGTAGAAATTTTCTTTATCGAAAAAAATTATATGCAGAAACTAACTTTAACTGCATTTCAAAATTCATATTCCATTTTATTAATATCATATGGATATTATCTTAGAACGCTACAAGCGCAGACATTTATGAAAAAGATGGTTATTTTTTTGCACTCCAAAAAATACACTGAACATCTTTTTATTTTCCGTTTTTAAAGAAGAAATTTTGTGGAAATAATGTACTTCCGGAGAAAGATCTTTACGTTAATTATAGCTACACTATTTATAACAAACTTCACTTTCACTTTCATTGAAATTGTAACGATATGTCGTCAACTAACGCTTGACAATATCGTTAACCATTAGTATCTACAGAAGTAGAGAAACAGGTGGGAGAGGAAAAATGTGACTTTTAGCGAGCATGTACATACTATTGCAATGTTTTAGAATTATTTATAACAAAAAACGTTTATGTTAAAGGTTATTGAAAAAAAATTAAACTATAAAATTATATTAGAGATAATCGGATAACTAACGAACGGAGTCCGATGTAATGTGATAAGTAATAAAAAATACATTCCAGTTATTTTTCTTTTCACGGAAATGTCCTGAAATAGACAAGTTTTAGATCTGGATACAAACCTTCTTGACGCAGCAAGTCCCAAATTTACATTCGTTTTATACCCCTTACGTCAGATTCTTCAATAACATAGTTTGCAGATTGCGTAACTTTCGAGTAGAAGGCAAAACACGCGAATGATACGTGATTTGCATGCAATGGTAGGGTTCAAACTTTGGTGAATGATTAGAAGGGATGAAATCTTAAATGAAATTATTTTTTCTCCGAAATCTGTTTACTAGGAACAGCTTTTTTTCGCCATTGTGCTTCAACCATAATAATTATGCACCTGAATATAGTATTGGAGACAACACTAGTTTTTTTCCCCGTCTTTATACATCACGTAAATACGATTACGATAATAAATCATTAAAGACTATTTATCGAAATTAAGCTGGAAACTACGTTGAAACCCCTAATATGCCGAAAAATTGGACAATCTTGTGAAAAAAGTAAAACAAAAGCATAATCAGAATCAAAATGCAAAATGCAAGTTTTCTTGTACTGTTAGAATTAGAAAGAAGATGTAGAATATCTTGCATATTGTATTGTGAAAAGCGAGTATGTGCCGTATACTTTTATAATATTCGCTTCTCTAGCATTGGGTTCTAACATATTTTGTGTTATGTTTTATCCACGTAATTGCTGAAGGTAGCAGAAGGGTTGGCGCCATTTCCGTTAAATGTTTTACTTCGTCTTTGTCAGAAATCTTCAGCCTTTGGTAATTTGTGTTTGTAATTTTGAACTGGAAAAAATAAACAATCTATATGCAAACTTACTTGGTTACAACTGTGACTTCATTTGTTATGTTTTCCCATGCGGGACGCCTTGACTTTTATTTTTCTTTTCCTTGTGATATTTGTTGTTATACTTTTACCTCTTACATATTGTGGTGTCTTGCTTGTTTTTTTGTTTTTGTTTTTGTTTTTGTTTTTGTTTTTTTTTTTTTTTTAAATTTTAGCGTGATATTCTATTTGCTTATTTATCAAATCTTAAATTATATCAATTAATTGTACACATAATAAAACGGTTTATCATAAGATGCGTGCTTGTAAATAGATTTTGCATTCCTTAATTTATATTGAAAACCCACTTCATTCATACCTACCGTTAAATGTGTCATCTTATATATTTTTAACTATCATATACTACAAGATCGTGAAAACTTTCAAGCTATATTGTTTCACGTGGCAATTTTACACTTAAGAAACTGGCAGATATATTTGAAACCAACAAGATCGTTCGTTTACATAGTTGGGTAATCGTTTTAAAACCTTTTTTGAAAGGTTATAATTGTTAAAAGTCCATTTAAACATAGAAATCTAGTTTTAGTGTTTGCGCGTCACATTTGTCAAACAACAATAAGCTTGTATGACTGCAACAAAAGTCGGACAGTAATGAAAATTAAACAACTTTACCTTATGCGAACTGACAAACAGAAAACGTGTATTACGCTGCAAAACCGGTGTAATTTCAAATAAATTGACAATAACTCTTATTTAAAGAACACAAGGAAGGCATAATTACATGATTGTTTTTACTTCAAACACCTTTACAAAGACTCAATACTGATTCAAGTAATATCGACGAGAAACAAAAGCATCATAACATATGAACGATGAAAGAAATCAGAATCAAAAACATCAAAACGAAAGGAAAGTCTGTACAGAAAACGATACACTACATGCAATATATCAAAACTGACTATAAGGAACCCAAAGCAGCATACAAAAAGACTAACGCACTTTCAATGAGTCCAACACATATCTGGACGTAGAAACAATGATTTAAAAAAAATACCACATTACAGGTTGGTTGTTAAACCGATTAGATATGAATCAAAATGAAGATATCTTGTCACATCTGTGAGATATAACTTCACATCGTTCAATCATACTGTTCATATTTAAAGGCAGTATTCTTGCTCTGCTAAGCAAGCTAATGTACAACACTAACATATTATCCGTGAAAAGTATATTATATAGAGTGTAATTGAAGTAAATTGAGCAAGAAGAACACTACAATCGTTTTATTTTAGAAGAACAAATACAAGATTAAGTTTGCAAATGAATATACATATGTACGACATAAATAAAGTTTTTCATAACACTACATGATTCAGTAATTTTGTGTTAAACTTTATACACAAACAGTACATTTTTTTTTATTTTCAATAGTTTTTCACACCTTTGTTAGACTAAATATGAAAAAGAGAAACATTCAATTATTTCTGTATTCTTTTTGTAAGAATTCTAAGTTATTCAAACATAAGTAGGAATAAAAAATGAAGTCTACAAACGGTAATGACAAAAATAGTGCCGACCGATGTAACCAACTTCTTTACAGTGCAGTAAATTATTATATTGATTTTACATTTTTATTCTTACCTCTCTTATGCAGACCTACATTATCATGGGATAAAGATGAATTCTATGGACAGTTTGAATGCCCATTGTTTTATCAGGTTTTAAAACTTCAAGTATGGCAGAATTTTGTAGGCCTTATTGTGTGGGGTATTTCATCAATTGAAAGTCTCTTCGTATCTTTTTTGTTCACAAATATTGGGGACAAAACACCTAAAAACCTACAGATCACGTCTTTATTTCAAATTGTCATGGCAATAACTCTAACAAGAAGTCGTCTTACAACTTCGACCAATGAAGACGTTTGTAGGCAATACCATGCGAAACATTTTATCAATTGCAAGTTTCTTTCTGTTTATTATGGCTTTTCATATGCTCTCTTTCATAGTTCTTAAAATATATACTTTGATTAAAATTTCTTCATATCTGTATTATCAATAGATAAGGTGGAAATGTTTTATGAATCAATAATAAAATTACAAGTAATGTGCAGGATGATAAACAAAGCAATAGTAAAATTTTGAGATTTTTTACGAGACATGTATGTTATTTTAAAAGTTTAGAAGCCGCTTTATGGTGATCTTCGTCTTCTACTACCTTTTTTGCAAATTCCCTCTGCTTTTTCAACATTGTTTTGGTCTCTTTATCTGTAACTAGAAAAATGAAATGACTCTAGAATAAGGTAAGAATTCCATGCTAGCGACTCATTGTATGATCGCCGAATGTAATCAAAATTATCATTTGAAACAGGTAAAAAAGGCAATAATTTGTTTTGAAATACTGATAGGCCTTTCTTTCAAAATTGAACCATCAACACTGTCGTTCTTTGTTGTAATGCTAAAAGGTCAAAACAAGTTGTGGAATATTGTTTAGGAAACTCAGAAAAGAAGATGTTTGAAGAAAATGTTAACGACGACGACGGCGGTCGCCAGGTAGTAGCTCGCTTGGCCTAATGCCGGGTGCGTTAAAACCTAATTAGCTTAGACAACTTTAGCGTGAGGTCGTTTCCAATACATGTTTTCGTTTCCTTATATAAGGTCATGGAATGAAACGATAAATAACTAATTACTGCATTCCAAGTTCATTGCGATTCACTTTGGAGGAGTACACTTGTGGAAGAGTGGATAATGCATACCGTATTCAATAACATATGTTTGGTCTAACTTATGTTCAACTAAGCAATCTTACCAACCCATGTTATAGAACCTAAATGCAGAAAAGTTCCTTCTAAAAATCTTATTATACTTGAAAGCGAAAAAACTTATCTTTTAAAGAAAACTAGTGAAAACAAAAATAAATTAGCCTATTGACTTACAAGGTTTATTGTTAATACAACCATCTAACCAAAAATATGACGTTCATCATAAAACAGTTGATGAAGCGGGTGTTTCAAATATCGACACACACAGATTCTTGTTAGAATAATATTCCAGTTACATTTAAAGACATATCACACTAACCAGTTTTGACGTTTGGAATTTCGTGAAATCTTAATGGAATGGTCTTAAGTATAAAGGCATTGAAATAAGCTTCTAAAAGTATAGGTCACCGTGTTTTTAACAAAGATATATAGCATTTCAAAAATTCGTAAAATCAGGACTTTTTGTCATTTTCTGAATTCAATTCAGACATATCTGATCTTGCTAATATTTTTACGAATGATACCTGCCATACACAAGTAGATTGGATATTGTCTGTTTTTCATTTAAAAAACAGTAAAAACAAAATACAATGAGCTTTATCCGCCTAAAAGTATCCATCCCAAAGAAAAACAACTAACTTTTGAACCATATTCAAAGTAATCTGAAATACTTCTCACGTTATTTTTTTTTCAAACTTGCGGTATGAAAAGGTATCCATTAGGTGATGTTATAAACACTTTGAAAAGTGGGCGTCGCCCATCAAATAAGAAAATTAATCACATTTATGTACCATTTCTGCAAAATTTTGTTTGGACGTTTCCTACGCCAAATGTTATGTTGGATGACGTTACGTCATAGTCAGCGACAGAACGTCTTTAGAAGAAATAGAATATTAAAACGGCAATATAAAACTTGACTCTGAAGAATTAAGCGCAAAACAAAAAAAAAAATTACGACTGAAGAGAACGGAAAATTGGGCAAAAGGCGATATATACATAAAACAATTCTGGTTGCATGGCAATGTCTCTTCGCGAGAACATGTTATATTTCGTATTCACATTCGAAGTTACACGTACCACAATGCTTATTTATAATACTTCAATGACGAATGACTTATCGGGATCTAAAGTTCAACATTTACAAATGTACGTGGAACGTTACAACAGTTAGTAGTAATATTTTTACTAAACAATAGGAAGAAAATTTTGCACAATAGTCGCCGGTGAAGTATTTTTACGGGTAAGAGAGTGCACCACCAATAAGTACTTGTACAAGTTTGTGTCTTCGTGTGGCGTACTTTATGTCAAATTTGAAATACCAAAAATAAAAAATCATAAAATGAAATAAATAAATAAATAAATAAATAAATAAATAAATAAAATTAAAAAAAAATAAGGATTGAAATTTTCAAGAAATAAAAAAAGCATGATCTATAATTGTCCTTATTTTTTCGTTTACATTAAAAAATATTTCGGCGCTCTATGCGGAGGAGAAAAGTTTTCTAAAAAAAAAATGGCAGGGCAGAAAATTTATCCTAGAATCAAAGAAAATAAATTGGCAGGCCATTCCTGTCGGTAAACATACATCCTGATTGTAAGGCTATATTATTTTTCCAGTGTTCCTACTCTAATACTACATAGATTCTTTTTTTGCAAATGGACGACAATCAATCATGATTTCATACAAAAAACATAAACTCAAATTTCAACGGAGGAGCATTCGCCTGATCCACCCCTCTGAATCCGTGCCTGGATAAGGTACTCCGCATGAAACTTTTTATTCAAATTTACCCCAGTAAATGTACTAGCAAATTATGTTTTATTTGCAATTTTCGGGACTATATTTAATATTCTTCATTTAAACATCTCGTCGGGATTAAGAAAACAAGCTCAGATTTTCAAAAACAAAAAAGAACATTGTTCCATATCTCTCACCCGATCCTCGCTAAAATGCTTGATTATCAAATTGGCATACTCCATCTAAAACTATCGGACAATGCTGATTATCATTTATTTCAAAGTCTAAGTATTAACAACATTTGGTATAAGTTTCCTCGGAATCCGTTGTGAAATTATAGTCGTGAGTTTGTGTAGGATAGACGGACGTACGGACGGGCGCCTGATATTTACGGAAGATCTTCCAAAGCGGCCCTTGAATCTCGACGCCATATTGGTTTTATGGTCAAAGGGAGATAAATCGCGAATTTCGCGAAAAAAGCGACGTCACAAATTGACGATGATATAACAGTTTGCGCCATACAATGCGCATAAACAAAAGTATGATTTGTCTTTAAGGTTACTAGAGGGTAAAACATTCACACAACCTTGACTATCACGCCATTGTAATGTCTTGAATTGTAAATCACGTTTGTTTAAATTGTACACGCACTAATGTCTTTATTTTGACAATTTTATTGCATTTAGGGTAAGTCCTATCTAATATCCATTTACACAGATTTTTCTGATTTTTCTCAAAGAAGACCTTGAATGAAGACACCGTTAGGTTTTAACATAGGTCATTTGGATATTTACGATAATCTGTTATCTAAGAACATTTAACATAGATACTGTGATATGACTTTTTTTGTTATTTTGCATTAATTAGAGATCAATCGACCCAAATACATTTTGATAAGTACTTTAGGTGGAAAAGTTCATTAGGGATTGGGAAACAAATTACATTTTAAGGTCACATGTATTTAAATCATTAAATCACAGAATAAAAGTGTCCCTAAAAATAGTTGCATTTTAGTGCATTTTCAATGATGCAGAGATAATAAGACACCGTAGAATATCACACTGTATATCTAAATTTTCTTTGCTGAATAACAAATACAATAAACACAAAGTTCTCGATTCGATCTGCAACATAGGATATCCATATAACCAAGACAAAGCCTCAAAAATACCAAAATAGTCATGAGAATAACATATATAAATTTACAGACATAACTAGCAAGCCAGGCTTGATACAAAATGGGGGTTTGGACCAGGTTCATTGCTAGGATATTACTAATGCCTTTTCACTGTTTTTTTCCGTAAATGCCCGTCGATCTTTTCTTATATAAATGCTGTCATTCCGGTTTAAACGAAGAAGGGAAAATCTGCCATTGCTTAAAAGTCATCTAGTATGTGACGGTGAAAAAGAGAACGTTACAAAGATTTTTTTTGTAAATGGATTATTTGTAATAAAATCGGCATTTACTATCATATCAGACAGACCGATGAAAAGTTTTCAAATTGTGAGTGGCTTATTTCCGATTCCTATATTTTACAGCATCTTCGTTAGGCAAGGATTACGGTCCTGCCCCTCCTATTGCGTGAAGAGAGGGGACAAGGTCGTAACCCAGAGTAGTGAAGATGCTTTTACAGTTGTGATCCCATATTTATTTTAATTCTTATCGGTATTTAGAATATAACAAATCAGAATTATAGTGAACTATAAAGTAGCTCACTTATTCATTCTCTCTGTGAAGCAGATAGACATAATTAGCTGTTCGAAAATTATAAGTATGGCATTGTAAATGTTCAAATCAACTTTTTTACCTTGTCAATATATGACAACAGAGGTAACGCACAATTCAGTGCACAAACCATTACTACAACTTATAGACAGTAATTTAGCCAACGATAGATTGTATCTCCTGTTTTAAACGTCTGGATCAGAGCCCCTCTCTTTTTTAATGTTCTTGATCCGCCCCTGGCCTGGATAATGATGTTTCCTTTGAACTAATATTTTATAATAACTATAATACCATTGTGTCCTATTCATACGGCTACTAAAACTGAAGTCTTTTTGAGAGGTAAAAAAATCTTAGAAGTTTTTTATTGTGTCAGAACTTCTTCCTTATTTTTGCGTTAGAATTAATATCTTTACAAGGAATCTGGTTTGTTTTTATCATCTAATTATGTATAATCCGTTCACAGCAGCGGTGGATCCAGAGAGGGTGCATTGGATTGACTTCCCTCTTTTTATTGGAAAAATTGTCATTTTCATGTGTAAAATTGACAAAAATAGAAAATAATATCCTAGTACACACACCTTTTTCTGAGGAACCCCGGCTGGTACCCTCCTTTTTACAGTGTGGATCCGCCATTGAAGAGGATATTGCATTACACGCATCAGTCTGGCGCACAGTTAAATATCATAAGACATTAAATGTTGTGACAACATGCATGTACATGTTTTCGCATGCTTCCATGCAAAGTTCAAAGTTCACAGTTTATGTATTGTTAAATTTATTACGAAATTCAGCCTTAACATGAACACCAAAGTCGCATTTTTTGTTTGAGAATCCCTGATTCATGGCTAAATTTTCAAGGTTTTATTTGAAGTACAAGCATATAAAGACAAATTGCAACAAAAAAATGTGTATTATATTTTTATGTACAAAAGAATTCAAAAACCATAAGTCTTTTCATCAAAACGTAAGGTAGACTCGATACTTTACATGTTTTTTTTTTATTTGTCATTTTGCCTATGTTGCAGATCGAATCGAGAACTCTGTGTTTATTTTATTTGTTATTCAGTAAAGAATACTAAGATATACATTGTAAGACTTTACGGTGTTTTATTATCTCTTAATCAATGAAAATGCACTAAAATGCAACCAATTTTAGGGTCATTTTTGTTCTGTGATTAAATAGTCAACTTTTTTCGGAAAAAAAGTTCCTTTTTACATTATTGAAATTCTATACATATGATCGTTACTGTTACTTATTGCCCGTATCCTACAATGAACAATTTCACTTAAAGCACTTATCAAAGTGTATTGGGGTCGATTGATTGAACACTTTTCAGTTAAAAAAGAATAATATCCAAAAACTACATTGATTTATCTTTCAATTGACATATAATATAGCCGTAGACCCTCTAGGCCCATGAAAGTTAGAAAAAACCTTAGCCGTTCGCAGCACTATAGGGGCGTTAATTAATTAGTTGCGTAATTTATGCATACCATTGATGTTTAGAAGAAAAATTGCACTGACGAGCTGCAAGACAAGTTTGTTTTTCTGTATGTTTTAGAAATTCATATGTCTGATGAAGTTATATCAAACCTTATGAGCGCTATTGGGGTTAAACAAACGGATGGTTGACAAACAAAATGAAAAGATAAGATGTATATACAAAACTATTTTGCAGTATGATTAATCTTACATGTTGTTGTTATTAGCTAACTTTGTAAACATATACACGATACACGATCTTTTACATTCAGATATAAAATTATGCGATTGCGTTGTATATACACGTTCATTTGCGTTAAAATAAGGGATCTCACTTCCCAAATTAAGAATATGTTACTGGGAAATGAGTTTAAAGTGCTGAACGTATAATATTGATACGATATATGATTCCAATGAATATATGTACACAAACATAAAAAATTTGAATAAATTGCAAAAAAATGTGTTGTTTTTTTAACAAATTAAAACGTATTTACGATAGTAACCAACAAGACAGCTGGCTGCGACTGTTAAAATCGTTCCAAAAATACTTTTTTTTAGTTGTATGATTTAGTTGAAATTTTTTGAAAAAAAAAAATTGTTTCATCACGACAGGAAACCGAATGGTCTTAAATTTGAGACCGCGCTTATAAAAACCTTACTTGACATCGACGAGTCGTCAAAACATCTTTGGCAAGCTCGTTTGAACAATCCATAAAACAAAACAAGGATAAACCGTATTGGAATGTTGAACGGTGACGGATATCGATGTTCATAGTCAATTACCACAGAGTGACGATAATATTTCCATTTCGTGGTAGCATTAATTCTTATCTCCTTGAATCGAGCGCTGTAAGAAAACATTGCAATGCATAATTTATCGACTGAAAAAACAACAAGATTTGAATAAAAAAATGTTATTTGTAAAATCAAAAAGAGATATTGAAAACTTACTAATACGCAAATGCAAGTAAGTTTCGATTTGACCTGTTGAAATATCATTCGAATGCTTTGTAAAAACATGTAACAGGATAAAATAAAAAAATTTTCTTTCAAATAATAAAAAAAAACTTTTTTGATTTTTTGGAATATAATTAGATATTAAATGTGCCAAACAGTAACATCTCCAACCGTACTAAAACTTTACCTAAACATGGCTATTACTATGTTTAATAACAACCAGTGTGTCAGCATCATGTACAAAGCAGCTATAACTGGTGTTATCCAATCGTACGATGGGCACCTTTCAACATCAGGGTTGTTACGCCATATTGATTCATTATGTGTACAATCGTCCACGTCGGTTGCTATAGTTCAATATTTGAATAGTAAATAAAAATATTCTCATTATAATGGACAACTGACACGCTAAATTGTTTAACGATAAACCAAGTGTCTTCTTTTGAAAATCATCAGATTCTCTGTTTTTTTTCCAAACAAACATCTTTTAAATTACAGTTTCTGTTTTGTATCTTTCAGATTATATCTATAAGTCAAAAGAACCGGTACAAATATAAAGGGAACGGATAGTGCGAATATGGAAAATGTCAGCTGGAAAATATATATATATTTTCATATTTTATTTTATTTTCAATTACAGCTTCACTCTTGCAAACAAAACCATAAAAATCTGTTTATACATTTGTTTTAAATGTTCCAAATCGGATGCAAAAAAAATGTTTTCTTTTCAATCAAGTTACCAAGTTCAACGAGAATCAATGACATATTAAAATTGTTGTTCATCACAATGAATTATTATTACCTTAGATTTAGAATCAATGGAAACAAATTAATTTTACCTACTGTACAGAGTCTGTTCATTTACATTTAAAAAAATCGAAGGTAAGATATCTGAACAAAAGCCTACCTTCTATAGTATTAAGCAAAGGGTCTCCGAACACCTGCCAAAAGGGAGTTCTCAACACAGTCCAAAGCCGCCATGTCTGGATATCAGTAGTAAATCCTGTTGTATTATGCGATGGATATAAGTTGGCGTGGTAAATAATACCAGTGCCAAAAAGGAATACAAACAATATTACAAGATAGTATAATAGGTCAATCAGCTAAAAAGAAAAAAAAATATTATGATTTAATAAATGTACGAAAAATCACATGATCGATAGGCTGGGAAAGTTCCCCTTACACCCCTCTCACTCATCAAATTTAAGATAACTTTCCGGAATCTTAATACATGTACTTTTCCTTTAAAAATAAATTTATAATCAAACAATATTACCGGATTCTTTTCCAGTGTAAGTATGTCTTTGTACCCCAATAGGGCTCCATTGTTCGGGCGTTTACGTCATCCATGGGACATCGGATATGAATAAAGTAATATTTACAGTAACTTTATGGGATAATCTTCCCATTTTATAGAGTTTAGGGCAATGGGGCGATAGGGAATTAGGAATGGGACAATGGGATACGAGGAAAAGGGAATTGGGACTATTAATGGAGCAATGGGGAATGGGACGAAAACAATATGTTCTGCCTTTTTTTTCGCAAACAACGTACTTATATCATATTTCTATGACAGGTATTGGAAGAGATAAAAAAACATATTTAAACTAATTTTGAATGATTACAGGTGACGCAATTCATTATATATTGACATTTTTTTTATATTTAGTACACTTGTCTGGATTTTATAGATTAAATATGATCGCGCCCATTCGATTTCTTAAAATGACATTTTTGAAAATTTGGACTGAAATAATTTAGTGTCACAGATACTCCTATAATTTTAATAGTTTGGTGTCCCAAACACTAACACGCTAGTAATATTGCTAGTAACATTGCCACTTTTAATATTCTTAACAATTATGTAATCCATTATTGAAATTAAAACTGTTCTAGTGGAGAGTCCGAGTTGCTCATTTACTTTTGTTACTTTATATGTATGATTTTAGTTACTTTATGTTCGTTGTTGTGTATGTCTGTTTTCCATGTCTGGTCTTTGTCCCTGGATTACATTCTTTTGATTACCGCTAAACCTTTGTTTCCTTGATTACTCTTACAACATACATATACCAACACTGTAAAACCCACATTTATGGCATTCATATTTAAAATAACGACGAATCTATCATATCTGCTAAGTTAAGGCGCTTACGTTTTCGTTACAAGTATTATGTAACAGTAAAAAGGAAAATTTGTTGCAGAAGTTCATTTGAACTATTTTAATTTCATCTCAGTCACCCCTATCCCGTGAAAAAAAAAATGCACCTCAACATTTGGCAATACAGTGTCGTCGATATCAAAGAATATGACAAATCTGTTCATTCTAGGCGCTTAATTGTCAGTTTGTTTTAAGGTAACCATAATGAACTTAAATAAGATTAGAGTCTCCTACGTGCCTGAGTTTTGCCAATAAATGTAACAATTGTGACTGAAGGAGACCTTGGCAGGACTTATCATTTCAGTGTGTGAAATTTCTTTTTATCTATAGTTTTCATAGTTTGACTGAAAACTGTAAAATTAATTTAACCTTTTAAGGGTGCTAAATTTTACAAGGAGTCGTTAGACAACTTGTATCCCTTCAAAACTTTTGTAGGCCTTACTTCTTTTACGAATAATGGATTCTTAAATGGGAGATATTGGTTTACCCGAGAATCATATTGGAGTTGATGTACTAACAGTACTGGTACTGACATCTCAAAATGAATAGAACATAGTGGCAATTAGGCACGCCATAATAAGTGCGATGAAACCAATGATATAGGTAGTCAGCAGTTGTTTTCAAAACTGCTTGATTACAAATGACCAATTGTTTTGAATTAAAAGGAGTAAAAAGATCCAAAACTGCGTAAAATAGTTTCATTAGTTTTGTTCTCGATTTGACTTTTTAATTCGTTCAATCTAATATAAATGCATAGACATAGAATTAATTCTTCACTTATTACGTACCATCTCCTTCACCATAATAATAATTATACCAAGCTTCTTTAGTAATAGTAGGAAATTGAACAATCTCAGGAACATACAGAACAGAGCCAAACTGTATAATCTCCTGATGTGCACCAGTAAAGAAGGCATTGCAGGAATGCGGAGTATGAAGGCAATAAGATAAAGGATGATAAACAAATAATCAAGTATGTTCCATATGTTGTGGAAGTGTTATATCCAGCAAGAGCAACTGCAACAGTTTCCTGTTTTAATCTGAAACTGAGAATATAGTAGAGTAATCACCTTTCCCAGTGTAAATACTTTTGCCGATTAATCGTATCAGCAGTTGCATAGAAAAATAACCGAACAGATTTACTTTTTACAATAAAAATGACTCGTTTACTTTTACAACGAAATACAATATACCGAATACAGAACATTGTTTATTTTCTAAATGTAAATCACGGAGAAAACATTCTTCTGCAGATAAAGCTGCCTCTTATACATGGTATATTACATTTGTTTTTGTTTTATGCAGTCAAATGGAGGTGCAATTTCAGTATTGTTATATTTGTTTCAACTTGTATGTATTTAATTATTGTACAATCTGATGCAAAAGGTTTGCTAGATGTTACGTATAATTATTCATACTTAAGAAGTTCGTCCTGGAACCTTTTTTCTTGTTTTTCATTATTTGTTTGACGAGTTCTGCTATTAGTTTTAAATGCAAAAAAAAAAAATAATTCATACTATACTCCACATTTCCTCTATTGATTCACCAACGATATAAACAAAAACTAAACTCTCTAATACTGAAATAGATGTTGCTTGTAGTTCAGTTGTCAGAAATAAACTGAATAAAACCAGAGCTATTAGGAAAAATATCTGAAATAGAAAGTTATTGAGGTTTGTAGTAAATTATTAACGATACAAGCCGAAGAATCGGTAAAGTATTTAATGAAAATAATGAACAACTAAGAATTATTTCTTTAAAACATATGAATGACCTCATCATAGCACATTTTGTGTAGTATTGTATTAAACTTAGTTTAATCAAAACAGATAAAACAATGTCATTAATGTTGGTTGGACTAAACAAATTCAACAAATGTAAACAAACAAACATTTATATGGATACCTATAATCAAAATGAATAACATAATATTATGAATAATTATTTTTATTGCGTGTAAGCAAATCAAATAACTTGATAAGAAATGCCAATAGAAAGACTGGTGAATTTATGGGTAAAAAGGTATTCAAGGAAATAAAGATTTAGGGGAAACAAAAATAATGTAATCCAGTCACACAGACAAGACAAGACAGTCACAAAAAAAAATAATAAAAAAATAATAAAATACATACAAAGTAACAAGGTAAATGAGCCACTCAGACTCCACTAAAATTTGGGAGCATGAACCAGGTGCACCTGGAGGACAAACGTCTTCTGTTTTTCTAGAAATACCCGCCGAGTTGCTCATAAAAAATTAAGTCCTGGGTAGACAAAAGAGGAAAGGAAAACTACGACACAAATCAGTTTTCATGGTGCAGATAGATACATCGTCAAGATGCACGAGTTCATGATGACGACCATAAAACGTCTCTAGTGAAGACTTCAAAATAACCATGTTTCAGTAGCCTAATTGCAAGAAGCGAGATAAAAAAAGTCTGCGTAGTTACGATAAGCTCTGGCACAACGTATGTGTTGTCATATGAAAACTCCATACGTAGGTGCTGAGGGGATGTTGCCACAGATGAAAGGACAATTCTGAATGAATGACAAGTCATCACGTTTGTCGTGAAATTTGGTCTATAGTTTTGTCATGAGTTTTTCTTTGCAACCGATCTTCAACTGTAGGTCAAGATATGAGGCTGACTACACTGTGTCTGTAGTATCCTTTAACTCAAGTAATCTGGGATAGATGCGATCTATCAAATCACTGAAACAAGGATTGTTTAAATATAGTACGTGATCTATATAGAGGAAACTGAGATTAAAGAATCAAACTCAACGATATACCTTTTTGGATCAGATCAGGTATAAAGTCAGCCTCATAAGCGTGAGGGAATAGGTCAGCAAGTAGAGGAGAACAATTTCTCCAGAATGAGCTTCATTGTCTTAAAGGTGAGTTGTAGCTTCTACGCGACACCTAGCTAGGGCCCCAAAAAAAGACAAATTTCGGTAAGGAGGAAATATATAATCTATTACAAATAAATTGTTTTCGACAGTTGATAATAATACAATCAACTATGTGATGGAGATGACATAATAATTTTGGAGGGAGGACATCTGTCTTTTAACAATATATAAATAGATTCATTACGAGTCTCTAATTATAAATTTAATTTGTGAAATGATAACTCCATATATTAACACCTTTACAACACATTGGTTCACATGCAGTTTTCTAAGGTTTATAAAAGTCTCTTATATTAATATGTAATGATAAAGCCTATCAGATATTGATTTAAAATAATTATATACTTGGTAAGTGAAACTTGTATTAATTCTTGTAACTCTAAAGTGGTATTGATGTTTTCACAACGTGAAACTTGTCGTAACTTACCAAATGAAGGAAAACTGGAATAATCGGAGCAGAGATCAGTTTCCCTGGACATTTTGATTCCCAGTGATGCTTAAAAAATGCTATACTATTATTCCATGTATGAATAACCATCTTTCAAACAAAGCCCTATACAAACAAGGAATGAAAAGATATGTTTATTAGAATATATGAGGCTATTTTTCTTAAGAATCCGTGAAAACAATTATGTGCAATGAACTCCTCAATCATGTAATGTTGTCCAAATCTTAAAGGACTTTCTGTCACTCCCCAAACGTTGCTCACATGATGTAATGTCCGTTTCAATAAAGCGCTGTCATCCAAATGATGCAATTTCTCCAACAGTTTAATTGCTCTTTGTATAAAAACTCTGTAAAACACAGGCGTTAATCAATTCTTATCGCAAATTGAAGCATTATGTTTATTAGAATTCGCTCATGTACGCATGTGTATAAAGGATAATATTCTGAAAGCAGGTACAAAATACTTGTGTGGAAGTAATTATCGCAAAAATATTCTATAGAAATTACCTGATATGTCCAATCTCGCCTCTCAGCATAAATATTTTCTCAAATAAAAAGTTGTATGATCATGAATCGTGTTTGTGCTTTTGGGTGAGACGAACTTTTTATCCGGACGGAAGCTGTAACCAAAGTGTTGTGTAAATCAAGAGGAATGAATTTTTTCCCGCATTCCAAGGAGTTTGGTATTGGAGAGTAGTACATGTAAAGTACAGAAAGATACCGAACAAGCTAAATTGGCGAACACATATGACATTTTCAGGAGCAAATTTTTATTTTCGGAATCTGAAAGATCATAAATCATCGGCGTATATGGCAGTTGCAGGAATGGAAATGATCGACAAAGATAACTTATTTCATAGTTATTATCTGGTTTCCTAAAACATCAAGAGAAATTCATTTACTGAAATCGTTTTATTTTAAAATAACTGCCGACTTTGTTTTGGATAATCAAACTCTGAAATATCATACATACTACGTGCGTGTTTTGCTTGTATGAGAACGGGAAGATCACATTAAATGATCGGTGAGCATTGAACTCAATGTTATTTTACCAAGTACCTGATTAAGACACAGATGCTATATAGGTCATATAGATTATCAGGGTCTGAAAAATTCCCAACAATGTTAGAACAGTCAAATTTGCAAAGCAAATTTTAAGTCGTTCCCTCCGCGGGACCACTCGGCCAGCTAGGCTATATAAAAATATAGCTTTCACTGGCCTGGTCATTCCTCCTCGTAGGATTAATCTAGGGCTGTAACTTAATAGCCTAGCTGGCCGAGTGGTCTAGGCGCTGGACTTAGTGCAGGCGGTGTTGCCATAGATGTCACAGCGGTACGAGTTCGAGTCCCGCGGAGGGAGCGACCAAAAATTTGCTTCGCATTTGGGAATTCCCAACGATGTTAGAACTGTCAAATTTGCGAAGCAAATTTTTGGTCGTTCCCTCCGCGGGACTCGAACTCGTACCGCTGTGACATCTATGGCAACACCGTCTGCACTAAGTCCAGCGCCCTAGACCACTCGGCCAGCTAGTGGTACAAGTTCGAGTCCCGCGGAGGGAACGATCAAAAATTTGCATCGCAAATTTGACAGTTCTAACATCGTTGGGAATTTTTCAGACCTATCTATACGTTTACATATCTTCCCTGTATCAATTTGATCCGATGGTGCAGTGTAGCGATTAGAGTCGTCACAGTCTGAGGCGTTGTGTGTGTGTATATATATATATATATATATATATATATATATATATATATATATATATATATATATATATATATAAAGTCTAAATTGTACAACGATACCGATAAAGATGTTAATACACTATAATAAAATATATAATGAGCAAAAATTTCAGTCAACAAATGACCTTCTTCAGTGCCTTAAATAAACTCTGTTTTTAGTTGTTGCACCATCCTTTAGACTTCTATTATATATATAATGTAATTTGGTTCCTAATTTAGTTCCCTGGTTAATACTGTAGGCGACCCAAAGACGCCAAAAAAGTAAGAGGAACTTGTGGAACGAAAACATTATCCGCACCTCCCGGATAATTTTATTTCCATTTTTTTTGATAGAGTAACATTTGAGTCAACATGGTAACGGAAGAGTAATCATGTCAAAAAAACGAATATTCTAGCAGAAGTCTCCGAATTTTAGTGAAATTTGCAGACGTGCACGTCAGATTTTGAAAGCAAGCCAAAATCATTGGCATACAATATTTGACGGTTAGTGACCTTGAAGACTTTAGTCTTTGATTGTTGTTGGTAGACAATTACGAACTCCTTGGATTTTGGATAAACTCCCCTGAATTATTTTAGCATCGTCCGTCCTGATAAAAATATCATCTCCAATATCGATCGCTGAAATATGTAAAGCTGGCAAAAGTTGTGATTTAAAGAAAGACTTTAGTGAAAAACGATTACGAAGAAGAAAGGCCACATTAACGTAGTAGCTGGTATTAAAATATGGTCTATTTTTAGAACTAAAGAAGTTTATATACTTGTAAGTATAGCTTCTATATGAATTTTGCGAAGGACGTTCAAAATTGCGAAAAAGGGCAAAATTTACCTCAGAAATTGTTAAAAAAGGTTAAAAATCATAATTTTTTTTCGATATCTTGGGTTACAAAATTCAAAAATATCTGCTGGACCTAAGCGCCTGTGTAAATAATTGCGAGCAATGCCCATTTTTCATATCAACTACTACCTCCCTTGATTGCATGCACGTTTGCACCTGGAATATTTTGATATATAACTGAGTTCCAGTTCCGTGTTTTTCATATTCACTAATCGAAAAATGGAAGGATTTAAAATCATATATAAAGGTAAAGTATAGATTATCTCTTCCTTTGCAGTTTTTTTAAGTTACAATGTAGAACGTATTGTTTGGGCTATAAATAAATTATTGAAATAGATTAAATGAACATGATGGCTTGCTATAACTTACAATGTGCGTCAAAAGTATTTCACGCTTTCATGACGTAAAACAGATTTCACATTACTAGCTTTCTAACGACTACTTTTTTTTATTGTCAATTAAATTTTACAAAAAATATGACATTGTTTAGTGTGACTACATAGTAGTATAATTTTAAGTATATACTTATGATAATAAAAACACAAAAGTATTCAGAAGACCCATTTACACGGTGCAACTTGTATTTTACCACGAAAACGCTGTATTTTGGGTGTATCATGGAACTATTTAAAGTTCCATGCTACTAATTTTGGGATAGAACATGTTCTTTTCTGTAATACAATTTCCTTGCAATTTTGTATCTCTGAACAATCAGAAGCCAGAGTCTTCAATTCATAGAAATCATATCATTTGCAGTAAACAAAAACACATGGAAAAATGAATTCATTATGGTCCTCTGCTGATTACTTGTATTCATGCGTGATGAGTACCGTTTTGTTTTGATTTTTTTTCCTGGCTATTCACGGTTTAACGGATATTCACCCAGCTCTATTCCCTCTTACCTGATATGCACTACCGCAAAAGTAAGAATAAAAGAAACAAACATTAAACTTCTTCATCAAGGATCTCCTTTTTCGCCGAAAAATTGTAAACTTACTTTGCCTATACACATGTTTGTTTCATGATACAAAAGTTGCAAGATACAAGGGCCATGCAACATGTTTCATTTAGTAAATAGGCCTTAAGTCAACCAATTGTGAAGAAGAAATCCACAGAAATGTTATCTGATCATAAACGGATGATCTATATTTCGTTTTATAACATAGCAATAACATGATAATAAATGGAAAATATTACAGGTTATGATTAGTCTAAAATATCCAAGCTTTTAAATTATTTGATAGAACGGGAAACATACGAAATTGATGCCCAGGTAAATATAGTGACCGCGTATTTGGAAGTTTAGTTAAAGATAATCGACGAATATGTTTTCGGGACTTGATGGAATAATCTAATTAATATATCCTTAAATATGTCAGTAAAATATCTCTGAAAAGTTGTTTCCAAGACGTTGACGATGTCACTGAAGAACCAAACACTGAGTTATTGGCTATTTGGATTCTTAGGACTATACAAGACATTGGAGCAAAATATTCTTTATTAAGGAAATGCAGGTTGTTATAGAAAAAAAAAGTCGTGTGTATGTAGTGTAAGTTCAAAAAAGGTGGAATATTAAATGACAGGATTATACGCAGAGAAAAATAGCGTAATGGCGGTAATACAGCGGCGTATCTAGGAATGATTGTCGACATTGTTCGATATGATAATTCTACAAAGTATATAGACGGTGGCCTGTAGTTGCAAAGAACGTTGAGGAAAACCAGTGGATTTACCAGGAAGGTAATTTGTCTGTCTATCAGTCGATTCAATCTGTTTAATGGAAAAAAAATAAAAATAAAAAAAAATATAGGGTCAGGTAACAAAATACTGCAAAGATTTGTTTATCGTGCTCATCCATTTTAAGCTTACATATGGTCCATTGTTGACCGTCTTTTTCTGTTTTCGTTAACCTCTGAAAACACTACGTGGTTTATTAGTAAACAAATTCACCAACATCCTTATTTTTTCTTTGCAAATTGTGTCGGTTATTTGAATCGAGTGTTCAACATGACCGTCATTGCTTCTTCTAGACAGCAGTGGTCAAGTCACTAATTTCTCAAATAATCTCAAGGCTAATATGGCGAAGGTGAAACCTTAAACGCTCCCAAAGTAACATGAATTTAAAACACCTCTCATAGTTTTTGTCAGCCCTTATATAATACATTCATTTAATACATTTCCAAAATGCAAAAATTTGACATAAAATACAGTTTGTATGGCCCTAATGCATTCGCGAAATTGTCATGGTCTAAAATATATATGGGCCGAAATGTCCGACATTCGTACGGAACTATGGTCCGGAATGTCTTTGGGTCGAATTGTCTGAGATTGAAAACTGCTTGGGTCATTTTCTTAAACGTTCGGATGCACTGTTTTGACTCTCCCTATATCAGAAGAATTATTTAATCATCATAGCTTACAAATGTTGAAAAAAAACAATCATTTACAGCTCCCTTTGGGAGCATATAATATACATTGTAAAAAAAAATTGAATTTTCATTCTGCTTTTTTCTTTTCCCTTTTGGGACGATTCCTTGTTAACTGAAGAAACAAGTTTTCATAATGTTTGTTACGTCATTTTTAAAGCGTGAAATCCGTTTTACGTCGCATTGTAACACATGTTAGTTACTATATAAAATATTTCTTGTAAACCTTTTAAAAAAATGATATTTTCTAAGAATGCAAGAATTAATTATAAATACTTTGAATATTCTTTTAATCTTTCACGTAAACGTTCCTCGTGGCAATCCTCGGCAACTTCAGCCATTGAAGATAAATATACACTTGATATGAGAGCTGTCACTACAAGATATCGAGAACGAATTCAGTTTTCTGTTCGCCAAGAGAGAAACTTTCTGACAACCCTATGACATATCAACATTTTTGTAAAAGAAGATACCCCTTACTCAAATCAACCAGTGACATTTTCTCAAATTATACTAGACTGCAAAACATTTTCTCAATTTAGTTTATTAAGGTACTTGCTGTAGAATTTATAAATTCTAGATTCACAGAGGGAAATTGTGCTGAGATTGAGGCCATATTTGTCGCAAGGATAAGATGAACCTTTAGCAACTATTCCAAAGAGGTGTTTTTGTGCGAAGGTTTTTTTCTGTTTTTTTTTCTGTTTTTGTCCAATGAATCGTGTTTTTTGCCGATGATGTATTTACAAAGGTAATTTGCTGTCGAATATTTTATCCTAAATTAATTAAAATACATACGAGAAATATGACAAGGTAGGGTTAAGAATGCATTATAAGCACGACGAGAAATTAAAGCTCAAACTTTAATATGTCAATGTATAATAATAGGTGGCAAATATTCCACAAATTCACAAAACCATGTGCTGACAAGTCATATTTAATAATTTTATTATGACTTTCTGATTGCAGATACACCTAGGTCATTATCAATTCCAATGTTCTTGTTTTTATACGATGCGTTTTCTGTAAAGAAGTACAGACGATCCATGCCACTTGTTGACGTGAGTTATTATTATCGCTATTATGCCCCTTATTTGTCAATACGGGTATTCCAAAGTGACCTAAATTTATAAGCATGCACAAAAATAATTGTCTGACTAATCTATATATGGCAGAAAAGTGGGATACGAATGAAAAGAAAATTATTCAAAAAAAAAAAAAAAAAAAAAAAAAAACTAATTTGCATTAAACAGGCAAAAGAGTATTAAAGGGTAACAAGATTCTAGCGAAAATCAGAAGAAAGTACTCAAGGGACAAAGACATCGAAAATAGACACGCACAACAAATAACATAAAATAACCAAAATAATACGTACAAAGTAACAAAGTATAATGAGAACCTCAGACACAACTAAAAGTGGGAGCATGGACCAGGTGCACCGGTAGGGTAATTGTTCTCTGCATTTCTAGAAGCACACGCCGACACGTTGAACAAATCGGTTCTCATTCATATGGATACACCGAAACGATCCGCGAGTTTTTGATGACGACCATAAGACTTCTGTAGAGATGACTTCAATCTTGTTGAAACATAACCATGTTCCAGAAGCTTAATGTAAAAAATCTTACGCGGTAAAAAAAATCTGCGTATTAATTAACGGCAATACATGGCGTAAAACTCTATACGCAGGTACGGAAGGAATGTTGCGCAGATACAAGGACAGTTGATAATACGGAATGCAAAGTCATCGCATTTGTCGCATAGTTTGGTTAATAATTTTTCTTATTCATTATTCTCTATTTGTATGTGAAGATATTAGGTTGACTAAAACGTGTCTATAGTATCATTTATCTTAAGTTCTTTGAGGTAGGTGCGATGTATAAAATCTCCGGATTGTTTATTGATAATACGTCATTTATACAGCGAAAACTGAGATCAAAGGATCAAACTGAACGATATTTCTTCCTTTGGATCATATCAGCTATACAATTAGCTTCATAAGAGCGAATGAGTAGGTCAGCCAGCATAGAAGCACAATATGATCCCATTGGAATACCCACGTTTTGTTGAAAAAGCGCGTCTACCACACTGGACAAATATGCTGTGAATTAAAAATTCCTGCTTTTTTAAAACATCTTTGTCGTAATATTTGGAATATGATTTGGATTCATTTTTTAAAGTATAAAGTATGAAGAACGTCTTCCAAATACTTAATACCGTCTTTATTTGTAGTAACGATGTATAATGTTTTTGAGTCAGATATTGGAATAGAAGTATAACGATTTGAAAAAGCATAGGTTTTAATGCTATTGTATTCTGATCATAATCGTGAATTAAGGATTTCCAGAAGATCTTTCGAATTTTTTTCAGGATCCGCATTGACTTAATACCACTTCGCGATCGGGAGGAACAAACGTCGTGGTAGGACCGACAACCCTCTTTGACAGCTGTCAAAAAACAAACATACAATATTAATAGAGAGACCACCGATATGAAAGGGCGTAAATAGAAAAGAAAATATGTTTGGAGTTCTCGATTGCAAAACAAATACGAAAACCCAAAGGAAACATTCAATGTCTGCTAGTAATATGACAATAAAATGATACTAGTCAGTGCCTGCACCCAACTTTATCATTTGAATTTCGAAGTAATAAATATCTTTGAATTATGTTGCTTTATACAAAAATTCTAATGATATATTATGTAAAGAAACAAAAAACTTTTCTTTAATTCAGGTTATTTGCTAAACACCATAAAGTTGTTGCCATATTGTCCTTCAAAGATATATAATCAATGGTAGCGCCATATGCTATATCTTTGTACTTTCCAATGAATGTTTACGAATAATATGTCATCGTTCAAATGGTATCAGCCTTGCACTGCATATTCCTGAACGCATGAGCTTCAAAACATTTAGACTGAAGAATATAGTGCGCTCTCTTTCCCTTTCCTATTTTTTACTTTTTGTTTTTAATCGTTATGCAAATGATTATTATTTTTCATCAAAAGTACAAGATAATTATCAAGATATGACACTAAATACTTTTTTTAGGGACAAAAGTATGTCCATGAAATTATTGCTTCAGTAAAGGGGTCTAATTTATGAATTTAAAACAAAAGTGAAAGTGGTGAAGTCTATGTAAAATTCGATCTGTTCACCAAAGGTCTTGCCTTTTTTTAATGCACCTAAAAATGCTTTTTGATATTTCCTTAAAGGTGTAAAAAGTTAGATTAAAACTCTGTTTCCATTTGTTTTAAATCATGAAAACTTAATGTTACTGAAGAAGCCTATGAGACAAAAAAGACCAAATGCGTTTTCGATTAGCATGACACAAATGTTTTTGAAATTTATCCTCTAGAAAATGTATATCTTACACAAGTTTTTTCTAGGTTCCTGACTTCACATAATTGAAATGTCCATAATCCGGTGCATTTCTGGCAGAAACACTTATAACGGCATATTGTGATATTCAAAAGAAATTAAACGAAATATTTCGGGATTGTTCACTATTAGTGTATTGTTATACCCGCAACTCATCGGACTTAGAGAAAAACACATTGGACGAAAACACGAACAAAATTTGCTTCATTGTAAATAAATTTCACGTACATTTTTATTATAGCAATAATCTGAAATCTCCAACCTAACCGTACTACGGTCATGGATTTTTTTAACTCTGTTATCTGTTTGTCATTAATGAACTCATTATAATATAGTATCAAATTATTGTGTATTTCCCCGTTAGTATGGAAACCTATCTCTTGGGTATATTGGCAAATGTATGTTTATCAAGGTTAATATAAACATATTTCATTTCAAAAGTACACACATATATCTTCAACCATACATACGTATTATCTTTAGACAATCCATAATTTCGGTGATTTGATGCATCGCATTTACCCACAAAGAAGTTGAGACAAAGGATACTACAGACACTGTGAAGTCAGCCTCATATATAGGCCTACACTTCGAAATCGATGGTAATGGAAAACTATTGACCAAACTTGACAACAAACGTGATGAATTTTCATTCATAATTGTCAAATTTCCTTTTATCTGTGGCAACACTCCTTCAGCACATACGTACAGAGTGTTCATATACGTTATGCCAGAGCTTGCCGAAACTACACTGACATTTTGTATCGCGCTAGAACTCTAACAAATAGGCTTCTGGAACAGGGTTATGTTGCTACAGGATTGAAGTCATCACTACAGAAGTTTTACGGTCGTCATCATGAACTCGTGGATCGTAATGGTGTATCCATCTTCGTCGTTTGTCTACCCTGGACTTGACTTTTTATGAGCAACTCGCGTTTCGGTGGGTGTTTATAGAAAAGCAGAGGACGCTGCTTACCCTATCGGTGCATCTGGTCCATGAGTCATCTGAAAATTTTTACATGTAGAGTTAAAATCCAGAGAGACGTCTGTAATCTTGGACTACTAAGGACAATACTGGAATTATAAGAAGGGTTATAAAACTCTATATAAAATTGGTAATAAAAGAATAGTGGTAATAAAAAAATGTAATCCAGGGACAAAGACCAGACATGGAAGAGTAATCAAGGGACCCAAGGTTATAGCGGTAATTAACAGAATGTAATCCAGGGATAAAGACCAGACATGGAAATCAGATATACACAACAAAAAACATAAAGTAACTAAAATCATACAAAGTTACAAAAGTAAATGAGCAACTCGGACTCCACTAAAAACTGGGAACATGGACCAGGTGCACCGGTAGGGTAAGCGTCCTCTGCTTTTATAGAAACACCCGTCTAGTTGCTCATAAAAAGTCAAGTCCGGGGTAGACAAACGAGGAAAGGTAAACTATGACCCGTTGAATAAATCAGTTTTCATGGTGCTGATTGATGGATACATCATAACGATCCACGAGTTCATGATGACGACCATAAAACTTCTGTAGTGATGACTTCCATCTTGTAGCAACATAATTCTGTTCCTGATGGAAAACAGATATAAACGACAAAGAACATGTAATATTAATGCATAATCACTTTGCAAGAAATGATACATACATAAATACCATGGTTTTTTACATGATCATTTCCAATTTCGGACAAAGGCGATTGAACTGAAAATGACCATTTATCCTTTTCCGTTAGTCAATGACATCATGAAATAAAAAAAAGGCTTGTAAGCTTGCCAAGGCAGAAAGTATATATTGCAATCATTACGAGCACAGTTGCAATGGAAAAAAATATTTTTCATTCTTTGGAATGGGGTAGGGGTAACAATTTTCTTTTGAAATTGTAAGCTAAATAAATCCAAATTACGGAAAGGTTTCTGAAAGAGTTTAAAAGAAGTTACAAGAAAATATCTTACGCTTTATCATGTTACCGACCGATTACAAGCTAACCACCTGTCGAAACTAACATACTTAAATTGATGCGCTTGACCCTCTTTGATGTTGAAATTGTTTGCAGTTATTACAACATGGCAAACAGATAAATTAACAAAGTAAACATATTTCATAAGCAATAAATCATAAACCAATAAATACCAAAAGGATGCCCATGTTTCCTAATTTGGCCCATGGAATTATTTGTGTCATAGTTCCAAGGGCGATTTTTTACACAAACATAAAATAAATAGGCAGTTCGGTCTTGTAATATTAATATAGCACTAAAATATACAAAGAAAAGTTAAAAGCGACATGAAGTTGCAGTTTGCACGCGTTGTCATGCTTTGCATCCCTCCACTAGAAACTTGACTTTAGAAAATTGCTTACATCGTATGCCCTATCCATACGAAACCACACACATTAAATTTGAAATCAATTAACCAAATGGGATCGTGATCTATGCAACATAAAATTATACGGACGGAATGAAAAGGCCATTCCCATATACCACTTCCATATACCACCTACTCGTTCAGTTGGGTTAAAATGCATACTTTACAATTCAAATCCAAATAGTATAACCAGGAAAATGAATATATAAACAATATAATACTTACAAAGCGGGGAATTACAGTACTGCCAAACGTCAAACTTGGTTTCGTCATTCCCTAATATAGCAAAGCGTAATATTTCGTCAGGTGAATCATTTGTAATCCGAAATCCCTGTTTTTGTCGTCGACAACAGCAACGTCTAAGTGTATATTGTCCACATGTCATTAGACACCTTCCTTAAGTGGTAAAGGAAGGAAGGTAAACAGTAAAACATGTTAAAATGGTGAAAAATGGAAAATAATGAATATGACGATAAACAATTAATGATAAACTAAAACACAGATGCGTCAAAAACTTTTAGATAATAAGCATGTACAAATGTAGTTCTCATCTGCTATCGATAAAAGTATGAATTAATGAATAAACTTTTAATATGGAATAGGCAATGGCAATAAGCAAGCACAGCATACCATTTTGGACGAGTATAAAATTTCGCTGTAAATGGCAAATAGTTGCAGGCATTTGCATGAGGAGTATATGTACAAAGTAAGCAGAGGACGTTGACTTTTCATATTTATTTGACATAAAATCATAATTAAAACATATGTATTATCATTAAAATATTTAATATAGATATGCATGCTTGAACTGCAATTACGTCTGTTCACTTACCAAAAATTCTGGTAATTTAATATTGTTAGTTTTCGGAACTGAGTTTGGTAAAAAAGTAAAAGGAACGACATTGATTGTAATGTGTCCTTCCCATAATGTAAACAGCTTTTGTTATTTGAGTTAGATTTTCCACGTTCAAGAAATTGTTTTAGTCTTCAAAATGATTTGTTTTGTTTGGACTCTTATTGTTATTTTCCAATCTACCCGTGGCAAATTACACCGGACGTTGGATTTTTCTCATCATTCTGCGCCCTGCCAAATTACATATGTAATGTTGCCGTATAGCTCTCTGCTCTTAGTGCTGCTATGCCTGAGCTTTACCCGCTATAAATAATTATGGGCCTATACACTGAGAAAATGTATAAATCCAGAAACATTTCAATCATAGCAGTAAAGTAATGATACGGTTTGTAATTAACCTGAATTACGTATATTTTTTAATATTTTATAAAGAATAAAAAGATTCAAATCTAACCCCACAAAGAATCAAATTGCTATTGCCTTTTAATATGGAGAAATTATGCCTTATTAGTTTTGTTAAATTAATTCGAGTGTTAATCTGTGTATCGTGTATTTCAACTTGCACGTTTCCACTTAAATAAGGTAGTAGACCGGGGGTACCCCAAAACTTTTCCCTTAACTGTCTATATAATATTACACTTATTGTAGATATGTTTTGACAATCTGTTTCGAAAAGTCACCAATTTTTAACATTGAGGAATAAAAAAATGTTTTTTTATAAATCTGCATCATTAGCTGAACTGGTCTGATGTTTCGGGGTCTGTTTTACAAATATTCAAATAAATAACTGAATATTAAGTCTAATTCATTTAAAAATGATAATATTAACATGAATTTGTTATTATTTCAAGTTGAAAATTCTTTTTTGAAGTCAAACCTAAATCATGTAAGTATTCAATAACATCATATCATGATGACTCTTTTTTTTCAATTCTTTAAGGTCAAAGAATTTTAAGCTGGCAAGGCTATTATTCGCCGTACTGTATCATTCATGACAGAGAAAATTTCATATTCAATTTATATATTTTGTCTAAAGAATATTTGTGTGTAAATAACGCGTCATTTCAAACGATTATATTCTAACCTAATGAAATCAATAAGAGGAACTCAAGCTCAATGTACCAATTTGAAACATTTCATTCATGCTTCAATTTCATAGTGTGCAAAGAGCACAATTGCTGGAGACTGACATTTTATTTTTGTTTCTAGAAGTTGATCTGTTGCTTTGAGTTTGTTTTTCTTTTTCCATCAGTATCACTTTAAAATTTGGATATCAGGAGTAATTCAAAAGCTCAATGACTAAATACTTTACAATATGTATGACCACTGTTATTTAAGGTCTATTACCTTAAAAGTTCTATGCATAGCCTAATTAAATACGATTCGATTCGAGCAAAAACCAAAAGAACGTATTCCACGTTAAGGATTAAGAAAGGGAAAAAAGACAAAGAATGTGAAATTAAAAAAAAACGTACATAGAAAGAGAAGTAAATGAGCAATCCAAACTGCACTAAAAACAGAAGCATGGACCAGCTTCGTCGTTTCAAGTGTTTTTATGTTAAAAAATATGTCATCTTAAAACATCCGTCGACTTGCTCATGGAATTCCACATCAGCGGTACACGAAGAGAAAAGGAAAACTATTACACAGTCAATTAAACGATTTTATGTTGATGAAGTCCACACGCAGTTGCCGAGGGGATGTTACCACAATGAAAGTTGACAATACTGAATTAGAAGTCATTGCGTTTGTCGTATAGTGTTTGGTCATTAGTATTCCTTTTCCATTGATATCTGAGTGTTAGTCAACATATGGAGCTAGCTGCAAAGTATCTGTTGTCTCCTGAATCTTTACTATTTTTGGGGGGATGTGATCTATGAAATTATCAAAAATACGTATTGCAATATATCATCTATATAGACAAAACTGATAAAAAGGAGCTGGCTAAACGACGTTCTTTCCTATTATATAAGCTGACTTCAGCCTCGTAGGAGTGAAAGAATAGGTTAGCTAGTAGCGAAGCACCAATTTTTATAATTGATAATACCGACTATTTTTTTTTAAAGTGCGTCTACTCTGGACAAATATAATGTGAATAAAAAGAAATCCAGCATTTCGATTTTTAACTGTTTTTGTTGCAGGAACAACGATATATGTTATATTTGGGTCGGGATTTCAACTAAACTTGGTGAATAGTTCTAAAAAGTGTTGAAGGAGAAAAAATCAAGGGAAGCAAGACTCCTGCGGAAATCAAAGGCATGTATTTCAGGGACAAAGATTAGACTTGGAAAAATCACACAACAAAGAACATGATATAACCATATATATACATAGAAACAAAAGTAAATGAGCAACTCGGAATCCACAAATCTGGGAGCATGTTCCAGATGCACCGGTAGGGTAAGCGTCCTCTGCTTGTACACCAACACAGTTGTCAGACTTGTCTGAACCCGAATAATTTCATATTTTATCTACCCTATTATAAAAATCTTGCAATACTCCAAATTTTAAAATACGTAAAACACAGAGGCTTCATTCCTTGCATTGTACTTGGTAGAACCTCTCAGTGATGGATATGGTTTCCTCTTTCGATAGTTTTGGTTATGAGTACCTCTTGTATACAACTAATATTTTGATTATGATCTTCCTACATATTGGATTTTAATGCTGCTGATGAGGAGTTACTCCTTGAAACACCTGTACAGCATATCGAAATTAACAATTTATATAACGTATTTTGTGTTCATGAGAAGTCAAGTCCAGGGTAGACGAAAGAGAAAAGGACAAATGCATTTCGCAGCAAGCTTTTTCAGGCATAGTAACAAGAAACAACTGTAATTGTGTTGTGACTGCGTAGGTCATGTCTTGAAACAGTTGCTTGGAAGACCACCTTTATGAACAAGGTAATGAACAAAAACGCCTCAAACGCTGCCTTAAAAGTTTTTTTTTCTTCAAATATCCAAATCGTATTGAGAAATATCATGTAAAAATATTATAGATGATGGATTTTCACTACATTTTCAATATATCGTTTGTACTAATTTGAACAGATTGATGTCACCTGTTTGAATTGCAATATATTTGATCGAAATAAAATTGTAAAATTTAATGCACTATATAGTCTTTCTTAAACAGTTATCTTATCGGAAATACCTGTAACAAGTCAGTATTAGGAGGTTAAGACCCGAAATACTTGTGTTATGAATATTCAAACCTGGCGAGCTACAAAGGTAGACCAAAACAAACAACCGTACGGAAGAAGTATTTAGATATTTTTATGTTGCTTTTGATATCTAAACAGTAGTACAAGTTTTACTCCCACCTAAAGGAGCGGACAAAAATGCCTTGCAAATTTGTAGGTTCTGATATCGTTGAAAAGTGTTTTCAAGTTCGTCTGTGCTTATGATATATTCACTGTATCAAACATGAAGCAGGTTAACGAATAGAGTGGTTCACATTATGCGACGTATATATTTAAGGATGAAAATGTTTTATGTTAAAAAAATAATCTATTTCATTTAAAGAACTCGCTTAAAAATATTGATATTATATCAGTTCAGTCAAAAAGTTAAAACTTGTCTTTGATCTTAGATAAAATATTCTTGTTTATGTAGCTTTTGTTTACATTGGTGACGATAAATCGGTTTAATGATCAATACCACGGAACAGTTCATATTGTTTTGTTAAATTACAATTTTTCACGTCAGGATAAAACATTTGAAGTTTTAAGGATTCTAATCCCAACTCTGAAATTTATTTAATCATACGTTTTATTCATAACCTACCGGTGCACCTGGTCCGTGCTCCCAGTGTTTAGTGGAGTCCGAGTTGCTCATTTACTTTTGTTACTTTGTATGTATGATTTTAGTTACTTTATGTTCTTTGTTGTGAATGTCTGTTGTCCATGTCTGGTCTTTGTCCCTGGATTACATTCTTTTGATTACCGCTATAACCTGGGTTCCCTTGATTACTCATTCAAAAATAGAGTGAAGTATAAGAACTTAAATTTTGAATAAAAACCTTTCAATAAACTTTCAGTTAATACAGTGATTGCCGCATAAATATCCTTTCCCTCCTCTGCCTGCTCAATGGTTGCAGTAGCAGCATCATTAACTGTCTGAAATCACATTACAAAACGATAAATATAAAGCAAATTAAAATAAAGTCAAATTGAAGAATAATTTTCAATTTGCTTACTGTTTTAATGAACTTTACTGTCAATTGTGAAGAAGATATTTGAATAACAGTTTGAACATGATTTTAAAGATTTAACATGAATAAAATCAGAGTTAAGTTGGAATTTGCTTTGAATGCCAAGAATACATCAAGATCTCTTTAATTGAACATGGAATCTTTTTTTTGGGTAATTTTTTTCCCTGTATAGCAATTGTTTGAACCCGGTGATAGCATTATCAAGCATCACAATTTATACTTTGTCACAAATGCCGTGATTTGTTACAAATAGATTGTTGGCTTTAATTCACTGCAAGATTAACCAAGGGAACCAAGTTTTAGCGGTAAACAAAAGAATGTAATCCATGGATTATAGATTCGAAGTGTATGTCTGTTTTCCATTTCCCTGAATTAAAGTCAGTTAGTAATGTTTTTGTGGTTCATTGCCATTTACAATATAACGTTCTTGTCAATACCCCGAGCTCTGAGAAAATGTTGCCGAACTAGCCTTGACAACTACCTCACAAATGCCTTCCCAATGGTTATATACAAATAAATAGTTTCTTGTCGACAGAAAGCAATGTTGGTGCCAACAAATCATGATTTATACCATACAACCTATGTTCCGTAAAAATTTCTCGTTTAAACATCAAGAAACGCGATTCATTTAAAATAAATACGGATTTCTTTTAATTTTGTTCTAGAAAAACTGTGAGCAACGATCAGGATATGGATTCATACCTTAAATAGAAAGTGCACATGGGAATATGTCAACAAGTTTCATTCAATTTCATTAAATGGTGAAGACGTGTAACGAATAAGAGATGGGGCCCCACCCAAAGTCCCCATGACAATGTCCATGTTTTGTAATATGAAACGCCCAAAATAATAAGAATCAACATCTAAGATCGGAAATGCACAATTGGAACATGTAAGAACTGTATTATGTGGTGTAGAAGGATTCACTCCTCGGTAGGGGATAAGAGATGAACCCACGTTAAACGCTCATCAAATGCTCGATAAACGAACGCTTCTATCGTGCGTGTAAACGAACGTTTGCATCGTGCGTTTAAATATACGCTCCGAGCGTGCATTGGAATGAACACTTCTATCGTGCGTTTAAACGAACACAAAACGATGTGTAAACGCACGATAAACGATGCACGAACGCTAAAATGGGAAACATGAGGAGTGTATAAAACTGCATCCTTAATTGATTTCGATGAGCTCTAGATCTGGTTTGAGGCTGTTTTTAATACTGGTCATTCATAGTTTTAACCCTTTTGTTTACAACATTTACCTTCAAAACATCTAAAGTGGTAATTTTACCCCTCTCCTTCTGTCGCCGGGCTGCTTCAATTATCTAAAAAAAAATGTTTAGACTATAGGAGTACGTAATAGTAGATGATCATTGTCGTGTGTTAATTGTGTCTAATTCTTTTATTATTACTTTGCAGAATTGAATCCGAACAGAATGATGATTTAAATGCTAAGTAAAGTTAAAAACATATTTGAAAGTACATATATGGAGAGTGTTGCACACGATGTACATAGTGTAAACATCAATTGTACTGAAATAAATAGGAATTTCAAAGTGGTAAAAAAGCTATTAAAGTGGCTGTAAGGTTGTTATCATGCTAATTTGAATTTGATGTAAATAAAAGTAAAAATGTTTTATTTTTGCACCATTTTGTTTTGTTTTTGTTTTTTGTTATTTGTGTTTTGTTTTGTCAAATAAACAGTATGGAATTCATATTTTATACTTATAGATTTAAGCACCTCTCTATGTATATCTCTAAGATCCTCCTCCGATAAATGAATATGATTCATCTTGCCGCGAATGTCTAAATCTCTAAGAACATCATATTTGTTTTCAATAATAGCGTTCTTGTAGGTTTCCTATAAAAAAACGTTTTAAGATTAACAACAACATTTTACAAAATGCAAAATTAAGTCCTAAAATAAAACCACCACCAGCCTTCTTCATCTTACCATGAATCTTATGATGTTTCCTCATATACTATTAAATTGTTTTGAACTACGTGATCATATCACCAGTGTACCTTATACGTCATGGTTGTTAAAACATTATAGATACTTAAATGGACAAGCACGGAAAAGTAATCTCATCTTTGGGACGTTTTATTTGTATTTAGATCCTTTAAGGTGTGACAATGTTCAGTTTATTATTATTTATACCTTCTAAACTTTTTTGAATGTGGGTTTTATTAACCTGCCTGGTGGCTTTTGTTTTTATGCCTGTACACAATGTAATATACAAGAAATAATCTACTGTCATGAAATCAGGAAGTAGAGCGCCCCATAAAACAAAGTTACACGTAACATTACCATCAGAAATGCCTGAACCATATAAAAAATTGCGGTTGTTTCCAACATTGCGGATTTATCTTGATACGGCAATTCCTATTGTGGATATTTGTTTTAATACTTTCATTTTGACTATTGGCTACAGTTCGGGTTTTTTTTCATTTCTCTTTATGTAGTTAGTCAATTCATCGTGATGGTTATGCTGAAAATTTCAACAAACCAAGAAGTTGCATAGCAAAGACGACCTCTATGTCAAACAAGAAATAATCTTAAACTCCAAAGTATTGAATTGTTTAGTCGTTTTACACGTTAAGTCAGTTTACACGTTTAGCCAGTTTACACGTATAGCCATTTTACACATTTAACCAGTTTACACGTATAGCCATTTTACACATTTAACCAGTTTACACGTTTAGCCATTTTACACATTTAACCAGTTTACACGTTTAGCCATTTTACACATTTAACTAGTTTACACGTTTAGCCACTTTACAAGTAACAAATGTCAAGGAGTATTAAATAGTTGTACTAAGTGAAGTTTTGATATACCTAGACAAAAGGGGAATCCTTATGACAATGAAAAAAAACAGATGAAGTCATGTCTGAAAAACTGACGAATGTTGATAATTATTGGGAATAGGGTCTATCCTGATGAAATATTAGTCATTTGCAAAGTCGATGGCGAAAAGGAGGTATTTAAACACATATTGTTTTTCTCAATGTTTCTGAAAGAAGAAATGCAGTAACTAGCAAACAATGCCTATGTTTGTCCCATTGAAAAATACTGGTGATTAATAAAACTCATTGGTCTTATATAAATTGACAAAATCATTATACTGTGTATAGATGATGGGGAAAATATTTAAACTATAGCCAATATTTTGAACTTTTGACTATACTATAATGTAAATCATTTTGTTAAAATACCGAAGCAGTCGAATGATTTATATATAGAACATCAAAAAAGAGACCACATGTCCTTAATTTAAACACATGAGATATAGATGCATGAGATTTACATGCAGAATGTAGCGAACCTAATAACAACAATAACACCAACAAACTGAAGATAAGTGACACACACATACAGAAAATGAAGTTAACTAAAATAATGGCATTTAATTTTACCGGATCCGCGTATGGAAAGTCATGTACCTCTTAATTGGACATTTTATAAGCATTTGTATTTAACTATGTATAGACAAGTTATCCAAGCTAATACACACTGACCAAAAGGGAAGAAAAAATTCACACGAATATACACAAATCCACACATAATTGACTTTGTTGATGAGACAAATGAGGAAAGAATAATATTTTTTTTGTATAACCACCTTGAGGTGGAAAAGGCGACATGGAAATGGTTAACATATATTCTGTTATTGATAAATGTTAAATCAAGAATATTTCATAAAATAGTCCAAGCTCCGCTGGAGATTTGGAAAGCAATAGATAAACTTTCGTAAATTTGATAATAAATAAAATCTTCATATGCAACTGTTCGACTTCATTGGGTTTCAAACAAAAACGAATACCTATGTATTCTAAATAGGCATACAAAATCTAGTGTCAGTTTGTTAGTAAAATACAAAAGCTGATTTGTTTTATATGTAATATATACTAAACCAAAGCCTTTTTGGTAAATTTAACATAAACCCTCTTTTTCATCATACATTTTCTAAACGCGGATTGCAAAGGTTTTAAAAATATCTGGCATTCAGACAATGATAACGTCATAGCTTTTGATTCAATATACAAGAAACTGTCTGCATATTCTATAATTAAAAAATCAATACTGACTTTACGGACATTCTTTTAAAAAAATAAGACAGTGGAAAACTCGAGAAATGGTATTGTTTTAACTATGGATTATTGTCCCCAAATTCTGAATTTGAACAGACGGCCAATTTGTCCAGAAAACCTTCGACTTATCATTATAAAAAAAAATAAAATAAAAAAAAATAAAAAAATAAATAAATAAATAAATAAATATATAAATGAAATACAGTCCTTGATTTGAAATGTCAGAGCAAATGTAAAGATATCTTACAAAGAATTAAATTGCCAATATACCAGTCATTTACACATGTATATATATTTTAAACCATGTTACAGCTAATTGTTTTATTTACATGTATGATTTATGTATTACAATGTATGTTCAAAGTCACGGAATGTTATTTCATTGTATGCAATTTACATGTCATACATTCCGAAATTTCACAACATTGTTCTGTAGAACACATTATATAACATGTACTTAAGTTTTAAAACATGATATGTAACTGTAAATGTTTTCTTCATTTCTTCTTTCTTCTTTCCTGAGAAGAAAGGTTTTTATTTCTATACAGAGACCCTTTTACGTTTTCTCTTGGACTTTATAAAAGTAATTTTGAATTCATAGTAAGTATGGAATAAAGTAGTTTAGAATAAAAAACAAACATTCACTTCCGGTAGAGAATATCTTCAGACAATGGCATGTACAATTTAATAGACAAGCATTTAAATATATCTTTGGGTAATTTTAACGTACTGGCCACAATCAACAATGTATGGTCCTTTAAAAATTTTGTACTTGTGAAAAACAATAAAATTCGAATGGATAATGTAATGATATATCATAACGCAGCTGGGGCTAGGGCGCTCTGCCCACAGAGCAACTGGGATGTGTGCCTCAGGAGGTGGAATGGGGTTGTCAGGCTATAATACGGAAAACCTGACCGCAAACCATAGTGGTGCACCGTGTTGGGAAAGATGCCACGTTCCTCACACGTTAAAGAACCCTACTGTTGTATTCTCCCGGAGTAGGAACCATAGGGCTCCGCCACAGGAGGCTAAATTGCCCGACCCTACCCACCTCTCCCTTTTTCCAGTGGAGTGGCAATCAAAATTTTTCGACCCCATTGTCCTTGTGTCCCATCCTTTTTTCATTTCATCATTTCATGTTCATTTTATCATCAATTTCATGTTCATCGTCTAAATATAGCTGAAATATTCTGCTCGGACGTTAAACCCCAACAAACAACATGTAACCACGATTTTGATAAAACAGATTTTAATGTAATTTAATCTCAAGATCCTTGAATTGGGGTATGAGAGCAATAGAGAAAAGGAGAAAAAAAGAGGAAAAATAAATTCGTTGCTAAAAACACATTAAATACAATGCACGTTTTTTAAATAACATAGAAAAATCCGGAAATAAATTTCAACTTTTAAATATGCCTGCCTTACTCAAAACTCTTATAAAGAGGATATAGTTTATTATGTTTTAAAATCAAAGTCGGGAAACATTTTGTTTAGTTCTGTGTTTACACTTCTTCTTTTCCCCACACTTTGTCTCCTTAACTGCAAAGACAGAAGCCAAACTTTGCACAAAAAGATCACCATTTGGAAGTGTGTATGGGCACACTGAAACTTCAAACGTTGCCGATATTTCAAAAGTGCTGCCCTATGAAGACAACATAATACATTATAATTGGATATTAATTCTAGTTTGAAAAATACATCACATGTCATTTCTTCAACTATGTTAAAATTAAAAAAATGACGACGATTTCTAGCTGACCATCAATCAAAAATGAAAAAAATAAATTGCCAACGGGAACGTTGTTGGTGTCCCACACAATAATTGCTAAATGCTGTATTATACTGCATGATTCAATTAAAATTCTTTATAAAATATTTCGGGTTTTTTTCAATGAAAAAAAAAGTCATCGGAATTAAGGTGGTAGTAATTTTCATCTATACCTTAAGATGTGTGATGTAGTTTGGGTCATATCCTCCAAACAGCTGTTTTCTGGATAGCCAGCTTATATTAACTACGTGTTCAGAAATTGAATATCTTTGGTGTGTAGAAATTGGTTGTGTATCAACGCCATTGACTGAAATAGTGTATAAATATTTCGGCAAATCCAAAACAAAAAAGGTTTTCTATTTTCATATATATACATATATATCTATATATATTTTTGGGTCCCTGCCATGTTAGTACTATTTGTGTCTATAAGTCTCAAATTAGGTACCAGTTGAGACGAGTTACAGTCCGGCGAAGGGAACGACCATAAATTTGTTTGACATTTTATGAGCAACTCGGTGGGTTTTTCTCGAAAAGCAGAGGACGATTACACTACCGATGCACCTGGTCCATTCTTACAGTTTTTAGTGGAGTACGAGTTGCTCATTCGCTTTTGTTACTTTGTATGTATGATTTTAGTTGCTGTATGTTCCTTGTTGTGTATGTCCGTTTTCCTTGTCCGGTCTTTGTCCCTGGATTACATTCTTTTGCTATAACTTTGGTTCCCCTGATTACTCTTTGACAGTTCTATCATCGATTGGAATTTTTCAGAACCCCCCTCCCCCCTCTCTCTCTCTCTCTATATATATATATATAAAGCAAATTTTTGTCGTTCCCTCCGCGGGACTCGAACTCGTACCGCTGTGACATCTATGGCAACACCGCCTGCACTAAGTCCGCCGCCCTAGACCACTCGGCCAGCTAGGCTATATACAAATATAGCTTTCGCTGGCCGGGTGATTCCTCCTTGTAGGATTAATCTAGGGCTGTAACTTAGTACACAATGTATGGTAGTACTGGACAGTTCATCTAGGTGTTATTATGTAGGATAGGGGATCAGATTAATGATGCATGTCACAACAAATCAATATGAAACGTCTCAGGATGTGACGACTCTATTCACTACACTGCTCCATCGGATCAAATTGATGCAGGGAAGATAACGTAAACTTATAGAAGGGTCTGAAAAATCTCAACGATGTTAGAACTGTCAAGTTTGAGACGTTGTATAATATTAGATTAATCCTACGAGGAGGAATCACCCGGCCAGCGAAAACTATATAATTTTATATAGCCTAGCTGGCCGAGTGGTCTAGGGCGCTGGACTTAGTGCAGGCGGTGTTGCCATAGATGTCACAGCGGTACGTGTTCGAGTTCCGCGGAGGGAACGACAAAAATTTGTTTCGCAAATTTGACAGTTCTAACATCGTTGGGATTTTTCAGACCCTTCTATAAGTTTACGTTATCTTCCCTGTATCAATTCGATCCGATGGAGCAGAGTAGTGAATAGAGTATGCAGCTCGTCATTTAAAGAAAGCATGCTCAAAACTACGCACATTATTAAAAGATGAAGGCTTGCAATTACAAGCCATGACCATGACACAATACTTAATATACCTGTTTCTTTTTCGAACGACCATGCTTTTATGATACCGTCAATGACTTTTTCCCACAATTTTTCGGAAGGTTCAGTTTGTTGATCAAAAGAAGCCACCTTACAACAATAACAATATTATTAATCTCTTGTCACTAAAAACAGAAATGTGTTTACATAGCCAATGTATAAAAGTATGACTTAAAAATTGATTAATGATAAGTCAATGAGAGGAGAACCATCGACAATCTATTCCTGTTCGATCCATCAGTCAGTGGTGTCGATGTATTTGCTAGATAACTGTACACAAAAACATGTCATGTCTTACAGCAGTAGTCGCCAATAATTTTTTCCATAAGAAAAGGATTTTGTATAGTAAATATACAAGTGTAATTTAGTAACAGATAAGATATTAGACCTGAATTGTGGTAGTCAATATCACAAGAACAGGTGTGGTGTACGCGTGAAAAAAGACAAAATCTTTCCGGGATGAAAATCCCAGCTCGAGAGGTCACCCATTTTCTCCAATGAACGACGAGGAAACCCTCATACACGTACCACAGGACAGGTTACAGCTTGCCACAAAACATCATTATGCACAGGTACAACGATAGTTACATCAAAATAGACTAAAAGTGGAAACTTAACATGCAGAGGCCAGAAATTTCTGACTTGGAACAGACGCAAAAAAGTAGATTTTAGTTGTTCTCGAACAACCGACAATTATATTGGAAAAGGCATTACGACCGATAGTGATACTGGTGTAAACACCGGTGTTGGTACATACACTTGTACACTGGTACATTAATTAAAAGCTTACATACTGGATGATTATGTGATATGTGTATAGAAAAAAAACAAAAACAAAAACAAAAAAAAAAAAAAAAAAAAAAAGGAAAAAAAAAGAAAGAAAAATCATTTATAAAAAATATGCCTATCGTAGTCATATTACAAGCCATTCTTTATTGCAGATGCGATCAACAACTTTTTCAGCTTTTTCAAACATAACGTTTCCAAAACGCTGCATGAACACAATTGGCAGACAATCACGGAGACTGCATTGACTGAAAAAGAAAAAAAACCAAAATGCTTCATTATCTTAAAAAAAACGTATAAATTGATTCAAGCAAAAATAATATACTCTAAGAAAACAATTTTTACGTATATCTTCCAAAATTGAGCTCTCACCGAATATGTAGCAAGCTGTGTGAGTAAATAATATCAAAACAATATTTTAAAAAAAATACATGAACAGACAACTCGGCAGAAAACGGTTTGAAAATCTTTTATCCCGTATGTAACGATACTAAATTGTGGTACTTGTAGCAAAATCACAAGGTTAAAATACATAGGCAGAATGGTCATGAGAAGAACACTCAATTAATCACTCCTAGGTACCTAGTATTACCTGTAACATTGCTTATAGGTTATTGTTTCTGCTATGAACAGCCGACAAATGTGTTCTTACACCAGCACTATTATGGTGTCTTCATAATCGATGAACAAACTGCACGACCGTAATTGTTGATTATTGTCTGATCACGCGTTTTGGAATCTGAGAACACCTTAACGTTGATTAGCCAATGAGAACCAAGGGAACACGCAAAATATCATTAAGGCACTATTGTCCGATTAATAGTAATACAATGTTCACCAGATAAACAGACAGTCAAAGACTTTTGGAATAGTTAGTCAAAATGCTTGATTTACCAGAAGAAAAAACTGAAGAATAATAGAAGAAACTACAAACCCCTTTATGCAGGATTCGATAATATCAGCAGATCCACCAGTCCCCTTGACAACTACAACGGATATATCATGATCCACCGCCCAAGCCACATATTCAAGTGCAGTAAGGTCACCGCCTATTACTAGAACAACGACAGGAACTCGGATTTCTATAGCATAAAAATAAAAAAAGATTAAGACTATTCAAGTATTCAGTTGATTTTATATATATTTGATGATATTGGTAATAGCATATGTTACGCTTACCCTACCGGTGCACCTGGTCCATGCTCCCAGTGTTTAGTGGAGTCCGAGTTGCTCATTTGCTTTTGTTACTTTGTATGTATGATTTTAGTTACTTTATGTTCTTTGTTGTGTGTGTATGTTTTCCGTGTCTTGTCTTTGTCCCTGGATAAGGTTTTGTTTGGTTGCCGCTGTAGCCTTGGTTTCCTTGATTACTCTTTCGTGATCACAAATTTGTGTTCTAAGATATCGAACGAGGAAACGAAGCAGAGAAACCTGTAAACGATGATGATATGCCAATAAAAATCCCCATTGTACATGTATGAATAATTAACTATTATTCTTTAAGGTATATTCAAGTGTCACTTCTTCCTAAAAAAGATTTTACCATATTTTTGTCTCATGTAGGCTGTATAATGAACAGAAGGGTTTCTATCCCTTGTTGTAAAGTGATTGCATTGCTTTTAGGATATAAGTGAAAAATTGGCATGATGATTTTGGCGTATAGTCGGGCTCAAAGGTTATTGCTAAGAAAAAATACAATGCTCATTGTAAACGTTGCCTTTCGTAACAACTATGAAATTTTAATTGATATTACACATGAGTGAGGTAGGGAAGGTTTAACTCAAAAACGTAGGAAATAAAGTACAAATGTGTAACAAAAACCAAACCTTGTCTGGCAGTTGCCGATATCTGTCGTTCAAAGCCTACTCTTGCATACGTGTTAATATAGTTTTCTAACTCAAGCAACTTCTGAAAATGTTCCATTGAATCGTCATATTGATGAAAATCCTCTGACGTGCGTATCTTAAAATAAGAATATATATAGAAAGGTCTGAAAAATTCCTAACTATGTTAGAAATGTCAACTTTGCGATGCAAATTTTTGGGTCGTTCCATCCGCGGGACTCGAACTGGTGCCGCTGTGACATCTATGGCAACACCGCCCGCACCAAGTCCAGCGCCCTAGACCACTCGGCCAGCTACGTTATATAGAAATACAGCTTTCGCTGGCCGGGTCATTCCTCCTCGTAGGAGAAATATAGGGCTGTAACTTAGTTCACGATGTATGGTAGTACAGGAGAGTTCATTAAGATGTTATTATATAGGATAGAGGGTCAAATTAATGATGCATGTCACAACAAATCAATATTATACAAACGTGTCAGAATGTGAGACTCTAATCGCTCAATCTGATCAAATTGATACAGGGAAGATATGTAAACGTATAGACAGTTCTAAAAAAATTCCCAACGATGTTATATCTGTCAAATTTGCAATCCAAATTTTTGGGTCGTTTCCTCTGCGGGACTGGAACTCGTACCGCAGTGACATCTATGGCCTGCACCGCCTGCACAAATTCCAGCGCCCTAGACCACATCGTGTACTAAGTTACATCTCTAGAATAATCCTACGAGGAGGAATGAACCAGTCAGCGAAAGCTACATTTTTATATACAGGCGGTGTTGCCATAGATGCCACAGCGAGTTCAAGTCCTGCGGAAGAAACGACCCAAAAAATTTCAAAGTTCTAACATCGTTGGGAATTTTTCAGACCTTTTTATACGTTTACGTATCTTCCCTGTATCAATTTGATCCGATGGAGCAGTGTAGCGAAAAAATATAGCTGAAATATTCTGCTCGGACGTTAAACCCCAACAAACAACAGGTAACCACGATTTTGATAAAACAGATTTTAATGTAATTTAATCTCAAGATCCTTGAATTGGGGTATGAGAGCAATAGAGAAAAGGAGAAAAAAAGAGGAAAAATAAATTCGTTGCTAAAAACACATTAAATACAATGCACGTTTTTTAAACAACATAGAAAAATCCGGAAATAAATTTCAACTTTTAAATATGCCTGCCTTACTCAAAACTCTTATAAAGAGGATATAGTTTATTATGTTTTAAAATCAAAGTCGGGAAACATTTTGTTTAGTTCTGTGTTTACACTTCTTCTTTTCCCCACACTTTGTCTCCTTAACTGCAAAGACAGAAGCCAAACTTTGCACAAAAAGATCACCATTTGGAAGTGTGTATGGGCACACTGAAACTTCAAACGTTGCCGATATTTCAAAAGTGCTGCCCTATGAAGACAACATAATACATTATAATTGGATATTAATTCTAGTTTGAAAAATACATCACATGTCATTTCTTCAACTATGTTAAAATTAAAAAAATGACGACGATTTCTAGCTGACCATCAATCAAAAATGAAAAAAATAAATTGCCAACGGGAACGTTGTTGGTGTCCCACACAATAATTGCTAAATGCTGTATTATACTGCATGATTCAATTAAAATTCTTTATAAAATATTTCGGGTTTTTTTCAATGAAAAAAAAAGTCATCGGAATTAAGGTGGTAGTAATTTTCATCTATACCTTAAGATGTGTGATGTAGTTTGGGTCATATCCTCCAAACAGCTGTTTTCTGGATAGCCAGCTTATATTAACTACGTGTTCAGAAATTGAATATCTTTGGTGTGTAGAAATTGGTTGTGTATCAACGCCATTGACTGAAATAGTGTATAAATATTTCGGCAAATCCAAAACAAAAAAGGTTTTCTATTTTCATATATATACATATATATCTATATATATTTTTGGGTCCCTGCCATGTTCCCATGTTCTTTTTTTTCTGTTTACCAAGAACCTGACCAAAGCTGTAACGGTCAGCTTTGGTCAGGTTCTTGGTAAACAGAAAAAAAAGAGTTGCAAAAAAGGTATTTTAATACAAAAACAAATAACAATAGATATTGCAGTTGTTTTTCACTTACCAGCAGATTCAAACTCCGTAATCAAGTGACAAAAACCGGCGGAACTTCATGGGTATTGGATTGAGATTGTGCATCCTTGGGTAAAAGTAACTCGAAATGTGGTTTTAAAAAAATTGGTATAATTAAAATTTAAATGGTCAATGAGTTTTAAGATTCTTAATTTCCATAGAAATAATATAAATCGATACCGGACAAGTTCTGTTGTAGAAACGGAATCGGAATTCAGGCACTTTTGTGTGTGTTAGTTTCGTAGATGAAAAAAATCAACTGTTCTGTCATTACCTCGGGAAAAGTTTGTCTGAGCTGTGAGTTTCCAACTCTTTTCGCTACACTGCTCCATCGGATCAAATTGATACAGGGAAGATACGTAAACGTATAAAAAGGTCTGAAAAATTCCCAACGATGTTAGAACTTTGAAATTTTTTGGGTCGTTTCTTCCGCAGGACTTGAACTCGCTGTGGCATCTATGGCAACACCGCCTGTATATAAAAATGTAGCTTTCGCTGACTGGTTCATTCCTCCTCGTAGGATTATTCTAGAGATGTAACTTAGTACACGATGTGGTCTAGGGCGCTGGAATTTGTGCAGGCGGTGCAGGCCATAGATGTCACTGCGGTACGAGTTCCAGTCCCGCAGAGGAAACGACCCAAAAATTTGGATTGCAAATTTGACAGATATAACATCGTTGGGAATTTTTTTAGAACTGTCTATACGTTTACATATCTTCCCTGTATCAATTTGATCAGATTGAGCGATTAGAGTCTCACATTCTGACACGTTTGTATAATATTGATTTGTTGTGACATGCATCATTAATTTGACCCTCTATCCTATATAATAACATCTTAATGAACTCTCCTGTACTACCATACATCGTGAACTAAGTTACAGCCCTATATTTCTCCTACGAGGAGGAATGACCCGGCCAGCGAAAGCTGTATTTCTATATAACGTAGCTGGCCGAGTGGTCTAGGGCGCTGGACTTGGTGCGGGCGGTGTTGCCATAGATGTCACAGCGGCACCAGTTCGAGTCCCGCGGATGGAACGACCCAAAAATTTGCATCGCAAAGTTGACATTTCTAACATAGTTAGGAATTTTTCAGACCTTTCTATATATATTCTTATTTTAAGATACGCACGTCAGAGGATTTTCATCAATATGACGATTCAATGGAACATTTTCAGAAGTTGCTTGAGTTAGAAAACTATATTAACACGTATGCAAGAGTAGGCTTTGAACGACAGATATCGGCAACTGCCAGACAAGGTTTGGTTTTTGTTACACATTTGTACTTTATTTCCTACGTTTTTGAGTTAAACCTTCCCTACCTCACTCATGTGTAATATCAATTAAAATTTCATAGTTGTTACGAAAGGCAACGTTTACAATGAGCATTGTATTTTTTCTTAGCAATAACCTTTGAGCCCGACTATACGCCAAAATCATCATGCCAATTTTTCACTTATATCCTAAAAGCAATGCAATCACTTTACAACAAGGGATAGAAACCCTTCTGTTCATTATACAGCCTACATGAGACAAAAATATGGTAAAATCTTTTTTAGGAAGAAGTGACACTTGAATATACCTTAAAGAATAATAGTTAATTATTCATACATGTACAATGGGGATTTTTATTGGCATATCATCATCGTTTACAGGTTTCTCTGCTTCGTTTCCTCGTTCGATATCTTAGAACACAAATTTGTGATCACGAAAGAGTAATCAAGGAAACCAAGGCTACAGCGGCAACCAAACAAAACCTTATCCAGGGACAAAGACAAGACACGGAAAACATACACACACAACAAAGAACATAAAGTAACTAAAATCATACATACAAAGTAACAAAAGCAAATGAGCAACTCGGACTCCACTAAACACTGGGAGCATGGACCAGGTGCACCGGTAGGGTAAGCGTAACATATGCTATTACCAATATCATCAAATATATATAAAATCAACTGAATACTTGAATAGTCTTAATCTTTTTTTATTTTTATGCTATAGAAATCCGAGTTCCTGTCGTTGTTCTAGTAATAGGCGGTGACCTTACTGCACTTGAATATGTGGCTTGGGCGGTGGATCATGATATATCCGTTGTAGTTGTCAAGGGGACTGGTGGATCTGCTGATATTATCGAATCCTGCATAAAGGGGTTTGTAGTTTCTTCTATTATTCTTCAGTTTTTTCTTCTGGTAAATCAAGCATTTTGACTAACTATTCCAAAAGTCTTTGACCGTCTGTTTATCTGGTGAACATTGTATTACTATTAATCGGACAATAGTGCCTTAATGATATTTTGCGTGTTCCCTTGGTTCTCATTGGCTAATCAACGTTAAGGTGTTCTCAGATTCCAAAACGCGTGATCAGACAATAATCAACAATTACGGTCGTGCAGTTTGTTCATCGATTATGAAGACACCATAATAGTGCTGGTGTAAGAACACATTTGTCGGCTGTTCATAGCAGAAACAATAACCTATAAGCAATGTTACAGGTAATACTAGGTACCTAGGAGTGATTAATTGAGTGTTCTTCTCATGACCATTCTGCCTATGTATTTTAACCTTGTGATTTTGCTACAAGTACCACAATTTAGTATCGTTACATACGGGATAAAAGATTTTCAAACCGTTTTCTGCCGAGTTGTCTGTTCATGTATTTTTTTTAAAATATTGTTTTGATATTATTTACTCACACAGCTTGCTACATATTCGGTGAGAGCTCAATTTTGGAAGATATACGTAAAAATTGTTTTCTTAGAGTATATTATTTTTGCTTGAATCAATTTATACGTTTTTTTTAAGATAATGAAGCATTTTGGTTTTTTTTCTTTTTCAGTCAATGCAGTCTCCGTGATTGTCTGCCAATTGTGTTCATGCAGCGTTTTGGAAACGTTATGTTTGAAAAAGCTGAAAAAGTTGTTGATCGCATCTGCAATAAAGAATGGCTTGTAATATGACTACGATAGGCATATTTTTTATAAATGATTTTTCTTTCTTTTTTTTTCCTTTTTTTTTTTTTTTTTTTTTTTGTTTTTGTTTTTGTTTTTTTTCTATACACATATCACATAATCATCCAGTATGTAAGCTTTTAATTAATGTACCAGTGTACAAGTGTATGTACCAACACCGGTGTTTACACCAGTATCACTATCGGTCGTAATGCCTTTTCCAATATAATTGTCGGTTGTTCGAGAACAACTAAAATCTACTTTTTTGCGTCTGTTCCAAGTCAGAAATTTCTGGCCTCTGCATGTTAAGTTTCCACTTTTAGTCTATTTTGATGTAACTATCGTTGTACCTGTGCATAATGATGTTTTGTGGCAAGCTGTAACCTGTCCTGTGGTACGTGTATGAGGGTTTCCTCGTCGTTCATTGGAGAAAATGGGTGGCCTCTCGAGCTGGGATTTTCATCCCGGAAAGATTTTGTCTTTTTTCACGCGTACACCACACCTGTTCTTGTGATATTGACTACCACAATTCAGGTCTAATATCTTATCTGTTACTAAATTACACTTGTATATTTACTATACAAAATCCTTTTCTTATGGAAAAAATTATTGGCGACTACTGCTGTAAGACATGACATGTTTTTGTGTACAGTTATCTAGCAAATACATCGACACCACTGACTGATGGATCGAACAGGAATAGATTGTCGATGGTTCTCCTCTCATTGACTTATCATTAATCAATTTTTAAGTCATACTTTTATACATTGGCTATGTAAACACATTTCTGTTTTTAGTGACAAGAGATTAATAATATTGTTATTGTTGTAAGGTGGCTTCTTTTGATCAACAAACTGAACCTTCCGAAAAATTGTGGGAAAAAGTCATTGACGGTATCATAAAAGCATGGTCGTTCGAAAAAGAAACAGGTATATTAAGTATTGTGTTATGGTCATGGCTTGTAATTGCAAGCCTTCATCTTTTAATAATGTGCGTAGTTTTGAGCATGCTTTCTTTAAATGACGAGCTGCATACTCTATTCACTACTCTGCTCCATCGGATCGAATTGATACAGGGAAGATAACGTAAACTTATAGAAGGGTCTGAAAAATCCCAACGATGTTAGAACTGTCAAATTTGCGAAACAAATTTTTGTCGTTCCCTCCGCGGAACTCGAACACGTACCGCTGTGACATCTATGGCAACACCGCCTGCACTAAGTCCAGCGCCCTAGACCACTCGGCCAGCTAGGCTATATAAAATTATATAGTTTTCGCTGGCCGGGTGATTCCTCCTCGTAGGATTAATCTAATATTATACAACGTCTCAAACTTGACAGTTCTAACATCGTTGAGATTTTTCAGACCCTTCTATAAGTTTACGTTATCTTCCCTGCATCAATTTGATCCGATGGAGCAGTGTAGTGAATAGAGTCGTCACATCCTGAGACGTTTCATATTGATTTGTTGTGACATGCATCATTAATCTGATCCCCTATCCTACATAATAACACCTAGATGAACTGTCCAGTACTACCATACATTGTGTACTAAGTTACAGCCCTAGATTAATCCTACAAGGAGGAATCACCCGGCCAGCGAAAGCTATATTTGTATATAGCCTAGCTGGCCGAGTGGTCTAGGGCGGCGGACTTAGTGCAGGCGGTGTTGCCATAGATGTCACAGCGGTACGAGTTCGAGTCCCGCGGAGGGAACGACAAAAATTTGCTTTATATATATATATATATAGAGAGAGAGAGAGAGGGGGGAGGGGGGTTCTGAAAAATTCCAATCGATGATAGAACTGTCAAAGAGTAATCAGGGGAACCAAAGTTATAGCAAAAGAATGTAATCCAGGGACAAAGACCGGACAAGGAAAACGGACATACACAACAAGGAACATACAGCAACTAAAATCATACATACAAAGTAACAAAAGCGAATGAGCAACTCGTACTCCACTAAAAACTGTAAGAATGGACCAGGTGCATCGGTAGTGTAATCGTCCTCTGCTTTTCGAGAAAAACCCACCGAGTTGCTCATAAAATGTCAAACAAATTTATGGTCGTTCCCTTCGCCGGACTGTAACTCGTCTCAACTGGTACCTAATTTGAGACTTATAGACACAAATAGTACTAACATGGCAGGGACCCAAAAATATATATAGATATATATGTATATATATGAAAATAGAAAACCTTTTTTGTTTTGGATTTGCCGAAATATTTATACACTATTTCAGTCAATGGCGTTGATACACAACCAATTTCTACACACCAAAGATATTCAATTTCTGAACACGTAGTTAATATAAGCTGGCTATCCAGAAAACAGCTGTTTGGAGGATATGACCCAAACTACATCACACATCTTAAGGTATAGATGAAAATTACTACCACCTTAATTCCGATGACTTTTTTTTTCATTGAAAAAAACCCGAAATATTTTATAAAGAATTTTAATTGAATCATGCAGTATAATACAGCATTTAGCAATTATTGTGTGGGACACCAACAACGTTCCCGTTGGCAATTTATTTTTTTCATTTTTGATTGATGGTCAGCTAGAAATCGTCGTCATTTTTTTAATTTTAACATAGTTGAAGAAATGACATGTGATGTATTTTTCAAACTAGAATTAATATCCAATTATAATGTATTATGTTGTCTTCATAGGGCAGCACTTTTGAAATATCGGCAACGTTTGAAGTTTCAGTGTGCCCATACACACTTCCAAATGGTGATCTTTTTGTGCAAAGTTTGGCTTCTGTCTTTGCAGTTAAGGAGACAAAGTGTGGGGAAAAGAAGAAGTGTAAACACAGAACTAAACAAAATGTTTCCCGACTTTGATTTTAAAACATAATAAACTATATCCTCTTTATAAGAGTTTTGAGTAAGGCAGGCATATTTAAAAGTTGAAATTTATTTCCGGATTTTTCTATGTTGTTTAAAAAACGTGCATTGTATTTAATGTGTTTTTAGCAACGAATTTATTTTTCCTCTTTTTTTCTCCTTTTCTCTATTGCTCTCATACCCCAATTCAAGGATCTTGAGATTAAATTACATTAAAATCTGTTTTATCAAAATCGTGGTTACATGTTGTTTGTTGGGGTTTAACGTCCGAGCAGAATATTTCAGCTATATTTAGACGATGAACATGAAATTGATGATAAAATGAACATGAAATGATGAAATGAAAAAAGGATGGGACACAAGGACAATGGGGTCGAAAAATTTTGATTGCCACTCCACTGGAAAAAGGGAGAGGTGGGTAGGGTCGGGCAATTTAGCCTCCTGTGGCGGAGCCCTATGGTTCCTACTCCGGGAGAATACCACAGTAGGGTTCTTTAACGTGTGAGGAACGTGGCATCTTTCCCAACACGGTACACCACTATGGTTTGCGGTCAGGTTTTCCGTATTATAGCCTGACAACCCCATTCCACCTCCTGAGGCACACATCCCAGTTGCTCTGTGGGCAGAGCGCCCTAGCCCCAGCTGCGTTATGATATATCATTACATTATCCATTCGAATTTTATTGTTTTTCACAAGTACAAAATTTTTAAAGGACCATACATTGTTGATTGTGGCCAGTACGTTAAAATTACCCAAAGATATATTTAAATGCTTGTCTATTAAATTGTACATGCCATTGTCTGAAGATATTCTCTACCGGAAGTGAATGTTTGTTTTTTATTCTAAAATACTTTATTCCATACTTACTATGAATTCAAAATTACTTTTATAAAGTCCAAGAGAAAACGTAAAAGGGTCTCTGTATAGAAATAAAAACCTTTCTTCTCAGGAAAGAAGAAAGAAGAAATGAAGAAAACATTTACAGTTACATATCATGTTTTAAAACTTAAGTACATGTTATATAATGTATTCTACAGAACAATGTTGTGAAATTTCGGAATGTATGACATGTAAATTGCATACAATGAAATAACATTCCGTGACTTTGAACATACATTGTAATACATAAATCATACATGTAAATAAAACAATTAGCTGTAACATGGTTTAAAATATATATACATGTGTAAATGACTGGTATATTGGCAATTTAATTCTTTGTAAGATATCTTTACATTTGCTCTGACATTTCAAATCAAGGACTGTATTTCATTTATATATTTATTTATTTATTTATTTATTTATTTTTTTATTTTTTTTTATTTTATTTTTTTTTATAATGATAAGTCGAAGGTTTTCTGGACAAATTGCTCGTCTGTTCAAATTCAGAATTTGGGGACAATAATCCATAGTTAAAACAATACCATTTCTCGAGTTTTCCACTGTCTTATTTTTTTAAAAGAATGTCCGTGAAGTCAGTATTGATTTTTTAATTATAGAATATGCAGACAGTTTCTTGTATATTGAATCAAAAGCTATGACGTTATCATTGTCTGAATGCCAGATATTTTTAAAACCTTTGCAATCCGCGTTTAGAAAATGTATGATGAAAAAGAGGGTTTATGTTAAATTTACCAAAAAGGCTTTGGTTTAGTATATATTACATATAAAACAAATCAGCTTTTGTATTTTACTAACAAACTGACACTAGATTTTGTATGCCTATTTAGAATACATAGGTATTCGTTTTTGTTTGAAACCCAATGAAGTCGAACAGTTGCATATGAAGATTTTATTTATTATCAAATTTACGAAAGTTTATCTATTGCTTTCCAAATCTCCAGCGGAGCTTGGACTATTTTATGAAATATTCTTGATTTAACATTTATCAATAACAGAATATATGTTAACCATTTCCATGTCGCCTTTTCCACCTCAAGGTGGTTATACAAAAAAAATATTATTCTTTCCTCATTTGTCTCATCAACAAAGTCAATTATGTGTGGATTTGTGTATATTCGTGTGAATTTTTTCTTCCCTTTTGGTCAGTGTGTATTAGCTTGGATAACTTGTCTATACATAGTTAAATACAAATGCTTATAAAATGTCTAATTAAGAGGTACATGACTTTCCATACGCGGATCCGGTAAAATTAAATGCCATTATTTTAGTTAACTTCATTTTCTGTATGTGTGTGTCACTTATCTTCAGTTTGTTGGTGTTATTGTTGTTATTAGGTTCGCTACATTCTGCATGTAAATCTCATGCATCTATATCTCATGTGTTTAAATTAAGGACATGTGGTCTCTTTTTTGATGTTCTATATATAAATCATTCGACTGCTTCGGTATTTTAACAAAATGATTTACATTATAGTATAGTCAAAAGTTCAAAATATTGGCTATAGTTTAAATATTTTCCCCATCATCTATACACAGTATAATGATTTTGTCAATTTATATAAGACCAATGAGTTTTATTAATCACCAGTATTTTTCAATGGGACAAACATAGGCATTGTTTGCTAGTTACTGCATTTCTTCTTTCTGAAACATTGAGAAAAACAATATGTGTTTAAATACCTCCTTTTCGCCATCGACTTTGCAAATGACTAATATTTCATCAGGATAGACCCTATTCCCAATAATTATCAACATTCGTCAGTTTTTCAGACATGACTTCATCTGTTTTTTTTCATTGTCATAAGGATTCCCCTTTTGTCTAGGTATATCAAAACTTCACTTAGTACAACTATTTAATACTCCTTGACATTTGTTACTTGTAAAGTGGCTAAACGTGTAAACTAGTTAAATGTGTAAAATGGCTAAACGTGTAAACTGGTTAAATGTGTAAAATGGCTAAACGTGTAAACTGGTTAAATGTGTAAAATGGCTATACGTGTAAACTGGTTAAATGTGTAAAATGGCTATACGTGTAAACTGGCTAAACGTGTAAACTGACTTAACGTGTAAAACGACTAAACAATTCAATACTTTGGAGTTTAAGATTATTTCTTGTTTGACATAGAGGTCTTCTTTGCTATGCAACTTCTTGGTTTGTTGAAATTTTCAGCATAACCATCACGATGAATTGACTAACTACATAAAGAGAATGAAAAAAAACCCGAACTGTAGCCAATAGTCAAAATGAAAGTATTAAAACAAATATCCACAATAGGAATTGCCGTATCAAGATAAATCCGCAATGTTGGAAACAACCGCAATTTTTTATATGGTTCAGGCATTTCTGATGGTAATGTTACGTGTAACTTTGTTTTATGGGGCGCTCTACTTCCTGATTTCATGACAGTAGATTATTTCTTGTATATTACATTGTGTACAGGCATAAAAACAAAAGCCACCAGGCAGGTTAATAAAACCCACATTCAAAAAAGTTTAGAAGGTATAAATAATAATAAACTGAACATTGTCACACCTTAAAGGATCTAAATACAAATAAAACGTCCCAAAGATGAGATTACTTTTCCGTGCTTGTCCATTTAAGTATCTATAATGTTTTAACAACCATGACGTATAAGGTACACTGGTGATATGATCACGTAGTTCAAAACAATTTAATAGTATATGAGGAAACATCATAAGATTCATGGTAAGATGAAGAAGGCTGGTGGTGGTTTTATTTTAGGACTTAATTTTGCATTTTGTAAAATGTTGTTGTTAATCTTAAAACGTTTTTTTTATAGGAAACCTACAAGAACGCTATTATTGAAAACAAATATGATGTTCTTAGAGATTTAGACATTCGCGGCAAGATGAATCATATTCATTTATCGGAGGAGGATCTTAGAGATATACATAGAGAGGTGCTTAAATCTATAAGTATAAAATATGAATTCCATACTGTTTATTTGACAAAACAAAACACAAATAACAAAAAACAAAAACAAAACAAAATGGTGCAAAAATAAAACATTTTTACTTTTATTTACATCAAATTAGCATGATAGCAACCTTACAGCCACTTTAATAGCTTTTTTACCACTTTGAAATTCCTATTTATTTCAGTACAATTGATGTTTACACTATGTACATCGTGTGCAACACTCTCCATATATGTACTTTCAAATATGTTTTTAACTTTACTTAGCATTTAAATCATCATTCTGTTAGGATTCAATTCTGCAAAGTAATAATAAAAGAATTAGACACAATTAACACACGACAATGATCATCTACTATTACGTACTCCTATAGTCTAAACATTTTTTTTAGATAATTGAAGCAGCCCGGCGACAGAAGGAGAGGGGTAAAATTACCACTTTAGATGTTTTGAAGGTAAATGTTGTAAACAAAAGGGTTAAAACTATGAATGACCAGTATTAAAAACAGCCTCAAACCAGATCTAGAGCTCATCGAAATCAATTAAGGATGCAGTTTTATACACTCCTCATGTTTCCCATTTTAGCGTTCGTGCATCGTTTATCGTGCGTTTACACATCGTTTTGTGTTCGTTTAAACGCACGATAGAAGTGTTCATTCCAATGCACGCTCGGAGCGTATATTTAAACGCACGATGCAAACGTTCGTTTACACGCACGATAGAAGCGTTCGTTTATCGAGCATTTGATGAGCGTTTAACGTGCGTTCATCTCTTATCCCCTACCGAGGAGTGAATCCTTCTACACCACATAATACAGTTCTTACATGTTCCAATTGTGCATTTCCGATCTTAGATGTTGATTCTTATTATTTTGGGCGTTTCATATTACAAAACATGGACATTGTCATGGGGACTTTGGGTGGGGCCCCATCTCTTATTCGTTACACGTCTTCACCATTTAATGAAATTGAATGAAACTTGTTGACATATTCCCATGTGCACTTTCTATTTAAGGTATGAATCCATATCCTGATCGTTGCTCACAGTTTTTCTAGAACAAAATTAAAAGAAATCCGTATTTATTTTAAATGAATCGCGTTTCTTGATGTTTAAACGAGAAATTTTTACGGAACATAGGTTGTATGGTATAAATCATGATTTGTTGGCACCAACATTGCTTTCTGTCGACAAGAAACTATTTATTTGTATATAACCATTGGGAAGGCATTTGTGAGGTAGTTGTCAAGGCTAGTTCGGCAACATTTTCTCAGAGCTCGGGGTATTGACAAGAACGTTATATTGTAAATGGCAATGAACCACAAAAACATTACTAACTGACTTTAATTCAGGGAAATGGAAAACAGACATACACTTCGAATCTATAATCCATGGATTACATTCTTTTGTTTACCGCTAAAACTTGGTTCCCTTGGTTAATCTTGCAGTGAATTAAAGCCAACAATCTATTTGTAACAAATCACGGCATTTGTGACAAAGTATAAATTGTGATGCTTGATAATGCTATCACCGGGTTCAAACAATTGCTATACAGGGAAAAAAATTACCCAAAAAAAAGATTCCATGTTCAATTAAAGAGATCTTGACGTATTCTTGGCATTCAAAGCAAATTCCAACTTAACTCTGATTTTATTCATGTTAAATCTTTAAAATCATGTTCAAACTGTTATTCAAATATCTTCTTCACAATTGACAGTAAAGTTCATTAAAACAGTAAGCAAATTGAAAATTATTCTTCAATTTGACTTTATTTTAATTTGCTTTATATTTATCGTTTTGTAATGTGATTTCAGACAGTTAATGATGCTGCTACTGCAACCATTGAGCAGGCAGAGGAGGGAAAGGATATTTATGCGGCAATCACTGTATTAACTGAAAGTTTATTGAAAGGTTTTTATTCAAAATTTAAGTTCTTATACTTCACTCTATTTTTGAATGAGTAATCAAGGGAACCCAGGTTATAGCGGTAATCAAAAGAATGTAATCCAGGGACAAAGACCAGACATGGACAACAGACATTCACAACAAAGAACATAAAGTAACTAAAATCATACATACAAAGTAACAAAAGTAAATGAGCAACTCGGACTCCACTAAACACTGGGAGCACGGACCAGGTGCACCGGTAGGTTATGAATAAAACGTATGATTAAATAAATTTCAGAGTTGGGATTAGAATCCTTAAAACTTCAAATGTTTTATCCTGACGTGAAAAATTGTAATTTAACAAAACAATATGAACTGTTCCGTGGTATTGATCATTAAACCGATTTATCGTCACCAATGTAAACAAAAGCTACATAAACAAGAATATTTTATCTAAGATCAAAGACAAGTTTTAACTTTTTGACTGAACTGATATAATATCAATATTTTTAAGCGAGTTCTTTAAATGAAATAGATTATTTTTTTAACATAAAACATTTTCATCCTTAAATATATACGTCGCATAATGTGAACCACTCTATTCGTTAACCTGCTTCATGTTTGATACAGTGAATATATCATAAGCACAGACGAACTTGAAAACACTTTTCAACGATATCAGAACCTACAAATTTGCAAGGCATTTTTGTCCGCTCCTTTAGGTGGGAGTAAAACTTGTACTACTGTTTAGATATCAAAAGCAACATAAAAATATCTAAATACTTCTTCCGTACGGTTGTTTGTTTTGGTCTACCTTTGTAGCTCGCCAGGTTTGAATATTCATAACACAAGTATTTCGGGTCTTAACCTCCTAATACTGACTTGTTACAGGTATTTCCGATAAGATAACTGTTTAAGAAAGACTATATAGTGCATTAAATTTTACAATTTTATTTCGATCAAATATATTGCAATTCAAACAGGTGACATCAATCTGTTCAAATTAGTACAAACGATATATTGAAAATGTAGTGAAAATCCATCATCTATAATATTTTTACATGATATTTCTCAATACGATTTGGATATTTGAAGAAAAAAAAACTTTTAAGGCAGCGTTTGAGGCGTTTTTGTTCATTACCTTGTTCATAAAGGTGGTCTTCCAAGCAACTGTTTCAAGACATGACCTACGCAGTCACAACACAATTACAGTTGTTTCTTGTTACTATGCCTGAAAAAGCTTGCTGCGAAATGCATTTGTCCTTTTCTCTTTCGTCTACCCTGGACTTGACTTCTCATGAACACAAAATACGTTATATAAATTGTTAATTTCGATATGCTGTACAGGTGTTTCAAGGAGTAACTCCTCATCAGCAGCATTAAAATCCAATATGTAGGAAGATCATAATCAAAATATTAGTTGTATACAAGAGGTACTCATAACCAAAACTATCGAAAGAGGAAACCATATCCATCACTGAGAGGTTCTACCAAGTACAATGCAAGGAATGAAGCCTCTGTGTTTTACGTATTTTAAATTTGGAGTATTGCAAGATTTTTATAATAGGGTAGATAAAATATGAAATTATTCGGGTTCAGACAAGTCTGACTACTGTGTTGGTGTACAAGCAGAGGACGCTTACCCTACCGGTGCATCTGGAACATGCTCCCAGATTTGTGGATTCCGAGTTGCTCATTTACTTTTGTTTCTATGTATATATATGGTTATATCATGTTCTTTGTTGTGTGATTTTTCCAAGTCTAATCTTTGTCCCTGAAATACATGCCTTTGATTTCCGCAGGAGTCTTGCTTCCCTTGATTTTTTCTCCTTCAACACTTTTTAGAACTATTCACCAAGTTTAGTTGAAATCCCGACCCAAATATAACATATATCGTTGTTCCTGCAACAAAAACAGTTAAAAATCGAAATGCTGGATTTCTTTTTATTCACATTATATTTGTCCAGAGTAGACGCACTTTAAAAAAAAAATAGTCGGTATTATCAATTATAAAAATTGGTGCTTCGCTACTAGCTAACCTATTCTTTCACTCCTACGAGGCTGAAGTCAGCTTATATAATAGGAAAGAACGTCGTTTAGCCAGCTCCTTTTTATCAGTTTTGTCTATATAGATGATATATTGCAATACGTATTTTTGATAATTTCATAGATCACATCCCCCCAAAAATAGTAAAGATTCAGGAGACAACAGATACTTTGCAGCTAGCTCCATATGTTGACTAACACTCAGATATCAATGGAAAAGGAATACTAATGACCAAACACTATACGACAAACGCAATGACTTCTAATTCAGTATTGTCAACTTTCATTGTGGTAACATCCCCTCGGCAACTGCGTGTGGACTTCATCAACATAAAATCGTTTAATTGACTGTGTAATAGTTTTCCTTTTCTCTTCGTGTACCGCTGATGTGGAATTCCATGAGCAAGTCGACGGATGTTTTAAGATGACATATTTTTTAACATAAAAACACTTAAAAAGGACGAAGCTGGTCCATGCTTCTGTTTTTAGTGCAGTTTGGATTGCTCATTTACTTCTCTTTCTATGTACGTTTTTTTTTTAATTTCACATTCTTTGTCTTTTTTCCCTTTCTTAATCCTTAACGTGGAATACGTTCTTTTGGTTTTTGCTCGAATCGAATCGTATTTAATTAGGCTATGCATAGAACTTTTAAGGTAATAGACCTTAAATAACAGTGGTCATACATATTGTAAAGTATTTAGTCATTGAGCTTGTGAATTACTCCTGATATCCAAATTTTAAAGTGATACTGATGGAAAAAGAAAAACAAACTCAAAGCAACAGATCAACTTCTAGAAACAAAAATAAAATGTCAGTCTCCAGCAATTGTGCTCTTTGCACACTATGAAATTGAAGCATGAATGAAATGTTTCAAATTGGTACATTGAGCTTGAGTTCCTCTTATTGATTTCATTAGGTTAGAATATAATCGTTTGAAATGACGCGTTATTTACACACAAATATTCTTTAGACAAAATATATAAATTGAATATGAAATTTTCTCTGTCATGAATGATACAGTACGGCGAATAATAGCCTTGCCAGCTTAAAATTCTTTGACCTTAAAGAATTGAAAAAAAAGAGTCATCATGATATGATGTTATTGAATACTTACATGATTTAGGTTTGACTTCAAAAAAGAATTTTCAACTTGAAATAATAACAAATTCATGTTAATATTATCATTTTTAAATGGATTAGACTTAATATTCAGTTATTTATTTGAATATTTGTAAAACAGACCCCGAAACATCAGACCAGTTCAGCTAATGATGCAGATTTATAAAAAAACATTTTTTTATTCCTCAATGTTAAAAATTGGTGACTTTTCGAAACAGATTGTCAGAACATATCTACAATAAGTGTAATATTATATAGACAGTTAAGGGAAAAGTTTTGGGGTACCCCCGGTCTACTACCTTATTTAAGTGGAAACGTGCAAGTTGAAATACACGATACACAGATTAACACTCGAATTAATTTAACAAAACTAATAAGGCATAATTTCTCCATATTAAAAGGCAATAGCAATTTGATTCTTTGTGGGGTTAGATTTGAATCTTTTTATTCTTTATAAAATATTAAAAAATATACGTAATTCAGGTTAATTACAAACCGTATCATTACTTTACTGCTATGATTGAAATGTTTCTGGATTTATACATTTTCTCAGTGTATAGGCCCATAATTATTTATAGCGGGTAAAGCTCAGGCATAGCAGCACTAAGAGCAGAGAGCTATACGGCAACATTACATATGTAATTTGGCAGGGCGCAGAATGATGAGAAAAATCCAACGTCCGGTGTAATTTGCCACGGGTAGATTGGAAAATAACAATAAGAGTCCAAACAAAACAAATCATTTTGAAGACTAAAACAATTTCTTGAACGTGGAAAATCTAACTCAAATAACAAAAGCTGTTTACATTATGGGAAGGACACATTACAATCAATGTCGTTCCTTTTACTTTTTTACCAAACTCAGTTCCGAAAACTAACAATATTAAATTACCAGAATTTTTGGTAAATGAACAGACGTAATTGCAGTTCAAGCATGCATATCTATATTAAATATTTTAATGATAATACATATGTTTTAATTATGATTTTATGTCAAATAAATATGAAAAGTCAACGTCCTCTGCTTACTTTGTACATATACTCCTCATGCAAATGCCTGCAACTATTTGCCATTTACAGCAAAATTTTTTACTCGTCCAAAATGGTATGCTGTGCTTGCTTATTACCATTGCCTATTCCATATTAAAAGTTTATTCATTAATTCATACTTTTATCGATAGCAGATGAGAACTACATTTGTACATGCTTATTATCTAAAAGTTTTTGACGCATCTGTGTTTTAGTTTATCATTAATTGTTTATCGTCATATTCATTATTTTCCATTTTTCACCATTTTAACATGTTTTACTGTTTACCTTCCTTCCTTTACCACTTAAGGAAGGTGTCTAATGACATGTGGACAATATACACTTAGACGTTGCTGTTGTCGACGACAAAAACAGGGATTTCGGATTGCAAATGATTCACCTGACGAAATATTACGCTTTGCTATATTAGGGAATGACGAAACCAAGTTTGACGTTTGGCAGTACTGTAATTCCCCGCTTTGTAAGTATTATATTGTTTATATATTCATTTTCCTGGTTATACTATTTGGATTTGAATTGTAAAGTATGCATTTTAACCCAACTGAACGAGTAGGTGGTATATGGAAGTGGTATATGGGAATGGCCTTTTCATTCCGTCCGTATAATTTTATGTTGCATAGATCACGATCCCATTTGGTTAATTGATTTCAAATTTAATGTGTGTGGTTTCGTATGGATAGGGCATACGATGTAAGCAATTTTCTAAAGTCAAGTTTCTAGTGGAGGGATGCAAAGCATGACAACGCGTGCAAACTGCAACTTCATATCGCTTTTAACTTTTCTTTGTATATTTTAGTGCTATATTAATATTACAAGACCGAACTGCCTATTTATTTTATGTTTGTGTAAAAAATCGCCCTTGGAACTATGACACAAATAATTCCATGGGCCAAATTAGGAAACATGGGCATCCTTTTGGTATTTATTGGTTTATGATTTATTGCTTATGAAATATGTTTACTTTGTTAATTTATCTGTTTGCCATGTTGTAATAACTGCAAACAATTTCAACATCAAAGAGGGTCAAGCGCATCAATTTGAGTATGTTAGTTTCGACAGGTGGTTAGCTTGTAATCGGTCGGTAACATAATAAAGCGTAAGATATTTTCTTGTAACTTCTTTTAAACTCTTTCAGAAACCTTTCCGTAATTTGGATTTATTTAGCTTACAATTTCAAAAGAAAATTGTTACCCCTACCCCATTCCAAAGAATGAAAAATATTTTTTTCCATTGCAACTGTGCTCGTAATGATTGCAATATATACTTTCTGCCTTGGCAAGCTTACAAGCCTTTTTTTTATTTCATGATGTCATTGACTAACGGAAAAGGATAAATGGTCATTTTCAGTTCAATCGCCTTTGTCCGAAATTGGAAATGATCATGTAAAAAACCATGGTATTTATGTATGTATCATTTCTTGCAAAGTGATTATGCATTAATATTACATGTTCTTTGTCGTTTATATCTGTTTTCCATCAGGAACAGGATTATGTTGCTACAAGATGGAAGTCATCACTACAGAAGTTTTATGGTCGTCATGATGACGACCGTAAAACTTCTGTAGTGATGACTTCAATCCTGTAGCAACATAACCCTGTTCCAGAAGCCTATTTGTTAGAGTTCTAGCGCGATACAAAATGTCAGTGTAGTTCTGGCATAACGTATATGAACACTCTGTACGTATGTGCTGAAGGAGTGTTGCCACAGATAAAAGGAAATTTGACAATTATGAATGAAAATTCATCGCGTTTGTTGTCAAGTTTGGTCAATAGTTTTCCATTACCATCGATTTCGAAGTGTAGGCCTATATATGAGGCTGACTTCACAGTGTCTGTAGTATCCTTTGTCTCAACTTCTTTGTGGGTAAATGCGATGCATCAAATCACCGAAATTATGGATTGTCTAAAGATAATACGTATGTATGGTTGAAGATATATGTGTGTACTTTTGAAATGAAATATGTTTATATTAACCTTGATAAACATACATTTGCCAATATACCCAAGAGATAGGTTTCCATACTAACGGGGAAATACACAATAATTTGATACTATATTATAATGAGTTCATTAATGACAAACAGATAACAGAGTTAAAAAAAATCCATGACCGTAGTACGGTTAGGTTGGAGATTTCAGATTATTGCTATAATAAAAATGTACGTGAAATTTATTTACAATGAAGTAAATTTTGTTCGTGTTTTCGTCCAATGTGTTTTTCTCTAAGTCCGATGAGTTGCGGGTATAACAATACACTAATAGTGAACAATCCCGAAATATTTCGTTTAATTTCTTTTGAATATCACAATATGCCGTTATAAGTGTTTCTGCCAGAAATGCACCGGATTATGGACATTTCAATTATGTGAAGTCAGGAACCTAGAAAAAACTTGTGTAAGATATACATTTTCTAGAGGATAAATTTCAAAAACATTTGTGTCATGCTAATCGAAAACGCATTTGGTCTTTTTTGTCTCATAGGCTTCTTCAGTAACATTAAGTTTTCATGATTTAAAACAAATGGAAACAGAGTTTTAATCTAACTTTTTACACCTTTAAGGAAATATCAAAAAGCATTTTTAGGTGCATTAAAAAAAGGCAAGACCTTTGGTGAACAGATCGAATTTTACATAGACTTCTCCACTTTCACTTTTGTTTTAAATTCATAAATTAGACCCCTTTACTGAAGCAATAATTTCATGGACATACTTTTGTCCCTACAAAAAGTATTTAGTGTCATATCTTGATAATTATCTTGTACTTTTGATGAAAAATAATAATCATTTGCATAACGATTAAAAACAAAAAGTAAAAAATAGGAAAGGGAAAGAGAGCGCACTATATTCTTCAGTCTAAATGTTTTGAAGCTCATGCGTTCAGGAATATGCAGTGCAAGGCTGATACCATTTGAACGATGACATATTATTCGTAAATATTCATTGGAAAGTACAAAGATATAGCATATGGCGCTACCATTGATTATATATCTTTGAAGGACAATATGGCAACAACTTTATGGTGTTTAGCAAATAACCTGAATTAAAGAAAAGTTTTTTGTTTCTTTACATAATATATCATTAGAATTTTTGTATAAAGCAACATAATTCAAAGATATTTATTACTTCGAAATTCAAATGATAAAGTTGGGTGCAGGCACTGACTAGTATCATTTTATTGTCATATTACTAGCAGACATTGAATGTTTCCTTTGGGTTTTCGTATTTGTTTTGCAATCGAGAACTCCAAACATATTTTCTTTTCTATTTACGCCCTTTCATATCGGTGGTCTCTCTATTAATATTGTATGTTTGTTTTTTGACAGCTGTCAAAGAGGGTTGTCGGTCCTACCACGACGTTTGTTCCTCCCGATCGCGAAGTGGTATTAAGTCAATGCGGATCCTGAAAAAAATTCGAAAGATCTTCTGGAAATCCTTAATTCACGATTATGATCAGAATACAATAGCATTAAAACCTATGCTTTTTCAAATCGTTATACTTCTATTCCAATATCTGACTCAAAAACATTATACATCGTTACTACAAATAAAGACGGTATTAAGTATTTGGAAGACGTTCTTCATACTTTATACTTTAAAAAATGAATCCAAATCATATTCCAAATATTACGACAAAGATGTTTTAAAAAAGCAGGAATTTTTAATTCACAGCATATTTGTCCAGTGTGGTAGACGCGCTTTTTCAACAAAACGTGGGTATTCCAATGGGATCATATTGTGCTTCTATGCTGGCTGACCTACTCATTCGCTCTTATGAAGCTAATTGTATAGCTGATATGATCCAAAGGAAGAAATATCGTTCAGTTTGATCCTTTGATCTCAGTTTTCGCTGTATAAATGACGTATTATCAATAAACAATCCGGAGATTTTATACATCGCACCTACCTCAAAGAACTTAAGATAAATGATACTATAGACACGTTTTAGTCAACCTAATATCTTCACATACAAATAGAGAATAATGAATAAGAAAAATTATTAACCAAACTATGCGACAAATGCGATGACTTTGCATTCCGTATTATCAACTGTCCTTGTATCTGCGCAACATTCCTTCCGTACCTGCGTATAGAGTTTTACGCCATGTATTGCCGTTAATTAATACGCAGATTTTTTTTACCGCGTAAGATTTTTTACATTAAGCTTCTGGAACATGGTTATGTTTCAACAAGATTGAAGTCATCTCTACAGAAGTCTTATGGTCGTCATCAAAAACTCGCGGATCGTTTCGGTGTATCCATATGAATGAGAACCGATTTGTTCAACGTGTCGGCGTGTGCTTCTAGAAATGCAGAGAACAATTACCCTAACGGTGCACCTGATCCATGCTCCCACTTTTAGTTGTGTCTGAGGTTCTCATTATACTTTGTTACTTTGTACGTATTATTTTGGTTATTTTATGTTATTTGTTGTGCGTGTCTATTTTCGATGTCTTTGTCCCTTGAGTACTTTCTTCTGATTTTCGCTAGAATCTTGTTACCCTTTAATACTCTTTTGCCTGTTTAATGCAAATTAGTTTTTTTTTTTTTTTTTTTTTTTTTTGAATAATTTTCTTTTCATTCGTATCCCACTTTTCTGCCATATATAGATTAGTCAGACAATTATTTTTGTGCATGCTTATAAATTTAGGTCACTTTGGAATACCCGTATTGACAAATAAGGGGCATAATAGCGATAATAATAACTCACGTCAACAAGTGGCATGGATCGTCTGTACTTCTTTACAGAAAACGGATCGTATAAAAACAAGAACATTGGAATTGATAATGACCTAGGTGTATCTGCAATCAGAAAGTCATAATAAAACTATTAAATATGACTTGTCAGCACATGGTTTTGTGAATTTGTGGAATATTTGCCACCTATTATTATACATTGACATATTAAAGTTTGAGCTTTAATTTCTCGTCGTGCTTATAATGCATTCTTAACCCTACCTTGTCATATTTCTCGTATGTATTTTAATTAATTTAGGATAAAATATTCGACAGCAAATTACCTTTGTAAATACATCATCGGCAAAAAACACGATTCATTGGACAAAAACAGAAAAAAAACAGAAAAAAACCTTCGCACAAAAACACCTCTTTGGAATAGTTGCTAAAGGTTCATCTTATCCTTGCGACAAATATGGCCTCAATCTCAGCACAATTTCCCTCTGTGAATCTAGAATTTATAAATTCTACAGCAAGTACCTTAATAAACTAAATTGAGAAAATGTTTTGCAGTCTAGTATAATTTGAGAAAATGTCACTGGTTGATTTGAGTAAGGGGTATCATCTTTTACAAAAATGTTGATATGTCATAGGGTTGTCAGAAAGTTTCTCTCTTGGCGAACAGAAAACTGAATTCGTTCTCGATATCTTGTAGTGACAGCTCTCATATCAAGTGTATATTTATCTTCAATGGCTGAAGTTGCCGAGGATTGCCACGAGGAACGTTTACGTGAAAGATTAAAAGAATATTCAAAGTATTTATAATTAATTCTTGCATTCTTAGAAAATATCATTTTTTTAAAAGGTTTACAAGAAATATTTTATATAGTAACTAACATGTGTTACAATGCGACGTAAAACGGATTTCACGCTTTAAAAATGACGTAACAAACATTATGAAAACTTGTTTCTTCAGTTAACAAGGAATCGTCCCAAAAGGGAAAAGAAAAAAGCAGAATGAAAATTCAATTTTTTTTTACAATGTATATTATATGCTCCCAAAGGGAGCTGTAAATGATTGTTTTTTTTCAACATTTGTAAGCTATGATGATTAAATAATTCTTCTGATATAGGGAGAGTCAAAACAGTGCATCCGAACGTTTAAGAAAATGACCCAAGCAGTTTTCAATCTCAGACAATTCGACCCAAAGACATTCCGGACCATAGTTCCGTACGAATGTCGGACATTTCGGCCCATATATATTTTAGACCATGACAATTTCGCGAATGCATTAGGGCCATACAAACTGTATTTTATGTCAAATTTTTGCATTTTGGAAATGTATTAAATGAATGTATTATATAAGGGCTGACAAAAACTATGAGAGGTGTTTTAAATTCATGTTACTTTGGGAGCGTTTAAGGTTTCACCTTCGCCATATTAGCCTTGAGATTATTTGAGAAATTAGTGACTTGACCACTGCTGTCTAGAAGAAGCAATGACGGTCATGTTGAACACTCGATTCAAATAACCGACACAATTTGCAAAGAAAAAATAAGGATGTTGGTGAATTTGTTTACTAATAAACCACGTAGTGTTTTCAGAGGTTAACGAAAACAGAAAAAGACGGTCAACAATGGACCATATGTAAGCTTAAAATGGATGAGCACGATAAACAAATCTTTGCAGTATTTTGTTACCTGACCCTATATTTTTTTTTATTTTTATTTTTTTTCCATTAAACAGATTGAATCGACTGATAGACAGACAAATTACCTTCCTGGTAAATCCACTGGTTTTCCTCAACGTTCTTTGCAACTACAGGCCACCGTCTATATACTTTGTAGAATTATCATATCGAACAATGTCGACAATCATTCCTAGATACGCCGCTGTATTACCGCCATTACGCTATTTTTCTCTGCGTATAATCCTGTCATTTAATATTCCACCTTTTTTGAACTTACACTACATACACACGACTTTTTTTTTTTATAACAACCTGCATTTCCTTAATAAAGAATATTTTGCTCCAATGTCTTGTATAGTCCTAAGAATCCAAATAGCCAATAACTCAGTGTTTGGTTCTTCAGTGACATCGTCAACGTCTTGGTAACAACTTTTCAGAGATATTTTACTGACATATTTAAGGATATATTAATTAGATTATTCCATCAAGTCCCGAAAACATATTCGTCGATTATCTTTAACTAAACTTCCAAATACGCGGTCACTATATTTACCTGGGCATCAATTTCGTATGTTTCCCGTTCTATCAAATAATTTAAAAGCTTGGATATTTTAGACTAATCATAACCTGTAATATTTTCCATTTATTATCATGTTATTGCTATGTTATAAAACGAAATATAGATCATCCGTTTATGATCAGATAACATTTCTGTGGATTTCTTCTTCACAATTGGTTGACTTAAGGCCTATTTACTAAATGAAACATGTTGCATGGCCCTTGTATCTTGCAACTTTTGTATCATGAAACAAACATGTGTATAGGCAAAGTAAGTTTACAATTTTTCGGCGAAAAAGGAGATCCTTGATGAAGAAGTTTAATGTTTGTTTCTTTTATTCTTACTTTTGCGGTAGTGCATATCAGGTAAGAGGGAATAGAGCTGGGTGAATATCCGTTAAACCGTGAATAGCCAGGAAAAAAAAACAAAACAAAACGGTACTCATCACGCATGAATACAAGTAATCAGCAGAGGACCATAATGAATTCATTTTTCCATGTGTTTTTGTTTACTGCAAATGATATGATTTCTATGAATTGAAGACTCTGGCTTCTGATTGTTCAGAGATACAAAATTGCAAGGAAATTGTATTACAGAAAAGAACATGTTCTATCCCAAAATTAGTAGCATGGAACTTTAAATAGTTCCATGATACACCCAAAATACAGCGTTTTCGTGGTAAAATACAAGTTGCACCGTGTAAATGGGTCTTCTGAATACTTTTGTGTTTTTATTATCATAAGTATATACTTAAAATTATACTACTATGTAGTCACACTAAACAATGTCATATTTTTTGTAAAATTTAATTGACAATAAAAAAAAGTAGTCGTTAGAAAGCTAGTAATGTGAAATCTGTTTTACGTCATGAAAGCGTGAAATACTTTTGACGCACATTGTAAGTTATAGCAAGCCATCATGTTCATTTAATCTATTTCAATAATTTACTTATAGCCCAAACAATACGTTCTACATTGTAACTTAAAAAAACTGCAAAGGAAGAGATAATCTATACTTTACCTTTATATATGATTTTAAATCCTTCCATTTTTCGATTAGTGAATATGAAAAACACGGAACTGGAACTCAGTTATATATCAAAATATTCCAAGTGCAAACGTGCATGCAATCAAGGGAGGTAGTAGTTGATATGAAAAATGGGCATTGCTCGCAATTATTTACACAGGCGCTTAGGTCCAGCAGATATTTTTGAATTTTGTAACCCAAGATATCGAAAAAAAATTATGATTTTTAACCTTTTTTAACAATTTCTGAGGTAAATTTTGCCCTTTTTCGCAATTTTGAACGTCCTTCGCAAAATTCATATAGAAGCTATACTTACAAGTATATAAACTTCTTTAGTTCTAAAAATAGACCATATTTTAATACCAGCTACTACGTTAATGTGGCCTTTCTTCTTCGTAATCGTTTTTCACTAAAGTCTTTCTTTAAATCACAACTTTTGCCAGCTTTACATATTTCAGCGATCGATATTGGAGATGATATTTTTATCAGGACGGACGATGCTAAAATAATTCAGGGGAGTTTATCCAAAATCCAAGGAGTTCGTAATTGTCTACCAACAACAATCAAAGACTAAAGTCTTCAAGGTCACTAACCGTCAAATATTGTATGCCAATGATTTTGGCTTGCTTTCAAAATCTGACGTGCACGTCTGCAAATTTCACTAAAATTCGGAGACTTCTGCTAGAATATTCGTTTTTTTGACATGATTACTCTTCCGTTACCATGTTGACTCAAATGTTACTCTATCAAAAAAAATGGAAATAAAATTATCCGGGAGGTGCGGATAATGTTTTCGTTCCACAAGTTCCTCTTACTTTTTTGGCGTCTTTGGGTCGCCTACAGTATTAACCAGGGAACTAAATTAGGAACCAAATTACATTATATATATAATAGAAGTCTAAAGGATGGTGCAACAAATAAAAACAGAGTTTATTTAAGGCACTGAAGAAGGTCATTTGTTGACTGAAATTTTTGCTCATTATATATTTTATTATAGTGTATTAACATCTTTATCGGTATCGTTGTACAATTTAGACATATACATATATTATCATTAGATATATATATACACACAACGCCTCAGACTGTGACGACTCTAATCGCTACACTGCACCATCGGATCAAATTGATACAGGGAAGATATGTAAACGTATAGATAGGTCTGAAAAATTCCCAACGATGTTAGAACTGTCAAATTTGCGATGCAAATTTTTGATCGTTCCCTCCGCGGGACTCGAACTTGTACCACTAGCTGGCCGAGTGGTCTAGGGCGCTGGACTTAGTGCAGGCGGTGTTGCCATAGATGTCACAGCGGTACGAGTTCGAGTCCCGCGGAGGGAACGACCAAAAATTTGCTTCGCAAATTTGACAGTTCTAACATCGTTGGGAATTCCCAAATGCGAAGCAAATTTTTGGTCGTTCCCTCCGCGGGACTCGAACTCGTACCGCTGTGACATCTATGGCAACACCGCCTGCACTAAGTCCAGCGCCTAGACCACTCGGCCAGCTAGGCTATTAAGTTACAGCCCTAGATTAATCCTACGAGGAGGAATGACCAGGCCAGTGAAAGCTATATTTTTATATAGCCTAGCTGGCCGAGTGGTCCCGCGGAGGGAACGACTTAAAATTTGCTTCGCAAATTTGACTGTTCTAACATTGTTGGGAATTTTTCAGACCCTGATAATCTATATGACCTATATAGCATCTGTGTCTTAATCAGGTACTTGGTAAAATAACATTGAGTTCAATGCTCACCGATCATTTAATGTGATCTTCCCGTTCTCATACAAGCAAAACACGCACGTAGTATGTATGATATTTCAGAGTTTGATTATCCAAAACAAAGTCGGCAGTTATTTTAAAATAAAACGATTTCAGTAAATGAATTTCTCTTGATGTTTTAGGAAACCAGATAATAACTATGAAATAAGTTATCTTTGTCGATCATTTCCATTCCTGCAACTGCCATATACGCCGATGATTTATGATCTTTCAGATTCCGAAAATAAAAATTTGCTCCTGAAAATGTCATATGTGTTCGCCAATTTAGCTTGTTCGGTATCTTTCTGTACTTTACATGTACTACTCTCCAATACCAAACTCCTTGGAATGCGGGAAAAAATTCATTCCTCTTGATTTACACAACACTTTGGTTACAGCTTCCGTCCGGATAAAAAGTTCGTCTCACCCAAAAGCACAAACACAATTCATGATCATACAACAAAGAGCAATTAAACTGTTGGAGAAATTGCATCATTTGGATGACAGCGCTTTATTGAAACGGACATTACATCATGTGAGCAACGTTTGGGGAGTGACAGAAAGTCCTTTAAGATTTGGACAACATTACATGATTGAGGAGTTCATTGCACATAATTGTTTTCACGGATTCTTAAGAAAAATAGCCTCATATATCTAATAAACATATCTTTTCATTCCTTGTTTGTATAGGGCTTTGTTTGAAAGATGGTTATTCATACATGGAATAATAGTATAGCATTTTTTAAGCATCACTGGGAATCAAAATGTCCAGGGAAACTGATCTCTGCTCCGATTATTCCAGTTTTCCTTCATTTGGTAAGTTACGACAAGTTTCACGTTGTGAAAACATCAATACCACTTTAGAGTTACAAGAATTAATACAAGTTTCACTTACCAAGTATATAATTATTTTAAATCAATATCTGATAGGCTTTATCATTACATATTAATATAAGAGACTTTTATAAACCTTAGAAAACTGCATGTGAACCAATGTGTTGTAAAGGTGTTAATATATGGAGTTATCATTTCACAAATTAAATTTATAATTAGAGACTCGTAATGAATCTATTTATATATTGTTAAAAGACAGATGTCCTCCCTCCAAAATTATTATGTCATCTCCATCACATAGTTGATTGTATTATTATCAACTGTCGAAAACAATTTATTTGTAATAGATTATATATTTCCTCCTTACCGAAATTTGTCTTTTTTTGGGGCCCTAGCTAGGTGTCGCGTAGAAGCTACAACTCACCTTTAAGACAATGAAGCTCATTCTGGAGAAATTGTTCTCCTCTACTTGCTGACCTATTCCCTCACGCTTATGAGGCTGACTTTATACCTGATCTGATCCAAAAAGGTATATCGTTGAGTTTGATTCTTTAATCTCAGTTTCCTCTATATAGATCACGTACTATATTTAAACAATCCTTGTTTCAGTGATTTGATAGATCGCATCTATCCCAGATTACTTGAGTTAAAGGATACTACAGACACAGTGTAGTCAGCCTCATATCTTGACCTACAGTTGAAGATCGGTTGCAAAGAAAAACTCATGACAAAACTATAGACCAAATTTCACGACAAACGTGATGACTTGTCATTCATTCAGAATTGTCCTTTCATCTGTGGCAACATCCCCTCAGCACCTACGTATGGAGTTTTCATATGACAACACATACGTTGTGCCAGAGCTTATCGTAACTACGCAGACTTTTTTATCTCGCTTCTTGCAATTAGGCTACTGAAACATGGTTATTTTGAAGTCTTCACTAGAGACGTTTTATGGTCGTCATCATGAACTCGTGCATCTTGACGATGTATCTATCTGCACCATGAAAACTGATTTGTGTCGTAGTTTTCCTTTCCTCTTTTGTCTACCCAGGACTTAATTTTTTATGAGCAACTCGGCGGGTATTTCTAGAAAAACAGAAGACGTTTGTCCTCCAGGTGCACCTGGTTCATGCTCCCAAATTTTAGTGGAGTCTGAGTGGCTCATTTACCTTGTTACTTTGTATGTATTTTATTATTTTTTTATTATTTTTTTTTGTGACTGTCTTGTCTTGTCTGTGTGACTGGATTACATTATTTTTGTTTCCCCTAAATCTTTATTTCCTTGAATACCTTTTTACCCATAAATTCACCAGTCTTTCTATTGGCATTTCTTATCAAGTTATTTGATTTGCTTACACGCAATAAAAATAATTATTCATAATATTATGTTATTCATTTTGATTATAGGTATCCATATAAATGTTTGTTTGTTTACATTTGTTGAATTTGTTTAGTCCAACCAACATTAATGACATTGTTTTATCTGTTTTGATTAAACTAAGTTTAATACAATACTACACAAAATGTGCTATGATGAGGTCATTCATATGTTTTAAAGAAATAATTCTTAGTTGTTCATTATTTTCATTAAATACTTTACCGATTCTTCGGCTTGTATCGTTAATAATTTACTACAAACCTCAATAACTTTCTATTTCAGATATTTTTCCTAATAGCTCTGGTTTTATTCAGTTTATTTCTGACAACTGAACTACAAGCAACATCTATTTCAGTATTAGAGAGTTTAGTTTTTGTTTACATCGTTGGTGAATCAATAGAGGAAATGTGGAGTATAGTATGAATTATTTTTTTTTTTGCATTTAAAACTAATAGCAGAACTCGTCAAACAAATAATGAAAAACAAGAAAAAAGGTTCCAGGACGAACTTCTTAAGTATGAATAATTATACGTAACATCTAGCAAACCTTTTTCATCAGATTGTACAATAATTAAATACATACAAGTTGAAACAAATATAACAATACTGAAATTGCACCTCCATTTGACTGCATAAAACAAAAACAAATGTAATATACCATGTATAAGAGGCAGCTTTATCTGCAGAAGAATGTTTTCTCCGTGATTTACATTTAGAAAATAAACAATGTTCTGTATTCGGTATATTGTATTTCGTTGTAAAAGTAAACGAGTCATTTTTATTGTAAAAAGTAAATCTGTTCGGTTATTTTTCTATGCAACTGCTGATACGATTAATTGGCAAAAGTATTTACACTGGGAAAGGTGATTACTCTACTATATTCTCAGTTTCAGATTAAAACAGGAAACTGTTGCAGTTGCTCTTGCTGGATATAACACTTCCACAACATATGGAACATACTTGATTATTTGTTTATCATCCTTTATCTTATTGCCTTCATACTCCGCATTCCTGCAATGCCTTCTTTACTGGTGCACATCAGGAGATTATACAGTTTGGCTCTGTTCTGTATGTTCCTGAGATTGTTCAATTTCCTACTATTACTAAAGAAGCTTGGTATAATTATTATTATGGTGAAGGAGATGGTACGTAATAAGTGAAGAATTAATTCTATGTCTATGCATTTATATTAGATTGAACGAATTAAAAAGTCAAATCGAGAACAAAACTAATGAAACTATTTTACGCAGTTTTGGATCTTTTTACTCCTTTTAATTCAAAACAATTGGTCATTTGTAATCAAGCAGTTTTGAAAACAACTGCTGACTACCTATATCATTGGTTTCATCGCACTTATTATGGCGTGCCTAATTGCCACTATGTTCTATTCATTTTGAGATGTCAGTACCAGTACTGTTAGTACATCAACTCCAATATGATTCTCGGGTAAACCAATATCTCCCATTTAAGAATCCATTATTCGTAAAAGAAGTAAGGCCTACAAAAGTTTTGAAGGGATACAAGTTGTCTAACGACTCCTTGTAAAATTTAGCACCCTTAAAAGGTTAAATTAATTTTACAGTTTTCAGTCAAACTATGAAAACTATAGATAAAAAGAAATTTCACACACTGAAATGATAAGTCCTGCCAAGGTCTCCTTCAGTCACAATTGTTACATTTATTGGCAAAACTCAGGCACGTAGGAGACTCTAATCTTATTTAAGTTCATTATGGTTACCTTAAAACAAACTGACAATTAAGCGCCTAGAATGAACAGATTTGTCATATTCTTTGATATCGACGACACTGTATTGCCAAATGTTGAGGTGCATTTTTTTTTTCACGGGATAGGGGTGACTGAGATGAAATTAAAATAGTTCAAATGAACTTCTGCAACAAATTTTCCTTTTTACTGTTACATAATACTTGTAACGAAAACGTAAGCGCCTTAACTTAGCAGATATGATAGATTCGTCGTTATTTTAAATATGAATGCCATAAATGTGGGTTTTACAGTGTTGGTATATGTATGTTGTAAGAGTAATCAAGGAAACAAAGGTTTAGCGGTAATCAAAAGAATGTAATCCAGGGACAAAGACCAGACATGGAAAACAGACATACACAACAACGAACATAAAGTAACTAAAATCATACATATAAAGTAACAAAAGTAAATGAGCAACTCGGACTCTCCACTAGAACAGTTTTAATTTCAATAATGGATTACATAATTGTTAAGAATATTAAAAGTGGCAATGTTACTAGCAATATTACTAGCGTGTTAGTGTTTGGGACACCAAACTATTAAAATTATAGGAGTATCTGTGACACTAAATTATTTCAGTCCAAATTTTCAAAAATGTCATTTTAAGAAATCGAATGGGCGCGATCATATTTAATCTATAAAATCCAGACAAGTGTACTAAATATAAAAAAAATGTCAATATATAATGAATTGCGTCACCTGTAATCATTCAAAATTAGTTTAAATATGTTTTTTTATCTCTTCCAATACCTGTCATAGAAATATGATATAAGTACGTTGTTTGCGAAAAAAAAGGCAGAACATATTGTTTTCGTCCCATTCCCCATTGCTCCATTAATAGTCCCAATTCCCTTTTCCTCGTATCCCATTGTCCCATTCCTAATTCCCTATCGCCCCATTGCCCTAAACTCTATAAAATGGGAAGATTATCCCATAAAGTTACTGTGAATATTACTTTATTCATATCCGATGTCCCATGGATGACGTAAACGCCCGAACAATGGAGCCCTATTGGGGTACAAAGACATACTTACACTGGAAAAGAATCCGGTAATATTGTTTGATTATAAATTTATTTTTAAAGGAAAAGTACATGTATTAAGATTCCGGAAAGTTATCTTAAATTTGATGAGTGAGAGGGGTGTAAGGGGAACTTTCCCAGCCTATCGATCATGTGATTTTTCGCACATTTATTAAATCATAATATTTTTTTTTCTTTTTAGCTGATTGACCTATTATACTATCTTGTAATATTGTTTGTATTCCTTTTTGGCACTGGTATTATTTACCACGCCAACTTATATCCATCGCATAATACAACAGGATTTACTACTGATATCCAGACATGGCGGCTTTGGACTGTGTTGAGAACTCCCTTTTGGCAGGTGTTCGGAGACCCTTTGCTTAATACTATAGAAGGTAGGCTTTTGTTCAGATATCTTACCTTCGATTTTTTTAAATGTAAATGAACAGACTCTGTACAGTAGGTAAAATTAATTTGTTTCCATTGATTCTAAATCTAAGGTAATAATAATTCATTGTGATGAACAACAATTTTAATATGTCATTGATTCTCGTTGAACTTGGTAACTTGATTGAAAAGAAAACATTTTTTTTGCATCCGATTTGGAACATTTAAAACAAATGTATAAACAGATTTTTATGGTTTTGTTTGCAAGAGTGAAGCTGTAATTGAAAATAAAATAAAATATGAAAATATATATATATTTTCCAGCTGACATTTTCCATATTCGCACTATCCGTTCCCTTTATATTTGTACCGGTTCTTTTGACTTATAGATATAATCTGAAAGATACAAAACAGAAACTGTAATTTAAAAGATGTTTGTTTGGAAAAAAAACAGAGAATCTGATGATTTTCAAAAGAAGACACTTGGTTTATCGTTAAACAATTTAGCGTGTCAGTTGTCCATTATAATGAGAATATTTTTATTTACTATTCAAATATTGAACTATAGCAACCGACGTGGACGATTGTACACATAATGAATCAATATGGCGTAACAACCCGGATGTTGAAAGGTGCCCATCGTACGATTGGATAACACCAGTTATAGCTGCTTTGTACATGATGCTGACACACTGGTTGTTATTAAACATAGTAATAGCCATGTTTAGGTAAAGTTTTAGTACGGTTGGAGATGTTACTGTTTGGCACATTTAATATCTAATTATATTCCAAAAAATCAAAAAAGTTTTTTTTTATTATTTGAAAGAAAATTTTTTTATTTTATCCTGTTACATGTTTTTACAAAGCATTCGAATGATATTTCAACAGGTCAAATCGAAACTTACTTGCATTTGCGTATTAGTAAGTTTTCAATATCTCTTTTTGATTTTACAAATAACATTTTTTTATTCAAATCTTGTTGTTTTTTCAGTCGATAAATTATGCATTGCAATGTTTTCTTACAGCGCTCGATTCAAGGAGATAAGAATTAATGCTACCACGAAATGGAAATATTATCGTCACTCTGTGGTAATTGACTATGAACATCGATATCCGTCACCGTTCAACATTCCAATACGGTTTATCCTTGTTTTGTTTTATGGATTGTTCAAACGAGCTTGCCAAAGATGTTTTGACGACTCGTCGATGTCAAGTAAGGTTTTTATAAGCGCGGTCTCAAATTTAAGACCATTCGGTTTCCTGTCGTGATGAAACAATTTTTTTTTTCAAAAAATTTCAACTAAATCATACAACTAAAAAAAAGTATTTTTGGAACGATTTTAACAGTCGCAGCCAGCTGTCCTGTTGGTTACTATCGTAAATACGTTTTAATTTGTTAAAAAAACAACACATTTTTTTGCAATTTATTCAAATTTTTTATGTTTGTGTACATATATTCATTGGAATCATATATCGTATCAATATTATAAGTTCAGCACTTTAAACTCATTTCCCAGTAACATATTCTTAATTTGGGAAGTGAGATCCCTTATTTTAACGCAAATGAACGTGTATATACAACGCAATCGCATAATTTTATATCTGAATGTAAAAGATCGTGTATCGTGTATATGTTTACAAAGTTAGCTAATAACAACAACATGTAAGATTAATCATACTGCAAAATAGTTTTGTATATACATCTTATCTTTTCATTTTGTTTGTCAACCATCCGTTTGTTTAACCCCAATAGCGCTCATAAGGTTTGATATAACTTCATCAGACATATGAATTTCTAAAACATACAGAAAAACAAACTTGTCTTGCAGCTCGTCAGTGCAATTTTTCTTCTAAACATCAATGGTATGCATAAATTACGCAACTAATTAATTAACGCCCCTATAGTGCTGCGAACGGCTAAGGTTTTTTCTAACTTTCATGGGCCTAGAGGGTCTACGGCTATATTATATGTCAATTGAAAGATAAATCAATGTAGTTTTTGGATATTATTCTTTTTTAACTGAAAAGTGTTCAATCAATCGACCCCAATACACTTTGATAAGTGCTTTAAGTGAAATTGTTCATTGTAGGATACGGGCAATAAGTAACAGTAACGATCATATGTATAGAATTTCAATAATGTAAAAAGGAACTTTTTTTCCGAAAAAAGTTGACTATTTAATCACAGAACAAAAATGACCCTAAAATTGGTTGCATTTTAGTGCATTTTCATTGATTAAGAGATAATAAAACACCGTAAAGTCTTACAATGTATATCTTAGTATTCTTTACTGAATAACAAATAAAATAAACACAGAGTTCTCGATTCGATCTGCAACATAGGCAAAATGACAAATAAAAAAAACATGTAAAGTATCGAGTCTACCTTACGTTTTGATGAAAAGACTTATGGTTTTTGAATTCTTTTGTACATAAAAATATAATACACATTTTTTTGTTGCAATTTGTCTTTATATGCTTGTACTTCAAATAAAACCTTGAAAATTTAGCCATGAATCAGGGATTCTCAAACAAAAAATGCGACTTTGGTGTTCATGTTAAGGCTGAATTTCGTAATAAATTTAACAATACATAAACTGTGAACTTTGAACTTTGCATGGAAGCATGCGAAAACATGTACATGCATGTTGTCACAACATTTAATGTCTTATGATATTTAACTGTGCGCCAGACTGATGCGTGTAATGCAATATCCTCTTCAATGGCGGATCCACACTGTAAAAAGGAGGGTACCAGCCGGGGTTCCTCAGAAAAAGGTGTGTGTACTAGGATATTATTTTCTATTTTTGTCAATTTTACACATGAAAATGACAATTTTTCCAATAAAAAGAGGGAAGTCAATCCAATGCACCCTCTCTGGATCCACCGCTGCTGTGAACGGATTATACATAATTAGATGATAAAAACAAACCAGATTCCTTGTAAAAATATTAATTCTAACGCAAAAATAAGGAAGAAGTTCCGACACAATAAAAAACTTCTAAGATTTTTTTACCTCTCAAAAAGACTTCAGTTTTAGTAGCCGTATGAATAGGACACAATGGTATTATAGTTATTATAGAATATTAGTTCAAAGGAAACATCATTATCCAGGCCAGGGGCGGATCAAGAACATTAAAAAAGAGAGGGGCTCTGATCCAGACGTTTAAAACAGGAGATACAATCTATCGTTGGCTAAATTACTGTCTATAAGTTGTAGTAATGGTTTGTGCACTGAATTGTGCGTTACCTCTGTTGTCATATATTGACAAGGTAAAAAAGTTGATTTGAACATTTACAATGCCATACTTATAATTTTCGAACAGCTAATTATGTCTATCTGCTTCACAGAGAGAATGAATAAGTGAGCTACTTTATAGTTCACTATAATTCTGATTTGTTATATTCTAAATACCGATAAGAATTAAAATAAATATGGGATCACAACTGTAAAAGCATCTTCACTACTCTGGGTTACGACCTTGTCCCCTCTCTTCACGCAATAGGAGGGGCAGGACCGTAATCCTTGCCTAACGAAGATGCTGTAAAATATAGGAATCGGAAATAAGCCACTCACAATTTGAAAACTTTTCATCGGTCTGTCTGATATGATAGTAAATGCCGATTTTATTACAAATAATCCATTTACAAAAAAAATCTTTGTAACGTTCTCTTTTTCACCGTCACATACTAGATGACTTTTAAGCAATGGCAGATTTTCCCTTCTTCGTTTAAACCGGAATGACAGCATTTATATAAGAAAAGATCGACGGGCATTTACGGAAAAAAACAGTGAAAAGGCATTAGTAATATCCTAGCAATGAACCTGGTCCAAACCCCCATTTTGTATCAAGCCTGGCTTGCTAGTTATGTCTGTAAATTTATATATGTTATTCTCATGACTATTTTGGTATTTTTGAGGCTTTGTCTTGGTTATATGGATATCCTATGTTGCAGATCGAATCGAGAACTTTGTGTTTATTGTATTTGTTATTCAGCAAAGAAAATTTAGATATACAGTGTGATATTCTACGGTGTCTTATTATCTCTGCATCATTGAAAATGCACTAAAATGCAACTATTTTTAGGGACACTTTTATTCTGTGATTTAATGATTTAAATACATGTGACCTTAAAATGTAATTTGTTTCCCAATCCCTAATGAACTTTTCCACCTAAATTACTTATCAAAATGTATTTGGGTCGATTGATCTCTAATTAATGCAAAATAACAAAAAAAGTCATATCACAGTATCTATGTTAAATGTTCTTAGATAACAGATTATCGTAAATATCCAAATGACCTATGTTAAAACCTAACGGTGTCTTCATTCAAGGTCTTCTTTGAGAAAAATCAGAAAAATCTGTGTAAATGGATATTAGATAGGACTTACCCTAAATGCAATAAAATTGTCAAAATAAAGACATTAGTGCATGTACAATTTAAACAAACGTGATTTACAATTCAAGACATTACAATGGCGTGATAGTCAAGGTTGTGTGAATGTTTTACCCTCTAGTAACCTTAAAGACAAATCATACTTTTGTTTATGCGCATTGTATGGCGCAAACTGTTATATCATCGTCAATTTGTGACGTCGCTTTTTTCGCGAAATTCGCGATTTATCTCCCTTTGACCATAAAACCAATATGGCGTCGAGATTCAAGGGCCGCTTTGGAAGATCTTCCGTAAATATCAGGCGCCCGTCCGTACGTCCGTCTATCCTACACAAACTCACGACTATAATTTCACAACGGATTCCGAGGAAACTTATACCAAATGTTGTTAATACTTAGACTTTGAAATAAATGATAATCAGCATTGTCCGATAGTTTTAGATGGAGTATGCCAATTTGATAATCAAGCATTTTAGCGAGGATCGGGTGAGAGATATGGAACAATGTTCTTTTTTTTTTGAAAATCTGAGCTTGTTTTCTTAATCCCGACGAGATGTTTAAATGAAGAATATTAAATATAGTCCCGAAAATTGCAAATAAAACATAATTTGCTAGTACATTTACTGGGGTAAATTTGAATAAAAAGTTTCATGCGGAGTACCTTATCCAGGCACGGATTCAGAGGGGTGGATCAGGCGAATGCTCCTCCGTTGAAATTTGAGTTTATGTTTTTTGTATGAAATCATGATTGATTGTCGTCCATTTGCAAAAAAAGAATCTATGTAGTATTAGAGTAGGAACACTGGAAAAATAATATAGCCTTACAATCAGGATGTATGTTTACCGACAGGAATGGCCTGCCAATTTATTTTCTTTGATTCTAGGATAAATGTTCTGCCCTGCCATTTTTTTTTTAGAAAACTTTTCTCCTCCGCATAGAGCGCCGAAATATTTTTTAATGTAAACGAAAAAATAAGGACAATTATAGATCATGCTTTTTTTATTTCTTGAAAATTTCAATCCTTATTTTTTTTTAATTTTATTTATTTATTTATTTATTTATTTATTTATTTATTTCATTTTATGATTTTTTATTTTTGGTATTTCAAATTTGACATAAAGTACGCCACACGAAGACACAAACTTGTACAAGTACTTATTGGTGGTGCACTCTCTTACCCGTAAAAATACTTCACCGGCGACTATTGTGCAAAATTTTCTTCCTATTGTTTAGTAAAAATATTACTACTAACTGTTGTAACGTTCCACGTACATTTGTAAATGTTGAACTTTAGATCCCGATAAGTCATTCGTCATTGAAGTATTATAAATAAGCATTGTGGTACGTGTAACTTCGAATGTGAATACGAAATATAACATGTTCTCGCGAAGAGACATTGCCATGCAACCAGAATTGTTTTATGTATATATCGCCTTTTGCCCAATTTTCCGTTCTCTTCAGTCGTAATTCTTTTTTTGTTTTGCGCTTAATTCTTCAGAGTCAAGTTTTATATTGCCGTTTTAATATTCTATTTCTTCTAAAGACGTTCTGTCGCTGACTATGACGTAACGTCATCCAACATAACATTTGGCGTAGGAAACGTCCAAACAAAATTTTGCAGAAATGGTACATAAATGTGATTAATTTTCTTATTTGATGGGCGACGCCCACTTTTCAAAGTGTTTATAACATCACCTAATGGATACCTTTTCATACCGCAAGTTTGAAAAAAAAATAACGTGAGAAGTATTTCAGATTACTTTGAATATGGTTCAAAAGTTAGTTGTTTTTCTTTGGGATGGATACTTTTAGGCGGATAAAGCTCATTGTATTTTGTTTTTACTGTTTTTTTAAATGAAAAACAGACAATATCCAATCTACTTGTGTATGGCAGGTATCATTCGTAAAAATATTAGCAAGATCAGATATGTCTGAATTGAATTCAGAAAATGACAAAAAGTCCTGATTTTACGAATTTTTGAAATGCTATATATCTTTGTTAAAAACACGGTGACCTATACTTTTAGAAGCTTATTTCAATGCCTTTATACTTAAGACCATTCCATTAAGATTTCACGAAATTCCAAACGTCAAAACTGGTTAGTGTGATATGTCTTTAAATGTAACTGGAATATTATTCTAACAAGAATCTGTGTGTGTCGATATTTGAAACACCCGCTTCATCAACTGTTTTATGATGAACGTCATATTTTTGGTTAGATGGTTGTATTAACAATAAACCTTGTAAGTCAATAGGCTAATTTATTTTTGTTTTCACTAGTTTTCTTTAAAAGATAAGTTTTTTCGCTTTCAAGTATAATAAGATTTTTAGAAGGAACTTTTCTGCATTTAGGTTCTATAACATGGGTTGGTAAGATTGCTTAGTTGAACATAAGTTAGACCAAACATATGTTATTGAATACGGTATGCATTATCCACTCTTCCACAAGTGTACTCCTCCAAAGTGAATCGCAATGAACTTGGAATGCAGTAATTAGTTATTTATCGTTTCATTCCATGACCTTATATAAGGAAACGAAAACATGTATTGGAAACGACCTCACGCTAAAGTTGTCTAAGCTAATTAGGTTTTAACGCACCCGGCATTAGGCCAAGCGAGCTACTACCTGGCGACCGCCGTCGTCGTCGTTAACATTTTCTTCAAACATCTTCTTTTCTGAGTTTCCTAAACAATATTCCACAACTTGTTTTGACCTTTTAGCATTACAACAAAGAACGACAGTGTTGATGGTTCAATTTTGAAAGAAAGGCCTATCAGTATTTCAAAACAAATTATTGCCTTTTTTACCTGTTTCAAATGATAATTTTGATTACATTCGGCGATCATACAATGAGTCGCTAGCATGGAATTCTTACCTTATTCTAGAGTCATTTCATGTTTCTAGTTATAGATAAAGAGACCAAAACAATGTTGAAAAAGCAGAGGGAATTTGCAAAAAAGGTAGTAGAAGACGAAGATCACCATAAAGCGGCTTCTAAACTTTTAAAATAACATATATGTCTCGTAAAAAATCTCAAAATTGTACTATTGCTTTGTTTATCATCCTGCACATTACTTGTAATTTTATTATTGATTCATAAAACATTTCCACCTTATCTATTGATAATACAGATATGAAGAAATTTTAATCAAAGTATATATTTTAAGAACTATGAAAGAGAGCATATGAAAAGCCATAATAAACAGAAAGAAACTTGCAATTGATAAAATGTTTCGCATGGTATTGCCTACAAACGTCTTCATTGGTCGAAGTTGTAAGACGACTTCTTGTTAGAGTTATTGCCATGACAATTTGAAATAAAGACGTGATCTGTAGGTTTTTAGGTGTTTTGTCCCCAATATTTGTGAACAAAAAAGATACGAAGAGACTTTCAATTGATGAAATACCCCACACAATAAGGCCTACAAAATTCTGCCATACTTGAAGTTGTAAAACCTGATAAAACCATGGGCATTCAAACTGTCCATAGAATTCATCTTTATCCCATGATAATGTAGGTCTGCATAAGAGAGGTAAGAATAAAAATGTAAAATCAATATAATAATTTACTGCACTGTAAAGAAGTTGGTTACATCGGTCGGCACTATTTTTGTCATTACCGTTTGTAGACTTCATTTTTTATTCCTACTTATGTTTGAATAACTTAGAATTCTTACAAAAAGAATACAGAAATAATTGAATGTTTCTCTTTTTCATATTTAGTCTAACAAAGGTGTGAAAAACTATTGAAAATAAAAAAAAATGTACTGTTTGTGTATAAAGTTTAACACAAAATTACTGAATCATGTAGTGTTATGAAAAACTTTATTTATGTCGTACATATGTATATTCATTTGCAAACTTAATCTTGTATTTGTTCTTCTAAAATAAAACGATTGTAGTGTTCTTCTTGCTCAATTTACTTCAATTACACTCTATATAATATACTTTTCACGGATAATATGTTAGTGTTGTACATTAGCTTGCTTAGCAGAGCAAGAATACTGCCTTTAAATATGAACAGTATGATTGAACGATGTGAAGTTATATCTCACAGATGTGACAAGATATCTTCATTTTGATTCATATCTAATCGGTTTAACAACCAACCTGTAATGTGGTATTTTTTTTTAAATCATTGTTTCTACGTCCAGATATGTGTTGGACTCATTGAAAGTGCGTTAGTCTTTTTGTATGCTGCTTTGGGTTCCTTATAGTCAGTTTTGATATATTGCATGTAGTGTATCGTTTTCTGTACAGACTTTCCTTTCGTTTTGATGTTTTTGATTCTGATTTCTTTCATCGTTCATATGTTATGATGCTTTTGTTTCTCGTCGATATTACTTGAATCAGTATTGAGTCTTTGTAAAGGTGTTTGAAGTAAAAACAATCATGTAATTATGCCTTCCTTGTGTTCTTTAAATAAGAGTTATTGTCAATTTATTTGAAATTACACCGGTTTTGCAGCGTAATACACGTTTTCTGTTTGTCAGTTCGCATAAGGTAAAGTTGTTTAATTTTCATTACTGTCCGACTTTTGTTGCAGTCATACAAGCTTATTGTTGTTTGACAAATGTGACGCGCAAACACTAAAACTAGATTTCTATGTTTAAATGGACTTTTAACAATTATAACCTTTCAAAAAAGGTTTTAAAACGATTACCCAACTATGTAAACGAACGATCTTGTTGGTTTCAAATATATCTGCCAGTTTCTTAAGTGTAAAATTGCCACGTGAAACAATATAGCTTGAAAGTTTTCACGATCTTGTAGTATATGATAGTTAAAAATATATAAGATGACACATTTAACGGTAGGTATGAATGAAGTGGGTTTTCAATATAAATTAAGGAATGCAAAATCTATTTACAAGCACGCATCTTATGATAAACCGTTTTATTATGTGTACAATTAATTGATATAATTTAAGATTTGATAAATAAGCAAATAGAATATCACGCTAAAATTTAAAAAAAAAAAAAACAAAAACAAAAACAAAAACAAAAACAAAAAAACAAGCAAGACACCACAATATGTAAGAGGTAAAAGTATAACAACAAATATCACAAGGAAAAGAAAAATAAAAGTCAAGGCGTCCCGCATGGGAAAACATAACAAATGAAGTCACAGTTGTAACCAAGTAAGTTTGCATATAGATTGTTTATTTTTTCCAGTTCAAAATTACAAACACAAATTACCAAAGGCTGAAGATTTCTGACAAAGACGAAGTAAAACATTTAACGGAAATGGCGCCAACCCTTCTGCTACCTTCAGCAATTACGTGGATAAAACATAACACAAAATATGTTAGAACCCAATGCTAGAGAAGCGAATATTATAAAAGTATACGGCACATACTCGCTTTTCACAATACAATATGCAAGATATTCTACATCTTCTTTCTAATTCTAACAGTACAAGAAAACTTGCATTTTGCATTTTGATTCTGATTATGCTTTTGTTTTACTTTTTCACAAGATTGTCCAATTTTTCGGCATATTAGGGGTTTCAACATAGTTTCCAGCTTAATTTCGATAAATAGTCTTTAATGATTTATTATCGTAATCGTATTTACGTGATGTATAAAGACGGGGGAAAAAACTAGTGTTGTCTCCAATACTATATTCAGGTGCATAATTATTATGGTTGAAGCACAATGGCGAAAAAAAGCTGTTCCTAGTAAACAGATTTCGGAGAAAAAATAATTTCATTTAAGATTTCATACCTTCTAATCATTCACCAAAGTTTGAACCCTACCATTGCATGCAAATCACGTATCATTCGCGTGTTTTGCCTTCTACTCGAAAGTTACGCAATCTGCAAACTATGTTATTGAAGAATCTGACGTAAGGGGTATAAAACGAATGTAAATTTGGGACTTGCTGCGTCAAGAAGGTTTGTATCCAGATCTAAAATTTGTCTATTTCAGGACATTTCCGTGAAAAGAAAAATAACTGGAATGTATTTTTTATTACTTATCACATTACATCGGACTCCGTTCGTTAGTTATCCGATTATCTCTAATATAATTTTATAGTTTAATTTTTTTTCAATAACCTTTAACATAAACGTTTTTTGTTATAAATAATTCTAAAACATTGCAATAGTATGTACATGCTCGCTAAAAGTCACATTTTTCCTCTCCCACCTGTTTCTCTACTTCTGTAGATACTAATGGTTTACGATATTGTCAAGCGTTAGTTGACGACATATCGTTACAATTTCAATGAAAGTGAAAGTGAAGTTTGTTATAAATAGTGTAGCTATAATTAACGTAAAGATCTTTCTCCGGAAGTACATTATTTCCACAAAATTTCTTCTTTAAAAACGGAAAATAAAAAGATGTTCAGTGTATTTTTTGGAGTGCAAAAAAATAACCATCTTTTTTATAAATGTCTGCGCTTGTAGCGTTCTAAGATAATATCCATATGATATTAATAAAATGGAATATGAATTTTGAAATGCAGTTAAAGTTAGTTTCTGCATATAATTTTTTTCGATAAAGAAAATTTCTACTGTGATTATTTTTTCACCATTTTGAAATGTTCAATTTATAAATCGAAATATGTATTCGAACAAAAGCAAAAGGAATTTTAAATCACTTCTTATTCTTAATTTATTACGTTTTATAAAATTAGATTTTTTACAGACTTTGAAAAATATGCAAACTTTATGTATAACACATTTTCATTTTAAACCACAGCTATTTTCAAGGGTAGTCACTGGAATATACAGGAAAGAGCTTGAAAAGCTATGATTCTTTTAAATATTGTACCAAGCAATTGTTAAAACATACTTCGCCTGTTTAAAAAAGCCACGCTATCATAACTGTAAGAGGAAACGAGGTGTCATTTTGGTTATGATTCAGATAGGTCAAAGTTTAAGTAACGATCTTGGGGTCAAACATGCCAGAGAACATCTTGATGATATGAACAGGTGCAGGTGCACTGTTATTTTAGTCTAAACTTTATTTACAAACTGTTGTATACTGATAATTATATTTGTTTAAAGCACTAAATATCATTTGGAAATTTATAGTAGTCTAAATGTCTAAAGAGAGAGAGAGAGAGAGAGAGAGAGAGAAATGCAAGACAAGTTACAGGCACAAATTTAAGAAATCGGACTTAATTTCTTGCTTTGTTAATAATGAAACTCAAATGTGAAAATGTGAAGCTATATTGACTTCATTTTTGTCGGTTCTATGAACGAATAAATTAATTCGCAGGGCCAAGTTACTCTTAACTTATTCATATTTTGATTTCTGATACCTTTCATCACTGTCAGATCCGACCAGATGATATTTGTAATCTTTCTGGTCGAAGGATCATTTTACATCTGTGTGATGTTTGAAATATATTGGACTACCTTTGTTTTATCTTGTACATCTTTGCCTTTTCGCTCCACGTACTCGCCATACCAAACCTGTTAGTGCACATCAAAAGGTTATATAGTGTGTCGCTGTTCGTCATGTTTCTGAGAGCGTTCAACTTACTCCTTCTTTTCAAAAGGCTAGGGATAATCATAATTATGGTTAAGGAAATGGTACGTTTAACACCAATTAGTATTATTTCTATGACTATACTTTTAACTCAAACAATCTTAAAAAAAAAACAGCATGGGAAATTGTACTTATTTGAGACAATGCTTTTCAAATATTGATATGATATTAATTTGAAAAAAAAATGAATTACCGAACAATGATCACAAGTGCCGAAGAATGCATAGGTTTTTAGTGTGTGGAACTTTCTTGAGATGAGTAATTATGTTTTAGTTTATCAACTGATTATCCTATATATTCATTATATAGATGCTTCGCAATAATTATGTTGTGCCGTCTTTGCAGGAGAAATCCCATAGTGAAGTTACTAGATTTATTTCATAGCGTGAATAATTAAAATGTAATACCGGTAATATTTTATATTTATATATATATGATAAAGTTGAATAATACTGAAAGTTCTTCAAAATACCTTTCATTCATAACCGATTTGAAAAATCTAAATTACGATTTCTGTTTTGTAGCTAGCAGATCTGCTATATTACCTTGTCATTTTATTTGTGTTACTCATTGGAGGCGGTGTTGTTTACCATGCAAAGTAATTTCCAAACCACAACAGTGCATCTTCTATTGACATTCAACACTTGAGAAGTTGGACAATCCTGAAAATTCCTTTTTGGCAGGTGTTTGGTGACCTAATGTTAGATACCATAGGAGGTAAACTACATTACCTTTTAGGCATATACAAATACATTGAAAATTAGTATTGTTATGAATTATACTCGAATAACATTAATACCAAAATAAATGTTTCGTTAAAAGTTCAAACTTATTATTTATAATATTTTATTAATACAATTGGACAACGAATTGATTTAAAAGATTGAGGTATATTTTAAATGATAAGTTCAGCAAACTCGAGGTACGAATTGTGTTGTTAATGTTTTACATTTCCACTCCTTTTAATTGACATTTAATGTCCAGTTGAAATTTACATATGAAGAATAGAGTTTATGATTATTCTTATTATTACATTCCGTATTTAATAGTTTCCATTTAAACAATTTACTTCTGACACACCAATATATTATGATTTTGCAATCTTGACGATTTGATTACAAGTACATGATATTGCACGGCAGTCGTCAGCTGTTTACTTTCCCGATAAAAATGTTTTATGTAGTAAAATAATTATAGTGAATATCAATTGTTCAAATATATCAGGGAATTTGGCTAAATATATATACAACGTCTCAGAATGTGACGACTCTATTTGCTACACTGCTCCATCGGATCAAATTGATACAGGGAAGATATTATAAACGTATAGAAAGGTCTGAAAAATTCCCAACGATGTTAGAACTGTCAAATTTGCGATGCAATTTTTTTGTCGTTCCCTCCGCGGGACTCAAACTCGTACTGCTGTGACATCTATGGCAACACCGCCTGCACAAAGTCCATATATATATATATAACAAACTCGTACAATACATATAAACCTAAATATCGGTAAGAAAATTCTGAGGCGTCACTAAGGCGATTATTCAGATAAGTCAAAATTGAAGTTAACAGTTTCAAAGTAAAAACATGAGATGGAGAACATCTAGATGATGTGGTTAGTGCAGATGCACTGCGTCAAAGCAACCAGCATTTCTGGAATTAATTCTTGTCTAAGCATTAATTTACAAAGCCATAATTTTAAACAATTCTCATTAAATGAATTTTGAGTATTATTAAGATAAGAGATATTGACTGATAATTTCAGAACAAACAAATTATATTCTGACTGATATTTCTACAGGGTAGATTGATATTTTTATCATTTTGCTTTTGTCATTTCGGCATCTGGAGTCATATGCACAAAAATAAACAGGGGGAATGTAGAAATGCAATGATCAACAAGTACATTTAGTCATTTTTTCTCGTTAAAATTCCTAAGAAAATGCAAGCTTATGATATTTTAGATCATAATTTAACAGTTTTGCTTTAGCATTGACAAACCAAGGACTTTAGTTTTTCCTGACTTTGGTTAACCAAACTCGTACTGCTGTGACATCTATGGCAACACCGCCTGCACAAAGTCCATATATATATATATATATAACAAACTCGTACAATACATATAAACCTAAATATCGGTAAGAAAATTCTGAGGCGTCACTAAGGCGATTATTCAGATAAGTCAAAATTGAAGTTAACAGTTTCAAAGTAAAAACATGAGATGGAGAACATCTAGATGATGTGGTTAGTGCAGATGCACTGCGTCAAAGCAACCAGCATTTCTGGAATTAATTCTTGTCTAAGCATTAATTTACAAAGCCATAATTTTAAACAATTCTCATTAAATGAATTTTGAGTATTATTAAGATAAGAGATATTGACTGATAATTTCAGAACAAACAAATTATATTCTGACTGATATTTCTACAGGGTAGATTGATATTTTTATCATTTTGCTTTTGTCATTTCGGCATCTGGAGTCATATGCACAAAAATAAACAGGGGGAATGTAGAAATGCAATGATCAACAAGTACATTTAGTCATTTTTTCTCGTTAAAATTCCTAAGAAAATGCAAGCTTATGATATTTTAGATCATAATTTAACAGTTTTGCTTTAGCATTGACAAACCAAGGACTTTAGTTTTTCCTGACTTTGGTTAACCATCTCTTATCCTTATAATAACTCCTTTGCACTTTGCGTTTAATGAACCCTTTACAGAGATTTTATAGCATAATTTAACTTTGAATCTCTCTTCCACATCAACACCACTGCAGTTTAAGTTTGTGCTATTAAACGAAAAGTGGGCTTGGGCTAAGTCAATAGTTTTGTGAGACACAAAAACTGATCAAGTAAATAACAATCAACACAAAATTCTGTACATACTATGCTAAAAACCAAACTACAACAAAGCAAAAAAAAAACAATATAAATTAAACAGTTTGACAAAAAACAAGGCGTCTTAGTACTCTGGTGATCATTTACTTTCGTCTAAATCTTTTCTTCTACGTATTTTTTTTGTAGAAGAAATGTCGGAGGATGAAAAGCTTGTGCGTGTGCGTGAAAAAGAAGCAGATTTGGCACAAGAAGTTATTAAAGAATACGATGAAACCAAGAAATAACATTAAAAAAAACATTTGAAATTGGAACTTTAATCGTATTTTAAGATTCATCCTTTTGACATGGAAAGATTTTAAAAGATTAGGTATATTATTGTACATAGAAATTGTTTTGAAAATTATAATAAGATAGTATTCAGTTGTAGTGAATTATAAGTTTATAGGTGTAAATTACATTGGAAGTATGAAGTTTACTATGTTCATCTCTCACATTATATGTAATATGAGATTTGCTTGTTTATTTTTTCTTAAAAATCATTAACATATTTTGTTTTTGTTTATTTAGTTGTTTGTTGTTTTAACTGTTTTATTACTTTTTTTTTTTTTTTTTTTTTGTTTTTGAATTATTTCGTTAGCCTTTGATCACTTTCCTTTCTCATGTTGCTGTAGGTAATATCCGCATCTACATGCAGTTGAGGTGCAGTTTGGCACGTGTTCCAACATTTAAGAATTGGTTTTAACATTCGTCAGAAACTAACGCTGTTAAAAGTATATGAAGACCTCGTTCGCTGTTTTTGTAATATAATTATACAATAGATTTATCTTGTGTAAGCGTTCATAACAAGACAGTATTTAAATTTGAATTCAAATTATAATATCAAAATGCGTACATAACATATAAACTATGTTCTTCACGTAATGTTGATCAAATCGCATTATAATTTTCAAGTATTACTAGTAGCACGTCATACTAAGTAAACAGTTATAAAGCATTAAAAGTAACAAAAACTTCACATATATTTCAGTCTTATCCGTAATATTGTACTAGTTTTATAATTCATAACAAGTTTTAGAATAGACTAAATACAATTTTTTAACATAGTATATAATATTATTTGATATTTTGTTACATAAAATAGTATATCATTAATACTATCAATATAGGAATTTTTATATTTTCAACACAATGTTAAAAATATCATTTTTTGAGTATCAATTTTGAGATTCCGTTGTGATACGCTTGCATTATTCCAGCGACAAAACAACGTCCCAATATAGCGTGCATAGGAAACCAGGTCAAATGAGAATTGTCTTCCATATTTATATATCTATAGTTTGTTATTTTGACATGGTAAGAACTTTTGATTTTGTACTTTTACGTCAATTTCAGAATAAACCTGGTCTAATATATGGATGTCTTGTGTAAATGAGATATATGTATTTATCAAATATTTTATAATACAGAAATGAAAGTTATTATACTACATAGTGTACCTGAATTTATGTTATAAAATTTGGTCGCAGTGGAATAAAATACAAGGTGCAGGAAATCAAGAACTGCAATACAGATTATTACATCAAACAAGTTTTGAATCCCCCTTGGTTATTCTGATTACGTACATGAGTGAACCCGACGATGGCACACCCTCTATTGACACTATGCTCTCCGATTGTGATTCAGTTGCATTTAATTAACTTATAGGAAGGTGATACCTTCCTATTGATATCAGCTCTTGAGGGGGTTCCGACTGATTGCAAAAGTGAACCCCATGAACACAAAGGACCCTTCCCCATACGCAAGTAGGGTACTAACGGGAACAATTGCGAAAATGTTGATTGTCTCCCTGAACCGTCGCATGAATACATCTTTTTTCGTTAAGAAAAGAAAGTAGATTTATGACCAAAACAGTTTTCTCGTCGAACTAAGCATTCTGGCAAGAAAAACATTTTCATACTTAAAATTAAAGTTTCAAGGGCTCCCTGCATGTTGTTAAGGAGTATCTCTAGGCCTGTAGGTGACAAATGTGTACTGTCGTATCTGAAAAACACAAATTCTGATGCTCTAATTTGACAGATATCGAATATAAAATTGCTTGTCTTTTATCTAAAATGACTGAATTGCACATTTAAGCCAATGAATCACAATTTATGGCTAAATTATATACGTACAAAAGAACGTAAGTTGTCCCAGTCTAACTTAAACAGTACTCGTATAGCTTTCCTTGATTTCGATATTACACTAGAAAATGGCAGCCTTCATACCAAAATTGATGACATAAGATACTCTTTTGATTTCCCTTTTGTTACTTTGTCATTCCTAGATGGTGATATTCTTGAATTACCCGCCTAAAGTATTTACATTTACAACTTGTCCGTTTTTCTCGTAGTTGTAATAAAGTGTCAGATCTTAATGAACGCAACAGATACATCACATATTTGATGAAAAAAAGTGTGACCAACCACCGATCAAAACACTGTCAATCTTCTGGACATTCAAAATTTGTCAAACATTGAACATGAGACCACTGCAAAATCTTAACTAGATGATTCTGAAGTTACAATAGTTGACCGTAACATTCTAGCTAACTAGTGTCAACCAAGATCAAAATAACTTTATCTTCACACCAGTAATCGAAAGAAAACCACCATCAATTATTCCAAAGGAGAGAGTCGCAGCTCTACAGGAAACCATCCAGAACAAATTAAGTAGTATAACTGCAGTTATGGACACTCTCAAACTACCCTCATTAACATAGTAAGCTTCATCAGTGGAGTTAAATCTTTTGTTGAAATACTTCAATTATAATGTCCTGAAAAAAAAACAAAGTTAACAAAAGTATTAAAGATATTACAAAAAATATCAAGATGTTCGAGAAAAGAATGGCGCACAACAATAGTCAAATTGACTCTTTGCACACCAAATTTAATGTGATAGACAAAGAGATAAACACCAACAATGACAAATAGCAAACACTATTCGACAACTTTGAGGATGAAAAAGGAAATGGTAAACTAAACAAACAAGAACAAAACCAGGTGGAAATCACACAAAAATACTGGAAACAATACAAAAAAAGATTATCAAATTAAAGGAATTAAAATCACCAGTAAATCAGCAAGTAAGCAATTCTAAATCGAAAAAAAAGACCAGAGGGTGATGCAAAAACTGCTGATTGTGATGATCTCATATTGAGTGACTCCATACCGCGCATTTCTACACAGCAATTTTCTCTTCGGGAAGTTTCGTACAAAATATATATAAAGGGAGGGGCAGAAGCCTGCAAAGAATTTATTGAAAAACAAGGCGCTACTTTCAGACCAAAAACATTTTAATTCATATTGGTGCAAGAGACGTCCAAAAAATGAAGTACAACTAGAGCAGTTCAAAACTTTATTTGACGAGGCCACAAGGACTTGGCCAAATTTCAAAATTCATATCCTGCCACTCATGAGGAGAAAAGACATATACTAAAACCGTATAACTGAGGCTAACTCAATCATAATAATTGCAGCATCACGATTCACACAAATAGAAGTTCTCAAATGTTTCCATCCTACAGACTACATATTTTACGACCGTGTACATATGAACACAAAAAACGGCATACCTGCACTAATAAGACATCTACAAGCGGCACTAAAAATCGGAATCAGTCATAATGAGGACAATCAAACAAAAACAAATCCGAGACATGAAACAAACCCAAATAAAAACCTCAATAAATTGTTTAATGGAGGTCCCTCATATTCCACAACTTTCCAAGACCTCCACCACAAATGCCTCCGATGTTACCACCTTCTATGTTATCCCGCCCACCGATGGGCCCTGCACAAATGCCGTATCAGTCATCAAGGACACCGATGCCACCAATGCCGTTCTTCCTCAATCCGTGGATGTGGAATCTGTATGTAAATCCAATGATGAAAACCCTCAATTTCGTGTGCCTGACCAGTAATCGACACCTGTATTGTTTTTCATTTCGTATTTCTCTGATTGTGAATGTCATAATTTCATACTTATAAAGTACCCCTTATGTTTATTTAGATAAATGCGACAAGAATTGTCAGAAATATTCATTGATTAATTAAAGGGCATTAGCTGATAACTTTAATATATATTTATATATAAATGTTTTTTCTTTTCTCCGTTAATGAACATAGGTAAACATGGTAAATATGAAATATTACAAATAAATTGTGTTGTCAAGGTTACAAAATCATTACTTTATTTCATACTTCATATTCGTGAATAAATTGCGTTTTATATCCAGTTCCATATTTAATCTTCGCAAACAAAAAGTTTACACATGATAAAATAATGTGCACAGTCAAGTTCTACCAATGACAAATTTAAAACGTTCATAATAAATCAGATAATGCCACTTTAAACATGTACTTTTATATATAAATGTACCTTACATAGATGGATAGCTTTAGTCCAATCACTTAATCAAAATTTATTTAAAAAGAAATTAGAAAACTTAATACTTAGAAGAGATCTATGGATTGAGAATCTTACAGCACAAACATTTTGTTTGGGTCCACTTTTAACTGTAGCTTATTAATACAGATATACATGTACATTTGTTAAAAATGTATTCTACTAGAGTTGTCCCTTCCAAATTTATAGTTATGCTCTTAATACGTTTAACTAAAACTCTATATTGAATACTGCAGAATGTTCATTAGCCATAACAGAACATATAGGGGACTACTTTAACTTTACATAGTCAATATTCCTAAATTCCAATAAATACACTTTTCAACGGCGGGAAATAATTTAAACTATGATATGAAAATATCTTTATTTCTCAGTAAAATGGAAAATATATATATATATGCATTGAATCAGTACCAATATCCCTTTTCAAAGAGTAAAAATATAGAGTTAGAATTTGCTATATTTTTAATCGCATGCTTATAACATGTATGATATTTATATGTCTTGTTATACAACATGTCAATATACCTCTAATGTTGCATGTTTATTAAACAATACTATAGTTTTGTTTGATGGATAAGCAATATTGGAATCTACTATTACAATTATCAGTTGCAATTACTATTTACATTTTCTAAAAAGAATTATTCATATAAAAGAATCAAAAATTAAAATGTTTAGAATATTTGGACCAGTTTAAAAGATGCATCTCAGTTAAAAGATAGAGTTATCCTTCTTTTCACACACTTCAGCAAACATTTAGATGATAATTACTTCAAGTTCAATTCAATTGCACTCATTCTGAAACACATTTTATACTGCTGTATGTTGTTTTCTAAATCAAATGTCAAAACCTCTTCTCAAAAACCGAAACATTTACATGTGGAACATACATGGTTTTTCCCAAAGCAAAGCCACAGATGAAAATTTCTTAACAACTGTAGGTAATGTTGATATTTTAAGTTTAATTGAAACTTGGTGCAGTGGTGACTAACCACAAATTGATGTTTCCGGATTTTCATTCAAAAATAGTAGTACAAAAAATAAGCACAAGAAAGCTAGACGTTTCTTTGGCGGTATCTCAGTATCTGTAAAAAATAACAAATAACAAATGGTGTTTCCAAATTACCCTTTAGTAACTCAGACATTGTCTGGATTATATTATTAAAATCTTTCTTTAACCTAAAAAATGATTCATATTTTGGTATCATTCATTTCTCACCTGAAGGTTCAACCAGCAACAATCAAGATTTAAATATTGTATACTATTGTTAGATCCAGCAATCTCAGTTTCCGCTATAAAGATGACGTATTATCTTTAAACAATCCTAATAACAATACCCAAGAGAACTTGAGATAAAGGATACTACAGACACTGTGAAGTCAGCCTCATATCTAGACCTAAAATTAGAAATCGATGGTAAGGGAAAACTATTGGCCAAACTTTACGACAAACGAACGTGATGACTTTTCATTCAGAATTGTAAACTTTCCTTTCATCTGTGGCAACATCCCATCGGCTCCTGCGTATGGAATGTTCATATCACAAATCATACGTTATGCCAGAGCTTGCCGAAAGTACGCAGACTCTTTGTATCGCGCTAGAACTCTAACAAATAGGCTTCTGGAACAGGGTTAGGTTACTACAAGATTGAAGTCATCACTACAGAAGTTTTATGGTCGTCATCATGAACTCGTGGATCGTTATGATGTATTCATCAGCACCATGAAAACTGATTTATTCAACGGGTCATAATTCACCTTTCCTCGTTTGTCTACCCCGGACTTGACTTTTAATGAACAACTCGGCGGGTGTTTCTAGGAAAAAAGAGGACTCTTACCCTACCGGTGCACCTGGTCCATGCTCCAGGTTTTTGGTGGAGTCCGAGTTGCTCATTTACTTTTTTTCCTTTGTATGTATGATTTTATTTACTTTGTGTTCTTTGTTGTGTGTGTCTGTTTTCCATGTCTGATCTTTGTCCCTGGATTACATTCTTTTGATTACCGCTATAACCTTGGTTCCCTTGATTACTCTTTGAATATCCCAAGCAGTGACGTTGTGTATTTCATGGATGACGTAAAGTTATGAGTCACTGTTACTGATAAAATTCTTGTTGCTATGTTGTTTTTTTTTTTTAAAATACCTAGCACAATGCACCTCTTACAATATAGCCAGGTTACCAATATCACTATACTGATTTTATGGGAAAATGGAAATAAGGACCAGGAAAGGCAATTTTCCTCAAATTATGCATTTCTCTGAAATATGCCATAATTTAATTTATGGTCTCACTAACCACTTCTAACGTTTCCATTACTTTACATGTTAAAAAAGTAATTTTCAAAGTCTCACTGTGAATTCCCGGGACAAATGACATCTTAAAATTGCATACCATTGGGAAGCTTGGAAAATAAGGCTTCCAAAATCATTATGCTAATGGTACGATGATAGTAGAAATTCTTCACAAAATTTACTTGAATAAATAATACTGAAAATCTACATTTTTACCTGTTCTGCTAACTGACAGCATGGAGGCAAATTACTCACACATGTTAACAATATTCATACACTTTTGTAGTTAATTACATATATGATTTTGAAGTACACATTCCCAGCTTCATTTTTACTACTTTTAATCATAATACACACAAATAATGCACTTACAATGCATATGTCTAGGTTCAGTGTGTTTTTGGTACTACATACGAGGGTGGACATTTCACCCGGAAGTGGTTAGTGAGACCTTAGAAACATTTTGTGATTTGTATGTTTTTCTTATTTTACATTTTATGAAAGCTTGTGGTATTGTGAGTCTAATACCGGAAAGGTTTTCTGGGGATAATGATAAATTATCTATTAATCTATACTGACCTGATCATTTACACTTCAGTACTAGACAAAAAGGGGATTTGCGTAAAGTTGGTTTCAGTTTGATTTAATCACCTACACGTCCAGTTGCTAATTTTTTTCTTACCTTTTCGAAAATAATTTTAGCATTTTCCTATTCGATTTTCTTACTTCTCTTGGGGCACGAGGACAAAACCTATGCAAGGAGAAACCTGTTTTAAAACCAGAAAATAATATCACGGCTTCTGGAATCATGCAGATAATCGATTATACACTATTTTTAATTGTCAATATTAATGGTTGAATTACCAAGTAAGTATGTTCTACATGAGTATAAGTTTTTAGTAACGTTGGCAAAAGTAGACCATGTGCTGTCCATAGTATCCCAAACATGCATGCTTAAATCTGCATTGAGTAAAGTACAACATTCTGTGTGTTAGTGGTCGTATATTAGGGTCATATATACTTTCTTGTAAACTTTGTTCGTTCAGAGAAAAATAAAACTTAAATGGTTAACTGATGGAGATAGTTCCCACACAAGACACCGGTATCCTGACTGACTTCAGAAAAATTGATTAAGATCTCCCCTGTTTCAGGTTCACCACGGCAGAATTATCACGGTTTGTCCATCTACGTTTATTTGATTCGCTTGTCCTAAAGGCGTTCTGCTACCTGAATATTTTATTCCGGGATGACAAAGTTTGTCTTTTGGATGATTTCACACTTCCAGTTGCGATCACTTCTTATCTCTCTTCGATCCTGTCAGGATTCGCTGTCATGCAACAGTTCTAAACTGTCATAAGCTGTTCTGACCCGCGACACACCTTGTCACCTTGTCAGGGTCTGTTATGACAAGCTCTGTCATAATTTGTCATGGGTCCTGACACTATCCTGTTAGGAACTGTTCTAGGTAGAACAGATACGTGGATTAGAAAAGTTCCTGACAGATTCTGACAGTCATTAGCTCGAGAATACTTCTCTATCTGAATTCCATACAGTACATGTCCGTGGTTACAAAAAAGGCGTAGCACCCGAATCCAGATTTGTACGACGGGAAGGAAACCTAGCTATGTTTAAACTTGATTTTTTACTTTCAATTTTTACCCGACTTTTATGTATGGCATGCAGTACCAACAAAAATTATTGCCTGTCGTTCTTGCTACCCCCCCCCCCCCCGACTTCATAGAATTTTGACTTGCAGATCTAGACACCGGTATGATACAGATTTCCTATAAGTATTGACATTTTTAAACAGTTTATACAGAAATGTTCGACCTTTATGGAACTTTAAAGTGTTCACATTCATACAATTTGAAAGAATAGGACATTATGAAGAATTTTGACCGAAATATATTTGTCACAATCACGCACATGGTAGTTATATTACACAAAAAAAGTCAATAATTTTCGGTTCTCATGGAAATCAAAAGTGCTCGCACTCATACACTTTGCAAAAGAATTTTGTCTCAAACAAATGTGTCACAGCCACCCAATTAATAATTATATTGATAAATTTAGTATTTTAGTCATTATTTATAGACCCTGATGGAAATTAAAAGTGCTCGCACTCATACAATTTGCAAGAATATGACATTTTTAAAGAATTTTGACTCAAACTAATGTGTCAGAACCACTATATGATAGTTATATTGAAACATTTAGCATTTAATCATTAATTTTAGACCCTCATAGAAATAAGAAGTGTGGGCACTCGCACATATGCTGGAATATGACATTTTTGTAGAATTTTGACAGAAATATATGACTCACAGTCACCCATATGATGGTTGCATATAAGCATTTTAGTCAATAGTTTTAGACCCTCATGAATAATAAAACTGCCTACACTCATACATTTTGTAGAATTTTTACTGTAGTAATGGTGTCACAGTCACTAATTTGAAACTAACATTTTCAGTCTCTACATTTTTGTGCATATTAGACTATGTATGGAAATTGCAAGTGTTATCACTCATATTCGTTGCAAAAAGTGGCATTTTGAAGAATTTTGACCGAAATATTTAGGTCACAGTCACCAACTTAATGCAAAATTGTCAATTTTAACATTTTTTTAGAATGATTTGTGACCCTTATGTTATCAAAAGTAGCTTTCATTCAAAAAGTAAATCTTAAACTTCGTGAGAATTACCAAACATCTGAAAGTTATATGTTACGACTTTTACACTTAGAACAGAAACATAGACCTTTAATATTATTATTAAATTATTTGATTTAATTAATTTCATAGTTGTATGACAGAATGTAAATAACATTATACACGTAAACAATGATAATATTTGAACGATGAGTGACTGGACCGTGATCGACGAAAATTGGAACAAGAACAACGATCGAGTGATTGTGGGATGAAGATCACGACGCGCTCTCAATATATAATTGGAAATTGAATGTAAATTTTGAAATCAAATTTTGTTTCCTAATCGGGTTAGCTAATTTACAAAAGTCACACATTTCATTTATTAATCGAAGACTTCCTGTTCTAAATTACGTCACACAGAATAGAAAGATTTAGAGTCAGGAACTGTCCAGGGGTATGGTCTGTTTAATTCGGTTCTACAAGGGTGAGCTTTGTTGAGTTTCGTTTGTTTACGGCGAGTTCCGTCAAATCAGTTGATTCTCTAGTAAGTTTTTATCTGTTACCAGTTGACTGACTGGTTCACGACTAGTACCAGTCGATATTTCTCGTTCTCTGTTAGCAGGGTGACTTATTTACAAGTGGCCTAACGTATGTGACGATCGTAATGATCAAAGGAACTTCAGTTATCGTTGTTACCAGCGAAACGCCTTCAGATGAAATCAGTTCCGACCCCTCAGTCAAAATATCAGAAGTGTTGGCTCTGGAACAGTTCTGATATTGTCATAAAACAGTTCTAGATTCCACTATTTTGACAATTATAGCAGAACCACTGTCGGCTCTAATTCTATTATCGCAGTACTCGCTCTGCTAGAACTGTCAGAAGACCCGGCTCTACGAGAACTGCCCAAAGAGCAGGATCTACGAGACTACCGTTAGAACTGTCAGAAGATCCGGCTCTACGAGAACTGTCCATAGAGCAGGATCTACGAGACTACCGCTAGAACTGTCAGAAGTGCTGACTCTACTAGAATGTAAGAAGATCTAGATCCGTCTCTAAAAACTTGATGCCGTTCTCGTAAATCTTCACACATAAATTCGCATATTGACTAATTGAAATATATTATGTGTCAGAACCATTCCTAATTGTTAGCTGTGTATGCTTTACATTAGCACATAGTAATATTATTGGCCACACGATCGTACACATCATCATTTCTGTTTGATTCGAGATTTTTATTTTTCCTTTGTTAAACAACTCGCAATTTCACCAGTTCCTCAATAACAGTTTATTTATATTCAAGAATGCAAATGCGACATCAACAAGTACTTATTATATTTCACTATAAACCTAAACACATGTGCAGTGTCTAACAGTTTTCATCCCCGAATAAATCAAAAATGTAAAAATAGCCCATCAATTTCTCAGATATTAAATCCACTAAGGAAACAAAGCATTTCTTGTGTAACTATACCAATACATTTTCTTCGAGAACCTCAAACATTGATGAAAAGCTATAATTTTAATGCATTTGGCCCTATTTGTTACTTTTGTTCAAACCTTATCCTTATATGTATCAAGAACAACGATAGCAAATAAAATCAAATGTTGTCGAAACTGTGACATCTTAAACAGAAATATACAATTTCGTTCTAAAATGCTTGAGAATCTGTTTTATTTCTTAAATTTCCCTTTTTTAATATTTTGTCTTCTTCGGGACAATATAAGCAAATTTGCTTGACAATATGATTGACACAAAATCTGCATAATAAACGCAATATAGGCATTGTGTACTATTCATTGGTTCATTAGAAAGGTAAGTTGCTCCATAAATGTGTTTGAATACACAAAAGCTTGTTCGAAGTAGGTAACTTGAAAAACAATACCCATTACATGTGAGATGGAAGAACATAGGTGATACTTAGTGATATGTTATATAAAGGCTATGAGAAACTTGAATAAACAGCAAAATTTGATATTATATTCACTAAACATTGTTGCTTCCCTTAGAGACTTACCTCAACAAAATAAAGATTTTTGTTTATAAATATTTACAATATAAACCTTATGATCGCTGTATAAATCTCTGACATTGTTTAGAAAATGGTGGATTTTGCTAGTTTTATGCGCCGATAATTCAATCTTTATTTACTACAAAAAATTACAGATCCATACAAAGTAGAAGAAGGAAAGAATAGCAACACAAAGCATATAACATGTATACTGCAAACTCATCTAAAATCACTATAAAAATATTCTACATTATTTAACACATGAAATAAATATCATAGTCTGTTATAGGATTAAACAAAGGTTATTGAAAGTTTACAAACTAACAACTTATGCACAGAAGAGCAAAATGAATGAAAACGACACACGTTATAATGATGATGATAATAATATTTAGTGCATCTCCTTTGAGTCGACACATTTAAATTTCTTGCTGCGTAAAAACGAAACACTACTAATAATGGTGATAAGTTGGGATGCCTTTGGATAATGGTAGTAGATTTACACCCGGTTCTCAGTTCAAATCGAAATGATATTTTAATTTTACTGTGTTTTTTCCTCTTCTAAAATTTGTTTTGCAAATTCTTTCTGCTTTTCAAGCATCTTTTTGGGTTTATCTGCAAATATTCATGTATTAGATCTTAAGATGAAACATCTTGAAATACGTATTCAAAACGGAAACGTTAACAAAATCTTTTAAATCAGCAATATGTATTAAAATGCAAATAGTCGAAAAAAAAATAGGAAAAATACATTGGTTTACAATAATTCAGTAATTTAAATAAAATAAAATATATTTTGTGCATATCAGGATATACATGAATTCTTGTTCTAAATTATCTATTCACAAACTAAAAAACTATGCACAATGCTCTATTAATATATACCCCCGCTTTCCAAAAATAACCACAAACACAGAAATCTTATTTAAAAGCTGGGTACAGAACAGATGAAAACAGATGTTTGGTATCAAATGCGTCAATGAAATTCTGCTATCCTATTTTAACCTAGTTGGGCCATTGTCGCTTTGACATATGTGACGACTATATTCGCTACACTGCTCCATCGGTTCAAATTGATACAGGAAAGATATATAAACGTATAGAAAGGTTTGAAAAATTCCCAACGATGTTAGAACTGTCAAATTTGCGAAGCAAATTTTTAGTCATTTCCTCCGTAGGACTCGAACTCGTACCGCTGTGACATCTATGGCAACACCGCCTGCACTAAGTCCAGCGCCCTAGACCACTCGACCGGCATATATCTTTCCTGTATCAATTTGATCCGATGGAGCAGTGTAGCGAATAGAGTCGTCACATTCTGAGACGTTTGTATAATATTGATTTGTTGTGACATGCATCATTAATTTGATCCTCTATCCTATATAATAACATCTAAAATGAACTGTCCCGTACTACCATACATCGTGTACTAAGTTACAGCCCTAGATTAATCCTACGAAGAGGAATGACCCGGCCAGCGAAAGCTATATTTTGATATAGCCTAGCTGGTCGAGGTCGCTGGACTTAGTGCAGGCGGTGTTGCCATTGATGTTACAGCGGTACGAGTTCGAGTCCTGCGAAGGGAACGACCAAAAATTTGCTTCGCAAATTTGAAAGTTCTAACATCTTTGGGAATTTTTCAGACCTTTCTATACGTTTATATATCTTTCCTGAATCAATTTGATCCGATGAAGCAGTGTAGCGAAATGAGTCGTCACATTCTGAGACGTTTGTATATATATATATATATATATATATATATATATATATATATATATTTGTGTGTGTTGATAAAGATGAGCTTTTAAGATATTGATCAAATTGATACAGGGAAGATATATAAACGTATAGAAGGTCTGAAAAATCCCCAACGATTTTAGAACTGTATATGTATATATGACCTAGATAACTGCAAAAGACACGTTAAAAGTCAGACATACGTAAGCCATATAACAAATATTTAATCATTCCATCTAGTAGAAGCCTAGAAATCTGTAATAGAAATTAGTGTTTCGGACGGACATCAAAATCACTATATACCCCAATTTTCCAGTGTGGGTGGGGTGTATAAAAATACTCTTTAAATTACCTTTTGGCGTTGTATCATCTTTACAACAACATCGACACCTTGTTCTATTTGAATCAAAGGTACAATTCACCAAACAGTAATACACACGAATTGGAATGTTGAAAGGTGATGGATACTTCTGTTTATAATCGATTACTACGGAATGTCGATGATACCTCCATTTCTGGGTGGCCATAGCTTCGATAGAACCGAAACGAGAGCTGTAAAATCGTGTAACTGTTTACATTTGTGCATTGGTTTAAACGAGAAGATACTTTTTTTGCAAAACCGATTTCTATTAAAGGTATTGAAAACCACAGTTTTCCTTTTCTTTTACAACTGACATTGAACAAAAGTACCCACACGTGAAATCCATTCATATACTCTCCTGGTAAGGAAAATGATCCTTCCTTATGCACAAAATCAGATATATTTTGATACTTGTATAAAAAAAACAAAAAAAAAAGCATTTTTTACATCAGCGCCTGTGTGTGGAATGTTCATATCACAACTCATACGTAATGCCAGAGCTTGCCGACACTACACAGACTTTTTGTATCCCACTAACACATAGGCTTCTGGACCTGGATTATGTTTGCGACAAGATTAAAATCATCACTACAGAAGTTTATGCTCGTCGTAATGAACTCGTGTATCGTTACAATGTATCCACCAGCGCCATGAAAAACTGATTTGTTCAACGTGTAATAGTTTTCCTTTCCTCTTTTATCTTCAACGGACTTGAACTTTTTATAAGCAACTCGGTGGCTGTTTCTAGAAAAGCAGAGGACGCTTACACTATCGTTGCACCTAGTCCATGCTCCCAGGTTTTAGTGAAGTCCGAGTTGCTCATTTGCTTTTGTTACTTTGTTTGTATGATTTTAGTTACTTTTTGTTGTGTGTCTGTTTTCCATGTCTGGTCTTTGTCCCAGGATTACATTCTTTTGATTACTCCTATAACCTTGGTTGCCTTGATTACTCTTACAATACATATATCTAGGTTCTATGCCCATTAGCTCTACAATGAGTATTGGGCATTTGACCCCCATAGTGTAGAGTGAAACGTCAGGAATAGTACTGTTTACACTATATGCACATTTAATACTCGTACGTTCGATCTCTTTACTGACATCATACAATGGTTACCTTCCTTTCTCTATATATGATATATGAAGCATCAATGTCCTATACATTTTCCACAAGAACCAACATATATAACGGACGGACAAACCGAAAATGATATTTCTGAATACTTCAAAACCTTGTGCGCGAGATATATAGTGACATTAGATCATTCTACCTGTGTATTTGCCATTATAATACATTATTGCTACAAAGTATGTTCCTTTTTGTTATCATTCAGAATTTCAAAAGATTACACCACACACAGCTAATCAAGTCCTTGTATTCACACCTGACTTAATGGTAATAGATAAGCAGTTCGAAATTTTGTGAATCGTAAAATATTATCATGCCGTAAAATGTTTAGAAGTTTATTTATTTATCACTTTAACGGTACATACACTATCGTTTCGGATAAATATATTGTGTTTAACATCACAATAAAATATTTATTCTACGCGATCATTTAAGGAATGGCTATTATATGTTTTCGGTCTATGAAGAAGAAAAACCACAATCACGTTATCCACTAAATGTCCTGCGTTATTTATGATTAACCCTTCTCTTTTTTGCGAATCACGTTTCGTCTTTGTTAGTTATGATTAATTGATTTTACCTTCGTTTTTTTAACAAATTGTGCTCCTTTACTTGCTGACCTATTTCTTCACTCTTATGAGGCTGACTTTATAGCTGATTTGATCAGAAAGAAAGAATATCGTTTGGCTAGATCCTTCAATCTCAGTTTCCGCTATATAGATGACGTATTATCTTTAAACAATCCTAATTTCGGGAATTTGATACATTGCATCCACCCAAAAGAACTTGAGATAAAGGATACTACAGACACTGTGAAGTCAGCCTCATATCTTGACCTACACTTAAAAGTCGATGGTAAAGGAAAACTATTGACCACACTTTTCGACAAACGTGATGACTTTTCATTCAGAATTGTAAACTTTCCTTTCATCTCTGGCAACATCCCTTCGGCTCCTGCGTATGGAGTGTTCATATCACAACTCATACGTTGTGCCAGAGGTTGCCGAAACTACGTAAAATTTTTTGTATCGCGCTAGAACTCTAACAAATAAGCTTCTGGAACAGGGTTATGTTGCTACAAGATCGAAGTCATCACTACAGAAGTTTTATGGTCGTCATCATGAACTCGTGGATCGTTATGATGTATCCATCAGCACCATGAAAACTGATTTATTCAACGGGTCATTGTTCACCTTTCCTCGTTTGTCTACCCCGGACTTGACTTTTTATGAGCAACTCGGCGGGTGTTTCTAGAAAAGCAGAGGACGCTTACCCTACCGGTGCACCTGGTCCATGCTCCCAGTTGTTAGTGGAGTCCGAGTTGCTCATTTAATTTTGTTAGTTTGTATGTATGATTTTGGTTACTTTGTGTTCTTTGTTGTGTATGTCTGTTTTCCATATCTGGTCTTTGTCCCTGGATTACATTCTTTTGATTACCGCTATAACCTTGGTTCCCTTTAATATATAGTAATTGTCTAGTGCAGTAGTTATGCCTATTGTATTACAATTATTTCCGGTCCAGTTGTGCATACCTGAACATAGCTATTACTATTGATTACTCTTTCGTATTAACCAATTTAATCCATGAATAAATTGAAGTCACATTTGAGTAAAACATTTTCTTGGAACATTGCTATATGTTATATGTTGCCAATGATAATGTACTTAACCTTCTAAAGTATCTAACATCGGATCACCAAACACCTGCCAGAAAGGAATTTTCAGAACTGTCCAAATTCTCCAGTATTGAATGCCACTTGGAAATGCTGATACGCTGTGATTTGGATAGAGATTTGCGTGGTATACAACGCCACCTCCACAGAGTAAAACAAATAGTATAACGAGGTAATAAAGAAGATCTGTCAGCTAAAAATCAGAAAACAAACACGTCAGAATTGGAATAGGTAATCAATGCTAAATCTTGATAAATAAAGGGTAATGACAAATGTACCGGACTGATAAAATCTAGGTAATAGTTTAAGGGTATAGTCAAAAGTAAAATCCTTATAACAAATGGCATCAGAATAAAATAGAGTGTTGAAAATAACTGCATTGGACCTGATTTGATGCAGGCATTCCAAAAATGGAAGGTGGGTTCAACCAGATTTTATAGCGCACTAAACCTTCCGCTTCTATTATGGTTCATTATTCCCGATAACTTTTTACACAAATAGGCAGCATAAAAATATCACTACCCAATATTGGTAAAAAAAATCAGGAACTTAGAGTACAAATGAGATAAACAATAAATAAGTGAAAATAAAATGCACTAAATACAATTCCAAGACATAAGATCAAAAAGGCTTGGACTTTGTGTGGAAGGTGCGTCAATTCAAGGTAAACAATATGATGTACTAGTAAAAACTACAGAAAATAATCCATAAACATTATGAAAGTTCATCAATTATATCCATTATCTGGTGTGTGTGTGTGTGTGTTTCAGAAACATAAATTTTTTATTCAACAAGATACGGATACATTTGTATCGGAAAAGAAACCTTTTTAAGCAGCGTATGAAATATATTTTCCTATAACCTTAGTACAAAAGCCTGTCTTTAAGGCAATGGTGGCGTCGTAAGAAGTCATAATAGTCGCTACTTTGTCTTACATACCTTAATAATTTAGAAATATAAACACCATATGCAGGTGAAGCTGGTATAGAAGTGAATAAAATAGGAAGTTTTATAATTTTATAATCAAAATAGTCTCATTTGTCATATATTGTTGTAGAAATAAGACTATCGTTGTCGAATTCAAAGTGAATGCCTAAATACGACGTGGAGGAATCTGTGTCAGTATTTTAAATTTCTACTCTAGAGGTTGAATAAACGGAAGCCATTCTCCAAAATAACAATTACAAAAACATTACAATAATGATTTAAAATGTTTGTCTCCACAAAGTACTTTACTACGTTGAATTGAACCTTATATTTACTAGGTATTAATGCAGCATCCCTTGTAAAACAAAAATGTCAGGACGTCAACCCCGCGGTTGAATGTCCAAAATTGTAAAATATACGCTGATTATTTTTTCTCAAAATTTACTTTCTATTTTCACAGATATGTTTGACAGTTTTAGTAGCATGAATATAACCGTATTTATTTGAAGATTGATGTCATCAATTATAACTCTCTTAATCTGCCAATACAATACAGTTATCTCCTTATTGTACTAATTGAAGAAATGAATAACTGATACATACCATTTCCTTCACCATAATTATAATTATCCCTAATTTCCTCAATAATAGAAGAAAGTTGAACACTCTCAGATACATGAAGAATAGTGACAGACTGTATAATCTCCTGATGTGGACCAGATTGTCGGAAATGGGGGAACTATGGAGTAAGAAGGCCGTGATGTATAGAATAATACATAGAACATCAAGGATATTCCAAATGTCATAGAAGTGTAAAACTATTCTTCGACCAGAAAACTTTTCATTTGGACGAATCTGAAATGATATGAATGGTACATTGTATCACACAACGCAATGCCATTCAAAAAATAGTCGGCACGGAGAATTTTTAATAGGTTTCAAAATGACATTGAAGTTGCATTTCGCAAAACATGATCTTATTTTATTAAATTTCAGCAACACAGAATTCTAAAGACACATGACTTTTTTTTACTAATATAGTTAACAAAATAGATTCCGTTATGCAAATAAATCACTTCCTTTATATATCGCTTACAATATCAAATCTTACCATACTTAGGATCTCCTCAAAAAGTTCCCCACACATGAATACTAACACTATAACTTCTAATAGGGAAACAGAAGTCGCCGTTAATTGTGTAGTCAAAAAAGCACTAAATATGAACATTGCTACCAAGAAACACACCTGTAGAATAAAGTCATGCATGTTAGTTCGTATAATTCGGCGTTACACGAGTAACACTAAAAAATTGTGTACATGTAATTCAATTTGATATGTATCGACAGAAATGTACAATTCCGAGGCATCAAAATCCAAGTACTTCGCAAATACGTAAAAATAGTAAAAAATGACAATCTACATACCCAATCTAGAAAACGGAAACGTGAATTTTTATAGATATTGGAACAATGTCTTTACAAAGTTAATTTGCGAAAAAAATTCATTAAGTCTATTCTGTTTGATTAATTTAACAAGAATTCACATTATTCATTCGGCTTTTATCATATCTAGACGTTTTGTTCTTGTGTTTTCTGTTTATCCAAATGTAATCATGAACTCGTGGATCGTTATGATGTATCCATCAGCACCATGAAAACCGATTTATTCAACGGTTAATGGTTTGCCTTTCCTCGTTTTTCTACCCCGGACTTGACTTTTTATGAGCAACTCGGCGGGTGTTTCTAGAAAAGCAGAGAACGCTTACCCTACCGGTGCACCTGGTCCATGCTCCCAGTTTTAGTGGAGTCCGAGTTGCTCATTTACTTTTGTTACTTTGTATGTATGATTTTAGTTACTTTATGTTCTTTGTTGTGTATGTCTGTTTTCCATGTCTGGTCTTTGTCCCTGGATTACATTCATTTGATTACTGCTATAACCTTGGTTCCATTGATTACTCTTTGTGAACAACGAAGAGCAGATTTTTTTTTATTTGTGGGTATCATGAGGCAACAAATAAAAACTGTCTTACCACATGAATGCTGAATCGAACAATCGGTGCAGAAATAAATTTTTTCATTGTTTTCTCCTTCCAGTGAAGCTAAAATTGATGAGATATAAATCAAAGTAAAAAAAAAACTGGAATGAAATAAGTTTACTCTTTGGTGATACAGCTATTCATAGTATTGTCATAGTTTTCCTTTCCTCTTTCGTCTACCTCGGGCTTTTTTATGTGCAACTCGGCATGTTTTCCTTGAAAAGCAAGGACGCTTGCCCTACCGGTGTACCTTGCCAATGCTGCCAGTTGTTAGTGGAGGCCGAGTTGCTTATTTGTTACTTTGTATACAGTATTTTAGTTACTTAATGTTCTTTGTTGTGTATGTATATTTTCCATGTTTGGTCTTTGTCCCAGGATTTCTTCCTTTTGATTTCTGCTAGCACCTTGGTTCCCTTGATTACTCTTTCACTGTATGGTAATACAAATCTTTGAACATTTTATTTATTTAACTTTGGAATAATTCTGAATTGAATACCAATCTCTTTATCGAATGAATATATACATATACATATATGTCACTATATTTCCAATAATGACGGTATTTAAATATTCAAAATATAAAAAAATATTGTAACTGAATGCATAATGTTTTCCTTAAAAAAAAGTATACAACGGTGTTGAAATATACAAAAGTCTACATCAACATATTTCTTACATTAATCAGATTTATGAAGCTGTGGGTACTAAACGCAAGTGTTGACCCAGCATTCTTTTCTGGTCTTCTGATATCTCCTGTACTTTTGTCTTGGTTTTTGACATCTGCTGTATTTTTGTCTTGGCTTCTGATATCTCCATTACTTTTGTCTTGGTGTTTCACATCTGCTGTATTTAGGTCTTGGCTTCCGATATCTCCTGTATTTTTGTCAGGGCTTCTGAAATCTCCTGTACTTTTGTTTTGGATATATCCTGTTTTTTCAAGCACATTTTGTTCATTTACGATAGTTTCGATGTTGTAGGCATACATTCTTTTGTCTGCTTCTTTTTGAACATGAGAATGAGAAATGAATTCTTCAATGTTATATTGATGACTAAAATGAATTGGACTTTCGCTCAGGTCCCAAATATCACAAACGTAATCCATTGCTTCTTTTGCCATACCTTTGTCAAAGTCATATAGTTTTTCCAATAGTAAAATTGCTCTATTCCTAAAGCCACTAGGCAATGAGAAATATAAAAAAGTGTTTTAGTTTTAGTCACGTGGTATACTGATCTGTACATTATTTATGAACGGAGTACAAAAGTGTTTACAAAAAAGCTTAGACTTGAAATTTATCAAACCAAGTTGCATCTGTCATAACGAACATAAAGAACACGATGTATATATAATCGTTTCGTTATCTTTATTGTTAATGGTCTTTACTCATTAAATGTTAGTTAGCGTGGAATTATCACTGAACTACCGAAAATTGACAAAATAACAAAAACAGTAATAACTTGTGCCGAGAAAGTCGAAATATTTCGTTCGTGCGTTATATAAGTTTAGAACATTCACTAAATCTTGGTGTGTTTCATTACTGGTGCTTATGTTGCGCTATTTCACTCTTTTCAATGTATCGTTCACCATTTCATCAGTTAAATTATAATGTTATGATTAACAAAATATTTTAACCAACTGACAATCAACAAGAAGGGCGATTAAGGATCGTTTATAGAATAATTTGATAAATCATGATGTTTTGTCTGCGCTTATTGGATCGTACATATTTACTTCGACTCTAAAAAATATCTTTTGTTTATTTTGTTTTTGTTTTGTTTTGTTTTTGTGTTTGTTGGCATAATTTCGTGATATTGTGAGGGAATGTTTCCGACATTTTATATTTTATCCTTAGAGATTATCTACTCCAATTTCTGGAAGAATATGATAGTTGCATGAGAAGTTGATTAACAGATTTTTTAGTACGTGTCTTTTTTTTCACTTTCGTCAATTTTGTAGTGGAAACATAAATTACTAATCTATAAAGAAATTTTTACGTTGCATGCTTTTCCAGACTTTTTTGCAAACTTTCCTGAAAACATTCCTTAGCTTTTTCCGCCATTGAGAAAAGGTAGACACTGGCAACGAGGGCTGTCACTGAAATAGAAATCCCAGAGGAATCAGCAAGCTCACAAATTAAGCAATTCGCTTTTTATAAAACAAAAAGAATTTTAAAAAAGGAAAGACAAAGTACTTTCTGAGAACATTATGCTAAAATTGTACAATCTAAAAATTGCTAATACCAATTTTATAATGATAATTATTAAGCAGTTGCAATTGTTAATCATTAAACATGTTCAGACCTTCTAGATTGCATTTCCTAGATCATGAAGAGGAACTTACTTAATGGGAAGTCACACTCTTGCCAAATTTGAAATTTTGTATGGTCGTTTAATAATACACCAATCCGCAATGCTTCGTTGGGCCCAATCTTAATTTCTTTTTTTTCTGTCGATGAATCATGATGTCGACAGCAGCAAAAAAGTCTTTTTCCGCATTTCGTTAGAAATTCTCCTAGATTAGGAAAAAACGCAAAAAAATGTGGTGACAGTGAAAAAGTCGTCTATAACAAGATGTTAATTAGGTATCAAGGAAGCCATAAAAATAGATTTGACCCAATGAGCTGAACTTTATATGACAACTGAATATATCTGTAAGAATTAATCTTGTTGCTAAGGAACAAAAGTGCCGTCACTATCAGTAAAAATGGCCTTGTCAATGTTAAAAGCATTTAATTTTTTTTTTTTTTTTGAGAAAAACCTATTACAATTCTGAAAACTTTGATTGGAAAATTAAATCATTCTTATAGTATTGGTTACTGCAAAAAAAGTTTGTCATTTAAAGTAGACATCTATATACAATGGATTTTAGTTAAAAAAGGTAAATAACGGTTTGGTTTGTAACCCCCAACACCGTCCACGAAAACTTTTGAGCTCTACATGTAAATTATATAAGATGTATATTTCAGTGTCTAACTTTGTTTTTATATGTAACCACAGTCGAGTTATTTCCACATAAAGACTAAGTTAAACCTTAAGGTCGTCGGTAACCTTTAACTGCCTTTTTAAACATTAAATTTATCTTCCAAGATTTTTAGTGTAGGTCCTCAGTTCCTTCAACTTAGAGTTGATAACTTTTAACAACTTATTAGACTACATAATTGCGTTAACAAGGAATCATTGAATCTTTTCGAACACTTGCCAAATAGTACTACAGACTACCGAGTAGTGAAAAGATATGTTGCGGAAAATTGTAAAGAAAGTGGTCGGGAAAAATACTAAAATAACTATAATCAGATAAAAATATAAAAAGGCATTTTTCCGTCTGAAATGGAAAAGACCATAATAAATCTGTTAACAGGTGTTTGTTCTGTAATCAATTTCTAGAATATTCTTTTATATACTATCTAATTATTTCTTAATTAAACGCTTCTCAAATGCTTCATGGCATACCGAAAAAAAGTGCTTGATATAGTTAGCAAAGTTTATGGGTCAAGTAATCAAAGAGTAATCAAGGGAACCAAGGTTATAGCGGTAATCAAAAGAATGTAATCCAGGCACAAAGACATGGAAAACAGACATACACAACAAAGAACATAAAGTAACTAAAATCATACATACAAAGTAAATGAGCAACTCGGACTCCACTAACAACTGGGAGCATGGACCAGGTGCACCGGTAGGGTAAGCGTCCTCTGCTTTTCTAGAAACACCCGCCGAGTTGCTCATAAAAAGTCAAGTCCGGGGTAGACAAACGAGGAAAGGTGAACAATGACCCGTTGAATAAATCAGTTTTCATGGTGCTGATGGATACATCATAACGATCCACGAGTTCATGATGACGACCATAAAACTTCTGTAGTGATGACTTTAATCTTGTAGCAACATAACCCTGTTCCAGAAGCCTATTTGTTAGAGTTCTTGCGCGATACAAAAATTTTTGCGTAGTTTCGGCAAGCTCTGGCATAACGTATGAGTTGTGATATGAACACTCCATACACAGGAGCCGAAGGGATGTTGCCAGAGATGACAGGAAAGTTTACAATTCTGAATGAAAAGTCATCACGTTTGTCGTAAAGTTTGGTCAATAGTTTTCCTTTACCATCGACTTCTAAGTGTAGGTCAAGATATGAGGCTGACTTCACAGTGTCTATAGAATCCTTTATCTCAAGTTCTTTTGGGTAGTTGCGATGTATCAAATCCCCGAAATTAGGATTGTTTAAAGATAATACGTCATCTATATAGCGGAAACTGAGATTGATGATATCAAACTATTACTATTTTGTATTTAAATTATCAAACGTTGCGTGTATATAACGATCTCTAAGAATACTTTATTTGACATAATACATAACAAGAGCACATGATTTTTTATCAATCTTTTTATATGATGGTAAGTTGGGTGACCACAGATCATGGCATTTATTCGATGTATCGTCTATTACTTCTTAAGTTCGTAATTACCTTTTAAGAGATATTCAGTTATTACAGTAACTGATTTCAGTGACTCAATTAATTCAGCAGGATATATTGACTAGAAGAACAAAAAATACTAAGTACTTACTATTGCATCGAAGTCAACTTTACCAAAGACTCATATGTTGTTAACATATTTCGAAAAAAAATCATTTTTAAAAATCAATAAATATGTTAAACAGAAAGACTTCGTTTTAAGATATGAGGTTTCGATTCTTTAAGGTTTGTTTTTTATAAATTAGTTATATGGCGTCAGTGGTGTTTACTCTTACAAACTAATGAAAAATTAAGTTTTTTTTCTTTGTGATATTATAAAGGGATGATACTTTAATACATATTTGATAAAATCAGAAATAAGGTAATATCCGTAACACTTTATAATTAACTGTAGTTTTATTACCTTAAATATGTACCTACTTTTAATAAGTTATAACTATTTTCTTTTTCTGGCTTATCATGCTCGGATTTTAGCTGTTGAGGAAAAAAATGTATGTTAATATGACTAAAGCAATAACATATAGGCTCTTTATATTATTGGTCACTGTATCATTTGCCGACATGTAAGAAAACACATTCATATTAAATAATTTAATAGTTATATCGAAGTTTGCTCCTATTTTTTTAACTGGACATTTATATTGTCATTTTACTTACAGGGTGGTATACCAAAAAATAATCATTGTCAATTGTATTAGAAAAACACACAAAGTCATAATACACATTTGTGTATTTTATTTTTGTGTTAATTGTTTCACCTTATTAGGTATAAAAACAACAACATCAGGGTATCATAATTATTTATACATATACTGCACTCATGCTTCTACCACCTTCACATGCAATAGTTTTTCTTGCTTAATTACAAGGATTCCTGTTAACTGTACGAATTTTGGATATTGGTAGGGTAACTTAAGATAAATATGTGTATCTGAAAGCGATACGAATAGTTAATTGGTTTAAAAATTGTTTTATTTAAGAAAGACATACAATGACAGGACTATATTTGCCATTAGTATTATCAATTCTGAAGGCTTTCAAATTCGTGCATACCTGATGTGTTTAACATTAACGGTTAACTAAATAATATTTTCAGGTGCTCGTTCAAATGATTTTTTTCCTATAAATACTGAATAAGCACTAACCATACGAAGAAGCTTAGTACACTGATCTACTGATAACATAACATTATCAGTCCTCCAGATCTCCAGAACAATTCCTATATTGTTCATAACCATTGCTTTAATAAATTTTTCCTAGATAATAAAACAAATTTAAACACGGGTAATAAAATTACCGAAAAAAACATGATGTAAATTTAAACAGATGACTATTATTCTTTTATCTAAATTGAAAACAATGTTTCAAAGACAGAGTTAAGTTAACAAAGTAGGAAACGACAAAAGCCATATATCACAACTAAACAAATTGAGGATATAACATAGATATAGTTCACAATCGTCATTATAGTCCTTAATCCTTAACATTCTGAACTACCACAAGAAGTTTTTTTTTTATACTATGCATTTCTTTAATGGTCATGTGGGAAAAGTAAACGTATAACTTCCTGAAGCAATGACAAAGGTAGTTGTTTGTACAAAGAGATAATAAATCAACTGGTTTTTTTAATGAACAGTCGAAAAATGTTTTATTTTACTGATTTAAACTGTTGTAGTCTTAATCCAGAGCTGAATTGCGCAACCAAGATTGTAATTGTTTTTTGGGATGGGAGTTAAAATGATCAATACACTGGTTTCCTATCGAAAATACTGAAGTATAACATCATGCAATATGTTTATTTGTGATAGCCAGTAAAATATACAATATACTTTTGTGCTTGAAAAAAAATATAATCAACAACTAGGTTGAATCATAAGGATCATTTCATCACCAAAGGCTTCCTTATATCTTTCATAACTTCAAAATATTGATTTAATTTTTTTTTCTTTCTATGGTAGTTTTTGTATCTCTTATCTTAAGAATCATTTGACAGTGTTTTCCTTCTATTATGCTGTTCAAGATATTGGCTAATACTTTCAAAAACACCTGTTTCTTATTTTCTTATATATGTATTCATACCTATTATACCTTTTATTTCAACATCTTTCTATATACAATGGTTTTCCAGATAATGACTTGATATAGCAAATAAATACGAAAATGTCATTTTCCGCCTACCAACTGTCTTTGATATGACGGAAACTTTTGCATGCTTCTTTTGAATCTCGTTTGTATCTATCGTCTGTGATTTATAGTATCTGTTGTATATTTTGGAACATATGTAGAAATAGTTTAGGTAAATATTGTGGACAACATATACATTACCTGTAGTAACTTTAACCCTGTTCAACGTTGAACACAAGCTTAAAGAAGATAGCCCAGGGATGCAAATAAGATAATAACTCATTGCGCTTTTTTTTTAATTATTTCATAGTTTATCACATGAGAAAATATTAAGTTGTTTCTAGGGTGCCGACGTAATTTTTCTAGATGTAAATATACCCGAAAAACAATTACAAACTATACGATTATTAGCAGTTTTCACTGAAAACGATAATTGTGGCACAGTTTTGACGTTATTACAGTACAAAACTATTGTTATTTTTCTATTTTTTGTTGTTTTTTTTAATGTTTGAAAAAAGGGTCATGGTATTACAACAAAATTGATTTTTTGCCATATTCATAGCATAACGCTAATCTTACCTCATGGCTCTCAGATGTATTCTTCTCCTCAAAAATCTGTTTCTTTGACAAACCTTCGATTTGTACAGCATATTTTGAAATTGACATGTTTTGACTTTGATCTGATGCATTTTCTGAAATGCGATTGCCCGTGTACATATCATAGATTCAAAAATGACTTTTATGTATGATTTCCGTATTTATTTTAACAATTTCTTGTTAGCAATCTTGTTTTGTTATAAACCGTGTTAGTAAAAAAAACCAATATATTGCAAATATTTTACCAGTGATTTTTATACGTTTTGAAACAGGTTTGAAAGTTCAACGTTTGTACTATTTATAATTCAGGATTTTTGTTTTTGCTTTGTCTTTTATACATTTCATGCAAATGATGTTAATTGACGCACTAGAAGTCTAAAGGAACCAGGGGAAAACATGAAGTTATTTTATGGGGAACTACCTTATCATTGTTGAATGCATGATTGAATTAAAAAAAATATTTAAACAAACCCTAGTTGTTAGAAAATTGAACATTTATATTTCAACGAAAATAGTTTCTTCTGTTTCTCCTAACTGATGCAATGAATCAGTCTGGGGACTGTGTAAAATACTGATTTCAAACCTTGACGAGTTTTGAGAATGAATAGATTTTAAGACAATAAATACTGTTATCTTGGTTTAAAGTTACCCGTTTTCTGTTCATATGACCACGACCTAATAATACCATCTGTTATTTTTTCCCACAAAGATTCACTTGTCTCTAACTTAAAATCAAAAGATGATACCTGTTATGTATAAAAAAAAATAAATCAACGAAAGTGCCCTAGCACAACATGTAAGAAAAACAATACATGTTACATATGCAATGAAAATTAAATTGTTTGATGAATGTTTGCTCTATCATATCGAACCACATTTTTCATCACACTAAGCAAGAAATAAATTAATGTCGATACACACAATTAAACAATTAACGTACTTAATCATTTTTAGTTGACTCATTTACGAAACGGGGGTAATCGTTTTCATCCATAATGATTGGTAAATATACCCAAAAAAATTTAAAAAAAAAAAAAAACAAAAACGAACCAAGAAAAAAAATTGTAAAGGAAGTGAAATCGATTCAGACATAAAATTACCATCCATTCTCTTTGACGTATTCTATATATATCTTTCTTTATCCTTTCATATGCATCTTGGTCAAATCGCTGCAGATACACTATTGGTAAACTCTTCCGTAGGTTGACATCCTGAGTTGATGACAAAGGATCCCTGTTCAAACAAATTGGATCAGTTCATTTTTCGAATGTTTCGATAACATTTTTCAAATTATTTATTTTTTTTAAAGAATTTCTATACACTTTTAATTCAATTTAACGACTAATTAAACAAAAAATTGAAACCGGAGTCAATAAAGTCAAATTTGTTCGCCTTTTAAAGATAACACCCCGATAAAAAGTGTTCGTACAATTTCGATCCGATGGCGTCTATAGAATAGGTTTGGTCATTAATATGTTTCTATATTTTCTTAGCATTTTTTTCTTCTATTAAACCCCAAGTTCTTACAATAACATTGGCATCTATTTTTAAACGACAAAATTGCAATACAAATAAGAATGTAGATACGTCAACAATTTTTAAAAAACTAATCAATTTTAGAAGTACATGTAACTCGCTTTAATTTTTGAAAGGTTAAACATTGCGATACCACCCATCATATTTAATGACTTACTAGTTAAATGTTAGTACTAGCATTGACCGTTTCATTTTTTCTGTCTGTTTGAAATAACCTCAATCCCAATAGTTCACACTTGGCAATAACCTGCTATTCAGGTTAGTAATTCGTGCACCATGTCAATGAGGTTATCTATTAACAGACAGAGAAAAAAATATTAATTTTGACCAGTAATTTGGGATAAAAAAAACTAGTTTGATATTTATCACCATTATTATGATCATTGCAGTTCTATTTTTTTTTTCATTGATAAGATATAGCTTTTCCGGATTGACATATTCATATGTACCCATTTAAACATGAGTCAATAACGTCTGCTGTACCACCTGTTCCCTTGACAACGACCACTGAAATGTCACAATGCACCGCTTCAGCAGCATGTTCGAGTACACTAAGGTCACCACCTACTATCAAAAGTACGACAGGAACCCTACTTTCTATAAAAGACATATATAAAAGGATGTAATCAAGGATAGTATCCCGATTTCATCATCTTCTACCAAAAGATGTAGTTTAAAGAAAGGCCGTATGGTTGTTCATACACTTATATATGTAGTATCTAAACTATCCTAAAATATTCTTACTGTTACTCCAGAAAATTTTTAAAATTAAGTTTTTAAGAACAGGTAGAAAAACCATAACCAGTCCTTTTATATTTTGCCAAATTGAACAAGATTTATTCATGTGATGATATTTTTATGATTACTCGTAAGGCATATAAAGATTATACAAGCAACATCAACAATGAGAAAAAAGCTTCCTAAAGAGAAAAAAAGGAATACAAATCTACTAATCTTTGCACTAAGGCACTAAACCCAGTTTTGAAGCTTTATTTAGTACGTTACCTTTTTCTGAATCCTTACAGAACTTGAATTTCTCCTCTTTATTGATATGACGTTCTAAGTTTAATAACTTGGTGACTTCACTTTCGCGTTCTGTGGCTAAAGTGATGCTTCCTGTTGTCTTTAAAAAAAAGACTTTTGTCAAGATAAATTGGTTTGATAGTCCTTGCATTTTACAATTCTTAAAGCTGCTTTCAGTTGCTAATGAGACGATGATTAAAAATGATCTTGTAAATTATTTTTAAAATTTGGAAAAACAGTGTACTTCTTTTATATCTTTGACCACAAACCTGAGTGGCAAATTATATGTGCCATTGTAAAACATGAATGACAATGTAGATCATGCGTGGTTACTATGTACATCATGCTTGATATTGTATATCATGAGTGACTATGTACATGAGTGACAATGTACGTCATGAGTGACTATGTGCATCATGTGTGACAATGTACATCATGAGAGATTATGTATATCAATGACACTTACTAAGTTCACAAATAGAATTCTTAACAATTATTAAAGAAATGCTAGCCAAAATGGTATTTCTTAATCAAATTATATGTATCCTATCATGTTCCTACTCAAACTTACTGCAATTTACTAAATAGATATAAATAAACCAAAAAACAAGTACGCTTTTAGTTCGAAAGTACGTTCCACTCTTTAAAAGAAAACTATACCTGAGTTGTTATTTTCTTGTTGTCATCCGCTTGTTTCTTCCTGTTGATGCAGTGATAAAACTGGTTATCGTAAATATTCGTTGGATTACCATTTTCGCCAAAAATCCTCTCAAAGAAAGTCCTGTCCCTTCCGTCAAACAGAATACCACAACCTATAAAATTTTTTATCATGCACAGATATCGACGGCATAGCTTTTGTTATAATATATAGTTGTGATGTCATAGGTAATGTCTTTGTACCAAACAATTCTCAATTGTATCGCAGGTTTATCACTTATTATTAACCAACTTACTACATGCACAATATGTATAGAAATACCCATCTTTTCTGAACTGAAAATTTCGACAACTAGTTATTGCGAAACCGGTAATGCCTACAGCCGATAATTACGAAATCACAGTCATGCATTACGAATATCAAAACAGGGCATAAAATACAGGGCCAGTATGAACTAAATCAAAATTGCGTACACTTCTTAAAATAAGTGACGACTTCAATTAAGAGTGACCTAATAATTCAATTAATTGATTAGTATATTCAAAGTTGCTGAAATATGGTACTGGGACTAAGTATATTGAATTATTATGTATATTTTAAAATCGTGGGCTTTAAAGTTACAATTTAGAGGGGGAAAGGCAACAAAAATGAAATCTCAAAGCGGGAGCACATACTTTTCTATACATTAATGCTAAAGAAAAAAGGCGACTTCCGTGTTTTAGTGACATTTGAAAATAGCTTGATTCCTGATCAAAATGCACTTAAAAACACGGTTTTTACGTAAAAAAAAGGCCAAATTATTTGTTTGTTTGTTTTTTTTTTAAATTCTCGGGCCACATCCTAGACAGTATCAATAAACCTCAGAACGATGACGGAAACAAACCAAATATTCCGTAAATTATGGATATCTGCAAAGTCATGGTTTTCAAGTTGAGATGTTGGGTATAGGGCGACTGGTCACATGAATAATTAGCTCATGAAAATTCATTTGTGGTGATCGCAATTTCTACATATTATTAGTTATGTTTAATCTTGTACTAGGCTATAGATTTTTTGGGGGATTATTGGAATAGACTACAAAACCTTCATGATTTATTTTCATAAATATTTGATTAATCGAGATATGGACCTATTTTTAATTAACGTGAAATTATATGTATTGATAATAAATAATAGATGTCCTGAAATAAAGTTGGTTAATAAAACTATCAATAGATGGCCTTTTCCATATTGGCCTTGTAACATGCCCATGATATCATTAATGGACAAGGATGGCTGTAATGGACCGAGGTCATTATTAATATATCAATACCCTTGGCATTAATAATGGCCTCGGTCCATTACAGCCATACTTGGCTATTATTGATACCTCGGGCATGTTACCGGGCCAATATGAAAAAGCCATACATTAACACTATATAATCATGAACGTATTTTTATATTTGGAAATATCAAACTTGCTTTCTATTCTCTTTTATACAACAACAGCAAGAAACAAAAGGATGATAATTTACTGCTCCGTTATTCTATGTTACCCACTATTAGAAGTAAAACATATTTTCATTTTTTTTTTCAAAATATTTATCCTTGTTCATTATAACAGTGTGCATTCTAAATATTTGTAAATCATATATCAATAGATATTAGAGTAATATGCTTACACTTGATACTTTCGATTACATCTGCTAAAGCTTTTTCCAGCAAAACATCAACTTTCTTGGGGTTAAAATAATTTTCATTTGAAAATCGAGGAAACGAAATTATTATTTTGGGTTGTCCGATTCTGTTATTTGACTCATGTATCTTGTTTAATCCAAGTGGTTGTCCGTTGTCTGGGGGTGCTTGTGGCTCTCTGTTTGGTACTTCCTTTGACAGTTTTTGTTCACTATTTGATTTCTCTATTTGTCGATGGTCTTCCTGTTATTTTGTGAAAGTACATTAGATTCTATTTTCATCTGATAAATTGTTAGATAAGAATTACATTCGCTAAATATTTAACAGAATTATCTCTGTTAACTTTATGTTGACTTTTACAATGATAGGATAAACACTTACATTGTATGACAGCTTCTTTCCCTATATTTACTTATTCATCAGACATTAATTTGTACAGTATGAATCTATACTCTCTATTATCAATTGATCAAAGACATATATATTACTGCTTATTACAATCACATCATCAATGAATATACCTGAGCTTGTCAAAGCTACGCGGATTTTTGTACCTGCTAGATTCTTCCAAATAGGCTACTTGATTTGGATTTCATTGCTACAAGATTGAAGTAATTACTACAGAAGTTTTATGGTCTAGGATCGTATCGGTGTATCCATCTGCACCATGAGAATCGATTTGTTCAGTATGTCATAAGTTTAACTCTTTTTGTCTTTTGTATATCCCGGACCTGACATTAAAGCATCTCGGGGGTTTCAAGAAAAGCAGATGACGCACACCCCACCGGGACACTTGGTCCATGCTTCTGATGCTCAATTACTTCAATTTCTTGATTCGTGTTATTTTGGTTACTTCATGTTTTTGTGTGTATCTGTTTTTCCTGTCTAGTCATATGTTTTTTTATAATTTTTTTCTGCAATCTTGGTTCCCTTCATTATTCTTCCGTCAAATATTACTATTATGTCCGTGTACATTTCGAAAAACTTATGGTATGCATTTCATTTTCATAACAGTCACAGACATATTATAAAATTGCTTTGAAGTTACCTTTTCCACATTCTTGTCTCCTTCATCAATATAATTAGCGTTTGACAATCCATCTTTCTGTTCAATTGGTGTTGGTCTTGGTGTCGTCATTTCGCTATTTTCTCCGGGCTGTTTATCAGCACAAAGAAGTTTTGATATGAACATGCAAGTCTTTTAGTGTTAAAAAGTTATTTTACGTGTTAAAGTTGGGTTAATGTATAGACTGTGATTGATGCTTGCAATCTTACCCAATGGAAAGAGTAATCAAGGGAAAGAGGGAACGAAAAAGTATATGCTATCATAAAAAATTTGTTATGGCGTAATGAATGGAAAGAAAGTCATCTAACACTTTTCACTAGTATCTTATATTTTGTTCATGGTATGATATTTTATTAGCTATTTTCGTAAACTTTATTTCAAGGAAATAAAAGCTTCAAGAAAAGAAAAGTAAATATGTGGATAAAGATATAAAAGAAACATTAAATACTTCTGATAAATTAGTAAGGGTTACAAGCATTTAACTATATACATCTTATAACTGCAGACGTAGAAAATTTGAATTTGTGCATTCGTATCATTTGGTCCACTAGAATAATAAGTTGAACATTTTTAGATGATTTTAAGATGTATTTTACATCATTCTGTTATCTTCTACACCATCTGAGCCATTCAAAAGTGGAGACGTTAGTAAAAAGCATCAACCGTATTAATTTTTAAAAGATTTGCATCAGCAGTTTCAGAGGAGTTTATTGTTGATAACCTATCAATTAGAAGCATAGATAGCCCTTGGCGCCAATCGTGTTTTCATTTAAAGAAATAGCGTGCAGAAGTTTTCCCCTATAGTTTTATGGTCTAGGATCGTATCGGTGTATCCATCTACACCATGAGAATCGATTTGTTCAGTATGTCATAAGTTTAACTCCTTTTGTCTTTTGTATATCCCGGACCTGACATTTATGCATCTCGGGGGTTTCAAGAAAAGCAGATGACGCACACCCCACCGGGACACTTGGTCCATGCTTCTGATGCTCAATTACTTCAGTTTCTTGATTCGTGTTATTTTGGTTACTTCATGTTTTTGTGTGTATCTGTTTTCCTGTCTAGTCATATTTTTTTTGTTTCTGCAATCTTGGTTTCCTTCATTATTCTTTCGTCAAATATTACTATTATGTCCGTGTACATTTCGAAAAACTTATGGTATGCATCTCATTTTCATAACAGTCACAGACATATTATAAAATTGCTTTGAAGTTACCTTTTCCACATTCTTGTCTCCTTCATCAATATGATTAGCGTTTGACAATCCATCTTTCTGTTCAATTGGTGTTGATCTTGGTGTCGTGATTTCGCTATTTTCTCCGGGCTGTTTATTAGCACAAAGAAGTTTTGATATGAACATGCAAGTCTTTCAGTGTTAAAAAACATTATTATACATGTTAAAGTTGGGTTAATTTATAGACTTTGATGGATTCTTGTAATCTTACCCAATGGAAAGAGTAATCAAAGGAAAGAGGGAAAGAAAAAGTATGTGCAATCATAAAAAATTTGTTATGGCGTAATGAATGGAAAGAAAGTCATCTAACACTTTTCACTAGTATCTTATATTTTGTTCATGGTATGATATTTTATTAGCTATTTTCGTAAACTTTATTTCAAGGAAATAAAAGCTTCAAGAAAAGAAAAGTAAATATGTGGATAAAGACATAAAAGAAACATTAAATACTTCTGATAAATTAGTAAGGGTTACAAGCATTTAACTATATACATCTTATAACTGCAGACGTAGAAAATTTGAATTTGTGCATTCGTATCATTTGGTCCACTAGAATAATAAGTTGAACATTTTTAGATGATTTTAAGATGTATTTTTACATCATTCTGTTATCTTCTACACCATCTGAGCCATTCAAAAGTGGAGACGATAGTAGAAAGCATCAATTTTCAAATATAGTTGCATCTTAAATTGGACATCACATATATTGTCATATTGTCAATTTCTATTTCTAAATGAAACGCTCAATCAATCTTGAATTCAGTTTGGCACAATAATGCTAATTAAGCACTTAATATAAATTCAGTAGTTATTTGAATATCTTAATCTGTCATTCACACTTTTACTTCAAGACCTTTAACTAAGACACATTGAAATTGCCACATAGTTTTCTAACCAAAGTTGTTGTACAAAATTCACTTAAATGGCTAATTACAGCAAGTGCTAATGAACCAAATGGATTTTAGAATTAGTTGAGAATCACATTTTTTTTCTCAATAAGACAAATATTGCTTCTTTGAGGTCTTAGGATACTATATAATACAACAAAATGCATACGGAAATGTGATGTGTGACAATATCATACCCAGTAAAAATATTAAATCGAATTTGATGTGAGATCAAATATTTTCAGTAGCAGCACCAATATTTGTCCACGGATAAAACGTGAAAACATGAAAAATAGACGATCTGCATACACAACATAGCGAATCGAAAGATTGCTTTAATGTCTATAAACACTTACTTTTTCATATTTTCTTTTTGGTGGGTAATTTGCCTAGAAATATAGGTACATTATAAACATATAAAACGTATAATGCTTCCAATGGAAAATTATCAAAGTTTAAAGTTACAATTTGTTCTGAAACAGAATGTCTGTATTGACATTTTTTTTTACACTTTTATGTATAATACCAAACCACTTATTAGCCAAATAGGTGGCGTATCCACTCATTGGTCACGCGGGAAAGGGTAATAATGTAATTTTCGTTTTAGGTTTTGTTGTAAAGAAACCGGAAATGAACATGCTCGCTAAAAAAGCATAAAATACACACTTTTCACATAGTTAATCGCTAAAATATATAAAAATAGATATTTTTCAAAGACTTGACATATGTTTTAGAGCAAAAACTGAACCTAAAGGTGCAACGATTTGTCGGGAAGATCATTTAAAAAAGGGGGACGTGATTATATTCTTTCAAGTTAGGAATACCCCTGGGCTATATTTAACTGACACAGTTGCATCCCCTGACTTCTAATTGGTCATTAATGTAATTTTATGATAGGAATGACGCAGAGCTTTCTAAAAGTACCAACTACTACCCATCATTCCATGTGAAGCGTAGTAAATAAAGTGGTTGAAAATATGAAAGTTGAGGGGGAAAAATCGACATTTTGCATTTTATCGACAAGATAAAGTAATGGTATATTTCACGCCTTCAATATGATTGACGAACATTAAGCAGGCTGATTTTCGGGTCCTCTAGACGATGTTACAAACGATTTGAAGCTATGAAGAAAGATACATGCTGTGACTGTGACGTACAAATGATACCAACTAACCAAGCCCAATAGCTCATTATGTGTTTCATGATTTTGTTTTCGTTATCATAATCAGCTTTCTTTTTTGTAATTCATTCTCGATTGAGTAATATTTTTTTCTTTATTCTTGAAGGACATATTGACGTGAACATTTCTTTGTATAAATTTGGGGGGGTCTTTTGTGGTGATCTCTGTGAATCCCTTAAAAACGCTGGTAGTTTTGTCCAGTTAAATTATGAAACAAGCGTCTAATATTTTGGAGAGCTGGGTCTGCATTCCAAATATTATATGAAAATCATGAAAAAATGCACCTTTAAAAGGGAAATGTGGGAAGTAGGTTGTATTGGAGCTGTAGATCCCGAGATTTACAAAATTAAAGAGGACCTTTTTTTCTTCCTTCAAAGTATTTCTTCATTATACATTGAGATGTCAGAGTTTCCCCATCCTCAGTTTAAATGAATGATGGTTTTTAATTCCTGTCCATCTACATGACCAAATCAGAGCTTCCAAAGCATGAACTAAAGATTCTGCAAAAACCAAAACACACATACACACACACACACACACAAAGAATACGAGCACTTATTGACATCCAACTGTACTGTAAAAATTGGTCATAATTACCTTTTGTCAGTCAATAGATACTTTTTCTACTAATATATGGGATTTTAAAAATACATGTTTTACACAGTTAGATATAATTTTCTGTACATACGAAAGGGAAATAATTTTCTGTAAAGGACTATCTTGGATATTTTATCCTTCCAATGTAGGTCCATATTTGTAATAAACACAAGATATCAAAATATATTAGTTCTATATAAAATGTGATGTATAACTGTCAAATTGGTGAAATATTTAGACAGAGTATGTTGCAGGAAAGTGAATTCTCTTTGTGAGAGGGTTAGCTGCTCTTCAACAATTATTTTGATATGTTGGCATGTAGCATCAATACCAGTAACCTCAAATTAACAAAGACCACATAGATGTAAAAAAACTCACAAATAATTAAGGTTGAATTGTGCATACATATACATTTGTATTTGAAAAACAGCATTCAGCATTCATACATGATAAGAAGTGTCTCAATGTCAGAAACTTAAAATATGGACTTGTGTGATTAACAAAAACAGACACAGATTTCTGTTCTAAAGCCGAAAATACAACCATGAATCTGTATTAAATCTTAGCATGTGGAACCTGAGCGAACTACAACTGCTTCTTTTCAGTTTAAAATTGGAGACGCTAATAATTTCCTTAAATTAACTTTTGTTTTATCTTGTTCTTAAATATTCATGTTATAAACGAGGAAATACATCATGGCAAGTATTGAATTTTTATACACGAGACTTCAATACATTTGTAATTTCATTGTTTTAACAAATGATTACATATGCAAATTTATAAGTGGTGAAGTGTTCTCCAAAATATATTGAAATAAAAAAAATGTACAACTTTTTGACAGGTATTTTTTTCTTTTAGTTTCTGTTAATTTTATGTTCTATTTAAACTGGTTGTATAAAGAAAATAACTGATAATATATTAAGATGGTATACAAATGTAAAAATATACTTGTATTTTCTTATCCTTTTCTATAATCGCTGTAACCCTGGTTACCTTGATTACTCTGATATATATTGTTAATGGGTGAACAGATCTATAACCAGATTTTTTTTTTCACGCCAGTTCACGAACAGTGTAAGTGTGGACCCTTTTTTATAGTATGTCCATCGCTGGTTTGAGTGAGTGATTTTGAGTTCTCACCATTGAGGAAAATCAGCCAACACAAAGCTACTGTTTCTGATAAAGTGCAAGTACAATAATCCCATCTGTTAGATTTTAGTTTAAATAGTATGCTAATGCATGTTCATGTACATAAAACATTTTAGTAGATGGCAATAACACCAGAAATATATTAGCAAAATCAAATAAATACAAGCTGAACGTTTTGTCCTGCATTTCTATGGTATTAAAGAAGCCTGTTTATTTGTTAGGATAGAAAACACACGTCAGCCAACATAATCCCAAATATCCACCTTTTGTGTACAAAGGAAGATGGAAACCAGTTAAATACCAAAGATACTACTGTCAACATTCAGTTGTCTGATTTACATCAAAGAAAAACAAAAAAATGAGCTCGTCCATTGTGCCAAGTCGTCAAAATTGCCGTCAAAATCTTAGTTATATTTCGGTCATGTTTGGAGTTAAATAGAATTATGATGGGTGTTTCTCGAATCGAGAGACTACATACACATCTTCCCGTCCTACTTATGGTCGTACTTTGTAAAAACAATCCCGGGATGCAATTGTGTCAGTTATTTCGGACAGTGGTATTTACCCGCCATGTTTTTTTCCTTAACTCTCGCCGATGAAGCGCCTGACTATCCAGGTAAATTTTAAAGGAAGTGGGTATTAAAAAATTTGGACAGTATGTCAGTCACCTCGAAAAATATGTTCTTTTATACAATTCGGTTTATCTGGATCTAAATTCGCATAATTCATGACAAAACAACACAATTATCAGAGCTGCACGATGTAAACAAAGATCAACTGCCAAGACGATACTAGAGCCACCACGAAAGAAACGGTGACATACTGATTTTTCCGGTGGACAAAAAAATGACTATTTTTCTACCTACACCGAACGCCCCGACTGTTCCTAATTTGAATCTTTACTGTTATAGTGTATGACAAAAATTAAGATAAGGGAGATAACCATAATTGAACATACTGACTCATCTGAGATTCTTTCATTGAGTAAGAACGTTAAGTACGTTTGTTAATTATCTGATTATCTCTAATAAGATAAAACAAAAACGTGTTTGTGCATTTTCGTTTCAAAACACAAATTTCTCGTTACATTTAAACTCTATATAAATAGTTAAGCAGATACTTAATGATAGTAATAGTTACTTTAAAAATTGACGAAGTGATATTAGTGTGATATTTGATATATACTTATTTTTTTATATCTTTATCACAGTTAAAATGATAAACTTAATGAGAGCAGAATTACACATTTAATCACATTGTTACAATGAGCGCTCTCAACCTCCTTGCCCTTCAAACAATACATTATCGTCGTAAAAATCTACGTAGCGATCATTACAAATCGTGACGCATTGTCATAAACATACGGTAGCGGTCAACCTACTGAGCATTTACAAAGTTTTGTAAAAAGAAATACATCAAAATCCAATTACATTCCCTGAACGTGAAAACAGGAAACAAAGACAATCTACAAACACAACATAGATAATCGAATTACATAGATTACATGCTATTTCAAGGGCCATAACTCTATCAAAGGCAATTCAACTTTTTTCAGAAATTGTGATAGATGAAAGCTCTTGTCCTTTTCAATTTAATGCCAGTAACTATTAGAAGGTAACTGTTACATTGTGTATGTAAAATACTAAAATTTGCAAAATGGTCAAGATGATTGAAACGGAACATTTTATTTTGGCCAATATAAGTCTTTTGCTTAGTATTAGCCAATGATGCTAAATGCAAAAATAAGTTTGCGCATCGGGTTCAAATAGAAACTTTTAGAGGCCGTACCCACCTGCTGACCGAACTGATAAAAAAGTGGATCGTTCATTAAGATCACCAGCCCGCTCAAGCTTACCGGTGCACCTGGTCCATCCTCCCAGTTTTTAGTGGAGTCCAATTTGCTCATTTGCTTTTGTTACTTTGTATGTATGGTTTTAGTTACTTCATTTTCTTTGTTGTGTGTGTCTGTTTTCCATGGTGGTCTTGTACCTGGATTACATTCCTTTGATAACCACTATAACCTTGGTTCCCTTGATTATGCCTTCAAATATTGGCACCTGTGGTTTCTGAGGTGTTGATTTTTAAAACTCAACACGCCAAATTAGCAAAGAAGATCAGAAGGTCAATTACCAATATATTAGTTAACACATTTTCACGAAAATATTGCCATTGTTGGATTATATAATGCTGACCTTTTTTCTAAAAGTCAAAACCAAATTAGAGAAATTATCAAATGAAGTGCTGTTTGATCCCTACAGGCTATTTTAGTAACGGCATTGATGTTTAATCACGAATAAAGCATCATCCAATCAGTTTTGTGCACAATACGTTACTTAACATTTACAATTCACGACATGTAACCAAAAGAATGTAATCTAAATAATTGCATTAAAAAGGTAACATGCTCCCAGTTTTTAGTGTTTTGTTACTTTGTAAGTATGATTTTAGCTACTTAATGTTCTTTGTTGTGTATGTCTGTTTCCCATGTCTGGTCTTTGTCACTGTATTACATTCTTTTGATTACCGCTACATAAATGCATAACCTTGGTTTCCTTGATTACTCTTACAAAGTTTTGTAAACATTTACGTCAAAATTCAATTACATGCCCTGAACGTGAAAACAGGATATCAAAACGATCTACGTGCACAACATAGGGAATCGAATAATATAGATTACATGCAATGTCAGGGGCAATTCAACTTTTTTTCTGAGATTCCGGTAGATGAAAGATTTTGTCTTTTTCATTTTAATGCGATTAACTATTTGAAGGTAACTGTTATAGTTTGTATGTAAAAATTGCAAAATGGTAAAAATGGTTGACACGGAACGGATGCATAGACCAATTTGAAATTATCAAAGAATAAAAAAAAATAATTAAAATGTAAAAAGCTTCAAAAGCCTTTTAGCTTATATGGTTTTTGAAATAAATGCACAAAATTAGTGTCAGACCCCTATGGTCTATTTATAGTAACCGTGGACGTGTTAATCAACGAATCAAAATTCCGTATATTTGCTTAATCTGGATCGAGCATCCTTTAAAAAGTTCTGGAAGTTCTGCTCCACCAAGTTAAAAGGTAATAATAAATTCTTAAATTTTAAAAATAAAATATTTTACTTAAAACAACGGGTAGGGGGTTTACCAGTCCTGCCACTTTACACGTAAAAAGGGGGAGGCATCCTGACTTCGGGCGGAGATATTTACACATATAACGGGAAGGTTTATTTCGACACGTTCTACGCCTTTCAATGTCTGAACAGTTTTGCACCTTTTTGGGTGTCGTTTAATTAGGCAAAATAATGAACGTACAATACTCGTGTAAAACATGTAAACATGGACCGGACAGTACATCGATTAAGCATGCGCGAAAGCGTATCTATAACACACGGACAAATGACGGTCTCCGAACTGGGATATTTTTTAACAACAATTCGCGTTTTCAGTAGAAAAAAAATTGTTTCAAAGACAAATTTTGGAAATATACAACACTACATATATACCATATATCACAAATATATTCGACCTTAAATTGTTCAAAGGAGTTGCTGCTCAAAGAAATCGGTCTTTTCCTTTAGTAGCATAGATATTCCAATAAGACAAAGAATGCTTCTTACACTTACAGCTTCAGGTGATATTCTTTTGTGTAGTCGTCTTCTACGAGCCCGATACTTTGCCTAGAAATGTAGATACATCATAAATATAAACAATATTTTTCCAATGGAAAATTAGCAAACTTTAAAGTTAAAAAATACATATATTTCAACTACGATTATTTTGAGGGTTTTTTTGTTTTTGTTTTTGTTTTTGTTTTTTGGTTTTTTTTTTTTTTTTTTGTTAGACTTGTACGTCTTCTAATGTAATAACAGTTGGATTGTACTTAAAGGACGGTATTGACATCTCCTGTTACACATTATATAATATCTAAGCTCTTATTAGTCATATAGTGTTGTCGTTTTTTTGTTTTTGTTTTTTGTTTGTTTGTTTGTTTGTTTTTTTTTTGTTTTGTCTTCTTTTTTTGTTTTGTTTTGTTTTGTTTTCAAGTTTGTTTAGTTGTTTTGCATGTTTGTTGTCAAACTTATCTAGAAATATATGTATGATACATTACTCTGGTTAAGGCGATTGGTATTATCATATTCTGATAACTGAACATAGGGAGCATAACGCCAATAATGCTGTCCTATATATGCAAATCTGTTTTAATTTTTCGGAGACTGTCGACTTTTTATGGTAATGAATAAACATTTACAGACATTTGCAAAACGTATTCATTTCAATGAAAAAAATCATTATTCGAGGGTTGTAAGAGACTTACAGTGTTTTAAAAGCAATAGTACAAAAAAAGAAATTTGTTCGTTCCTATATGAATGACTCACCTCGTCATCGTTAACAAAAAATATCATAATATGATCATTTTATATACTATTATGATAAAGGCAAATGATACTAAATAACAGAAAATTATTGCATGAGGAAATGTGATGTCTGACGTTTGACCATATCATATCCAGTAAAATTTCTGCAGCCAAATCTGTTGTGAAATCAAATATTTAACAAACTTTTAAAAAATCTATCTGCAGTTAAATTATTTCCAAATATTTTATTTACCTACCATAAATTCAGCAACTGCGCTGGCATATTCTAAATCATTAGCACAGAAATTCACAAATCGCATATGCTTTGAGTTCTAATAAGATAAAACAAAAAAAGATACATATGCGAATTGAATACAAAACAAAAAATAAATAGTAAGGATACTTTATGATAATGATAGTAATAGTTACTTTGAAAATAAATGAAGAATTGTGATAATTGTGTGATGTCAGTTATAAAATCAAAACGAAAAAAATCGTTGGTACAGTTAAAATTATAGAATAAATGACAGAAAAATTACAGATTACATTACATTGCTAAAGTGACCGCTTTCAACCTCTTGGCTATCTAAACAGTAATCGATCGTTGTAAAAAGCTATGTGGCGATCATTGCAAATCGTGACGCGACGTCATAAGAATACGGTAGCGGTGATCTTTTTCGAAAATGCAGAGTGAGTTTCGGACAAGGGGGTCCCTGATTTATTCGTGTATGGCTTCTGGACATGAAAGACAATTTGCACAGTAAACCAAATTTTCCGACTTGCAATTCATCGATGCATTTATTTTTTGACGATGTTTTCGAATTGCTAGAATTTTTTTATTGAAAACATATTTGTCCAGTGTGGTGGACGTGTTTTTCAACAAACGGTTGGTTTTCCAAAGGGAACAAAATATGCTCCTCTACTCGCTGACCAACTCCTTCATTCTTATGAGGGTGACTTTAGAGCTGGTCTTATCCAAAAGAAAGGACATGGTTTCGCTAGATCTTTTAATTTCAGTTTAAGCTATGTAGATGACGTGCTACCGTTAAATAATTCTAGTTTCAGAGACTTGATACATCGCAAGAACTTGAGATAAAGGATACTACAGACTCTGTGAAGTCAGCCTTATATTTTGACCTACACTTAGAAATCGATGGTAAAGGTAAACTATTGACCAAACTTTACAACAAACATAATGACTTTATTCAGAATTGTTATCTTTCCTTTCATCTGAGGCAACATCCCTTCAGCACTTGCGTATGGAGTTTTTATATCATACGCTATGCCAGAGCTTGTCGTAACTACGCAAAATATGTGTATCTCGATACTTTCAGAAAGCCTATGCGCAATAGGTTTATGTTGCTACAAGTTTGAAGTAATCACAACATAAGTTTTATGGACTCGTGGATCGTTACAGTCTATCCAACTGCCCCATGAAAACTGATTTGTTCATCGTGTCATAGTTTTGCTTTCCTCTTTCGTCTATCTCGACTTGACTTTATTAGCAAATCGGCGAGTGTTTCTAGAAAAGCAGAGGACGCTTACCCTACCGGTGAATCTGGTCCATGCTTCCAGTTTTAGCAGTGTCTGAGTTGCTCAATTGCTTTTGTTACTTTGTATGTATAAGCTTAGAGACTAAATTTTGTGAAGGTCTGTTTTCCATAAAAATACTTTACTGTTGTGATTTTATCAATTTCAAAGTCTTTGATTGGAGTTATTATGGAAGTTCAGATAATCTTAGACTTAAGTATTTATTATGTTATGTGGCGCTGGGCAAATACATTGGCAATGTCAGATTTGAGTTTTCGTTTTAAATATCACGGCAGTACCCTGAAATAAGAAATTATCAGGCAGTAGGTACAATAGTAAATTGATAACTTGCCGATAAAGAGAAATATCTGTCAACAAGATCACAGGAAAAAGTACAGTTTATCAATGCACTTTTTGATTTGTTTATATAGCAATTATTACTTTACACAGGTTTTTACCAATTAGTCACATATAATTTATGCAAAACTACACCAAGAAATTGTTTTTAGATTAAAAGTCAGTTTAGTTCATTTAGTCATATTCAAGGTAAGATTGCATCGGATTCATTGTGTATTTTATTTTATTTTCTTCGTTTGTTTGATAGAATTGTTCGTAAAAGTAAAAAACATAATAAGGCAAAACATTGGCTTCATCTGAATAATTCACTAGCTGAATGTTATAAAAGATCTTTAATTCAGGGAGATTCACAAATATCTAATTTGTCTTCAAATTGTCGTCGGCTCCATAACTGATACATTTATCTTGAATTATCTTTCAGTTGTATGTTCATCTATTCATTGTGATCGGCTGGTTTATCATCGTTTTGTTTGTCCGCTATGTATACTGTGTATACCTTGTATCATGTATATATTACGCTTGTGAAAATTTGGGAGATTTAAGTCGTCTGATACAAAAAAATATCGAAAGAGTAATCAAGGGAACCAAGGTTATAGCAATAATCAGTAGAATGTAATCCAGGGACAAAGACCAGACAAAGGAAAACAGACATACACAACAAAGAACATAAAGTAGCTAAAATCATACATACAAAGTAACAAAAGCAAATTAGCAACTGACAAATAGTAAACTTGTTCCAGCCCCAAGAGATAATGAATGACTGTTTTTGTATTAAAAAATGTAGCTTCAAATGAGAATAAAGTATTTCAACTTTTATACAAGGGATTTTATACATTTTAATTATCCAAAAGGACTTGAGATGAAGGATACTAGATATTAAGAAGTCAGCCTCATATCTTGGCCTACATTTTTAAGGATCGATTGAAAGGGAAAGCAAAGGAGAACTTTTTGTACCGTGGGAGACTTTTTTATTCCTAGGTTCTTGGAAACATGTTTATGTTATTACAAGATTTATGTCGTCTCTACAAAAGCGTTGTGGTCGTCTCCATGTACACGTTGATCGTTAAGGTATATCCGTTTGCAACATGAGAACCGATTTTTTTTATTCTAGTATTAATTTTGGTTTTCTTTGTTGTATACCAAAGACGAGACATTTAATAATTAATTTTATAGGTTTTTCTAGAAAATCAGTAGACGCCTACCCTACCTACTCCCAACCCGCAGTTTTTGTTTCAGTCCGTATTGTTTATTTAAATCAATTATTAGAGATGACTAAAAGATTATTGTCATTCCTTTCCTATCAATGTAGAAAGACAGAACTATACTCGACGCCACATACAACACATTTTCGAATTGAAGCTCTACTTTTTAAACCGTCGGGACTTACCGCTAGAGTTGTCTCTCTTTTACTTAATATGACGATATTTCGCATATATGCATGATGTGTAGGTACCAACGAGTCGCTTATTAGCTTAAATCATGCGTAACATATCCTTACGGGAAAATCCCATACTAATATCCGCCATGTTGGTTTCTACGGGACGATTTGTTTACAAACGAAGTTCGTAAATTCCCGTCGAACTCCGGTGACAATCGTCTGCTTGATCAACTTCTCGGCATTGTAAGTTGTTCGCGTAAAATAAATCCTAGATATCCGAAAGAACGCCGAAATGCATTCTGGGTTCTTCGATTTTTGGACAAACCATTTAAACGTAAACAACATCTCCTAGCAACCTGATCACTGTAAACATGGCCGACTTTTTACAATGTAAATATTGGCACCGAGAATTAAAATCTGACCGGAATTTAACGATTCAATGTTTAGGGAGAAGCCGTTTGGCTAAACGAATGAGCAAGTCATTTAAGACAATTTAAACGATGGTAGGTGTCAATAAAGTAGTAGAAAATATTTTTATTCAAATTTTAACAGTATGTTATTTATGTGAGGCCGAGTATAGTGCAAATGTCAATACTTATTGCTACACCAAAGATGGCTCGTGATTTAAAGGCTATATCGTTTCTTATTAAATGTGTAACATGTTTTATTATTGGTATAGTCACGCCGCAATGGAAGAAGGAGGTTAAACGCGCTGTGAAACCTAGATTTAACCCACTATTTTGTCTAAAATGCCTGTACCAAGTTAGGACCATTGTGGTACCAGCTGCTCCGGTGGTGCAATATCTATTTTGCTAGATTTACTTTGGACTTGACTTGTTTCGGTAATTTAATTGTAACCCTTATTCACTTACTGCAATACTTGTCATTTTCTGTTGTTTTTTTCTAGCAGCAAAGGATCTAAAAAATAAAAACAATAAAATAGGGAACAAAGTATATAACTCAATCATTATAAATCAAATTGTTGAAAATTTCTCGTTACAGGCAAGCGTTTTGGTTCGTATTTAATATGACCGAGTACAAGAAAACGTAAATGACTAAATTTCAAGGTACGATGATTGTATGGTACACTGTTGTACAAATGTGTCCGTTTGTATAGGTCGGGTTGTTCATTTAACTTTGTATGAAGGGGAGTCAACTTTATTCAGTGAGTTTCGGAATTTGTTTACACTATTTTTTCAACGAATGAAAGGTTTTTCATTCCATGAAAACAATTTTCAAATTACAAATATACCAACATGAATGTGTGGTGCAGTAATATTCATCTGGCTTTGTGTATCAAGGTAACTCAAATTTGAAAAACTTAGGTCTTTATAGTTTTAAATTATGTGTATTGTTACAGCTGTCACCAGATGTTCGGGGTTTAAAGCTATCAAATATAACTATGGTTAGTTTAATAATTTCTTAGACTTCCACTAAAATGATGCTTATCAAATCATTTCTTTTGAACTCAACACAGAGTTGCGATCTCTATTTAGCCCTCTTTACAGTCAATAAATGGTATTTTTACCTATTATATAGTGACTTTAAATACTTACAGATGTCAACACAAGCCTTCTAAATTAGCCGAGATACTGTCACAATAATACATGTATTATGATTTTCGACTGACCAGTATTTTCTAAAAAAACAAACAAAGGCTGACTGAACTATTTTAAATCTTGGGTGAATGGCAAAAGTTATTTATGATTCTAAAAGCTCGACTGTCCAAATCATTTTGAAAATTACTGATTATTGTTCATAGTTGCGAGGGTTACGTTATTTTATTTCGGAATCGGATATATCATGGTAAAATATTGCGGAATAAAATGAAACAAAACATTCTGCTAAAACAATGTTATTGTTGCACGACTGTAACACCGAAGCTTTTTTGCATTGATAGGTTACTTTCCGATAATCAAATTAATTTATTGTAACTCATGAAATTTCGGTGATTTGGTTTTTTTTTTTTTTTTTTTTTTTGCAAGGCATTAACTTTGAATAACCTTATATTTATACGAAAGTTGATTAACTATTTTAGGGGTAACCGAAAATCGTTAGAAATATTAGATCGGCTTCGTAACTTTCAAGATTCGCATAATTTTGTATGCAACACTGCCACAAGAACATACATTTTTTTTTATTATTTAATTAAATGATCCTTTCATAAATCTGGCTCTCAATATATTTCTTGTTATGACTACGATACTTTTGCAGCGATTATAGACGGGATAAATACACTAAGTAGATATATTAAGATATAATCAATGATTTAATTTATTTAATCGACAATATATTTATTTTTGTTTTTGTAATATTCTAGACAGGTGGATGGAATTCCAATTTGCACTAATCGTTCTCCTCTTACAGCCGATTTTTTTCTTCTACTGTTATAAATTACAGTTTACAACTATGTTTTTAAAGATCTCTAAAAACACATGATCTGTTGCGTGAATCAAATAATACTTTTAGAGTGTGATGGTATTTTGGCTGTAAATAATCCTTACTTCGAAAACTATGTTCCAGATATTGATCTTTCCAAAAGAACTTAAATTGACCTAGTTTATCATAAACAGTACACTTGTTCTTGATTTATAATACAAGCAAATGACAACCTTCATACAAAAAATTATGACAAAAGACGCAGTTTTGTTAAATTTCTATTCATAGATGGTGATATACCCGAACAACCTCCTACAGTATTAACACTGCACAACTGGTTCGTTTTGCACTTATTTTTGTAATTAAGTGTCCGGTTTTAATGAAAACATAGCACATTCCTCACAGGAAAGGTTTTGCGCCATGGGTATCGATATCATAAACTTCTAACAATAAATCATTATTAAGTTTTCACCGTTACAATAATCTTGATGCAAAAATATAGTAGCACTTGCAGGTTCTTTTTTTTAAAAAGTGGTGTTGCTCATCCGGTTTGATCCGAAATGAAGTCTATAAAGCACATTTTTTAAAACAAAATCCAAAGGATTTTTTAACTTCTCTTTATAGTTTATTTCTAAAAGATACGATTTTCAAATCTTTGTATATTTATTTAACCTTGTTTTCACAAAAACAGATATTCAACCCTTAATTAAATAATTACATACGTAAAACTAAGTCATTTTAGTATTGCACTACATCAAAATTTAGTTTTTTAGTACTTGACATTTCTACTCAACATATCGCCTACTATAATTGTAGTGACCGGTTACTTCAAATGTTGGTTGTTTTTGTGGTAAGTCATTCTTCAGTATGTCTGAACTAGCTTTCAGTTACTGCGAGCGTTCTTCAATTAAGAAATAATTCATGGAGGGGGTAAATTTGTACTCTTTTTAATGAATAAAATGAAAAAAGAAAAAAATATTTTCACCGTCACCATAGAAACAACCACTCCTTAGCAACCACTAATTCAGGGCCTAATAATCACAAAAATGTCACAATTTGAATGTATTTTTTTATATATAATGATAGAAATTTACCAAACTAAGTAATTATATTAATGAAGTGTGTCTTATGGAAAGCAATTTACAATAAAGTACAAAGCAATCTGATTGGTTAAGATCTGGTTACCAAAGCAACCAAAATTCTTAATTTTTGACAATTTGGACCTGAAATCACCCCCATAAAGACTTTTCTTCTTAACACTTTTCATACAAACATTGTCCAGACTTTTTTGTCTTTTGACCTAGACTTCTAATACTTGGTATGTTGGTATATCCTCTCGGGGCAGAGTGTCACGTACCGGAGTGGTTTACCTTTGACCTTGACCTTTAACCTCAAGGTTAATTAACATACAAATTTTGGCAAAATATGATACACAATTGTGTCTGTGCCATTACTTTTTGGTCTTTTTACTTAGATATCTGACCTGTTTGACATTTAAGTAAATCACATCAAGTTAGAGTGTAATGTTCTAGATTGGATGACTTCTGACCTTGGCCTTTGACTCATATAATAAATATCATACAAAATTTTGTCCGGGCTATAATTTTCTTTTGTTTTTTTACTTAGACATCTGATATTTGGTATGGAATTATGTTTTCTCAAGGCGAGGCGCCTCGTACTAGATTGCTGACATTTGATTTTGACCTTTGACCTCATGGTCAAATAACATATCAACTTTTGACTTGCTTTATTTCCATTAACTAATCATAAATGGTTTTAGGGAAGAAGATTTTCAAAATTGCACATGTACATGTGGAAAAATTTAGAATTGTTTCAGGAGCCATAACTCCTACTTAGTAGACGAATCGTATCGAAAATGTCAGTATTGGTCAATGAGTAATCAAGGAAACCAAGGTTATAGCGGCAGTCAAAAGAATGTAATCCAGGGACAAAGACCAGACATGGAAAACAGACATACACAACAAAGAACATAAAGTAACTAAAATCATACATACAAAGTAACAAACGTAAATGAGCAACTCGGACTCCAGTTGACTCCATGGACCAGGTACACCGGTAGGGTAAGCGTCCTCTGCTTTTCTAGAAACACCCACCGAGTTGCTCATAAAAAGTCAAGTACGGGGTAGACAAACGAGGGAAGGAAAACTATGACCCGTTGAATAAATCAGTTTTCATGGTGCTGATGGATACACCATAACGATCCACGAGTTCATGATGACGACCATAAAACTTCTGTAGTGATGACTTCAATCTTGTAACAACATAACCCTGTTCCAAAAGCCTATTTGTTAGAGTTCAAAACATCTTTTGATTCGACTTCATTGATTTCTTCTAAACTTCACACAACATTTGAATCTATAACGCTTGCAAAAAATAGGCCATAATCCAATAATAAGCGATTTAAGCTTACGAACAAAAGAAATGATTCATATTTAAACAATCACTATAATATAAAATATCTCAGAGCAATAGGTAACAAATACTCGGTCCAAACATAATATATGAACAAAATGCATCATATTTAACTGTTTAGAAAGTATATGCGGAAAAAGGTTTAATTTATGGAAACACGAATTAGCATAGACTATATATGCAATATTTTTTTCTTGAAGAGTATAGCTTCCATCGAAGTAATACAAATACTTACCAGAGGAATGATGCTTTAAATTAGACGTCAACTCAAAGTTCAATTTGTTCACAAGTTCTGACGCATGGTTACATCAATACGAGTTGGAACCTACATTGTACGATTTTCTGAAAATACATTTTTAACATATTTAAATCGTGAAGCGTTTTCCGAAAACTATTTGTAAGCAGAAGATTGTGTTTTAACATATTTAAATCAATAAACTACGGTTGATTTCCGATATACCTTTAAAACCATTCATTGAAGAGAAATGGCTACGATTGGCTGTATTTAAATCTGACACTCAGAGACAATCAGACTTTGTTTTTCTCCTGTTATTAAATACAACGATGGGCTTAGTTACAAAAAAAACAATGATAACAGTATTAAAATGTTAAAATGTTAAACAAAAAGCAAAAGCAATAAAAAAAAAAGCGTTGCGTCCTGTTTCAGTTTTTAGAGGAAAACTAATGTATAGCAAATTAATGAATAGAGCAAATGAGGAAAGTGAACGTATTTTTGTTAAAACTTACCTAATAAATGTTCTTTTCTTTTTTCATTATGCTTCCCTTAAGCAATTAATGATTTGTTTTGTTTGCTGAAGTCTGTATGTTTATTTCTTTCTGTTGCACGATCAATCATTTACAATTATCCTTTGTCAACAGGTACTGCATAATAATTACAAGAAAGAGTGAAGCGTTTTCCGAAAACTATTTGTAAGCAGAAGATTGTGTTTTAACATATTTAAATCAATAAACTAAGGTTGATTTCCGATATACCTTTAAAACCACTCATTGAAGAGAAATGGCTACGATTGGCTGTATTTAAATCTGACACTCAGAGACAATCAGACTTTGTTTTTCTCCTGTTATTAAATACAACGATGGGCTGAGTTACAAAAAAAAAACAATGATAACAGTATTAAAATGTTAAAATGTTGAACAAAAAGCAAAAGCAATAAAAAAAGCGTTGCGTCCTGTTTCAGTTTTTAGAGGAAAACTAATGTATAGCAAATTAATGAATAGAGCAAATGAGGAAAGTGAACGTATTTTTGTTAAAACTTACCTAATAAATGTTCTTTTCTTTTTTCATTATGCTTCCCTTAAGCAATTAATGATTTGTTTTGTTTGCTGAAGTCTGTATGTTTATTTCTTTCTGTTGCACGATCAATCATTTACAATTATCCTTTGTCAACAGGTATTGCATAATAATTACAAGAAAGAGTGAAGCGTTTTCCGAAAACTATTTGTAAGCAGAAGATTGTGTTTTAAGATGTTTAAATCAATAAACTACGGTTGATTTCCGATATACCTTTAAAACCACTCATTACAGAGAAATGGCTACGATGGGCTGTATTTAAATCTGACACAAATTTGACTTTCCCTATGAGGGACGGAGCTATTTGTACTCAGATTACATTTTATTGATAATACATGCGTGCAACTTTATGATGTGTCGACCAAGGTGAAGATGCTATAATTCCTATTGCACATGATGTGCGTCTGCGTTAACAGTTTATACAGTCAAAACCTAACTGAATACGTCACTTCCGACAGAAAGAATTTTTAGTCATTCATGTTTTGACAGAGGATCGGACGTCGCTAACGCTCCGTCCATATGAAAAAAAAAACTTTGGTTTAGTCTGGCTCAAATGGTATTTTATATGGTTAAATTATGGGGTGTGTAAGTCTCGTATTAGTTTCATTTTCCTTTATAGAATTTTCGATTCGTATCGAAATCCGGAGACCTATCTGAATTGAATTGTTCACTTTCGGGATCACGAAATGCTGTATTAAAATACAAAATTTTCTAATTTATTGTTTTCTTAACATTTTTAATAGGTATGTGTCATTTTGCGAAGACATTTACAGACTCGCTCGCAAGGTGCAACATTATCGTGGTTTTTTTTCTTTTAAAGAGTATGGATTTGCCATTCAATACGCCAATGTAAACCAACATGTATTGTTTAATATGGTACTGGTACCTCACATACACTGTAATATGAATAGCAGTAAATAAACATTTGCCATTATGATGTTCATTTACTATTCGACATGGTTTTTAAATGGAAAACTGCACGTGTTTGTTCTTGACAACATGCATAGATTATAATATCTTCTTCTTGTTATATATATTGATTATTATATGACCAGCACTATTTTCTCAGAAGAATGAGTCTACTAAAAACCTTTGGAAAGCAACAAATCTAATTTTTTTTTATACATTAACAATACTTATTAATCATTGATTTTTCTATCCTTTTTCGCATATTCAGAATGTGTAATACACTAAGTATGACAGTTTTTATGAATTGTATTTTATTGATTTGTAAGTGAATAGCATTGAATTGTTGCAGTAATTGGCGGGCGGAATCTGGCAATATGAGAGGGGTCAGGATTTTTAATTCTGCGTTAGGTCGTATTATGTAATACCTTTCAGTGGTACCACGAGAAGGTGGATTTAAGTGAGGTTTGATCAGGGGGCTCAATCTTCCGGTTGCCGCCATGTTAAAAATTTCAATATGACTTTAAGATTATAAACATAACTTTTTCAAAATATAATTTCTAGCGATCGAATGGACAGATTTATGTGAAATTGTGATATATCGATTCAGAAAGTTGTAAATGTTCGATTTATCATAAGGAGATACACAAATTTGGTAGATATAAAAAGAAATTAACCAGGTAAGTGGAAAAGCCATGTTTATTATTGTCCTGGTAAAACCGAGCCTTGGTTTTATGAATAAACTTGATTTTGCCTATTTGTACCTAATGTTTTCATAATTATGATCAGGTTTTACAATGATTTATCATCATTTATGATATTTATTTGCATTTTAGAGAAACTTTATTGATCTAGCTCACATTTACAGCTCATTCTACACATGGCTAGTTTGTTTGTTGCTAGTCCGCCATTTCTTATGTGTGTTTTTAGGAACCGCCCATTGAAATACATAATGTATGACATGCTGCGATCGTAAACAAGATTAATTTCATCAACGATATTAATTTGCTTAATATTGATGCAGTTACTAAGATAGAAATTTTGTCATAAAAAGCAGTATTATGAAATTAACCTTCGTTTACAAAATGTACATTTATTTCAAACACATTACCAGTCATGTTGTCTTAATTACAGTATTAAAAAGATGCTTAGAAACTATAGTACTACAAACCAAAAATAACAGACAACAGTAAGTCAGTAATACATTGTATCATTTGCACTTTATCTTATATAGATATTATAAGCTTACAATTATGAAAAGCTTTCAATTTTTATATGTATTACATGTATATTGATATTGGTTTGTTTTAATTTGCAGCATCCTATGCAGTGTGAGTTGAATTATAGACAATGCACATGTATATGAAGCAGAAGGAAACATGACTTGCATGTAAATTATTCAACTGATTTGACCCATTTCAACAGCATATTGGACACACAATGACTTAAATTCAGTAAGTGTTTAGTATGGGAGCATCAACACATTATATTTTGAGCATGAGGAAGGCGCAGATTAAATATTACATGTATTTACCTATTTCCAGGGGAAAGTATCTGTCCAAGACTGACACTTAACATAAAAATGTAAAACAATACAGTTGTAAAGGTTTTCAGTATCTGCTATAAGACATATTGTGGTAAAATGTGATACATAGTACATGTTTAATAAAAGAAAATTGAATACATTAAGTATGTTCTTGTTTCTTATATGTGGCAAAGCCCAGTGGAAATTTCATTATCCTGATATCGGGTACATTTACTATATACATTTGTGCATGCATATACAGTATGCATTAAGGTGTCTATCTCTTTTTTTTTCCACTTGTGTTTACACATTAAGCCAACACAATGGACAGTCCAATTAAACCATACTTTTAAATTTAAACTTAACCATTACTGTGAACAAGGATTTATATATAACTCTGTGCTGTGAACACAAATTTTGCATATCCAACCAACCAACTAGGATTCCTATTCCCGTTACCCAGGGCAAGTGAAATTTGGGTCAGGGAAAGTTAGGTACTTGGTTACACTTTCCCATGGCAAGTTGAAAACTTCATATGCTGTAAGGATTTGTTTTGTTAGGAAAGCAGTCATTGACTGTGGGAATGTTGATTTTATATGGATTTTTCCCAAGGAAGACTCAATTTCTGAAAAATCCTAGAAATCCTGGACTTAGTACATGTACATTTGTACATATTGGTTTGACCTAGGAATAATATATGTGGTCAGCAGTTTAAAAAGTAGAAAATGAACAAGTTTGACATTTTAAGTTAATAATGACAAAAGTCCAGGAAGCCATGCAGTCATCAGAGGCTAATTTTGGTATCATTATCGCCTGCGCTTGTGACTTTAGTGTTACAGGAGTGACATACAGGCTTCTCTAATTAAAGTACATTATTTTTCATTATTGCCAAATGTTACATTAAAAATAAAAATCTAGCATTATACCACTGCGAATATCAGGGATATGTGTATCTGGACTTATATTACATTACTGTACTAAAAGTTGTACAGTATGAAAAATTAATATGAATGGTTTTTAACATCATGAAAGTGAACTGCTACAAAAAAATTATGCAAGATTTTTTTTATAGTTGCAACCTCTGCATAGTCTACTTAAAACCTGGCGATCCCTTGTTAACATGAAATTTCAGATGAATCTCTGTACCCTCATTGTGTAACAGACCTAATTAAGATTACAATGTAAGTAAGTTGCCACATTTAGATCATTTTAATGTATAAAATTGGTACATTATCTGTATCCTGAAATTTACATAATAAATCATAGCACACCTTCCAGGAGGAAGCATGCAATACCAAAACTTATTATCATCAGTCATCATATATATGATCGTTCATATCGAATAGGTAGACAGTAATATTGAGTTTAAAGTTGAATAGAAATTTACCATAACATTAAATTAAATGTGAGCATTTTAAACGGTGTCATTTCTTTTATTAAATTTCACAAATGATAATAACACATTATGATATCAGAATCAAAACAAATCCAAACATAAAGAATATTACAATAATTTCCATATAAGTAAGCATCTCAATGTAAATGTCCATAATTAACACAAATATTATTCATATAAACAATGCCCAACGAGAAAGGCAGGTAACTCTGTCCACATTGCTTCCCAGTCCACACACAAATACACGTAGTCCATGCGTTTGCACTTATTTAAAGCATGTGTGTACATTATATGCCTATTTGAATAACAAAGAAGTGAACTTTGTCTTTGAATATTCAATCTGTCAATATGCAAATTATCTGTCGTAGTAAGTTATCTGAACCAATCAAAAAAATCCGGAACTGTTCTTATTCACTTAATTTTTCTCTGAAATAGATGGCAATAATTAGAGAGGTTCCGATGATGTACGCCATATTTCATTAACATCTGAGGCGACTTAGGTTCCCCTATCTATGAACTCCCCTGGTTTGATATATTACCAGAGCGACCGGTCCGCGACTGGTACATGTACCGGTCGGAATTTCTCGTCCTCTGTTACCAAGGTGACTTTGCTTAACCCATTCGAGTACCGGTCTCCGTGTTCACAAAGTAATGTACGTACGGATAAACTTCCGTTATCGCTGTTATCAACGACACACCTACCTTAACCAATTTACTTCCCCGCGGTGTGTACCATCTTGCCAGATCTTGTCTTCTTGCTTTGCCATCACAATTGACATTTCACATTTTATTGAATCTTTAACGTAAGGTAAACGTTTAAAATTCCCCGCCTTAATAACTTCTGAAACCACAACATTGCGTAGTGAATGGTAGTATTGACCCCTGTGGTGGGTAACTCGGTGACATAAATAATCATGACTAGTAAGTACCTGTACAATTAGTTTTCTGGATAAAACACACACAAATACCATAGTAATAGCGGTTTGTTAACAATTTATCAGATAAGAACCACTTTTGATAACAAGATAAACGTAAACATTGATTTAGTTGTAAATATCAAGTTGTTCCAGTTTATGAACCTGGATTAGTATAATTCCACCTGTCATTTTCTCATGGTACAATTAAGTACATCAGTTCTGTATGTAGTTTTACGTGATTTTACTGAAAACTGTACGTAGTATTTATTGTTTAATGAAATAACTAAAATCGGAAGACGAATGTTGATATTTTTTTTATTTCCGTGTCATAGATTGAACTTAACTCTTTATGTAAGCGTGATCTACATATTGTAAGTAGCGATGTATTGGATGAAATTACATGTAACACTTCATTAACAAGAATGAACGATATTTCCCATAAACTTGGTCAGCTCCGTACTGTACATCTAAAATGTTAGTTAATACACCCGGCCACTACTAGTAAAATCAAAAAGAAAGATACAACTTGTAGCAATATGCCTTTTACGATTTACTGTTATGGCACTTTTCATAAAAAAATGGAGGTTTTCGCATTTTTCAAATTATAACTCAAACTGGTTTCAACCATATTCAGGAAACTTTGGAAGTAGCAAATTTCAATTGATGCAAGCTCCGTTTCAAATGGATAGATTTTTAGTTAGTAGTTATTGATTTTTGGTCTTCATTCATAAAAAAATGTGTATTCACAATAACTGAAAATTCAGTTTTTTTTCGAATTTCTTATATCTATTAATGTTAGTTCCCTTTTGATTATTCGTATATTTTTTAGTATACACTTTAGGGGTCATATGATATTATTCACACAATTGGACAGTTTACCGTTTTCGAACTGTAACTCAAAAAGCGATTCCATTGAGTGATACGCCCTTGTAGTTAGTTTATTTGCTTAGAGCTAGGCTTCCAAGTTGTTTTATCATACCCTTCTGTGATATTTAGAATCACATTGCAAGTGTGTCTGCAGGGGCGGATCCAAACACTGAAAAAGAAGAGTGTCAGTCGGGGTTCCTCATGAAAAGGGGTGCTAGGGCATTATTTACCATTTTTGGTTAATTTCACACAAGAAAATGATCAATTTTTCCAATAAAAAGGAGGTTTGCCAGCCCCTTGCACCCATCTGGATCTGCCACTTGTTTGTCTGTCTGTTCTTGTTTTTTTAAGTCTTCATATCAAGTAATTAGGTTATCTGACCACTTCTGGTCTGGTCTAGATCTTATTTATAATGCAGTAATAACATAAACATGTTTACCAGAGATATTTAATGGTGCAATCAGGGCAACCATTCTGCTTTTTTTTTCTGAGATATGAGTTTTAAGACTGAGCCAGTTTCCAAACAAATGTCATGTAAATGTCGACAAGTGAAAAATGTGAAAAATAAATATATATAATTCAAATGCACATATATAAAACAAGGAAATTTTGTACATTTTATCTTTACTTCCTGCTATCAATGAAAAATGAAAAATCATGTTTTAGAAAGATGTGGCTCCTACAAAAAATCGGCCACAAGTGTCAACAGTGTATCATAATGATGACACAAAGAATATTATCTTGTATCAGACATAGATTACAATAAAAAATTAGAAATGTACCAAGCTTGAACTTCTGAGCCTATATTTGCCCCAGCTGTTCAGGAATTGACCTGTGCGGTTGTATGTTGCTACGCTCCTTTGAGCATTTTATTGTTTTGTTTTTGTTTATTATGTGCATATTATATTGGAAATAAAGAGGTTTAAAGGAGTTAAGTAGAGTACATAACAGGCTGACATTACAAGTAAATAATATTGGATTTTGATATTTTCAGCTTATATTTCTATTCGTTACGCTAAATTGAATGGTGATTTGGAAACTCCTAAGTAATTGTATTTAGTGGCAAACTTTACACATACAAGAAGAACAGAGGATAATGAACATCCAAACAGAGAATACTCTCCAAATGGAGGCAATAGATAGCTCTACACAGGAAACACTTCAAGAAAACTTTAAACAGTTACTTTGTACTAACTGTAAATGTTCTTTAGACGTTTCTAAAACTCAGGCGGAATCATCTACACAGACAAGTATACACACCGATACATCCGCGGAACATATTTCATGTAATAAACCTCTTTATGTTCTTCCGGACTCCACATCATCTAATGTTCAAGTTTCCACTATAAGTTCATGTGAAAAACGTCATTCCAAGAAACATAATTCGTCATCCACTATCAGTACTCACAACTTGGATGCAGATGTTCTACCAAAAATTCGAAGCATAAAGAAAGTTTTCAAAAACAGTAAACAACATCCACCGAACCCAGACTCTCTGCCTCCATGTAGAGTATGTGGTGAAAAAGCTTCCGGTCTGCATTATGGCGTTAATACATGTGAACCATGTAAGGTAAATCAAATAAATAGCGTTAAAACTGTGTGAAGTACATTTGTACTTACATACTAAGGCAAGTATGGCTGAACATCACGCATACCAATTTTTTTCCTAGAAAAACGCATGTGCGCTTGGTATGTACCATAGTCAATATTACCGTCGTTTATAAATATGTACATGATAATGTAAAATTTCTGTTGTGTGGACATTAATAAGTACACTTAATTATGTTCGTTCTATAAATTATTTCATTTTTCAATACTTGATCTGCTTGTACAAATCATTCTTCCTTTTAGGGATTCTTCCGGAGAAGCATAGTAAAGGTTATCCAGAATAAGGAGGACTATAAATGCATTAGAGAGACCAGAAATTGTAAACTGGGTACTGGGAAACGAACAATGTGCTCATATTGTCGCTACCAAAAGTGCTTACAAGTGGGGATGTCTCATGATGGTGAGCATAACTGAACAAATTGTCTCTTGGAATGAATAAGTAAACTGTGGAACACTTATATGTTTCTACTTTTTCAAACTTTTTTTTATTATGTTGTGTGTTTATTTCAGGCTAAAAACCACTAATTCAACTTCCCATAGGCTTCTATGCTAATTTCACAATATTCAATGGCTTCTCTGGACTTTACCTTAACTTTAACCTGCAGATGACTATATATCAGCATGATTCTACATATGTCAGCTCACAATCCTCAGAATGGCATGTGGGGTTAGCAGACTTGCAGTGCAGTACTGGTCACCGGAAGTGAAGGGTCTATAAATAGCATGGGAAATCCCAGTGTTTTCACAAGATAGGGGTATATTTAAAATTCATTATGGAGATTAGGCTTCACATCACAAGAAGCAAAATGCACCTATAAAATGTACAGAAATGTTTTTCCTTTCAGAAACTCTTTAAATTTTTAAAATAAGATGAGAACTTTTTTCACAGCACTAAGAGGAACAGGGGTAATTTCTGCGTAGGACTATTTTTGCGTACGTTCCAAATGCTCATTGGTTGAATTGGTGGTCTGTAACCTAAAGAGTCACTTTTTGTCTTAGAAAAAATAAATAACTATACAGGTATCTTCCTACACACATACTGAATGCATTTGCAAAGTTTCAGTGAAATGTGACAAGCACTTTTTTAAATATTTGATTTTTAAATATAGGGTAACCAAGTTGTGCGAGCAAAAAAGTGAAAATATTCTACCATACTGAAATGCATTAAATATTTGCAAAGAACTTTTTCTGACTTTTCAAATAAAAAATATCAATCACAACTTGTTTTTTAACAATATTAATGAAGAAATAGTTTTAAAAGTAATCATTTTCTGAGAAATTGGTCTATTTTTAAAAATTTATTTCTGACTTGCCTCCCCCTTTTTCTTGATCACATGTCAAAAATCCTAAATCTTTAAACTTTCACAAAAGGTGATATATTTGGCTTTAAATTTGTAAATACAGTGTTTTCACATTAAAACATGACCAGTAAAGGGCACCTAAAGCAAAAAAAGTGCTCAATAATGGATTTTCCATGTTGCCATAGGGGAATGCTTATATGGCCTTAACCGCAGTAATGAAAGTGAGTTTTTCCTCATTTCTAACCTAATTTTTGCTCAAATCTACACAAAACTTGATTTCAAGTGCTTATTACTACCATATTTAGGTAAATATAGCCCTCAAAGTTTAATATTTGATATTTTTACTAAATTTTCTACACTTTTTACAAGATAGGACATAAAAATCAGCCAAAAAGACCAATTTTCCATAATTTGGACCTATAACTTAAAAAAATGCATATTTTGAAGGATGTTTGTAGTGTATTCCTCTCATGGCAAAGTTAACAAGATCTTCAAGTAGTTTAAAGCTATTTCAAGAAACTTTTCATTTTGCCATGGCTTCAACTTAAGGCTAAAAACCACTAATTCAACTTCCCATAGGCTTCTATGCTAATTTCACAATATTCAATGGCTTCTCTGGACTTTACCTTAACTTTAACCTGCAGATGACTATATATCAGCATGATTCTACATATGTCAGCTCACAATCCTCAGAATGGCATGTGGGGTTAGCAGACTTGCAGTGCAGTACTGGTCACCGGAAGTGAAGGGTCTATAAATAGCATGGGAAATCCCAGTGTTTTCACAAGATAGGGGTATATTTAAAATTCATTATGGAGATTAGGCTTCACATCACAAGAAGCAAAATGCACCTATAAAATGTACAGAAATGTTTTTCCTTTCAGAAACTCTTTAAATTTTTAAAATAAGATGAGAACTTTTTTCACAGCACTAAGAGGAACAGGGGTAATTTCTGCGTAGGACTATTTTTGCGTACGTTCCAAATGCTCATTGGTTGAATTGGTGGTCTGTAACCTAAAGAGTCACTTTTTGTCTTAGAAAAAATAAATAACTATACAGGTATCTTCCTACACACATACTGAATGCATTTGCAAAGTTTCAGTGAAATGTGACAAGCACTTTTTTAAATATTTGATTTTTAAATATAGGGTAACCAAGTTGTGCGAGCAAAAAAGTGAAAATATTCTACCATACTGAAATGCATTAAATATTTGCAAAGAACTTTTTCTGACTTTTCAAATAAAAAATATCAATCACAACTTGTTTTTTAACAATATTAATGAAGAAATAGTTTTAAAAGTAATCATTTTCTGAGAAATTGGTCTATTTTTAAAAATTTATTTCTGACTTGCCTCCCCCTTTTTCTTGATCACATGTCAAAAATCCTAAATCTTTAAACTTTCACAAAAGGTGATATATTTGGCTTTAAATTTGTAAATACAGTGTTTTCACATTAAAACATGACCAGTAAAGGGCACCTAAAGCAAAAAAAGTGCTCAATAATGGATTTTCCATGTTGCCATAGGGGAATGCTTATATGGCCTTAACCGCAGTAATGAAAGTGAGTTTTTCCTCATTTCTAACCTAATTTTTGCTCAAATCTACACAAAACTTGATTTCAAGTGCTTATTACTACCATATTTAGGTAAATATAGCCCTCAAAGTTTAATATTTGATATTTTTACTAAATTTTCTACACTTTTTACAAGATAGGACATAAAAATCAGCCAAAAAGACCAATTTTCCATAATTTGGACCTATAACTTAAAAAAATGCATATTTTGAAGGATGTTTGTAGTGTATTCCTCTCATGGCAAAGTTAACAAGATCTTCAAGTAGTTTAAAGCTATTTCAAGAAACTTTTCATTTTGCCATGGCTTCAACTTAAGGCTAAAAACCACTAATTCAACTTCCCATAGGCTTCTATGCTAATTTCACAATATTCAATGGCTTCTCTGGACTTTACCTTAACTTTAACCTGCAGATGACTATATATCAGCATGATTCTACATATGTCAGCTCACAATCCTCAGAATGGCATGTGGGGTTAGCAGACTTGCAGTGCAGTACTGGTCACCGGAAGTGAAGGGTCTATAAATAGCATGGGAAATCCCAGTGTTTTCACAAGATAGGGGTATATTTAAAATTCATTATGGAGATTAGGCTTCACATCACAAGAAGCAAAATGCACCTATAAAATGTACAGAAATGTTTTTCCTTTCAGAAACTCTTTAAATTTTTAAAATAAGATGAGAACTTTTTTCACAGCACTAAGAGGAACAGGGGTAATTTCTGCGTAGGACTATTTTTGCGTACGTTCCAAATGCTCATTGGTTGAATTGGTGGTCTGTAACCTAAAGAGTCACTTTTTGTCTTAGAAAAAATAAATAACTATACAGGTATCTTCCTACACACATACTGAATGCATTTGCAAAGTTTCAGTGAAATGTGACAAGCACTTTTTTAAATATTTGATTTTTAAATATAGGGTAACCAAGTTGTGCGAGCAAAAAAGTGAAAATATTCTACCATACTGAAATGCATTAAATATTTGCAAAGAACTTTTTCTGACTTTTCAAATAAAAAATATCAATCACAACTTGTTTTTTAACAATATTAATGAAGAAATAGTTTTAAAAGTAATCATTTTCTGAGAAATTGGTCTATTTTTAAAAATTTATTTCTGACTTGCCTCCCCCTTTTTCTTGATCACATGTCAAAAATCCTAAATCTTTAAACTTTCACAAAAGGTGATATATTTGGCTTTAAATTTGTAAATACAGTGTTTTCACATTAAAACATGACCAGTAAAGGGCACCTAAAGCAAAAAAAGTGCTCAATAATGGATTTTCCATGTTGCCATAGGGGAATGCTTATATGGCCTTAACCGCAGTAATGAAAGTGAGTTTTTCCTCATTTCTAACCTAATTTTTGCTCAAATCTACACAAAACTTGATTTCAAGTGCTTATTACTACCATATTTAGGTAAATATAGCCCTCAAAGTTTAATATTTGATATTTTTACTAAATTTTCTACACTTTTTACAAGATAGGACATAAAAATCAGCCAAAAAGACCAATTTTCCATAATTTGGACCTATAACTTAAAAAAATGCATATTTTGAAGGATGTTTGTAGTGTATTCCTCTCATGGCAAAGTTAACAAGATCTTCAAGTAGTTTAAAGCTATTTCAAGAAACTTTTCATTTTGCCATGGCTTCAACTTAAGGCTAAAAACCACTAATTCAACTTCCCATAGGCTTCTATGCTAATTTCACAATATTCAATGGCTTCTCTGGACTTTACCTTAACTTTAACCTGCAGATGACTATATATCAGCATGATTCTACATATGTCAGCTCACAATCCTCAGAATGGCATGTGGGGTTAGCAGACTTGCAGTGCAGTACTGGTCACCGGAAGTGAAGGGTCTATAAATAGCATGGGAAATCCCAGTGTTTTCACAAGATAGGGGTATATTTAAAATTCATTATGGAGATTAGGCTTCACATCACAAGAAGCAAAATGCACCTATAAAATGTACAGAAATGTTTTTCCTTTCAGAAACTCTTTAAATTTTTAAAATAAGATGAGAACTTTTTTCACAGCACTAAGAGGAACAGGGGTAATTTCTGCGTAGGACTATTTTTGCGTACGTTCCAAATGCTCATTGGTTGAATTGGTGGTCTGTAACCTAAAGAGTCACTTTTTGTCTTAGAAAAAATAAATAACTATACAGGTATCTTCCTACACACATACTGAATGCATTTGCAAAGTTTCAGTGAAATGTGACAAGCACTTTTTTAAATATTTGATTTTTAAATATAGGGTAACCAAGTTGTGCGAGCAAAAAAGTGAAAATATTCTACCATACTGAAATGCATTAAATATTTGCAAAGAACTTTTTCTGACTTTTCAAATAAAAAATATCAATCACAACTTGTTTTTTAACAATATTAATGAAGAAATAGTTTTAAAAGTAATCATTTTCTGAGAAATTGGTCTATTTTTAAAAATTTATTTCTGACTTGCCTCCCCCTTTTTCTTGATCACATGTCAAAAATCCTAAATCTTTAAACTTTCACAAAAGGTGATATATTTGGCTTTAAATTTGTAAATACAGTGTTTTCACATTAAAACATGACCAGTAAAGGGCACCTAAAGCAAAAAAAGTGCTCAATAATGGATTTTCCATGTTGCCATAGGGGAATGCTTATATGGCCTTAACCGCAGTAATGAAAGTGAGTTTTTCCTCATTTCTAACCTAATTTTTGCTCAAATCTACACAAAACTTGATTTCAAGTGCTTATTACTACCATATTTAGGTAAATATAGCCCTCAAAGTTTAATATTTGATATTTTTACTAAATTTTCTACACTTTTTACAAGATAGGACATAAAAATCAGCCAAAAAGACCAATTTTCCATAATTTGGACCTATAACTTAAAAAAATGCATATTTTGAAGGATGTTTGTAGTGTATTCCTCTCATGGCAAAGTTAACAAGATCTTCAAGTAGTTTAAAGCTATTTCAAGAAACTTTTCATTTTGCCATGGCTTCAACTTAAGGCTAAAAACCACTAATTCAACTTCCCATAGGCTTCTATGCTAATTTCACAATATTCAATGGCTTCTCTGGACTTTACCTTAACTTTAACCTGCAGATGACTATATATCAGCATGATTCTACATATGTCAGCTCACAATCCTCAGAATGGCATGTGGGGTTAGCAGACTTGCAGTGCAGTACTGGTCACCGGAAGTGAAGGGTCTATAAATAGCATGGGAAATCCCAGTGTTTTCACAAGATAGGGGTATATTTAAAATTCATTATGGAGATTAGGCTTCACATCACAAGAAGCAAAATGCACCTATAAAATGTACAGAAATGTTTTTCCTTTCAGAAACTCTTTAAATTTTTAAAATAAGATGAGAACTTTTTTCACAGCACTAAGAGGAACAGGGGTAATTTCTGCGTAGGACTATTTTTGCGTACGTTCCAAATGCTCATTGGTTGAATTGGTGGTCTGTAACCTAAAGAGTCACTTTTTGTCTTAGAAAAAATAAATAACTATACAGGTATCTTCCTACACACATACTGAATGCATTTGCAAAGTTTCAGTGAAATGTGACAAGCACTTTTTTAAATATTTGATTTTTAAATATAGGGTAACCAAGTTGTGCGAGCAAAAAAGTGAAAATATTCTACCATACTGAAATGCATTAAATATTTGCAAAGAACTTTTTCTGACTTTTCAAATAAAAAATATCAATCACAACTTGTTTTTTAACAATATTAATGAAGAAATAGTTTTAAAAGTAATCATTTTCTGAGAAATTGGTCTATTTTTAAAAATTTATTTCTGACTTGCCTCCCCCTTTTTCTTGATCACATGTCAAAAATCCTAAATCTTTAAACTTTCACAAAAGGTGATATATTTGGCTTTAAATTTGTAAATACAGTGTTTTCACATTAAAACATGACCAGTAAAGGGCACCTAAAGCAAAAAAAGTGCTCAATAATGGATTTTCCATGTTGCCATAGGGGAATGCTTATATGGCCTTAACCGCAGTAATGAAAGTGAGTTTTTCCTCATTTCTAACCTAATTTTTGCTCAAATCTACACAAAACTTGATTTCAAGTGCTTATTACTACCATATTTAGGTAAATATAGCCCTCAAAGTTTAATATTTGATATTTTTACTAAATTTTCTACACTTTTTACAAGATAGGACATAAAAATCAGCCAAAAAGACCAATTTTCCATAATTTGGACCTATAACTTAAAAAAATGCATATTTTGAAGGATGTTTGTAGTGTATTCCTCTCATGGCAAAGTTAACAAGATCTTCAAGTAGTTTAAAGCTATTTCAAGAAACTTTTCATTTTGCCATGGCTTCAACTTAAGGCTAAAAACCACTAATTCAACTTCCCATAGGCTTCTATGCTAATTTCACAATATTCAATGGCTTCTCTGGACTTTACCTTAACTTTAACCTGCAGATGACTATATATCAGCATGATTCTACATATGTCAGCTCACAATCCTCAGAATGGCATGTGGGGTTAGCAGACTTGCAGTGCAGTACTGGTCACCGGAAGTGAAGGGTCTATAAATAGCATGGGAAATCCCAGTGTTTTCACAAGATAGGGGTATATTTAAAATTCATTATGGAGATTAGGCTTCACATCACAAGAAGCAAAATGCACCTATAAAATGTACAGAAATGTTTTTCCTTTCAGAAACTCTTTAAATTTTTAAAATAAGATGAGAACTTTTTTCACAGCACTAAGAGGAACAGGGGTAATTTCTGCGTAGGACTATTTTTGCGTACGTTCCAAATGCTCATTGGTTGAATTGGTGGTCTGTAACCTAAAGAGTCACTTTTTGTCTTAGAAAAAATAAATAACTATACAGGTATCTTCCTACACACATACTGAATGCATTTGCAAAGTTTCAGTGAAATGTGACAAGCACTTTTTTAAATATTTGATTTTTAAATATAGGGTAACCAAGTTGTGCGAGCAAAAAAGTGAAAATATTCTACCATACTGAAATGCATTAAATATTTGCAAAGAACTTTTTCTGACTTTTCAAATAAAAAATATCAATCACAACTTGTTTTTTAACAATATTAATGAAGAAATAGTTTTAAAAGTAATCATTTTCTGAGAAATTGGTCTATTTTTAAAAATTTATTTCTGACTTGCCTCCCCCTTTTTCTTGATCACATGTCAAAAATCCTAAATCTTTAAACTTTCACAAAAGGTGATATATTTGGCTTTAAATTTGTAAATACAGTGTTTTCACATTAAAACATGACCAGTAAAGGGCACCTAAAGCAAAAAAAGTGCTCAATAATGGATTTTCCATGTTGCCATAGGGGAATGCTTATATGGCCTTAACCGCAGTAATGAAAGTGAGTTTTTCCTCATTTCTAACCTAATTTTTGCTCAAATCTACACAAAACTTGATTTCAAGTGCTTATTACTACCATATTTAGGTAAATATAGCCCTCAAAGTTTAATATTTGATATTTTTACTAAATTTTCTACACTTTTTACAAGATAGGACATAAAAATCAGCCAAAAAGACCAATTTTCCATAATTTGGACCTATAACTTAAAAAAATGCATATTTTGAAGGATGTTTGTAGTGTATTCCTCTCATGGCAAAGTTAACAAGATCTTCAAGTAGTTTAAAGCTATTTCAAGAAACTTTTCATTTTGCCATGGCTTCAACTTAAGGCTAAAAAATTTGTAAATACAGTGTTTTCACATTAAAACATGACCAGTAAAGGGCACCTAAAGCAAAAAAAGTGCTCAATAATGGATTTTCCATGTTGCCATAGGGGAATGCTTATATGGCCTTAACCGCAGTAATGAAAGTGAGTTTTTCCTCATTTCTAACCTAATTTTTGCTCAAATCTACACAAAACTTGATTTCAAGTGCTTATTACTACCATATTTAGGTAAATATAGCCCTCAAAGTTTAATATTTGATATTTTTACTAAATTTTCTACACTTTTTACAAGATAGGACATAAAAATCAGCCAAAAAGACCAATTTTCCATAATTTGGACCTATAACTTAAAAAAATGCATATTTTGAAGGATGTTTGTAGTGTATTCCTCTCATGGCAAAGTTAACAAGATCTTCAAGTAGTTTAAAGCTATTTCAAGAAACTTTTCATTTTGCCATGGCTTCAACTTAAGGCTAAAAACCACTAATTCAACTTCCCATAGGCTTCTATGCTAATTTCACAATATTCAATGGCTTCTCTGGACTTTACCTTAACTTTAACCTGCAGATGACTATATATCAGCATGATTCTACATATGTCAGCTCACAATCCTCAGAATGGCATGTGGGGTTAGCAGACTTGCAGTGCAGTACTGGTCACCGGAAGTGAAGGGTCTATAAATAGCATGGGAAATCCCAGTGTTTTCACAAGATAGGGGTATATTTAAAATTCATTATGGAGATTAGGCTTCACATCACAAGAAGCAAAATGCACCTATAAAATGTACAGAAATGTTTTTCCTTTCAGAAACTCTTTAAATTTTTAAAATAAGATGAGAACTTTTTTCACAGCACTAAGAGGAACAGGGGTAATTTCTGCGTAGGACTATTTTTGCGTACGTTCCAAATGCTCATTGGTTGAATTGGTGGTCTGTAACCTAAAGAGTCACTTTTTGTCTTAGAAAAAATAAATAACTATACAGGTATCTTCCTACACACATACTGAATGCATTTGCAAAGTTTCAGTGAAATGTGACAAGCACTTTTTTAAATATTTGATTTTTAAATATAGGGTAACCAAGTTGTGCGAGCAAAAAAGTGAAAATATTCTACCATACTGAAATGCATTAAATATTTGCAAAGAACTTTTTCTGACTTTTCAAATGAAAAATATCAATCACAACTTGTTTTTTAACAATATTAATGAAGAAATAGTTTTAAAAGTAATCATTTTCTGAGAAATTGGTCTATTTTTAAAAATTTATTTCTGACTTGCCTCCCCCTTTTTCTTGATCACATGTCAAAAATCCTAAATCTTTAAACTTTCACAAAAGGTGATATATTTGGCTTTAAATTTGTAAATACAGTGTTTTCACATTAAAACATGACCAGTAAAGGGCACCTAAAGCAAAAAAAGTGCTCAATAATGGATTTTCCATGTTGCCATAGGGGAATGCTTATATGGCCTTAACCGCAGTAATGAAAGTGAGTTTTTCCTCATTTCTAACCTAATTTTTGCTCAAATCTACACAAAACTTGATTTCAAGTGCTTATTACTACCATATTTAGGTAAATATAGCCCTCAAAGTTTAATATTTGATATTTTTACTAAATTTTCTACACTTTTTACAAGATAGGACATAAAAATCAGCCAAAAAGACCAATTTTCCATAATTTGGACCTATAACTTAAAAAAATGCATATTTTGAAGGATGTTTGTAGTGTATTCCTCTCATGGCAAAGTTAACAAGATCTTCAAGTAGTTTAAAGCTATTTCAAGAAACTTTTCATTTTGCCATGGCTTCAACTTAAGGCTAAAAACCACTAATTCAACTTCCCATAGGCTTCTATGCTAATTTCACAATATTCAATGGCTTCTCTGGACTTTACCTTAACTTTAACCTGCAGATGACTATATATCAGCATGATTCTACATATGTCAGCTCACAATCCTCAGAATGGCATGTGGGGTTAGCAGACTTGCAGTGCAGTACTGGTCACCGGAAGTGAAGGGTCTATAAATAGCATGGGAAATCCCAGTGTTTTCACAAGATAGGGGTATATTTAAAATTCATTATGGAGATTAGGCTTCACATCACAAGAAGCAAAATGCACCTATAAAATGTACAGAAATGTTTTTCCTTTCAGAAACTCTTTAAATTTTTAAAATAAGATGAGAACTTTTTTCACAGCACTAAGAGGAACAGGGGTAATTTCTGCGTAGGACTATTTTTGCGTACGTTCCAAATGCTCATTGGTTGAATTGGTGGTCTGTAACCTAAAGAGTCACTTTTTGTCTTAGAAAAAATAAATAACTATACAGGTATCTTCCTACACACATACTGAATGCATTTGCAAAGTTTCAGTGAAATGTGACAAGCACTTTTTTAAATATTTGATTTTTAAATATAGGGTAACCAAGTTGTGCGAGCAAAAAAGTGAAAATATTCTACCATACTGAAATGCATTAAATATTTGCAAAGAACTTTTTCTGACTTTTCAAATGAAAAATATCAATCACAACTTGTTTTTTAACAATATTAATGAAGAAATAGTTTTAAAAGTAATCATTTTCTGAGAAATTGGTCTATTTTTAAAAATTTATTTCTGACTTGCCTCCCCCTTTTTCTTGATCACATGTCAAAAGTCCTAAATCTTTAAACTTTCACAAAAGGTGATATATTTGGCTTTAAATTTGTAAATACAGTGTTTTCACATTAAAACATGACCAGTAAAGGGCACCTAAAGCAAAAAAAGTGCTCAATAATGGATTTTCCATGTTGCCATAGGGGAATGCTTATATGGCCTTAACCGCAGTAATGAAAGTGAGTTTTTCCTCATTTCTAACCTAATTTTTGCTCAAATCTACACAAAACTTGATTTCAAGTGCTTATTACTACCATATTTAGGTAAATATAGCCCTCAAAGTTTAATATTTGATATTTTTACTAAATTTTCTACACTTTTTACAAGATAGGACATAAAAATCAGCCAAAAAGACCAATTTTCCATAATTTGGACCTATAACTTAAAAAAATGCATATTTTGAAGGATGTTTGTAGTGTATTCCTCTCATGGCAAAGTTAACAAGATCTTCAAGTAGTTTAAAGCTATTTCAAGAAACTTTTCATTTTGCCATGGCTTCAACTTAAGGCTAAAAACCACTAATTCAACTTCCCATAGGCTTCTATGCTAATTTCACAATATTCAATGGCTTCTCTGGACTTTACCTTAACTTTAACCTGCAGATGACTATATATCAGCATGATTCTACATATGTCAGCTCACAATCCTCAGAATGGCATGTGGGGTTAGCAGACTTGCAGTGCAGTACTGGTCACCGGAAGTGAAGGGTCTATAAATAGCATGGGAAATCCCAGTGTTTTCACAAGATAGGGGTATATTAAAAATTCATTATGGAGATTAGGCTTCACATCACAAGAAGCAAAATGCACCTATAAAATGTACAGAAATGTTTTTCCTTTCAGAAACTCTTTAAATTTTTAAAATAAGATGAGAACTTTTTTCACAGCACTAAGAGGAACAGGGGTAATTTCTGCGTAGGACTATTTTTGCGTACGTTCCAAATGCTCATTGGTTGAATTGGTGGTCTGTAACCTAAAGAGTCACTTTTTGTCTTAGAAAAAATAAATAACTATACAGGTATCTTCCTACACACATACTGAATGCATTTGCAAAGTTTCAGTGAAATGTGACAAGCACTTTTTTAAATATTTGATTTTTAAATATAGGGTAACCAAGTTGTGCGAGCAAAAAAGTGAAAATATTCTACCATACTGAAATGCATTAAATATTTGCAAAGAACTTTTTCTGACTTTTCAAATAAAAAATATCAATCACAACTTGTTTTTTAACAATATTAATGAAGAAATAGTTTTAAAAGTAATCATTTTCTGAGAAATTGGTCTATTTTTAAAAATTTATTTCTGACTTGCCTCCCCCTTTTTCTTGATCACATGTCAAAAATCCTAAATCTTTAAATTTTCACAAAAGGTGATATATTTGGCTTTAAATTTGTAAATACAGTGTTTTCACATTAAAACATGACCAGTAAAGGGCACCTAAAGCAAAAAAAGTGCTCAATAATGGATTTTCCATGTTGCCATAGGGGAATGCTTATATGGCCTTAACCGCAGTAATGAAAGTGAGTTTTTCCTCATTTCTAACCTAATTTTTGCTCAAATCTACACAAAACTTGATTTCAAGTGCTTATTACTACCATATTTAGGTAAATATAGCCCTCAAAGTTTAATATTTGATATTTTTACTAAATTTTCTACACTTTTTACAAGATAGGACATAAAAATCAGCCAAAAAGACCAATTTTCCATAATTTGGACCTATAACTTAAAAAAATGCATATTTTGAAGGATGTTTGTAGTGTATTCCTCTCATGGCAAAGTTAACAAGATCTTCAAGTAGTTTAAAGCTATTTCAAGAAACTTTTCATTTTGACATGGCTTCAACTTAAGAGTCACTTTTTGTCTTAGAAAAAATAAATAACTATACAGGTATCTTCCTACACACATACTGAATGCATTTGCAAAGTTTCAGTGAAATGTGACAAGCACTTTTTTAAATATTTGATTTTTAAATATAGGGTAACCAAGTTGTGCGAGCAAAAAAGTGAAAATATTCTACCATACTGAAATGCATTAAATATTTGCAAAGAACTTTTTCTGACTTTTCAAATAAAAAATATCAATCACAACTTGTTTTTTAACAATATTAATGAAGAAATAGTTTTAAAAGTAATCATTTTCTGAGAAATTGGTCTATTTTTAAAAATTTATTTCTGACTTGCCTCCCCCTTTTTCTTGATCACATGTCAAAAATCCTAAATCTTTAAATTTTCACAAAAGGTGATATATTTGGCTTTAAATTTGTAAATACAGTGTTTTCACATTAAAACATGACCAGTAAAGGGCACCTAAAGCAAAAAAAGTGCTCAATAATGGATTTTCCATGTTGCCATAGGGGAATGCTTATATGGCCTTAACCGCAGTAATGAAAGTGAGTTTTTCCTCATTTCTAACCTAATTTTTGCTCAAATCTACACAAAACTTGATTTCAAGTGCTTATTACTACCATATTTAGGTAAATATAGCCCTCAAAGTTTAATATTTGATATTTTTACTAAATTTTCTACACTTTTTACAAGATAGGACATAAAAATCAGCCAAAAAGACCAATTTTCCATAATTTGGACCTATAACTTAAAAAAATGCATATTTTGAAGGATGTTTGTAGTGTATTCCTCTCATGGCAAAGTTAACAAGATCTTCAAGTAGTTTAAAGCTATTTCAAGAAACTTTTCATTTTGCCATGGCTTCAACTTAAGGCTAAAAACCACTAATTCAACTTCCCATAGGCTTCTATGCTAATTTCACAATATTCAATGGCTTCTCTGGACTTTACCTTAACTTTAACCTGCAGATGACTATATATCAGCATGATTCTACATATGTCAGCTCACAATCCTCAGAATGGCATGTGGGGTTAGCAGACTTGCAGTGCAGTACTGGTCACCGGAAGTGAAGGGTCTATAAATAGCATGGGAAATCCCAGTGTTTTCACAAGATAGGGGTATATTAAAAATTCATTATGGAGATTAGGCTTCACATCACAAGAAGCAAAATGCACCTATAAAATGTACAGAAATGTTTTTCCTTTCAGAAACTCTTTAAATTTTTAAAATAAGATGAGAACTTTTTTCACAGCACTAAGAGGAACAGGGGTAATTTCTGCGTAGGACTATTTTTGCGTACGTTCCAAATGCTCATTGGTTGAATTGGTGGTCTGTAACCTAAAGAGTCACTTTTTGTCTTAGAAAAAATAAATAACTATACAGGTATCTTCCTACACACATACTGAATGCATTTGCAAAGTTTCAGTGAAATGTGACAAGCACTTTTTTAAATATTTGATTTTTAAATATAGGGTAACCAAGTTGTGCGAGCAAAAAAGTGAAAATATTCTACCATACTGAAATGCATTAAATATTTGCAAAGAACTTTTTCTGACTTTTCAAATAAAAAATATCAATCACAACTTGTTTTTTAACAATATTAATGAAGAAATAGTTTTAAAAGTAATCATTTTCTGAGAAATTGGTCTATTTTTAAAAATTTATTTCTGACTTGCCTCCCCCTTTTTCTTGATCACATGTCAAAAATCCTAAATCTTTAAATTTTCACAAAAGGTGATATATTTGGCTTTAAATTTGTAAATACAGTGTTTTCACATTAAAACATGACCAGTAAAGGGCACCTAAAGCAAAAAAAGTGCTCAATAATGGATTTTCCATGTTGCCATAGGGGAATGCTTATATGGCCTTAACCGCAGTAATGAAAGTGAGTTTTTCCTCATTTCTAACCTAATTTTTGCTCAAATCTACACAAAACTTGATTTCAAGTGCTTATTACTACCATATTTAGGTAAATATAGCCCTCAAAGTTTAATATTTGATATTTTTACTAAATTTTCTACACTTTTTACAAGATAGGACATAAAAATCAGCCAAAAAGACCAATTTTCCATAATTTGGACCTATAACTTAAAAAAATGCATATTTTGAAGGATGTTTGTAGTGTATTCCTCTCATGGCAAAGTTAACAAGATCTTCAAGTAGTTTAAAGCTATTTCAAGAAACTTTTCATTTTGCCATGGCTTCAACTAAAGAGTCACTTTTTGTCTTAGAAAAAATAAATAACTATACAGGTATCTTCCTACACACATACTGAATGCATTTGCAAAGTTTCAGTGAAATGTGACAAGCACTTTTTTAAATATTTGATTTTTAAATATAGGGTAACCAAGTTGTGCGAGCAAAAAAGTGAAAATATTCTACCATACTGAAATGCATTAAATATTTGCAAAGAACTTTTTCTGACTTTTCAAATAAAAAATATCAATCACAACTTGTTTTTTAACAATATTAATGAAGAAATAGTTTTAAAAGTAATCATTTTCTGAGAAATTGGTCTATTTTTAAAAATTTATTTCTGACTTGCCTCCCCCTTTTTCTTGATCACATGTCAAAAATCCTAAATCTTTAAATTTTCACAAAAGGTGATATATTTGGCTTTAAATTTGTAAATACAGTGTTTTCACATTAAAACATGACCAGTAAAGGGCACCTAAAGCAAAAAAAGTGCTCAATAATGGATTTTCCATGTTGCCATAGGGGAATGCTTATATGGCCTTAACCGCAGTAATGAAAGTGAGTTTTTCCTCATTTCTAACCTAATTTTTGCTCAAATCTACACAAAACTTGATTTCAAGTGCTTATTACTACCATATTTAGGTAAATATAGCCCTCAAAGTTTAATATTTGATATTTTTACTAAATTTTCTACACTTTTTACAAGATAGGACATAAAAATCAGCCAAAAAGACCAATTTTCCATAATTTGGACCTATAACTTAAAAAAATGCATATTTTGAAGGATGTTTGTAGTGTATTCCTCTCATGGCAAAGTTAACAAGATCTTCAAGTAGTTTAAAGCTATTTCAAGAAACTTTTCATTTTGCCATGGCTTCAACTTAAGAGTCACTTTTTGTCTTAGAAAAAATAAATAACTATACAGGTATCTTCCTACACACATACTGAATGCATTTGCAAAGTTTCAGTGAAATGTGACAAGCACTTTTTTAAATATTTGATTTTTAAATATAGGGTAACCAAGTTGTGCGAGCAAAAAAGTGAAAATATTCTACCATACTGAAATGCATTAAATATTTGCAAAGAACTTTTTCTGACTTTTCAAATAAAAAATATCAATCACAACTTGTTTTTTAACAATATTAATGAAGAAATAGTTTTAAAAGTAATCATTTTCTGAGAAATTGGTCTATTTTTAAAAATTTATTTCTGACTTGCCTCCCCCTTTTTCTTGATCACATGTCAAAAATCCTAAATCTTTAAATTTTCACAAAAGGTGATATATTTGGCTTTAAATTTGTAAATACAGTGTTTTCACATTAAAACATGACCAGTAAAGGGCACCTAAAGCAAAAAAAGTGCTCAATAATGGATTTTCCATGTTGCCATAGGGGAATGCTTATATGGCCTTAACCGCAGTAATGAAAGTGAGTTTTTCCTCATTTCTAACCTAATTTTTGCTCAAATCTACACAAAACTTGATTTCAAGTGCTTATTACTACCATATTTAGGTAAATATAGCCCTCAAAGTTTAATATTTGATATTTTTACTAAATTTTCTACACTTTTTACAAGATAGGACATAAAAATCAGCCAAAAAGACCAATTTTCCATAATTTGGACCTATAACTTAAAAAAATGCATATTTTGAAGGATGTTTGTAGTGTATTCCTCTCATGGCAAAGTTAACAAGATCTTCAAGTAGTTTAAAGCTATTTCAAGAAACTTTTCATTTTGCCATGGCTTCAACTAAAGAGTCACTTTTTGTCTTAGAAAAAATAAATAACTATACAGGTATCTTCCTACACACATACTGAATGCATTTGCAAAGTTTCAGTGAAATGTGACAAGCACTTTTTTAAATATTTGATTTTTAAATATAGGGTAACCAAGTTGTGCGAGCAAAAAAGTGAAAATATTCTACCATACTGAAGTGCATTAAATATTTGCAAAGAACTTTTTCTGACTTTTCAAATAAAAAATATCAATCACAACTTGTTTTTTAACAATATTAATGAAGAAATAGTTTTAAAAGTAATCATTTTCTGAGAAATTGGTCTATTTTTAAAAATTTATTTCTGACTTGCCTCCCCCTTTTTCTTGATCACATGTCAAAAATCCTAAATCTTTAAATTTTCACAAAAGGTGATATATTTGGCTTTAAATTTGTAAATACAGTGTTTTCACATTAAAACATGACCAGTAAAGGGCACCTAAAGCAAAAAAAGTGCTCAATAATGGATTTTCCATGTTGCCATAGGGGAATGCTTATATGGCCTTAAACGCAGTAATGAAAGTGAGTTTTTCCTCATTTCTAACCTAATTTTTGCTCAAATCTACACAAAACTTGATTTCAAGTGCTTATTACTACCATATTTAGGTAAATATAGCCCTCAAAGTTTAATATTTGATATTTTTACTAAATTTTCTACACTTTTTACAAGATAGGACATAAAAAATCAGCCAAAAAGACCAATTTTCCATAATTTGGACCTATAACTTAAAAAAATGCATATTTTGAAGGATGTTTGTAGTGTATTCCTCTCATGGCAAAGTTAACAAGATCTTCAAGTAGTTTAAAGCTATTTCAAGAAACTTTTCATTTTGCCATGGCTTCAACTTAAGGCTAAAAACCACTAATTCAACTTCCCATAGGCTTCTATGCTAATTTCACAATATTCAATGGCTTCTCTGGACTTTACCTTAACTTTAACCTGCAGATGACTATATATCAGCATGATTCTACATATGTCAGCTCACAATCCTCAGAATGGCATGTGGGGTTAGCAGACTTGCAGTGCAGTACTGGTCACCGGAAGTGAAGGGTCTATAAATAGCATGGGAAATCCCAGTGTTTTCACAAGATAGGGGTATATTTAAAATTCATTATGGAGATTAGGCTTCACATCACAAGAAGCAAAATGCACCTATAAAATGTACAGAAATGTTTTTCCTTTCAGAAACTCTTTAAATTTTTAAAATAAGATGAGAACTTTTTTCACAGCACTAAGAGGAACAGGGGTAATTTCTGCGTAGGACTATTTTTGCGTACGTTCCAAATGCTCATTGGTTGAATTGGTGGTCTGTAACCTTCATACATGTGAATCAAAATCCTGCTATACATCATCACTTTACGAAGCTGACATGGGATGCACATGTGTATGAATATATAATCATGATAATGGTAAATTGACGTGTGAGCATAATTTCATTGAAAAAAATCGTAGGGACAAAAAAATAAACCTAAATGACAATATACATATCAAAATACGACACAAAATGTCTTCCTTTAGGAGGTTTGGGAACAGTTCACACTTAAAGAACAATTCTTTTGGCAGCCATGCAGAAAAAAAAACTTAATTTCTACCAAATCATCAATTGATGGGAAACTACTAATGTGCCAAAAAAAATCAAACACCATACATATAAGCTAAAAGAAACGAGACACACTTCCATTGGGTTATGTAATTCCGACAGATAATACATAACATGCCTTTACTAGAGGCAATCTTCCGCTTGAAAAACTTTTTTTTTATTTTAACTTTCTTGTTATTATTTTCAAGCAATTAAAATTGGACGTTATACATACAACAAGAGAACTAACGATCTGATGGAAGTTAAACAGCTGAAACTACAAGAACATAAGGTTAAGCAAAATGTTAAACTGGAAAAACCGGATGTTGTCGACGAAAAACCACCAAAAGTGATGACAAAATCTAATCCGGTAGAAATAACAACCCAACAGAAAACCTTGGAAGTTTCGACTATGCATTTTACTGAAAACTCTGTGTCGCTTACTAGTGATTTATCCAAAAATAGCATCGTAAAGGATACGAGTGAAAGTTCGATGAACTCCAAAGAATCTTTTTCCGAGAAAGATGCTGAAATGGACTCACAGAAAGATACCGGAAGTGAAATCATGGATGACTTTGAGCTGCCAAGAGCATCGGCGAAGTTTGAGGACAGTGCAAATGTAGTCAAAAACGCTTCAGCAGTAGGAAAACTAGATAATTTCCTAATAAAAGAGGATCATAACAACGAATTTATAGACATCATAGAGGCACAAGCTCTTGTAGAAGAGTTAATTAATATTCAAGAAATGTTAGATCCAGATTTCCGAATAAGCTATGACCCACAAAATCTACAACAGAAATATGAAACTATTTATGTAAGTTTTAAGTTTTCATATCCTTTGAAGTGTATATTGAATAAATCTCCTTAATCGAAAAAAAAGTAAATGTTGAAATGTTGTGTTTACACCATAGATCAACCCCTACTGTAACATCTTGAATATGATCATTTAATATGCAGGAATTAGATGCTTGCTTTCGAAATCCAAATGCGACTGAAGATTTACTGAAAAGTAACTATTTCTTCGGAAATATTTATGACAAGATCAAGTTTCATATGGTTATGAATATTTCAATATAAAAAAACAGGCACAAATTAAAAACCCCAAAGAATCAAGGGTGGTTACATGTGTTTGTTTCATTTTGAACTTTAACTTTTGTAATCCTTTAGTGCCCTTGCGTGGCAGTAGTTTTCTTATACAAAAATATCCATAACTTAAGCAGCTTACATTACAACCATTTTTTTTCTAAATAAATACCGCTCGTACATGTATGTGCGTACATGATAAGAACTATTGTATGAGTTTTTGGCATAATCCCAAGATTAGATTATGTATGTGAAACGTACTTAGACTTCTATTCTGTAAATGTAGGAGTTACATAAGCAAAAGGAAGCAGTGTTTGGGGATTTAGGTACCATTCCGACTCAAGTGTATGATGAATTCCACGAGGCTACAGGGATCGAAATCGATGACCGGAAGGACAAGATGCACGTAATGGCTATGGAAATGGATCAATCGATACGGAATATGATAACATTCGCAAGACATCTGCCGGGATTCAGTAACTTGTCAAAAGAAGACCAAGCGACATTGTTAAAAGGTATTTTTACATTCATTTTCCAAATAGACGTAAAGCTATGAATGTGTTACTACGTAGTCCATATAGAATTTCTCTGATCGCTTCACTGTTCTCGTTAAAGTACTGTACCATTTGGCCATTGCCATCGCGTTGAACCTTGGGTTTTCAGTTCTACAATATTTCGATATTATGAAACCGACGATCGTTATTCCAATTATTATTGTCCTGACAGAATATGGAATATTGCTAATTGTGACATCGACAAAAGAAAAGCCCTGGGTATATATAAACTAGTCTTATAATACTGTGATATATTAGATGATAATTCGCCAGGACAATGGAGTGTGACTTCGCTTTTCATTTACTGTAGTGTAAAAATTTTATCAGAAAAGTAATAAGGCAACCTGCTAGAAAACAATAGGGTAGGTAGGCAGGAAAATTATTTTGTTTTTCAAAAACATTTTACATTGAGTTAATGGGGAAATAATCTAGACTTAAACAGTGCTTGAGCCAAAACTTTAGAGCAGGTACAAAACAAAACTAGGGTAGGTAGGGTAGCAGGAAACAAACATATTATTTTTGGTCTAACATGAATGAATCATTTCCTAGAATAGCATGTAATCATATACTAGTAAATATTGATTTAAAATCTAAAAGTGATATGTAAAAGATTTTTGACTTCAATGTAGATATCCAATAAAACATGATTGTAAGTTTAGTCAGTTCGTTACATGTTTTCACGTTTACTTTCAGCTGGGTTTGCAGAATATTGGTTTTTGGGAATCCACAACAGAATAAACACTGAGCTAAATGTTGTTGCCTTTTCAAGACCAGTGTTCGGAGTAGAACATGGTGTACATTTAAGTGAATTTTACAGTATTCTTGGGAAAGGAGAGTTTGAAACATTACTCTATTTTACTGAAAGGTTGCAGAGGAATGGGTATTCAGTAGAAGAAGCAACACTGGTTAGAGGAATCGTGTTAACCTTTTCTGGTAAGTATGAGTTATGTATAATTGGTATATTTTTTACCCTTACCTTGTTTCGGTGATATTGTATGTGAATGTGTATAACCAATATTATTATTTTGAATGAAACTAGACAGCCTATATTATAGATATGAATGATTGATTGGGTGATTTATTGATTTGCTTTAAATAATCATACCGACAATTATAAAAACTGCGGAAACAATTTTCCGACTCCGAACCTACCAATACTAGCGAGCACCGCGAAGCGATGTAAGCTCTACGGTTATTACGTGTACTTTCTAAATTTTCCTTAAGGTTCCCCAATATACTAACGAAAAGTCCCGGAAGTAACAAGAAGTGACAGTTTGTATCGCGCTAGAGTTCTGACAAATAGGCTTCTGCAGCGGGGTTATGTTGCTACAAGATTGAAGTCATCACTACAGAAGTTTTATGGCCGTCATTATGAACTCGTGGATCGTTACGGTGTATCCATCTGCGCCATGAAAACTGATTTGTTCAACGTGTCGTAGTTTTCCTTTCCTCTTTCGTCTACCCCGGACTTGACTTTTTATGAGCAACTCGACGGGTGTTTCTAGAAAAGCAGAGGACGCTTACCCTACCGGTGCACCTGGTCTATGCTCTCAGTTTTTAGTGGAGTTTTGCTTTTGTTACTTTCTATGTATGATGGTAGTTATTCTATGTTCTTTGTGCGAGTCTGTTTTCCATGTCTGGTCTTTGTCCCTGGATTACATTCTTTTGATTACGGCTATAACCTTGGTTCCCTTGATTACTCCTTACAGAGAAAATTTATCATTTCCTTCAATCAAACAAATATAAAAAATATAGGTTACGTTTCAGTAAAAATAAATTCATCTTTTCTGATAGTTTTTAAGTCTTTCTCTATTTTTTTACGAAGTGAATGTGGTGTTTTTAAAAATTTTGGGAAACACGTGGATGTACGTCTGAATTTTGTTTACGTCACATGACATGAAAATGAAATGGATGTTGCTAGAGATGCCCTTAAGGAATAAAAAATGTAAATTATTGCGAAGTGCTGTAAAGTTATCGAGCATTTTGAGAGCGAGGGAAAAAGGGGTATTGGGTTGGAATATTTTGGGGGAAAAACATTTCTTTAAAAAAATATCCCCCATTAATTAACAAGACATATTTGCAAATAGAAATATTGATTTCGCTTGCAGCTTAAATATAAATAAAAATGTTGCACTTGCGAAGCAAACATTTTCATCCGGATGACCCCCCCCCCCCACTTTGTAATGCCCTTAATTATTTTTACGAGTCTCGCACACACGGTACATGTAGGTTAAAGCCCACGGTGCTCGCTGATTTAGGCATTGCGGGACTCCATATTAAATATTGTGTTAGGGGATAGTGTCATAAACTGCTTACCGAAGATTTCTCTAAAAGCAAAGTACATGTACTCCCCATCTATGGTGGAACCCGAGTAGTATATTTGGTGGTATTCTATTTTGTTCTCTACCATTTGCTATATACATTTTTACTGTTTGAGCTTCAGGTTTCATTTTATTGTCCTTTGGCATTCAAGTCGGTTTATCTAATGGACATATGGTAGATATTGCCCATATTTGTAAATGGTTTAATTCTATATATGGGTGTTTTCATATCTACCCAGTATTGTGTTAGCTGAATATGCTCTAGACGTAGGTATTGCAAATTCAGCTGAGCGAGACCCTTTACGACTGTAGCAATACAGGACAAATGTGGCTAATGTCTACCAGTGGTAGTGTTTTTATCTTCTATTTAAAGTAGCATGTATTGTAACAAGAATAGTAATATATTTACTCTGACTTGTACAACTGTTTTATGTTTCAGATCGTGTGAAACTTCAGAATTCCTCCGAGGTAGAGGGAATTCATCGGAAGCTAGTGAGCATACTTAAACATTTCTGTAAAATGAAATATGCTAACCTAGAGGAAAGACTATCTCAGCTATTTGAAAAGTTCGTTCTGCTAAGAGAGTATGGTGACTATAAAAAGGAAGTGTACAACAAAAAGGCTAAATGGCCAGCGATGCAATCACATCCTCTGGTCATGGAAATCATCAATCAGTAATTATTTTAAATGCCTCCTAGACCAAAATTTGCTTGGTCTATGCGTTCGTCGTTCGATTTGTTCAATCTTTTTTTATTTCATTTTACAGCAAAAATAATGTCACATGATTTTAAATGACTAGAAAATGGCGCGTCAGTGACATCACAATGTGTTGTTATATTTTGTCTGTTAACATTAACAGCAAAAGTGTGCTAGTGTTACAGTTTACCATGCAGTGCCTTAATCATGCACCTGTGCACTTTACTAAAAAACAAAACGTATGCACAACTGCGTTTAACGAATGTCTAGATGTTTGTTTTTGTTACCTTTTTAATTTCAAGAACTTTTTTTTAATATAACTGCATATCGTCTTCGGCCAAATATCCAAATATTTGTTAATTAAGTGCATTGTCTCTATTGATGTAGTTGAATACGTCCCGAAACGGTTATGTCTGACCGAGTTGGTAATCTCAGAACAAAATTGTATTACATGTGTAATATGAGACAGGTGAAACCTTAAACGCCCCCGAATAAACAATAAATTCAAAATTTTTGTCAGCCCTGATATATTATTCTTACTATATGTACCTTCATATATGGTAATAATTGTCTTGATATACGGTTTTAGTTGTCATTATTTGAAAATCACAATATTTATCGAAGTGTGATCACACTTTATTTATTTATGGTATTTGAATATTGTTTTATATTTAAACTCAAATTGTGGACTTTTAAACCTGCAAAATTTGCGAAATGTATGTTGTAAGATGTAACATAAAATTCGCATTAAAATTTAGTCGTATTACTTTTTGTAGAAATGTCGGGAATTCGAAGTTGACCCGTAATTCTGTTTCTATGACAATCAGATATTCCTGAATTAATATTTTCCTTATTCAATGTGCGATTGTGCAAGCGTAAAAAAACAATAACAAAAACTGTTGAAATGGCATCTTGCTCGAACTAAAACCATTACATTGGATTCCACTGCCTACAAAGTTAAAAATCGGTAATATCAGTAACGAAATTAGATAGAATAGTTTGTGTTTCAGTGTACTTTTCTATTTTAACCAAAATAGTAACATTTTCGCCAAAAACACACTAGTAGCCTCGTTGCAAATTTGAACGATACTTTTTTTTTTCCTTCATAGAATGTTGAAAACCCTCATAGTGAAAAGATGCTTCTTTTGAAAGTTCCAGGTGAAAGCGTTCTTTTTGCAGCCAAAATGCAGTTTTAATTTTTTTTTCTTTTTTCTTTTATGAATCTTAATCTTGTGCCTTGTTAAAAATTTTAATCAATATCACTTTAAAGAAATAGATATTGTATCCGTACTTGTCCTCACAAGGCCCGACATTTGCTGTCGTAACACTTTGTCACCAATTAATTGATTTTTAGTGTTATGCTTTCTATTGTTTGTACATTACATGCAGGATTGATCACATTCGGCTGAATACTTCCAATTTTGAACACCAATAGTTTTTTTTTTCATAGTTTATAGACCAGAGGAATTCCTAAAGCTCCCAATACGGCACATAATAACTACATCTGTGTACGTGTGTGTAAACGCACAAAATGATCTCATCAAAACAGCACTATCTAGGAAAAAATGTTCGAATAAAGATGCATATTGTATTACTTTCTGTTGTTCAAGAGAAAGATTGCTAGTAAAGTTGTTGTTCATTCGCATTCATGTGCAGAAACGTCTTTCTGACGAATCAATTGCATAAAACAAATGAAGCTGTTAAATACAGACCGTGAATTGTTAATTCTATATACCAGACGTAAGCACTATGATATAAAGCAGGTGTAACCTGTAAGAGGACGAAGTTTCATATATTGATATTTAATCAAAATAATGCCTTCAGTTTTACCGTTAGGATTTATTGTCTTCATAACTTGACAAAATTTTAAGTCGCTTTTAACATTTAATGTTGTTAAAGATACTTACTTTGTATTAACCCTTGGTATTACAGGTTAACTTCTTGATAGACTGAAAGCAGGCTGTCAAAGCTTATTAGGTCGAAGGTTAAATTGGCATTTATTACCATTATGAGGACTTTGTCCTATATTACAGTATTTAGGATGTATAAATCAAAATTTTACCCAAAAGCATCTGGCACCAATGATCCTGTAGTTTATTCGTACTTAGTGTTCATTGGAGATTTTGTATGATATATACTGGCCACTGCTTACGGAAAATCCTATTAGTTCGGTTTAATAGACGCAAAAGTCTCAATTTGTTAATATTTGTCTTTTTTCACTTGTACACGTAGTATACAACCTTAATCCGATCTCTCACTTTTATATAGTTTTATTTTTCATTTTTACTTATAGGAAAACCTTTAAGTTTTTTTCAGTAATAAGACTCCTGGTCCTGGTTTCATACAAGAAAAAATCTGAAATTGAGATTTTTCTCAAATATTCAATTTTAATGGATTTGATTGGTTGAAAGAGGAAAATCTGATTTTGAGATTCTTTTTGAAACCGGGCCCTGATGTTATAAATGTATTTGTTGTAATTTAATTTACTGTTTTTAATGTGCATTAATTGCCAATTTAAAAAAAAATGAAGAGTATTTGTTGGTATTATTTATTGACAATTAAATGTTTTTGACAAACTTGAGTTGAGTTTTTACATCAATGGAACTAGTCAGTTTTTATATGGTTCATGAACAACTAAATACATCTAACAGAAAGGAACAATTCTGAGTAAATACTAAATATACACGAACACTTACATTTTGTATTGATTAAATTATAATAATTTTAAATCAATTTAATTTTTAGAATGAAACTTAAAGATAATTATTAAACAGTAATGGGAGAAATTTGAAGGTTTTTTTTATAAAGTTATTACATAATCTCTGAATGAACAACGATCGCAAGCCAAAAATGCAACAATGATTTACACACTTAAATAGCCTTGGATATCTTTGTAGAAATTTATCACTTAAATGTGTGAAAACAGAGATGTTAAATTGAAATTTATGACCTTTTACATATAAACAAAGTAAAATAATCATCTAGTATGTATCTAATTATAATATTCAATGATTGCATCAGATGTGATGGTAATGGAACCCTGATGAATAGCGAACAGCACAGTGTTTTTGATTGAACATTTCACTATGAAGTTTACATATGTGCATTAGACGGTTAAAATTTATCAATGAAGCGTAAAAGTTCTCCTTAAATCGAATTCATTAAGCTTTTAAGGGGGTACCTAACATCTTCTCAAAAATTTGTCTTGCTCGTTTAAGTTTCATGAAATTTTATTCAGGCGATTTACTTTGATAAAAGAAGCAAAATATATATATTTCAATGAATTTTAACCACATGTTTCATGTGAATAATTTCAAAGAACATATAATAGCTTCAACAACAAAATTTGTGATCATCAAGATTCTTTTGCTGAATTTTACAGTTATTTCCCTTAGGTGTTGTGTACATCTTAAACACAAATATTTCTGTCGTATATTAATCCCAGAACAGATAATATACATTACAGATTGCACAAAATTTAACGAACAAAATATTTTGCACCAACACCATGTACGTATTTTTCTATTTGAAATAATATGTTATTATTCAAATATTTCTTCGGTTTCTTCATTCGGACTGTATACATTGTAGAATTGGTACAAAGAGTAATCAAGGGAACCAAGGTTATAGCGGTAATCAAAAGAATGTAATCCAGGGACAAAGACCAGACATGGAAAACAAACACTCACAACAAAGAACATAAAGTAACTAAAATCATACATACAAAGTAACAAAAGTAAATGAGCAACTCGGACTCCACTAAAAACTGGGAGCATGGACCAGGTGCACCGGTAGGGTAAGCGTCCTCTGCTTTTCTAGAAACACCCGCCGAGTTGCTCATAAAAAATCAAGTCCGGGGTAGACAAACGAGGAAAGGAAAACTATGACCCGTTGAATACATCAGTTTTCATGGTGCTGATGGATACACCATAACGATCCACTAGTTCATGTTGACGACCATAAAACTTCTGTAGTGATGACTTTAATCTTGTAGCAACATAACCCTGTTCCAGAAGCCTTTTTGTTAGAGTTCTAGCGCGTTACAAAAAGTCTGCTAGACTTCTTACACTTAGGCTTGTGGAACAGGGTTATGTTACTACAGAAATTTTTATGGTCGTCATTTTGAACTGTTAGATCGTTACGATGTATACATCTTCACCATGAAAACCGATTTTTTTCAGCGTGTCATAGCTTTCCCTTCCTCTTTTGTCTTCCCCGGTCTTGACTTTTTAGGAGAAATTTGGCAGGTGTTTCTGAAAAAAAACAGAGGAAGCTTACCCTACCGGTGCACCTGATACATGCTCACAATTGTATTGGAGTCCGAGTTGCTCATTTACTTTTTATTCTTTGTACGTATTATTTTGGTTATTTTATGTTCTTTGTTATGCATGTCTGTTTTTCCTGCCTGTCCTTTTATTATTATCTTTCGATTTCCGCTAGAATCTCGGTTCCTGTGATTACTCAATAAATCTAAAATACAGAGAGACTTCTAGCAAGTCTATTTGTATTTTGTTAGCTATGATATTGTATGACTGCCATGCGACTCTTAGAAGTTGTGTACAAATTACGTTAAATATTACGTACAAAAGTTGTTTCACTGTTGTTCTTGTACGAAAGTGTTTCTCTACATTAAAGTTGGAATACAATGTAGCATGTACAATTTATCATAACTACCTTACTCTACGAATATGACCCTTATTCAAAAATTGATTACATACAAATGTAAGAACGCTTGTTATATGGATCTGTTTGCCCTTCCGTGAATAAACAAAAATCGCTCGACTTTGAATTAAACTTCTCGTTATTTTTTTCGGGGAAGATGATTAGACCGGTAATAGAATCTATCTGAGAATGATTTAAGACCAATAATTCATAAGTATTTTTGACAGATGCAACTCAAGCATTCACATCACCTGTAGAATATACAAACACAACTTATGGATGAAAAACACGAGATCAAGGGTCATGGCAATTTGAATATATCAGTCTATAACTACTTATGTCATGAATTGTTCGGGATTTACCAATAGTACTTATGTAGAAGAATGAACGAGAGAAAAATATGCTTCCAACCAACGTACTGTGAAGGATCAAATAATAAAACAGACAACGAATACTTTTATTTTAAATATCTTTCACGTATCATCTACAGTTACGTTGGTCCATAGGACAAGAAGCAGATAACTGGGATACATCCTGTTGTCTTTTTTTAGTTTTAGGACGAACTGAATTGAGAATGGTGGTGACCTGAAGATGTATATATGGCTTTCGCAATTTCTTTTTACTTGCCATGTACAAATATTTCAAATTTGAGTTACATGATAATTTACAATTACTCCATGGATAACAAGTTCGATAGCATTATCTTTATGTGTGCGTTATGCAGGTTTGTCTATCATATGTAGTCTAGACATTTTTTTACATGACAGCCACAAGACAGAAGTCTATATCAAATTATAATGTTCGTTTAATCGATGACGTCAACTTAATACAAATGTCAGTCTTCATATGTAATGTCTTGATTGAAAATAAGCTTTGCTTAACTTACTTTGAAAGGCATTAACATAATGTAACTTATATAACCAGGAACTCTTGTATCAGCAATAATAATAAAGTAATGATATCAAAAAGAAATATCACCAAAAAGGCCTAACCAATGTCTCTACGTTTTCAGTATATTAACAAAACAGTGTATTAGCAGAGGAAGGCATTGTAAGACAAAGCGAAGCCGGGAAAACCAAAACAACAAGTAATACATCACAAAGAAACAAAAAAGTGTAAAAACAAACAGTACGTACCCAACTAAAACCCGGTGGTAATTCGGGAAAGGTGAGCTATTTCTCCGTCTTGTAAGATACCTGCTGTAATGTTTCATGAACGTCTATTGCCATATGGTAACCGACAATCAACATTAGCCCATCAGGTAATGCTGACAACTATATATCTTATGGGTTGATGACGCTAATCTATGAGCAGCATAACCTGGTCGAGGTAGGCGCTTTTCGTTAGTCACTTAGTCCTATCACACATATGTGTAAATTCGCAATTTGTAGCAAAACGTATGATTTGAGAGACAAAATATACGCCGGAGCATCTGGAATGTTATTATATAATGTAGGAATGAAAAGTTGACAACCGAAATATCAAAAGCGTCATTATTGTTATAATGTGTAATTGAAAGCTTCTCTCCTCCTGACAAAACTAATCGATCAAATTGATCATCAATTACTCATCGGCCATAAATCGAATGGAAATTGTTTGATTGACTCTATTAATCGAACACTTGTCGATCAAACTCCCATGATTGTGATTAGAAATTTCTGTTCGAAATCTGAAATTAGTGATTAGTTTGAAAAGAAATCTTTGAAGTAATGAATTTTGTAGATTAAATTGATCATTTTTCACTCTCTAGAGAGTTTTTTATAACTGAATAGCGGTATACAATATATACAGAATCGCCCGGTACGATAATACAATAAATATATAATTTAATAATGAACTTTAATGTGGTTACTGAATTGAATTGAGTACCTTTATCTGCATTAGCAACATAAGCCCCATATCACAAAACATAATACACAAATTAACAATATGAGAGAGAACAAGCAGGTGAATACATTTGTACTTTTAAATACGTAAGACAAAATTTATTGTTGGATATCAATATAATTAAATGTATAGTATACTAATCCTCCAGCAATGCACATATGCGTTTGCAGACAGCTTTGAGAAACAAAAACAGTTTTTTATCAACCTTTTGGACTGTGCTCGCAATAAAGTTGGAAGTTTTGTATGCTAGGCCAAGAACAATAGTAACGAGGCATAAAACGACATCTCAAAAATTTGTATGCCAGACAAACCATAACAAAATGTTATTCGTCTTCTATGGAGTTCATATTGCAACATTTGCAAAATCAAATATTCCTTGGTAAATTTTCCTAACGACCAAACTATTAACGTAATCTAAGTGTACACTGCATAGTTTAGTTAAAAGAGCAACATCAAAAACAAGTTTTAAATACATCTCTTGTTCAAAACATAGTTTGTAATATTTGTATAAACCAAGCTTTTCACAATCAGATGCACATTCCCGCCTGTTTTGAAAATACGGGTCTTTAATACGACATTTAAAAAAAAAGCATATGACACACTTCTGTTATTTTGATCCAACCATAAGTTGTTAAGACCTAAATTAAACAACAGAACACGTACATTTGAAGCCCAGTTAGTTTGACCATTTCCAGCATCAATACATAGTAACCTATACAAATCATAAACTAAATTAGGCTTATCTTGTACAATTTGAAACCAATATTTAACAATCTGAAATTTTCGTATAATATATAGGGATAGTTGACCTAGTAGGTAGTTGTTCTAACCGTTACATCATCGTTACTAACGTATAGATTATCTTTTTTGTTTAATTGTTTATTTGTTACTAATAGACAGGTCAACGAATAAAGTCTGCCTCCATTTAATGTAGAATTTCATTCTGGAAACTTGCTACAAAACGTGTCTGAATGTGCTCTTTAAATATGCTTACGATGCTAATACCGCATGACTCTTTCCTGTATCGCCAATCACCATATAAATTTATAAGCATCGTTTTAATTATTTTCAAAACGTTTTTGAACTTCAAAGTTATTACTACATTACCTGAATTCTGTGCTACTATTCAATTACATCTTGGTTCCCGCGAATGAGAAGATATCATTCGCATGATTCAACATTTTAAACGAGTTTTAGTATCAAAATTTGACTTATGTTTGCACACAGAAATAAATCAGGATGTAAAATCTTGAAAAATGTACCTTGTTAAAGTTTTAGGTGTAAATATCTTGTTAAACTGCACCTTGACCAGTAGAATGTTTTATATTTCTAATTCAAAGTTTCTCTGCACCGAAAAACAAAGACAATCGAAATAAACCAAGTATACGAAATTAATTAATCTAACATTACATCGTCAAAGAGTGTTTGAATTTTCTTATTAGAGAAATAAAACTCCACAATGTTAAACATTCATACTAATATTACTATTTCAGACTTCCGGTGCATACATTTGTATATCATCTCTGGAGCAACAAGCATATACTTTTACATTAACGAACATTTCAACCTGAGCAAAAAGTAAGTAGATCCAAACAGTCATAGAATCCTTCTAAGTGCAAAATGAGCTCAGTTATTCATCATTCATTATTTTTATTAACTGTATTTTAAGATACATGACACCTGCAATATGAACTACGAAAACTTTGAATGGATAAACATAAGTTCAGAGATCTTGACTAATTAAATTGATCAGTCGACATATATGTTTTATTACAAAATAAATCAATCACGTGACTTGATTATATCATTTCTATAAGCAATAAGTTACACATCAATTACACATTTGTTTAATCTGTTACATAATAATTGTCAAAATATAGATAAGATAAAGTCATGAATTATCAACAATATATTAGTTTTTAAGAACCTCTTTTTACATATATCTTAAAAGACTGGTTTAACTGTTATTTACAAGTACACAACAGCAGACATAGCAAGGCTTGTCTCCTTGAGTAAGGGTTCTGGCATGGGTTTTCGTAAATGTTCCCTAAAAGATTTGATGGTATTCGCAAATTTTAGTTTTAAAAAAAATGGTTGCCAGGGTAGCTTCCAACAATTAAAACACTCATGAAGATTTTAACCTTTGGTTTCTTTCCCCTGTCACTATTTGCCTCTTTAAACGGTATCAAAGTAGGCGTAATTTCTATGCGTAGATAATCTCTTAAACTTATAGATTAAATATGAATTCAAATATTCATATATATGCAGAACATTAAGCATTCACTTTATAAAGAGAATTTGCAGCCACGCAATAGTTATTTACTCATGTTTATTATGCTGAGTTATTTCTATTTTGATTTGCTTACACATTACTATGGACATTCTAATATGCAAGTCACACACGCATAGGATACGATTGTTTAACATGGAAACTGATTATAGGTAGCTAGATGGCATAGTAAATATGAAACATACATATAATTATGACTCTTGGTATTGCCATAATAATTACATGGGCTCTTCCTAACAGGGTATAAAAGTAATTGTTACAGGTTAGTAAAGTAAGTTGGTTAAAGTGAGCTGATTCTCATTATCAACTAAAGGTAATTGTGTCTGATTAGGCATACAACGATACGAAAGAATAGGACGCACCGTGATATCTGGGTATCACCGCACAGCCTGATTATGGCTTAGGGTTATAACTAAATATTGAATGTGTCATATCTATACACATTGCTTACTTAATGACGGCTTGTAAGGGTGCACGGCACCCAAAATGCATAACCAGAGGTGCATTATACAGGCGCAGGATCACAGTAAGGTGTGCATAGTTGATTATAAATTACTTATCAAGTAAGTCAAGCCCTACACAGAAATTGACCTGCTATAGACTCAAGAAAACACGTTACATGTGACTATGACATTATTAACCTTTTTTGATGTTTTGCACGTTGAATTTTGATACTAAAATCAAAGTATGAAGAATTACTGTATATTTTAATATTTTGTTGGTCTGTTTGAACTAAACTCGATGCCAGTGGTGCACACTTGAAAATAAACTATTACGCAGATTGTTGAGTGTGTACTACGTGACTTGGGTTAATTTTTCATAGACCGAAAAAAATAAGTTATTTTTTAAATAATTATGAGAATAAATGGGAAAAGCGTTGTGTAATTCCCATGTTACTTTCGTTCCTGTTACTTTATATGAAATAATAGGTAACAGGACTGATTTTTTCCATATAATTTTTATTTCAATATAAATTAAAACTCATTCGGCATTCTTTAAAATCTCAGTGCCTTAAGAGTTTCATTAATTGATTGGTATAATTTGGAAAAAAAGTAAAGTGAAAATATTTGCACGGACTAATACAAATACAAATAAGGTAAGTCCTTGGACTTCTGACTAGAAGGAATAATTAACAAGGCCATATAGGACTTGTGGTTAGCTAGAATTTTATCCTTGTCGAACGAACTTTTTGTTCAATCCTACTTCTTTTATTTAGTATTCGTAGAAATGGCATTTACACTAAAAACACAATGTTCTATGAAAATTAATTTCGCAGGGATAACAACTTTTTTATTATGAAGGAAGTGGAAACATTTTGTAGCGTCTTCGTCCTTGACCTTTAGGTTTGGCATTTTCGACCAAAGACCTAACATCTTTTACCCATACTGACAGGGAGTCTAGTCCTTGCTCTTTATCCACGCTCTTAATTATATTACCTTTCAGAGATTGTTTTATAATGTTCAGATTACAAGTTAAGACATGAAAAGTGGAGTTATGAACAAAATGCGGGGGAATTTTGAGGAACACTTCTGCGCTAAGGTCCTGGAAGAATTGGTACATTGGTGTTGTTGAATTGTTAGAGAGAATTAGAACAGATTGAATTTTGGAATAAAATGGTATTTTATTCATTGCTTCTTTTCGGTTAATAATGCTGCTGGTGTTATTTGCATCAAAATCATAATTCCCAAATGAAACGTGCAGAATTTTATCTAATGTTGTCATGAAGTGGATCCGATCTGAGAGGTTTGAAATGTCGGAAATAATTCACAATACAAATGATATTGGTCATCTGCACGTGGGCGTACAAAGTATCTATGGCTCTTTGTTAAATGCCGAACCCCAAAGGTTTTATGAAGTAATAAGATATTATTACGAATTTTATTTATAATATAAGAGGATGTAGGAGTTTCGGAAGAAGGTCGTATGCTTAAGAAATGCTGATAAAGACATAGGCTCTGGTGATTTTTGAGCATTAGGTTCTTGATTTTGTTTTCAGTCACGAGGACGTAAAATCCATGGATGTGTGTTAAAAAGTCCAATAACATTTATTTCACTGCATTGAAGACTTCCAGAATTCCAATGCCTTTCATGTTATCATTTCAGCTGTAAAGCATTGCAGAACCAGCTTCTTTATCGAAAAAAAGTTCCTGATTTGTGCAGAATGATGTATTCAGCGTTGGGCTACTTTATGATGGCTAATTATCTCGATAATGCTTTTTTCATCGATAAATGCCGCTCATTATTAGGTCTTTAATGTGTATCATTTGAAGTAGTTTGCGTGTATGTGTGAGTTTGTGTGCGTGGTTCATTTTTATACAACGGGTGAGGATAATGATTTGTTTTGTGCTCGTATAACTATTCTGGTTGTTCAAGAATGCTTGCTGTTTGAGGGTTTATTTAAAGTCATCTACTTTCTTGTATTCACATCTTGATAAAGGTTATCTCACTTTGCATTTTTAACAATCTTTATCTTCAAAATAATATACTTTGCACTGCGAACTACTAAAACAGAAACTTTATGGGTTTGTTCTCTTTAGAACACAATTCAAACATTTTTGTAAGGAAAACAAAAATGAATTAGATACGATAGCTTTTGTATAAATAAGTAATAACACTATTACACGATTATCCTGCCTTAACGCCACAATACAAAGACAACATATCGGAACTATTATTAACAATGTCTACACATTGACTGCTCTATAATTTCCTTTCTCGCATAGTCCAATTCCATTATAGTTCCTAGGACTCATCTCGAATTATCAGTTCGTATTTCTCCCAAATATTTCATTCATCATTAATGCACTAATGCAATTCTACAATGTGGAGAATTAAATCAAATGTTTTCTAAATGCATTTTCCGCACTTTATGAATATTGTTGAACTTTGTGTTCTTACTATATTTCTAATCTATACTATATTCATGTATCCAGAACACAAATCATTTTTATAATAAAACAATCAGTTCTTCAAGGAATGTGTGAAAATATATTATATACATCGGTTTAGTGATTTGACATTTCGGTATACCCCGCCTTGTTATCTGACGAACTCTGAATGCTTATCTGGAAAGAAAGAAGTTTCAATACCTTGAAATAATTATGTATTTTTCGTTTAAATAAATGAATTTATCTACTTATGTTAATGCTGTTTCGTATTACATTTTTGTTAATTGGATATTTATGATGTCATTTGTAAATTAATGAACAAAACTTTTTCAATTAGATAAACAAATTTGCAGATTTTTTTTAACGTATTATATTAACGATAAACATATATTGGCAAGCAAGTACAAGAGTAATCAAGAAAACAAGATTCGAGCGGTAACTAAAAGAATGCAGTAATATGTGCATGGGCGAAGTAAATGCTCAGACTCCACAGAAAAACGGGGAGAATGGATCAGATGCACCGTTCGCGTAAGCGTCCTCTACTCTTTTATAAACACCAACTGTGTTACAAAGAAAATGTCAAATCCGGGGTAGGAAAAGTATGCAACGGTGAACAAATCGGACGCAGGTGTATTCATAGTTACAAAAATTCGGTAAGATTCATTTGTCACCATACCTGCATCGTATACTGCATACCACATTTAACCCGTAACAGGTACCCAAATGGCAAAGCACTATAAGCTATTTAGAGTTTTTCCTAAGTTTAATGAACTTTCTAATTAAAAAAAATCTTTTGATTAATGTTTTACATCATAAATAAATCAGGCAAAATTCACTTGTTTACTATTGTGTTTCGTGTTTATAAAATACGATCAAATATCGTTGTTTATATGGAATTGACATCTGTCTTATTAATATCAAAAGGACACTAAAATTTACAGCTCAAAATGTGTCGAATATTGTTCCGTAAGATTAAATAATCCAGAACAATTCTATGCAGTATACGTATGTAATTTAAAAAAAAATATACAGTAATAAAAAAAAACATTCTTTGCAACTCGACCAAAAAAGTGAAATTGAACATATCCGTATCCATATATCGTATCTGAGGCGTCATGAACATTTCAAGTACTAAAATAAATGATAAGCATATAGTTAAATGAACAACACATAACAAAAGCATTTTCGTATGCTGTTGAAACATTCGACCATGTTATCTATGGGGTGGAGGCTGTCGGATTGAAATAATGTCACGTGATGATACAGTATGTCATACCGGGTTTTAATTTGTCATATATTATTCTCTATCGTAAAATATACTGTGGCAATTGTACTTATAACTTACTTCATTTAATTCATGATATTTATAATCAGTTGTTAAATTGTCTATCCATTCCATGTCTTCTTTCAAATCTGATAAATTAATACTATACTGTTTATGTGGTCTGTTTTTTTGTTTGTTCAGACTTTGATTGCTAGATTGATGCTCCAATAAACTTTTACAAGAGTCATTTCTTCCAAACCTGTTAGTATTAGGTATTGATACGTCACTATATTCAATATTACACTGGCTTTTTCTTTGCACTGTGAACGATGTTCGATCCCCAGGAAAGCACTTAAAGCAACGATCTTTAAAGAAAATTGTTGCAGAATAAAATAGTTCTTTGTACTTGACACGGAATCGCGCACTTAAGGCTATATAAATTAGAAAGTTTAGAGCTGAGTTGATTGCCTCCAAGAGAAACGTAATATACGAAAAACTTTGTTGAAAGTTTCTAGACTTTCCAACTCTTGAATACCCTGGCCATGCCATCTGTAGGAGACTGTTTACGGCCCCTGGTAAAATACCGAGCACAAATGTGAATGACACGACCAGCAGCATTATAGTAATCCGTCCTTGTTCCTTTGACTGGCCATCGTTTCGTGATCTAATTGACTCACGGCTTTTGTGAGTTTTCTTAATGGCCGTCATTATTTTGATATTGAACACGAGTATAATTATAATGGGCGAGAAACGGAACAGAATATTCATCGCTAATCCGTAAGCATTACAGAAAGAATCACTTAAATTTGGATTTCTTTGAAGTCCAACAAATGTCTCATTATTTCTAACTTTGTATACCACGTTATACTTGAAGGGGAACGGTAAAAACAGAACAATGGTTATCCCGTATATAAATATTATAGAAAAAAGTGTAATCGTTTTGTTACATATCAATTTAGCCTTCATTGGAAAATTAACAGCCACAAACCTTTCAATGCTCAGTAATGTTGTTAATAATGAAGTCACGCGAGCGGTCACTAAACTAGTATAAAGTCCGAAAACTGGAAATAAGCGGAGTCGGAAATTAGTTCCTTCTCTAGGACTGTCATAAACGTAAATGTTGATTAAAGCAAAAAGTAGAGCATTTACAAGAAGAAGTATATCCGATACTGCAAGTGCTATTAAGCAATAATTCGTCGCAGTTTTGTTTTTCTGTGAGCGTAAAACTATGAAACTAGATATATTACCAGTTATCCCCAACACTGAAACTGGTGTCAAGAGAACAATACCAAACACCAGTTGAATTATTTCTCTTTCCGAATCCGAAATTAGTTCTTCTCTTTGAAATTGTTTTGACAGTGCGCCAACACTTGAATTATCCAGAGAATAGTTAAAATCTGTCATTTTTGTTAACATAAATGCTTTTAGAAAAGGTTTAGGAGAAACACCTTTCTGAAGTTATTCGCACATCTTATTGCTATTTTGTTTTGACATAATTTACGCCCGTTCGATCTAAATAACAGACTGATTTTAATATATTCATGAAATGCTGTTATCGAACATTAGCTAGATTATTTCCAATTATCAGTACTATCATAGAAAATCGTCAGCAGCCAGATTTCAGAATGCCTCTTCTGTTATTTACTGCAGTTAAATGAAGGAACCTCTATGATAACTTCTTATTTAAATCATACGTGTTGTGTAATCAGTCTGTTTCTCTCAAATTAGTTACAATATATTCTAACTTTGATTTGAATCAAATCGTTGTAGGCAAATTATCTATTAATTTATCATAACAAAAGTGAGATTTTTCCATATTTTTTATGATATATATTCAATTCATTATCGTTTGAGCGTGATTTAGTAATTTCACTACTTCTGTTCGTTGTACTGTTTTTGTGTCGTTCAAAATCGAATATTTACACATTTACTATTGTTCAATATATTTTATGCTTAAAAATTTAAATAATTATTTAGCCAATGTTTGCTAATAGTTATTGATGTTATTTTACGCTAACAAAACATGAACTTAGATGAGATGTTTTCGAATTATAATTATAAATGTATGATTTATTTTTTTCCATTCTTTTTGGGTAACAATAATTAATTGTACCTTTACAATGATCAATTATTTGTTTGAATTTTTCAATTCTATTTAATTCTATTTAGTTCCCTTAATTTTTGTTGTGAATCTGCCAATTTTGGAAATCAGAAATTGGTTCAAGGTTAAATCATGAAATATAAAACAGAGCTTATCATGACACTTTGGCCACTGACCAACGTTGGTAAAGTAGTAAACGTTCAACATATTAAAAAAAACACCACCGAGACTCGTGAGAACGATATAAGGAGAAGTCATTTCGTTGTTCTTCAAATCAGTAAAACGTTACGATAATTTCTCTTTTTTAAATTAAAAAAAAAATATCTGAATAATAAAAAGGAATACTACCAAATCGCCAACTAATCATCAACGTTCCAATCGTTCAAGGTTCAAAGAAAAAAATCATTGTTTTGGGCATTTCAGTAAACCAGTCAGACCGACATATGAATAACTTTCTCTTTGTGTGAAGATTAAAAATTTCTGTTGATTTTTCAAAGTAATGTGTTATTAAATTGTGTGTATATATCATGACTCGTCATCAACTAGGCTGTTGTTGTTTTGCCAATGCCAATAATGATCAATAAAAGTCGTCTTAAACTACTATCGTTAGAACATGTACAAGGTCTCATCTGAAAATTGTCGTTAGGTCCGTTAGTTAATTATATAGTTAATACAGGTAGAAGGTCTTATCTGAAATTTGTTGACAGGTTTTTTTAGTTTGTATTATCGTTTATACATGTACAAAGTCAAATCTGAAAGTTGTTATTATGTTCGATCGTTAATTCTATCGTTAATACATGTACAAAGTCTTATCTGAAATTTTCTGTTATGTTCGATAGTTAATTCTATCGTTAATTCATGAACAAAGTCAAATCTGAAAGTTGTAGTTATGTTCGATAGTTGATTCTATCGTTAATACATGAACAAAGTCAATCTGAAAGTTGTTGTTATGTTCGATAGTTAATTCTATCGTTAATTCATGAATAAAGTCAAATCGGAAAGTTGTTGTTATGTTCTTTAATTTAACCCATTTTTAATAATATCTGAAATGTGTTGCTAGGTTAGTTTATCCTATCGCTAATACATGTACTTCGTCTTATATGAAATGTGATGTTAGATTTGTTGTTCTGCCATATTGTTAGTTCGTTTACAAGGTCTTATCTGAATTTAAGTTTGTTTGTTAGTTTATCAAAGGAATCATGACATTTTTAGATTCAACACAAAATACAAAATCATGTACCGGATATAAAATTTTCTTGTTTCCACTTGTATGGCTTAGATTAATATGGAGTATTCCATTAAGATAACTTTAAGTCCACGAAGTGATCCATTGAGTACTGAAAACAGTCTGCATAAACAAAAAAGCAAATATAATGATTTTAACGGTTGATACTTGCTTGATATAGTATTGGAAACTTTTATTTCACTTTTCAAACAGAAGGATACTCTTACATTTGAAAAAAATAACACTCGACACATATTCGCCTTAAAAATTTAGTGTATTTTATTTTATACTATGTACATGTTACTTTATATGTAACAAATAGCAAGTTGTAATTTACTGCAACAGAGTGTTTGGAAAATTTGAATAAAATGTTCTAAAATATGTCCGAAATATCCCCAGAAAAAAACTTCATCGAAATCGACCGATTCGAATTATAATTTTAGTTTAAACATTTTTTATTATATATAAAGTAATGAAGCTGACACAAGTTATTCCAACTTATATAGTCTTCTCCAATATAATATCTTTAACAAAAATACTACCCAGCATGACAAACATGTACAAGCGTATCAACATTTTATCAACAGAAGAATGCATGAAAAATAAAACGAAATACATCCATACTCTTTACATGACGGGGTGAGTCATCTAAAATTTTGAAATAAATCATGTCTCGAGTCAGTATACCGGGGGCATTCAAGGAAGTAAATATAAACATCTTCTCTCTCATAACAACATTGACAACTACAATTGTTAATGATGTCGACGCGATAAATGTCGAAATTCAGGAATGAAGCAGGGCATCGCAGCTGTGTTAACAACACGTTTAATTTTCTAGGTCCGCACGACTAATACACTTGTATACTATTATTTGATGATTGTTGTTTTAGTTCACGTGTGATTTTTTAAATAGTTTCTGAATTTGTTGTCGATATATCAAGTGCACGAACAGTGGATGGAATGAAGGATGCATATGTTTTTGATAGTCTGCAGAATAGTACCATTATATCACTACCGTTTCTTAGAGGATATGTACCAAACTTTGAATACTAACGGGTATAAGTACGCGTAAATATTGAGGAGCATCTACGTGCTTGACATTATAGAATAAATGGAGATTTCTACGTTTCTACAACTCCCATCGGAGTTCGTTATAAATCTTTTCCGATTTTGCAAACAAAGGAAATCCAGTTATTATCTTAGCTGGACGTCATTTGTTTGCAAAATAGTAAAAGATTTATAACGAAGCCTGAAATTTTACAAGTTGACTGAAAAATTTCCGATAGGCGTATCCTCTGACCAAGAGAGGCAACTCAAACATGATAAAAATAGTATCTCGCATATTTTTCATCCTTGTTTCCTTGTCAATGCCTTGATCGATTATACTGGTTTTATTAGGTGCGACAATATTACTGCTTTTCAGAAAACAAGGCAAACAATTTTCATAATTGTAGTTTGATATCATTGATAAACATATCTCTGAACATGCCAAATCTGTATACATTATTTGACAAAAGTGAGTGTTACTGATTATCTTATCATCGAAATTTGAACTAATAATCATTTATCCTATAAGTTTTGGAGAATGTTGTTTTTGAGATTGAAAGGTAAAAACAAAATTTCATCAAGAAACATTATGGCTTCAGGGCAAAAACTAGTCCAGAAACAGACATAACAACATGAATAGAATTTTTGATGGGTGCACTGATTTCGTTCTCTGCCTAGCAAACGTCGAATTGCATGGCTCATATTGTGTCAAATGCAGATTTAAAAGAAACACGGAAACGATGTCATGGTTAACAGATGGACATATCATAACATTAATTCGAAATTTAAACAAAGTATAAGAATATGTTACAATGTATTATAGTTCCCTATACCTTATATTAATACATTGTACTGACCGTGTATTTTGATTAACATATTATGAACCAAAATAATTTGTGATTTTGAGTCGAAAACGTGTATTACATTGGAAATTTCAGAGTCTATATTTGAAGTTTCAAACCGTGTCATTTCTGTATATTGTGAAAATGACATTTAAAAAATATACTGTTGCAATAAGATTCCAATACGGTTTTTTTTCCGCTAGACTAAATTGCTAACTCGACGAACAAAAACGGAAATCTTCGATTTATATTCACATGTATAAGAGTAATCAAGGGAAACAAGGTTATAGCCGCAATCAAAAGAATGTAATCCAGGGACAAAGATCAGACATGGAAAACAGACATACACAACAAAGAAACATAAAGTAACTAAAATCATACATACAAAGTAACAAAAGCAAATGAGCAACTTGGACTCCACTAAAAACTGGGAGCATGGACCAGGTGCACCGGTAGGGTAAGCATCCTCTGTTTTTCTTGAACCACCCCCCCCCCCTCATAAAAGTCAAGTACGGGGTAGACGAAAGAGGAAAAGAAAACTATGACACATGGAACAAATTAGTTTTGTTGGCGCAGATAGATACGCCATAGCGATCCACGAGTTCATGATATTCATGAGTTCACGACCATAAAACTTCTGTAGTGAAGACTTCAATCTTGTAGCAACATAACCCTGTTCCAGAAGCCTATTTGTTAGAATTCTATAGCGAAAAAAGAAGTCTGCACAGTTTCGGCAAGCTCTGGCATAACGTGTGATCTGTGATATGAAAACTCCATACGCAGGTGCCGAAGGTATGTTGCCACAGATGAAAGCAAAGTTGACAATTGTGAATGAAAAGTCATCACGTTTGTCTTAAAGTTTGGTCAGTAGTTTTACTTTACCCTCGATTCCTATGTGTAGGTCAAGATATGAGGCTGACCTCACAGTGTCTGTAGTATCCTTTATCTCAAGTTCTTTGGGGTACATGTGATGTTTCAAATTCCCGAAGTAAGGATTGTTTAAAGATAATACATTATCTGTATAGCGGAAACTGAGATTAAAGGATCTAGCTAAACGATGTTTTTTTTCTTTCAGATCAGATCAGCTATAAAGTCTGCCTCATGAGAGTGAAGGAATAGGTCAGCAAGTCGAGGAGCACATTTTGTTCCCATTGGAATGACGACCGTTTGTTGAAAAATGCGTCCACTACTATGGACAAATATGTTGTCTATTAAAAATTCCAAATATGTATTATAATTGATTGTTTCATATTTGTAGCTACATATCTATTCATTTGCTCTTGAGATAAGAAATTGAAAGCATTTTATTCACTGAATTATTTTTTAATTCAAACTTTATTGATGATTGTCAGTAACATTTATTTTTAGTAATTTGTGCATTTTAGAACAAAACTAAAATTTTGGACTAGACGAAATGGAAATACTGAACGACATATTGCAGTGCCAATTCTTAAAGCAAAAAAAAATTGCTTCCATTACCTTTTGTTTAGCGCTAGGCTACTTATAATTAGGCTTCTGGAACAAGGTTATGTTGCTACAAGATTGAAGTCATCATTACAAAAGTTTTATGGTCCTCATCATAAAATCGTGGATTGTTACGGTGTATCCATCTGCACCATAAAAACAGATTTGTTCAACGTGTCATAGTTTTCCTTTCCTCTTTCGTCTACCCTAGATATGCTATTATTAGCAACTCGAGGGGGGGGGTGGTGTTTCTAGAAAAGCAGAGGATGCTTACCCTACCGATGCATATGTTCCGTGCTCCCGGTTTTTAGTGGAGTCCTGAGTTGCTTCTTATATATTATTTTGGTAATTCTATGTTCTTTGTTGTGTGTGTCTGTTTACATATTTGAAGCTGACAGAGAAACTCGGATAACAGGATTCAGGAGGCTTATATTTTAGTGTGGTTGTTTCAGGGTAATGCGTGTAATCAATAGATTGGCATGTGATTATTGATTGGGCAATTTGACGATGTGTAATAATGGCACAAAATGTTACTAAGCGACACCAAAAACCGATGAGAGAAATTATGAAAAATTCCGGCAGTTTGAAATTTGAGTGCTCGATTTCTAGATTTGAACATGCCTTTCTAAAGTATAAAAACCCCATAAAAGTAGCAAAGTAATACAATTTTCTGAATTTTTATGGGCAAAAAAAATGTAAGCATTATTTTTGTGTTATCGCTTGGTATATCACGGGATATAGTGTTTACTTACTTACTTATTCTGATGGCAAATAAGTCTGTAATCAGGGACCTCCAGTGTTCTCGATTTTTGCCAATGCTCTCCATTTCACCCCAGGTCTTTCCCATGTCTTTGAACTCTGATGTCATAGTTCGCCTCCATGTTTCTCGTGGTCGTCTTCTGCTTCGTTTGCCATTTGATGGTGTCCATTTGACAGCTACTCTATTGCCTGCCTCTCTTCTGTTGACATGGCAAAACCACCTTAATTGCCTATGTTTTATCTGGATCATGATGTCAGTTTGACCAGTCTTTTCATACGATGCCAGGTTGGTGATCTTTGACCAATATATTCTGGAGATCTTTCTCAGGCATTTGCTATTGAATCCTAAGAGTCTCTGGCTGTCTTTCTGTGTTATTCGCCAGTATTCAGACCCATACAGAAGGACTGATATGACATTACTGTTGTTTTTTTTTGTCCTCAGGCTGATGTTGTTATTCTTCCATATTCTATTTAGTTGGTGAAATGCGATATTTACCTTATGAAGTCTGTTGGCAATATCCTTTGATGTTGCATTGCTTTTACTTAGTGTACTTCTTAGATAGGTGAAATCGTCGACTTATTCAAGTAGTTCATTGTCTAACTTGAATTCTGTTGCGGAAGGAACAAGTTGCATGGTTTTTGTCTTTCTTTTATTGATGTTCATTCCAACTTGTTTTGCGTATTTTGACAGGTCTTCAGCTTTTCTCTGCAGATGTTCGGCATTGCTGGATAGTAGAGCTTTATCATCGGCAAACTCAAGATCTTCTAGCATTGATGTTAAAGTCCATCTCTACCCATTTGCCCATTCCCAACAGTTTCCCTCATCACCCAATCTATTGGTACAAGGAATTAAACAATTGACTGAGATTGTTGTCATCTATAATGCTACATGAAAAGTTGTTATAGAATGATTTAAGAATTCGAACAAGTATATGTGGGCATCCATAGACTGTAAGTATTTTCCAGAGGCTCTCATGATGTACACTGTCAAATGCCTTTTCAAAGTCTATAAAGTGGAGATGTAATTTACTATTCCATTCTATGCACTACTCCATCATATTTCGTAAAGTAAAGATGTGATCAATGCAACCAATACTTGATCCGAATCCTACCTGTTGTTTTCGGAGTTTGTTCTCAATGTCTTCATAAAGTCGCATGCATATGATCTTGCAAAAGACTTTGCTGGGAATTGAAAGGAGCGTTATACAGCGCCATTTTATCACCCTTTTTCGGTAACTTGACTATCAGTCCTTTGGACCAATCAGTTGGGACTATCTCAGATTCCCATATTTCTGAAAACGAAATGTGTAGCTGATCTGTAGCTAGCTTAATATCTGCCTTGAATAGTTGTCAATTCCAGGTGCTTTGTTGTTTTTCATCTTTTGTTGGTCGTTCGATATGTATGTCCATTATTTTTCCAACTTTTTCTTCAAACGTGGGTATTTCTGTTGGGTCAGGACGATTTAAGACTTCTAAAATGTTCTGCCTATCTCTTAAGTTTTAAACTATCTATGGTGATTTTGTTTCCATTTTTATCTGTTGGAAGGTGCTCCAGTAAGTCCTCTGGTAATTCTATATACTTCACTCAGCTCTCCTCTTTGGGCTACTGTTTCTGCCTCAGTGGCTTTCCTGTCTACAAATGATCTTTTGTCTTGTCTTAAATTACGTTTTGTATCTTTATTTATTTCAGAGTATTCTCTGCTGTATTTTTCCAAGAGACGTTCCGGCCTGGCATTTCTCTTTTTTCTTTAATTTCCCTTTTTTGTCAATGAGGGTCCAGGTGTCAACATTTATCCAGTTTTATCCTGTTTCTTTTTCGTTCCGAGTACTGTGCTGCTGACATCGGTATATACATCCTTTACGTTATTCCAGATATTTTCACATTGTTGTTGTTCAATCCCTTCACCTATATTTCCTTGTACTTGAAATTTGTTCTTCAATAAGGTGGTGAATTTCTTGTTTACAGATGGGTCTTTTAATTTATTTGTGTTGTATCTGGGCTGTGTTTGATCTGATGTTTTCTTTGTTTTACGGAGGTGAAGTTTGATCTTGGCAATAAGTAGATGGTGATCACTGCCAACATCAGCACCACGTTTCACAACAACATTTTCTGGTGAATGTTTCCAGCGTCCATTGATGATAACATAGTCAATTTGATTCTGATTTCTTAAATTTGGTGAGATACATGTTTTCTGTGGATGTCTTTGTGAGAAAAGATGGTTCCACCTATCACTAAGTTGTTTAAACCACACAAATCTGCCAATCTTTCTCCATTTTCACTCCACATCCATGTTTGCCCATAGTTTGTTCTCTGCCTTCGTTAGAGTCTCCAACTTTGGCATTTAGATCATCTATTATAAGTAGAATATCTTGTACTGGGGTTTAATCTTATTCTTTTTGTATTTGTTCATAGAAAATGTCTCTTCTGTATCATTTGTAGGTGCAGAGCATGATTTCACAGTTGTTTTCGTGTATCTTCCATTAAATCGAGCAGTGATAATTCTTTCCGAGATAGGATTCCATTCAATAAGGCCTTTCTTTGCTGTAGGTGTCATGATGATAGCAACACCCTCTCTGTCCTGGTTGTCATTCCGTCCGGAATAAATGATGGTATTGTTTGAGCTTGTGGTAATTGCTGCCGTTCCAGTCCATTTACTTTCACTGACCCCTAATATTTCAATATTATATCTCTTCATTTCTCTTTACACTTCAGCTGCTTTTCCTGCCTCATACATGGTATGCATATTCCATGCCCCAATGTCTTGGGCGTGTTTTGGGTGCAATAATGATGGTCTATTCGTGCTGTTAGCAATCATGCTTCCCATTTGGGAAATGGTGATCATCGGTATTGTCCCGATTTTTGAGTATTTCCCTGAACTATAGTTTCCGTAACTGGCCTTTTTTACAGGAAAGAGTAGTTAACACTATGCCAAATCACCACTCCGTTGGACCGGGTTTATTCTCAGGGTTTGACCTTCTCTGACCTAAGATGATTGCAATTCCCATTGCTGAGAAGCTGCATCTGCCTGGATTTTCTGTTTGGATTTACTTCCATAGACTTGGGCTCTACCGAGCCACCCACAAGGCAGTGGGATTATTTTACCCATACTTGGGGCAAGGTTGATGAGTGCTAGGGCATATCCACACGCCAGTGGGCCTACGCACTGTATCTCTGAGGCCCTTGCTCTTCCGAGATCCCCTCCAAATTCAGCCTGAGATACAAGACCTCAGTTGACGTGTGTTGCCACAGGGAGGCAATTGGAGGAGTCTTGGTAGTGTAGAGGCTTTATACTGGTAAGTTAAGATTTACTCACCCGACTTTCCTTTTCACCTACAAGTAGGCTAGACAGCGGCAACCGTAGATCTACAATTTTGACCCCAGTCGCAATAGACGCATTTCACCATTCTGTGGTGTAACACCACCAACACACGTATAGTGTTTAGTTTGATGATTAAGTTCGTATGTGTTCGATTTGTTATGATCTAAACTTAATGCAATTTATTACCGTTCAAGATCACATGACACAGGACAAACTTTTTCCTAATAGGTGGTAATAATTATTTTGTGTCAAATTTGTGATTTTACATGTATCAAGACAGCAAAAATTATATTTGCTTTTCTCATAAAATAGAGAGATCCATTAATTTCAAGTTCAAATGAAAATAACAAGGGTGGAATTGGTGAATATGTCAAAGAGACAACAACTAAATCTTGATGAAAATAATAAACTTGGGCCTTCAATGAATAATAATGACACTCAGAAACAACAGGCCACAGCTGGCAACTTTTTGAATTTATAATAACTTTTAGGGTAGAAATTTCAAACGCCCATGAGAAAAAAAATGCCTTATATTTTTCAAAAAAAACCCATGATCGAATAAAGCAAAAGCCAAAAATGCCTCCACTTTTCAAAACGTCACATAAGCAAAACCCCATGCTTGTTTTTATCACTTTTTTACTAAAATACCTCTCATTGAAATTATAAGTCGCTATTACTTTCTTAATTGTTAAATAAGAATCTACATTTTGTAAACTATTTGTCTTAATGAATTGTTACAAAAATGTATTAAAGCCACGGCGACAATCTTTCTTGTCAGTCTATTCGTCACAATAGATTTAAAGGCGAATACCTATTTTACACACAACAGAACAAATGGAAAATGTCTACCTAATACCATTAAACGGAGAACAAAAATCACAAAACACTGGAAAAGGTTTGAATGAACAAAATAAGTTTTACGGCATTGAAATTTCTATGTGTACGCAACAAGTTAATATCTCAGTAGGGCAAATAATGTGGACGTCAAGAATTAATTTATTCATATATCTTAAGACAAAACAAATCTTTTTTTTATATTTATCTAAATTTTCAGCATGCATTGTATTATATCTTAATCAATTAAAAGACGTTAATACGCATTCAAGCAAATGCTTTCTATATTTTTTATTTATTTATTCATCGTGGGATGATATTTATCTAGGACGCGCTGTGTTCGATAGGTTTTATTCGTTATTTTATTTTATTTTATTTTTTTTTTTTTTTTTTTTGTAATTTAATAAAAGCCAATCATGCAACTCAAATATAATTTATTTCCGAGCCACCTTGAAATGCCTTTAAATTATCGTATTTGTCTATATTGGGCAGAAAATGATGCATGAAATGTAAAGTCACTCATATGGCGTAACACATTGTTTACTACTTTTGCTTTAGATGTAATTTTGATTTCAGTACACTTGGATATATTAAATATCACATGATGTCAAATTAAGAAATAGTTCAACGTTCATCTGAAGTTAACTTTTATTCGCCCTTAACAATCGTGTTAACTGTTTCCATTTTGTATCATTCATAAAAAAACATAGTTTCATTTCTTCTTTTCTCTGAAATCTGGTCCGTCGCTAAACTACGTTTAAGTGAAGGTTAATGGGTTTTAGCCATTCATCTATTCATGTTAAAGGGTATCTAGTATCAAAATGTGATACTATGGTTTCATTTAACTTGTTTGTCTTTAATTGCAATTAATGTTTTCAAGTCGATGCCGTTGTTTGGGATATATAAATACTATCGTACAATCTGATATTCGTTTATGGTAAGTGTTATTTTTGTTTGTTTTTATTTTTGTTTTGTTTTGTTTTGTTTTTTTTTTTTTTGGTTTTGTTTTGTTTTTGTTTTGTATTTTTTTTTGTTTTGTTTTTGTTTTTTGTTTTTGTTTTGTTTTTTTTGTTTTGTTTTGTTTTGTTTTGTTTTGTTTTTGTTTTTGTTTTTGTTTTGTTTTTTTGTTTTTTTTGTTTTTTAGTTTTGAGATCATTTTTTCAATAGTCCAATGTCATTGATTGATAAAACTTCTGAAATTCAAAATATTCTACTATTATTAGCATTTTTTCCATATGCCTTGTTGCACATTTTTATAATATTTTTCTAAACATTTTTTTTTTAAATTACCGGTTAATTACTTACAAACTTCGTTTGCTACATTAAGAAAGAAATCTTGTTACATTTTTTGTAAGAACAGCAACTTACTGAAAGTTCATCCTTTAATGTCAGAAATGTTTTCTGTGGTTGTTTTCTTTATTTTATGGTTGAGTTTTTCAGAAGGCAAAAGTTCATTGCAGTAGACATGACTCATTGGTAACTGATGACCGTTACTGTTTCTTAGTTAGTAGGAAAGAAATAATCGGTAATGTAATAGACAAGTGATTGAAAAACAAGCTGTAGGATTTATTATTATTATTTTTGTTGTTGAAATAGATTCATCATTTTGAGTCGCATTATGTTATTGTCCATAATGGGCATATATTCTATTATGTAAATTGCAAAATAGCAATATGAAAATGCCTGTGCACATATCATTTCCCCACAGCATCAAATAAAAATTCCAAGAGGAAACTGCATCATTGTTTGTAAAAACATCTTTTTTAATTGCAAAGTATTCTATTATCATAGGAATGGTGTGTACTGGATTTGATATTTATGCTGTTTTTCATTTTCAAAGTTTAGTCTTTGTCCTTGGATCATGTATTGGATATTCTGTTACTAATACTTTCAATTTGTAAACTTTCTTTATCTATGTTGCAATATACCATCATCTCCTGATATATGGAGTATAACTGTGCAATTTACGATTTTGAAAAAAAAATGTGGTTTTGTAACATTATTTTTTTTATTTTATGAAAGAAAAGAATCAACAAATGCTTTCTTTAACTGCCCATATCTTATACTTCCCTCAGATTAATGAAAACTTAAATTTTGTCATGAAAAGAAAAATAAATAAACTCACAATGTAACCAAATCATTTTTTTACCAATCACTTTGTATAAACATGCCAGTACATGTATATTTGCGAAGTTTGCCACTTCATATCTGATTACAAAACAAATTATCATTTAAAAAATTGACATAAAAATTTGTTTTAAAGTAAGCTTAAACGAAAATACAGTTGTGGTGAAATAAACATAATATCTTGTGATCATTGTTAAACTTCAATATCAACAAACTGTACATAAAACTAAACACATTCAGAAAATTTATCAAAGGCTTGGAAGTTTCTGACCCGCTGATTAAAATAGATGTTTCAAACCATCCTTTGTGAACTATAGCCGGAGCATCGTGAGTGTCAGTATAGTCAGAAACGATGATAACTACTAGGATAAATAAGCATCACCTGAATATCAGAACAGCTTTATCAAAAATTGGTGTTATTTCAGTAGCTATAGTAGTATAGCCTTGGCAATTGCAACGGTACAAGTATGTACCCAGAGTTCATTCATTAGAATAGGGACACGATTTATGATGGATATTGATTTATTCTAAGAGTACGTATTGTAACCTTTAAATTACAAAGCTAAAAAATAGTTTTCAATGAACAAAATGAGTTCTCAATGCAGATAAAGTTTTCAAAGCTATGTTATAGAACTTATAATAGTCCTTTTTCATATTCCCGAATTTGGCTTCGTTTTGTTTTTAAAGATTTTAAGCCAAGAAGGTAACTTTCTACAAATTTGTCATTCGACAGACTGGTTTACTGTCAAATTGGAGCAATGGACGGCTTTGGATTTCGAAATCAAGTATTCAATTTAATATAAGTACTTGAATACATTTGAATTACTTATTTCAAACCAATCAGGTACTTGCCCAATTAAAAATAGTTTAAGTTTCCAAGAAAATTGTTTACCGTTTTCTCTTTCCCCGATGAGATCGTCTACCAATTTGTCGGGTGTTGGTGGGTAACGTCCCTTTGAAAAACGTGCTAAAATTGCTTGCATTTCGTAAATATGAAAAACGACTTTTGCGATCTGGTTTCAAATCAGTTCATGATCCATCATGTAAACCGATCTCTTAAACCTTTTGAAATATTTACGGCATTACTTCGGTTTTCAATACACATTTCTACTAAATGATATCAATTTAGACATCAATGTAGTTACTTCTCTTTTTACATTTGTTTTGTTCTAATTAATATTCAAAAATCAAAATAAATTTAATATGGCATTTTATTGGATTCGTTCCAATGAAAATTCCGAAATTTACATGAAACGATCATTCGTCATCTAACATAACAAAACTGCGTTCAGATCGATCAGCGTTCGTTGGTTATCGAACTATCAGAGATCATTCAATCAGCTGTCATCGTTTCGTTGATTGTTGCGCGAATCAGTTCAGGGACTGTAAATACAGGTACATGTAAATTGGCCAACTAATTTGGTTGCTAAATTTTGAAAATATCTTATCTTTCGATAAAATAAATCATGTCATTCAACACTATTTACAACCTAAATGAGACAGTATTACTCTGGTCTCACCTTCCGAGATAAAAATCCACTTGTAAATTACCTGCTTGATGGCCATTCAAAATGTAATCATTTAATTGCCCTTAAAAAAGAACATGATTTAAAGTTATCATTAAATGTTTGACGTAAGGCTTGTTTAGACGTTAGCATGGAGTTTCTTTTTCCAATCGACAGTGCTCTATCAGATGTAAATAACAAAAAATATCAGTTTTGACTTTTTCCAACTGTTAAAGATCACACACTGCATGCACGTTTTATAAATAAAACGCCCTCTACAGTGCTTTCTTGTTGTTTTGATTTCTTTTTAAAAGTATATATTACATTATTTATGTAGAGAATACAATGACTAAGAACATCATAAATTAGCTGCTTTCTTGTGTACTAACACCGATTATATAATTGTTCCAACCTTAAACTGAATTCCAAAACTTCCAAAAAGCCGTTCAAACCATGTCATATTTCATATTCTACCACTAATATTTCTAAGTATTCAACTTTAAATACTAATAAAAAAACTTTGTAATTAATTATTGCAATAAATGTTATGAATATAATGGCGTCAACTATTTATGAAGTATCAAAAATTCGTTGGGTGTATACGGTCGGCTTCATAACTTTCAAGATTCATTTCGTTGTATAGATAGTTATGACTTTTGTAACCCATATACAACACTGCCACATAAACTAATTTAGGAAAAGTCACATTTCATTAAGTGGTCTTTTGATAAATGTGGTGCTCAATTCATTTCATATAATGACTACAATGCTTCTTTCAGTGATTTTACACTGGATAAATACATGTACACTAACTGGATATATTTAGATGTGATTAATGCATCAAATGTTTCAATTGACAATATTTATATTATATTTGGAAATACTGTGTACAGACAGGTTTTTGTTATTCCAGTGGGAACAAATTGCGCTCTTCTTATAGCCGATTTGTCCCTCTACGAATCACAGTGCATGGCTAACTCTATAACAATCCTTCTAAACTTGTAAATTTAATAATACTTTTAGAAATCTTGTTGATATTTTGGCTATAAACAATGGTAACTTTGAAAACTATTTTCAAGATATCTACCCAATAGAATTTAAGTTGACCAAGTCTCACATTAAAAATACTCGTACACCCATTTTGATTTAGATATTACACTAGAAAATGGCAGCTTTCATACACAAATTTGTGACAAAAGAGACAATTGTTTATCTTCCATTCCAAGATGGCGACATTCCCGAAGCACCCTTTTACGGTGTTTACAGTTCAAAATTGGTCCATTTACTCGTATTTGTAATCAAGAGTAAGGAAGGGAACCAAGACTCTAGCGGAAAATAAAAGAATGTAATCAAGGGACAAAACCAGACACGGAAAACAGATACACACAACAAAGAACAGAAAATAACTAGAATAATACTTACAAGGCAACAAAATTAAATCAGAAACTCGGACTCCAGTACAAACTGGGAGCATAGACCAGGTCCGCCGTTAGGATAAGTGTCCTCTGCTTTTTTAGGAACACCTGCCCTGTCTGGGATAGACGATAGAGTAAAGGAAAACCATGACACGTCTTACCGGATTGATTATCCATAGAACATTACATCTTTCAGCCACAATAAAGTAACTCCTTTGATACTGATCAAGGTGGTTAAGTCATAGAATTCACTATGGTATTCTGGATACGTAAGATTAATTTTATCATCTACTGAAAGTGGATGCGTTTGATAATGATTTTATTTTTCTAATCATTGCACACTTCAATATTTGATGACTTTGCTCTTGTATCTATTCCGTGGCTTGACTTTTTCAAAACACATTTTAGTTTGAGTTTTAATTTATTTTTCATTAAATAAAATGCTCTTAAAATATGACCTATATTCTAGATACACGAATATCCTTACGCAAGTCCAGCCAAAAAAATGTTAATATTTTCGATTGAACTCATTTTTTTCTTTATTTTATGTCGTTTGAAATCTTGTCGTAAATGTTTGCGTTATTTTTATCGCACGATTTAAAGCTTTGTAGTATTAAGATCAAATTCAAAATTTTCTACAAATAATTCATTACTGAAGAATGTTCTATGGTGATTTTTCGTTACTTTGTCGATTTCGGATGTTTATACACTAGTTGTTTGCTGCGTTTGTAGTATGATACTTTGTTGGAAATGAATTATTTCGCCCTAATGTCAATGTTGGTCATTAATGTGTCTTCGTGTCGTTATTTGGCTTTTAAGTCTATTTTGTTCTGTTACCATAGAACTTACTTGAAGGTGTGTTTACATTAATGAAGACTTTTTGTAGTGTTCATCTTATATTCGAATCAAAGTCGGCAAACAGTCGACAAACAAATTATCCAAAATAAACAATTAAACAAGATTCTTTATACTTTTTACTAGTGTTATCAAAACTGTTGTTCACACAAGTTGAATAACATGTAAAATGCAGGTTTGGATTTGGGTAGATAGTTCATTGAATAGATTTATTTGTACATCCAGCAAAATTGTGCTCTGCTACTAGCTGACCTATTCTTTCAGTCTTTTGAGGCTGATTTGATGGTTTCCCCTATAAAGATGACAAATTATCTTTACACAATCCTAGTTTCGAGGATTTTAAACATTGCATCTGCCATAAAGAACTTGAGATAAAGGACACTACAGACACTAAGAAGTTAACCCCATATTAAGAGATCGATTGTAAAGGATAACTAATGTCAGAAATATACGACAAAACGACGACTTCTCATTCCGTATTGTTTATATACTCTCAAGAACATGATACACACCTTCCCAAATGCACTCTTAACCATGGAAACGCATTCAGTTATTCTGTACATCTGTATGCATTTTATCATACTGAAACACCAATTCATACTTAGCAGAGGAACACTTCCTAAGGTGCCCATTTATGCAAGTTTAACACATATCAAACTTCTGTCACATCTTTTCATCATTTTGCTGATAACACCTCTGTGTAAGTTTCATGGCATTTAAAAAAACTACAAGCAGTAAATACATGTATACGTACATCTGGTCTTACTGTACATTCGTATCTTACAATTTAACATTTGGTGAGTGTATATAGTCACAACCTATAACATCTTTGTAAACGCAAACACATGAAGTTAATAAATCTACTAAAATAACTACATTTAAACTAAGTAAAACATCAGTACAAACTATTTACATAAACACAATATTCAATAATAAAAACATAAAACATAATTTGGCAATCTGGGGGCTACTCGTAGAAAACAAACTTATTTTAGAAATCAGTATCTTTGGGGAGCCCAGCAGATACATGAGAGATGTAAAGAAATGAAAATATATGTGAGTTAAAAAATGAAAGAAAATAAAAGTACATAGTATCTGGGGGAGCCCGGTGGATACTGCATAAATTTTGTCTAATCTTAGTACCTGGAGGGAGTCCAGTAAGCACACTTACATCCTAAATCTTATTGTCTGGGGGGAACCCACCAGACACACCTACAACCTTATCTTAGTACCGGGGGAGCCCGGCAGGCACGCCTACATCCTAAATCTTAGTGTCTGGGGGAGCGGCAGACACGTCTACAACCTTATCTTAGTACCTTTGGAGAGCCCAGCAGGCACACCTACTGACGTATGGAAGCTGTGGACTAGATATCCTGGGGGAGCTCGACAGATGCCACAACTGATATCTAACCATTAAAAAACTTTAAGGAAGTAAAAAATAACCGGGGGGAGCCCAGCAGGTTAATAACATAAAAGCATTTGTGCAATCTGAATTGGGGATTGTAATTCGAGAAAAATGGAATTGAAAACGTCAAAATGAGTATAACGAGTGCCCTCAAGACGATTGTTCCACTGTTAATATGAATTAATACATTTCTGCTCTTTACCTTTAGTAAAAGAAAATACCAGAAGTTCCGAATGAAAATGTTACAACTGGTTCTTAATATGAGACTTACCGCATAAAGTATTGAATTACCAGGGAACCAGAAATATGGCGGAAAATCATGGTATTTCAGCTCTTCAATTGTGAGGTAACAAGGAACATCTCAAAATATCCATAGAAACAAGATGGCGATAAACAATACGTTCAGTGCAAAATTCTCGTAGGAGAAATAAAGTTTGAATTTTTTCAATACCGGAGGTAAGAACGAGAAATAATTGTATGAGAATTGTAGTACAGAACGACATAAATAAAATGGCAAGATTTTTAAAGGAACTTTTGAGTAATAAAACAATTAATCAAAAAAAAACAAGCTGAGGTGAATTCGAGTATAGCTGATAACTATTTTTTTACATATAACTGAGGAAGATGGTAATGGAGAAATACCATTATCAAAGCCATATTTTAGACCTGTCACTAAGTCTTGCACACATTCCCTATCTGGATGGTTACATAATAGTTTTTGAAAATTGTCAATATTTAATGCAGTAGACCTTGGGCCTTTTGTGTCTAAGGTTGAATGGCACTTGGGGGCCATCAAGCTTTTTGAATGGAGACATTGTGATTTCCCGAGTTCTGCTTTCTTACATATAGCACATACATGTAATTTGTTACATCTAGGCCGGATACATCCTTTCTCTGCATTAAAGTTATTGCAAATTCCTAAACCAACATAAGTAATCCTAAGTCTCCAATAAGCATCGGTATGCCTAATGAGTATTGTCATTCAGAACTTTGAGTCTCTATATATTGGCTGTGCAATCATAGAAATATTAGAATTCCTAACATTGTTAGGGCAAAAGGCCACTGAATGGTTCATACTCTGACAATTTAAACAAATGATTGGCTTCATATGCAAATATGCAGAATAATATGTTATTCCTGACAGACCAATCGACTGGCAATCCTTGATACTTGAGGTGGGCTGCAGCACTAGCACTAAAAAAGCTTATGGTACTCATAAAAGCCATTACCAACATACCGGCTTGCCATTTCTATATTGTCTCTTTCATAAAGATCAAGTTGAGCACGTCTATATGGGAAAACCTCACACATTAATGCTCTTGTATATCCCGAAAGCGTTAACAAATTCTGCTACTGACGATTGTTTATTTAGCCTGGGGTCGAGACGTTCATTGTCTTTCTTCAGAGAAATGTATGTTGGAAAGATTTGAATTGTCTGTACAGTTCAGATTTAAATATGCTCTGCTAAGTGTTGTGTCTTATTGGAGTTTTTCGGGAACCCCAGAGCTGTATAGTCATGTTTTTCCTTAGGCTTAGCTCTGTGGTCACCGCCAGGTCTGGGCTTCCTGCAACCGTTGACACGTGTCTGGTGCCTTTTAACGTTTGAAGGTCATTCGTAACAGAGTTTATGTCCTTCTTTAATGCGTTGACGTTGGCTGACAATTCTCGAATTACACTGAGAGGTTCATTGTTTATATTATGATTCTTTTCATGCACTACCGGAAGTTTCGTTTCGGCCATGATTAACTCAGCTGTTCCATCTCACGGCCTCATAGGTATAGTTTCAGCCGTTCCAATATCTGGCTCTTCAGCTGTTACAGTTACCATATGTTTATACAATGAAATCAAGTGGGATCGGCGCTCGTTCCCAGGAAAACTTATTCAAAGTTTTGAAAGTTGAAGTAAAACAACGGCTATTGAAGTCCAATAAATATGAAGTTTGGAAAGCTACATTTCATTAAGTGAAATTCAATGAAATTTGTTTGGGGTCCAGATGCCTCAGCCTAAAAAATTCCATGACATCATGCGTAGGTCATGTGACTTGTGCATGTCTATCTAAAAATAACTGTGAAGTTAGGGGAACAAGGAAGGGGAGAACAAACGTATATAAACTTACATTAAAAATGTACATTCTCCTCTTTTTTCATCTGTGGCAACATCCCTTCAGCACCTTGCGTATGGAGCTTTCATATCACATTTCGTAATCTCAGAGCTTGCCGTGCTCGAATTATTTTAATTAGGCTTCTGGAACAGGATTATGATGCTACAAGATTGAAGTCATCACTACAGAAATTTTATGTTCGTCACCATGATATCGTCATGATAGACCGTTATGGCGTATCCATCTGCAAAGTGATAACCGATTAGTTCACCGTTTCATAGGTTTCCTTTCCTATTTCGTCTGCTCCAACTTGACATTGTATTAGTAACTTGTCGTGCGGGTGTTTCTAGAAAAACAGAGGACGCTTACCCTGTCGGAGTTCATTATTTGCATTTTGTTTTCTTTCGTGTTCTTTCTTGTATGTGTCTATGCTCCCTGTATAGTCTTTATCCGTTGATTATATTTTTTTTATTTCTGTTCAAATCTTGGTTACCTTGATTACTCTTTTGTCAAAAGTCTATACTTACATAACTTATACAACAACATTCTTTTTAAGGATGGCCATTTCTGTGTCACGTTTCAATTTACTACATATTTGATTTTCAAAACGATTTTATAAAAATCATCATAAGATAAAATAATACCTGTTTGCACGGAAAGTAACTGAAATATGTGTTTACTATAAATACATGTATTTATCAATTAAGTATTCTAAGGGATTCACAAATGTGAATAAATCAAACTAGGTTAAAATTCAATAATAAAATAAGAATCTAATTTGAAATGCATACATAAGGGGTCGGATTTTTAGGGTGTACAATAAATCACAATGGCGAACTTATAAAAAGAAACATTATACCATATATGAAATGTTGGGCTAATTTAAATAGGTTAGAGAACACCTCTGGTCCAGACTTGTATGACGTATGATCCACGCACGTAAGCACGTCTGTTTTTACAAAAATCGAATTAGCATCAGCCCTTAGATTCTGTTATGTATTTGTCCTGAAGTCGGAACTTTTTAATATTTGTCTTTATAGAGAAGTTCATTTCAATTGGTTTATTTGTATATAGGTAAGTTATTGCTGAACAAATCTATTGACCAAGGGAATTTTGTTTTCTAGAATTAGATAAGTATATATGTTTTCAGGGCATTTCAATAAAATTATAACTCAATGCGCCAACAATATTGAAAATATTTTTTTTTATTTCTTGATTTTAATGATGCCTGATACTTATAGAGACTGACACTTAAATGAATTCATGTTCCAGCTGCTCACCTTGTTTTGGAGGATTCCTGTAAAAAATACTGTGTTTGCAGTCATCGAAGATTTGCTATATTTTTCTTTTTCTGACACAATTTTTTGAATATTTTATTGGTAATTTTCCATGTGTACATATTCAACAAGTCAAAATGAAGATTCTTACAACTTTAAGCGCTTTTGTTTCCTTTTCATTTCAACATTATTTTAAAAAAAACTGATAGAAAAGCAAAAAACAAAAAAAGGCAGTGAGTATTTACTTTCTGTTCCCATATTTGAGGTTTTCAAACAGCAGTTATTGCATCAGGGAAAAGTAATAAATTTTTTTCTTAATGCATTTTTAGCTTTTCATCTGTCTAAGTTTTCAAAGGGAAAAAAGTGTTTGCAGTCAAGTAATTTAACGAAGAAAAGATAACAATCGTTGCAATTAAACAAAAATGATATGAACTGTACGATCGTTTGTTTCACAAAATCACTAACCGTGCAAATGAAAGACAAATATATAGCATTTTGAACATTATTCATTAAAATAATCGAATTAATTAACTAGAACTGCACCAAGAGCGATAGAGGTAAACATTTATGAAGAGAGCAGAGCTGACAGTTCTAGTGTAGCTGGCTCTCTTAGAATAATTCTAGTAGAACTGTCTCTTCTGACAGTTCCAACAGAGCCGAAACTTCTAACAGTTCTATCAGAAAAGGTTCTATGAGATCAGAAATAGAGCCTATGTAACTTTTCTTTAACACTTTTAGAACTGCCCTAGTACCGACGTTTTTTGATAATTTGGCTGAGAGGTTAAAATTGATGTCATCTGTCGTGCATTTTAGTTTTATATCTTGTTTCGCAAACGTATTTCGGACAGCATCTACACATTATTGAGCAATGTCTTTTTTATTACTGATTGAACTTTTAATGAACTTTGTTTTAATGAAAACTGTTGTTCGAACGTTGACACGTCGACAAATGCTTAATGAAGATGGTGCAAGACATTAAAGTGTTCAATTATATCTTGATTTTTTCTTGAATAGTCGAAAGAAGAGGGTAAATAAAACAAGTGACAATATCATGACAAAACTTACTACCATAACTTGGAACATATTTTTAGAGGGAAATTAAGGTTGAGCCAGGTTTTATAGCGCCCTTTCATTACTATATTGACAGGAAAAAAACGGATACGGTAATACGCAACCAATGCACCCGGATATAACTTAAATCAAAAATGTGTACCAAATTATCCCTAAAAGGTCTTCAGTAACTGTAAGTTACACCTTTACATTTGATTTTAATTTTGCTGATGAGAGGTTGCTCTATAAAAACTTCTGGAAATCTAGTCAACACAATTTATGTTTAAAGCGATTATCCAGTTATTCAAATGCAGTGCTATATATTCGTGAATTCATTTTCAAATGGTATCCCAATACTTCAATTCAACAAAGTTCTTTAACTATGTTATTCAACGTAATCTCGTATTGTTCTTCAGTTAATTCGATATCATGGTTGATTAATTTCATGGAACTACAAGAACAAATTTCAAGAAAGGTAAACAGGGGAGATTATTTAGGAAACGGAATGCATAGGGCAGATTTAAAAAGGTTTTGAAAAAGAACATGTTTGAAAAGTTTCAGACAAAGCAAACTGCGAAAAAAGTTTCATGGAAATGCAACATGGAGGACATTTCAGGCAAACGAAAGATGGGTAGTATTTAAAGGACAGAAAGTATAAGAGAATTTTCAGGCAAAGATGCATGTAAGTAATTGTATATATTTGGTCAGGTCAGTTATGTAGGTGAGTTTTCCTAAAAATCTAGGTTATAATAATAAAACTAATTATCATGATTTCATGTCAAAATTTGTTTTATAAACATCACTGTGTCAGGTATGTGTTACATTACACGAACGCACTTTCAAATGGTTGCTTTATTTGATAATGGTCTTTGAAGATGATAATCTACATCACGAATGTACATACTCTATTTGTCCAGTAAAAATGTGGAGAATATTCATTTTGTTCGATATTTAAGATAGAGACTGTCTAGGTAAACAAGTTGTTTATAGCACGTACATCAAATATCAAGAATTGCAATCAACTGAATGAATGTTTGGATATTTGAGTTTTTTGGCAGTTCGTTGTTTGATTATGACTTTCCTGTGAGCGTGTAATCTAGATTGCATGATTTATTTTTAAAGTCCAACAATTTTGATCATATAAAAAGGATTTTTTCTCGTAAGATTGGTTTCTTTCCATGGAAATAAATGTATTTTTTTGGTATTTATATTATTGCAGTGTATGAATAGAAAGTGTGCTAGACTTTTGAAATAGTTCTCAATGTTAAGAAAACTCATCTAAACAATTCTAGTTACTTGTACTTAATCTTGAAATTGGTTCCTAAGTCATTAAACCCATGCATTTTATCAAGACTTTCATTTTTGATAAGATGTGTTTACCTGTTTGCCGTTAGTAAATTATACCGTCATGGTACTACAAAATCATTTTCATTTGATACAATATGTATGAATTTAAAATTATAAAGTTATAAAAGCATTATCAACTGGAACCATAATTTGATTCGTCTTAAATTGAAAAGATTTTTCTGGAATTCCGAGCAGAATTGTTCTGTTACAATTGGTTCCTCTAGCAAGGTAAAAATGTTAAAGATCAACAACTTAAGCTTCCGTTACATATATTTTCATTTGATTTTTAGATATATAACCAACAAAATGACAATGAAGGGTAATAACAAAATAATCAAACTGATAAAATCTAGGCGATAGTCAAAATGAATAGTCAGAAGGAAAGTCCGTATAACAGATGTCAATGTCAGAATAAAAGCAATAAACTCTAATGTACATTCAGAAAAAAAAGTACTGAAAAAAATATGTATTGTAAATTTGGTAGGCTTTGTAAGCACTTTTTTATACGTTTCGAGTGTGTTCTCCATTGCTCAACTGAAAAAAAATAACAGTTGACACCTCTGTATGTTTTGTTTCGTTTTCACCATTCCTTTATTTTCATGGTACTTGAGTATATATGGCCAACTATTTTGCTGTAACTGTGTATAATGATGTTTTGGGGCCAGCAATAGTCTGTCATGTGGTGTGAGGGTTTTCTCGTCGTTCATTGAAGACCAATGTGTGACCTTGGGCTGACATTTTTATCCTGGTGGGATTGTTGTCTCTTTGACATTTTCACAATACCTATTCCCGTTATGCATTGTCTTTAATTGTAACTTTTTACAATTAATAACGTTTGGAGCGAATACAAGATACCAATAATATATATTGTAAATTTTGTTATTCTGTACATATGCTCCAAATATTAACCTTTCATCAGCAGCAATAGAATCAATTACACATCTAGATGCAAATTCAAAATTAATTGTACACAAAAAGCACTCAAAACCAAAACTATCAAAAAAGGAGGTGAAATCCATCACCGAGATGGTTTTTTTTTTCATGTGCAATACAAGCAATGAAGCCTCGATGTTTTAGTTGTTTTTGAAATTTGTCAAACTGCAAATGTTGATAAATAAATAAAATATGATATAATTGAGAAGTCTGAAACAATAAAAGAAACATGACATGTAATCCAGTCATCATAATAACAAGCATGAAAACCTTCAGTTGACACATAACATACATTTAGTTCTGCTAATTATATAGTCCATACAGTGCAGCTTCTATCAGGAAAAGAGTGCAACCAATTAATAAGGAGTAGATATAAATTATATCTGTTGCAGATATGAATGATCAAAGTGGTAGGTGATGTACGTGTTAAACACTTTATTCGTTTTAACCACTTATCAGTCAAATCGTTTGTTAAATTACTTTTTTTTCCATTTCGTATTTTTTAAAATGTAACTTAATGCAACTTATCTTTCAGTTTACGTCAGTTGATTTGTATAAAAATATTTCTTGGTCTAATGTAAAGAATCATAAGGAAAGAGACAATGTAACTGTAGCAAGCATTTTATGACAAACACGCTCTTTGCTTTGAAGAACATGGCAATCGGGATCCCGATCTGCGTCACTTAGAGTTATGCTTTTTAAATAAGTACAGAGTGCGTATTTGTTTTCTGTCCTTATGGTTTACCTTAATTGGTGTAGGGTGTTGTATTTACCTCGAACTTTTTTATTTGCTTCGTCTTCGTCTCGTTCGTTCAAAATGAGATATCGATGTTACAGTAGTTAACATTGCTTTCTCTATTTTTAGTATTGAAAGAGTTGAATGAGAGTTGCCAGCCATTGTATAAACGAATAGATAACCGTAATTCACTTCCCTTGATTTGATTCTTCAATGCCAAGGGTTTCTGGTTAAACACTGTAAATTCTGGATTATTTGGCAAATATATCTTGTACCATTATAGTGTGTGTGTGTGTGTGTGTGTGAGAGAGAGAGAGAGCTACTGGAAGTACACATTATCTAAAGAAGGACTTTATGTAGAATGATATACGCATATCTTTCCAATTTTGTCTTTTTAATACTTTCGGAAAGTATAACTTGTAAAATACTTAAATTTGCAATATATATTATTGGTGTCTTTGTAGTCCTATTTAGATAACGAATTAAATTCATAAGTTTTTCTGAGATATCATATAAAATAGATTATACAATTTGCAAATACAATATTTGAGAGATAAAGTTTTTGAAGGAATTAATGATTATTTTGTAGTGCAAAGCATTTAAGAAGAAAAGAAACTCTACAAATTATTTTAGGTGTAAATAAACGCATTATTCGTTGTTTACCTATCTATTCCCTTTACCGCTATAAATTGAGAATTAAAATTGATTTTATTTTTTTTTAGAAAATAAAGCATATGAATTGTATGTACTGACACACGTCTTTATAGCATATTTTCTATCTAAGATCATAATATTCATATGAGTAAAAGTTATCATTAATTTTCTTTCATCTTAATTCTTGTGTTTAAAGATTTGTTTTTTGTCTGTTATTTCATTGGCGTCTCCGACTTTCCGTCGTTTTTATCTCCAGTATTACTTCTTTTCGTTCCCACTTATCTGCAGAAGATCAAATTACAATAATCTTATAACTGTTTGTTACCCGTTTGTTATATGTAATACCGTGCGAGCGAGACCCGACAGGCTAGTCAAGGGCGTTAAAAAAACCCTCACTTTTGTAATCTGTTTTGTCCGGGTAACTAGCGGTTCCACTTTTAATAAAGGTAGTTAACTTTATATCTAATCATCAGTACATTATATATATCATACATTTATACATATATACATACATCTATACATACATACATACATACATACATTATTACTAATTTATATGCCATTTTGTGGTTCTACACAACACTTTAAGGATCAACTTCTCGGTAAATTTCAAAATACAATTAAATGTCTTTTCCAGTTACATGTATTCAATTGTTCTTAATTCTGTTTGATTCCGATTCTAACTATTTTGGAAAATTCTTTTCATTTGGTATTTTTTAGGGTTGGACAGTTTTGATAGTCAGAGGTTATCACAATTGCTGAAAATGACAACTTCTCGATTAATTGCAGTCTATTATGAAACTTTGTTTTATAAGCTATTCAATTGTTTTTGAATCCTATATATTCAGATTCCTTTCATTCGGAATAGAATTTAGGGATATAACCGTTGATTAACATTCAATACTTGACATATTAAACTCATGTAACAAAGATACATGTATAATACCACTGCACCTAATTTTCTTCATACTTTTGTTCCGTATCTTAACCAGCAAATTTTCTTTGCATGCTTTTTGGATGATATTGTTAAAAACAAAAAAAACATGGTTCAAGAATCTTGAGAGAGAATAAAATTGAACAACTGTATTTAATGATGTCCATTAAATGTGCCTTACAAGTGAATGTACTTCAAAGTATCCCAAAGTCTGATAATTCCAAAATTATGATACAAGATGTCGGCAATGGTGCATATGTCGACATTGCAGTTTTTACAAAACTGTCCTCAATCAGTCGAAAATGATCCTCTCTTACACAGCAAAATGATATCATTTATAGACCAATTTCTATGGACTCAGTTTATCATTCTGGAGGTTGGAATGGAAGAATTACGATCTTCAAAATTCCGTTGATTCCTGTCGTGAATTTTCATAATAAAACCCCCAAAAAGCATCAGAACAGAAGAACAATTCAGAGACATCAGAATATAAAGACATGGTCAGAAAGCGAAAAGAGGAAACCGGCCAGTGATAAACACGTATTTTACCGTAAATGACCAGGTACTGTTTTCTAATTGAATGTTCTAACCACTGGCATAATCAAAAAAGAAAATAATCATGTTTCTAAAGCAGAACTTGTATAGTACAAATCCAGTCATGAAGGAAAAAAAAACTAATACCTATTCCTGTGATATCAAATCGTAAATGCATAAATAAAAAATAATTTCCGATCATTGTACGAAACCATGTTCTTCATCACGTCGCCAGATTGCAATCAGGACAAGAAATTCACGGATCGTCATCATGCAGATAGTTATATAGACACAAAAATAAAATTAATGTGCCGGATGTGTGTCCCAGAGCTATCGACATTGCTTCACCAGGTCGACAAGGATGATCGAAAGGGTATGTTGTTTTACACTTAAGCTGTTTAATAAGTAATTTTTTTACATAAAAAAGATACGAAACTTCAGTTGTGCTATTTTTTCATCATATAAACAGCTGTATATTACGATAAGTCCGTTAGTTATCACAAGATGTTGATAGATTTTCTAAAGTTAAACAACCAAAGTTAACACGTAATGATCAAAGTACACGATATTTTTTCCTTATAATAGTCTTCACTGCACGATTGCAGAGCGTCAAGGAAGTGATACACACCATCATTTAAATCATTTTTTCAATCTGCTATGACCGACTTCTTAGCCAAAATGAGTATTTTATATTTTCTCTTTTATTCATAAGTCTTCTTATTCCGCGACATGTTGCCTGCGTTTATTTTTTTACATACGTTACGGAAGCTGATGTTGTTGATCTTTTGACATTTTTATCTAGACAGAAACCTGTTGTATGTGTTTTAATTGATCCAACAATGATATATTTCACATGGTGTGTTATTTGAAATGTGCTATATGAAAACCATTGGGTAAACAGTAGTTTGCATTATTCAACTATGAAAAATAGCTCACATAAAAAGTTATATGACTATATTAATAGTAACCGTAAAAGTCGAACCTTGAACAATTGGGCAAGTATTGATACAACATTCAATCTTATTACAGCTCATATTTTGAATTGTGATAAAATGGTAGATACAGCATAAGTTTCTTACACCAAATGAAAGTGTTTAAAGAACTTGGCCACATGGGACAAAACAGTATCAAAGAACATCTAGAATTTATTTTTTTGTTGTTGTAAGTAGACCTGTGCGTGAGCTAAAAGGCCTTTGAATAGTTTAGGCAAGGTCAATCAGCTACAAGGTACATGGACAGATGCACAATTAACAAATTAACAAAAGGGAGGAGGGCAGACTATGGCCATGATTTGTGTCCAAAAAACATATGAAACAATAACGCTTCATATTTATTTTTCCTAGATGTGCCTATGAAAATATATCTGGTAATAAAAAAAGCAAATAAGAAATGTATGTCCCTATTAGTAAATAGTACTCAATAAATTAATTTGAGATAAATACTGTAATCTGATTGGTTAAAATAATTTTGTTATATCTCAATGGATGAAAGAAATATTGACACGCCCCTATTCAGTTAAATTCGGCGCTACTTTTCTCATGTTTACAAATATGTTTAAAATTAATTTATAAGAATTGGCTATGATAACAATTTTGTCCATTGAAAAATAACATAAATTTTCCATGTGCATATTTTGTTTATTGTACTTCGCGCAATAAATATGCACATGGATAATTTATGTTATTTTTCAATAGACAAAATTTTTATTATTGCCAATTCTTAAATAACTTTGTAATTATTGTACTTTTGTGTAGATATTTGCAAACCCTTCTTAACAATAAGCACTCTTGCTTTTTCTTCAAATAGAATATTAGAAAAATATGCTTACCTCACTTTCGCGCAATAAACAATATGCACATGGAAAATTTATGTTATTTTTCAATAGACAAAATATTTATTATTGCCAATTCTTAAATAAAATGCTTAATTCGATTAACACGTTTTCGATGCTTTAAGGAAATGGGAAATTGCGACTCGAACCAAAAATGTTTGGAGGTTTATCAATTTTCTTCATAGTGCAATAAACGGGCATGAAGAGCTCATGTTCAGAATATCAAGTGAGAAATGTCAATTTGGAATTGGGGAAATATCAGCTTAGAACTGAAAAATATCGATGCAGTCAACTATAAGTGCGAAATGCCAGAAAGCAATGCAAAAATGCGAAAGTATTTAATGCACTATCGATCATTCGTACACAATACTTAATTAATGGACATTTTGTTTAAAAAGAGCACAAATTTCCTTCAATTGTGTGTTTAAAATAATTTTTGCACGGTGTATACCAACAAGCATAGGTCATTTTGCCAGATTTTTTAAGGTGAGGAAAGATATTGTGATGAAAGCTTTAGCGAACATCTTAGCCCAAGAAAAATGGAAACTAATCTTTTATATCATATTTTAGTTTCCGTTTTTGTTTGTTTTTTGTTGGTGGTGTTGATAGTGTGTGTGCGTGCGTGCGTGCGTGTGTGTGTGTGTGTGTGTGTGAAATCGACTACGGAGTATCACTTTGTAAAATTCATTACAATACTAGAAAGCCGCTTCAGTACGGTACTGAACAACGTTTATAATACTGAAACATATAAAGACGACATTTTTATTTATAACACAAAACATTTTGAACGAAATTATTACAAATATGATTGACTTCTTTACGGAAAATTATAAGAGCAAACCACAAAGACACGATGACATTTAAAACGTATAAATAACTTCACAAACATTTACAGAAACACATACAATTAATCCAGTGAATATATTCGGAAAAAAATGTATTGAAAATTCAATGTTATGATGTAATGAAATTATTGTAGGGGTGTGCATAGCATACTTGGTTCCTATGGTGTTCAATCGGGCCCGAAACGCTCCCTCGGTTCCAATGGTGTTTAAAGGGGTCTGAATAGCTCACTCGGTTCACATGATGTTTAAAGGGGTCAGAACAGCTCACCTGGTTCCTGAGGTGTTTTAAGAAGTCTGAATAGCTCACTTGGTTCTCATGGTGTTTTAAGGGGTCTGAATAGCTCACTTAGTTGCAATGGTGTTCCAAGGGCCTGAATAAGTAATTTGGTTCCCATGGTAGCACTATGAACCATACAGTACATTTTTATTCACATCGGTGTCTTTTGTAATCTTGAGATTTGAAATGTAAACATTAGATTAGCTGTACGTAGTTATAAGGTTCAATCAATGACAGATAAAACAAAGAAGTATTTCTCTTCATAATTCACCTCTACAAATTGAGATACTTTCTATATCTTATTTGTTATTATTTCACAGTTCGTATTTCAACTACGGAATAATATTGGTATAATGATACAGAGACGATCAAACTGACTGACAAAAATATATTTATTTGACTTGGTCATGACCAGGCCATCATAATGTACACGATTGACTGAATAAGTTTGATAGAAGGATACCAGTGTTTACTCTATAAACAGCTACTGTTATGTATATGCAACCACGATATTTCGCTCAGTTTAGATTCCAACTATAAAAATAAATAAACACCGTGTGTTTAAATATCAAAGATGTTCCTTCAAGTTTTATAATAATGATCTTTTACAAACTCAAAACACATATAACAAATTATCAAAAATACACTCACCTTTACAAATGTCTATATATATATAATATATATTTATTTATTTATTTATCACCATGACACAATAATTAAAAGCTTTTTTTTAATAACCGATATAATTGCATGATAGTTTATAGTTTTAATGTAATATTTAATATAAATGATACTATTAAATCATAAGATAAGATTATATTCTAATATTTTTTCCAAAATATCATAATTTTTCAGCATTACTGAATTAAGATATTCAGATAATATATATACAGTACAGATAATTTTGCCATAAACCAAATGCATTTTGGTGATTAATGTATAAAATAATGGGTAAAATTGTTAACTACGACGTGTCAGCACAAAAGAAATAGAATGAATAAAACTAGTGATTTACACAATACTACACGTAAATACGATACAAAATTACAGTTTAAACGAAAATCAAACGAAAATATAATAAGGAACCACCAGTGACATAAAGATATTCCTACTCGACCGCAAACATAATATATCTCTAACTCGGCCGTAATGCCGTCGTATCCACAGCATATATTGTTACGATGCTGACGTGATTATTATAAGATCGTTAGAGATGTTTTCAACCAAAATATGATATTTTCAGGTAGTATTGCATTCCTTTTATCCAATTTTATAATCTAAAAGTGAAAAAAAATCCTTGTAGAAATTTAAACGTTATTAAAAGTCATATATCGTCCACAAATAGTAAGGTCCACTCTTTGACAAATAATTCGTCCATTTTGTTTAACTTCCTGCTGATGAACTGTTCCCCCGTTGGATATTACCGACCACCTCCGCCTCCTCCTCCTTGAGAGTCAGAATTCTGTGCAACCATCATTACTAAAACTACTGGCACTATATACATCCACTGAAAAAAATAAAGTAATGTTAAATAATTCACCAACAACTAGAGTACTAAGTACAGATCTATGTAAGAATAAGACCAGTCATGCAGAACTTTGATTTGCTGTATGCCATTCCAAACCAGTAAGTAATAATACACGTGTTTTTAAGCACGACGTGATCATCAAATTTCTGCAAGAGGTTTTACTGGTTTCTACGGGCTTGCTAGAGCTCGTATGTTGAATCTTCATTTGACCATCTCGAGTGGTGAAATATAATAAACCGCTCATTACTAAAAAATAATCTATATGTAATAAATGCAGTGCTCTGTATAAACTATCCACGTACACTACATGCTGGTTTGGGATTGTGAAGAAAACATAAACCATTAAAACACATTTTGTACATTGCAAATATTTCCCCTCATTCTCTATATTGTCTTGTACTCAATAACGTGACGCTATGATAGTTGAATGTAGTAAATATAAATCTAAATTGTTTCAGGGTAACTATTACTATCTGCCTGAATCATGTATAGGCACGTCTTAATAGTTACTTATAAATTGTTTTTTAAAAGGAAAAACTAACCGAGCGGGTTTAACAAATCCTTACTGTACTTTCTGTTTACCATATGTTACTGTTCGAACATATACATTTCATGATTTCCTCTCATTTCTAAAGTTTAACATTTATATATGTTGAATTCGTATAGAATAACAGCAGATTTGAAGCAGAGACAGAGAATATCACATAGCGCCCGACAGGAAGAGGTGTGATGCATTTTCTATCACGACGTTCAAAACCAGCGTTTTCTTAAAAAATCTCAAATTGATATTTCCTAAAATTCTTCTTCAATTCAAATTTAAACCAATTAAGCTTGTTTGAATTTGTAGATTTGAGGAAAGATCAAGGACTTGAGGTAAAATTAACAAATCCAGACGCTAGTTTATACATGAAATTCCTAACACCAACCAACTAACTAGAGGCAAACATTAGTATTGTCATTACAAAGAGTAATTAAGGGAACCAAGATTCAAGCGGAAATCAAAAGATTGTCATCCAGCAACAAAAAAATACATATATTAACTTTATAAAACCATGATGTTCAATTAAAACCCATGAATGGGAGATAGTAGTTTATGAAAATGTATCTATTTACGACCCGCTGTAGAAATTGGTTGATATCTAGTCCAATGACATTACGTCATGACGTAGAGTAGAATCGTACTGTGTCATGTAGACTTCACATGAACAATAACAAGTATTGAGATATCCAGTGAAACAGCTAGCTAATTTCTACAATTAAACTGACGTAAAAGGAAGTGCATCGCAAGAATATTGATATCTATTCAATTATGATGTAACACGATAGCACTTTTTCCTTTAAATCTTCCCACATTTCCAGAAATGTCTAATACAGAGTTTAGAGACTTACAACGTCTTCGTTAAGGTTAATTAGAAAGAAACAATGTATAAGATATATAACATCATTGGAGCGGCCAAGGTTTGTTTAAATCAAAACCAAAACTTTAACAACAAACGTAATGACCTGACGTTAAACAAAACCTCATCCTCACTGCAGTAAAACACTTGATTCATTCTATATATATATATATATTTTCGCACGTGGAAGTGTATTTGTATACATATAAATATGCACTCGAATGCAAATTCGTCCATATGAACGCGTTTACTCAAATGTGAAAACTTGCACTTACATACGTGCGAATGTATTTGGGTGAGTATTTTTTTAAATAGATTACATGTGAACGGATAGCAAAATTTGCATACACCCGTTGTTTCGACAAATAAAGTGAAAATTCTGCGTGGACAAAGAAATACAATGGAAAAACATTTGGTCCTATTAAAAGTCTTAACTTGAAACGTTATTCTAAGTTCCACTTTTAATAGGATCAAATGTTACTCTTTCTTTGTATTTTTCCGCGCAGAATTCTCACTATGGAGCTTCTATTTTTTTTTTCGATATGCTCAAGGTTACCAATTTCGTTTCTTAAAACAGGACCATTATTTTTTCAAATATCGATAGATGTTCTCTGTCATCTCATTTATTCTTTGAAGTATGGAAGTTTACCGGCTACCGCACCGGATGGCCGCCCATGCCGTGTCGAGGCTACTGCAGCGAAGAGTATGCACAGACAATAGACAGTCAATTTTCGACCAACTGCTACTTGTTTGTTTAATGAGACAATTGGGTAGTTTCTGGGTATTGATATGAAAAAAAAACCTCTTGTGCTATGATTTTGAAGATACAAAACATGTCTGTTTCAGTCTGCAATTACAATATTTATTTTTACTACATGTATGAATAAAGTATTCCAAAGTGGCTTTTATTCGTACTCATTCAGTGCTTTTGGTGACATATATCATATATCCAAATGAACATATTTTAGTTAATAGTGTCCACGTTCCTTCCCTAGACAGGCAAAGGGTAAATATATGTTGTGGTTGATATATTTACGAGTACATTATGTTATTATTCTAACAAACAAGTTTAACTCATTAACAGAAGGATACAGGAATAAAACTTCCAACTGTAGAGACTCAGGGTTGGATCCAGAAGTAGGTCGCCGGCTTCTATTCAGAAATTTTGATAAAGTGAGTCCAGTCTATCATGTGTTCTTTACTTACAAAATATTGCACAAAATCAACGAAATTTTCACATAAAAGGAAGGGGATTCTAACAATTACCTTTATACGTCATACGAACATGTAGTAAAGTATTTGAAAACTTTTTTATAGCTGTAGTTACAGTACATTGTATAAGATGTAAAACGTAACCTTTTGAAGAAAATATAATGAATGAAAATGACAATTTTTCACTCATGCACACAGTCGCGCGGTTATCGAAATCGAGATCATGTTTTTTTTTCTTTGGGACAGGGGTCCGTTTAGAGTAGTTAACAGTTAATTAATATTTATATTCGGGGTTACAATTCACGCTGTGGTTATCCCCCAAACAGTTATTTTTACTTTAAAAATTGGTCGTATTGCATTGTATTATGACATAGTAAAGAATCAAAAAATCAATTTACTATCAATAATGACAGGTGGCAGACATTCCGAACTGAAAAAAAAACTTTCCTTCGCTCCGCTGATGCCAGTGCCTGTTTGCCCGTGTGGATATTACATACTTCAAATGGCTTTGCAACTAAATCTACTCAAACTGACAACGTCATAATCGCAAAGTGAGAATCAAATACTAGTGTTAGACAAAGATGATTTATCTGTGGGAATGATGTTCAATTGCCAGTGGTGACGACATGAATGATCAAAAGGCAAACGATTAATGAAATTGAATTACGGTGTGTTGTAATTATTTCATACAAATATCAAAGTAGATAAATAGAACTGTAAGCAACTCGTAGCTATATGTCCCTCGCCGCCACAAACAAAAAGCTGACGTGCAAAAGTCCCATAACTTCTGTAAAGTTTGACGAATCAAAATGGCGGCGCAAAATGATCAACTACATGTATGGTGACTAACATTTCTACGGAAATCAAACAAAATAATTCGTTAAGCGGTATCCGAGAAAATTGCAGCCACAAAGTGTTCCTATAGTGTAGCATGTACAAATAAACAAAGTCTCATAACTCCTGTAAAATTTGTCAAATCAAAATGGCGGCGCAATATTATCAACTATAAATGGTGTCCAACAATCCTACGAAATTTAAACAAAATTCTTCAAGCGGTCCCCGAGGAGTTGCGTCCACAAGTGTGAACAGTTGGACGGACGGACGGGCACCGGTATTTCTATGTCTCCTTCTGTGTGCTATAGTCAGGCTCTTTATACATATAACGAATCTGATATATTTGGCGGATTGAGGAATCCTGGGACAATAGGTGCTAACATTAAATCAAGGAAAAATTATTCATTGACGAAATAGGAGAAAACAGTTATCGAAATGCAGTTACTATGATGAAATTTTGACCAAAAAACAAAATGATAAAAAAGCCTCGACGAGCGCAGTATGATACGACTGCAACCAGTTGACCAAGTGAGGACATATTACTAGCTTTTGACATACTAAACATAGGGATTTACAGATTATTATGGACACAACAACTCGTTTGAATAAAATATTGCACAATTTCAGTACTAAGTTCTGCTTCAGGGTAATCTCATGGATCACTTCGTACATCATCCTCTCAAAAACAGTAAATGATAGAGTAAACTTGCTAAGCATACTTCTGAAAGCTCTTGTACAAAGGCAGGGATTTTCCTAAGGAATCCAATTTAAAGAATATTCAAAACAGCAAGTAACAATATATCAAAATGTCATGAGATATTTCAAATATTTAATATGGAGAAAACAACAATCTATCAGTCGAACAGATCCTGCTTTATGCGTGAGTCCAACCAGTCGTTACTCTATCTATTACAAACCCCGTGATTGGCGAAGACGTAATGACTATAATTTTCGGCATGAATAGGCCGGGTATGAAACGCGCGTTACCATAAGACCACAGATATTATCTCTTCTAGACCAAAGCATACTAAGTATACAGGCGATGGCGAACAGTATGTGGCCAGTTGGAATGGACACAATAACGCCGTCAAGCAATTAGTATGACTTCTAAAAGCTGTGAATCTGGTCCAGTGGTAAGAGGAAAAAGAATTATACACGAAAACATGATGGACAGTGCAAACAAACCCGATTCAAGTAAGAATTAGGAAAACTGCGAGGCTCTCTAATTCTGCTCGATTAATCTCCTGTTGCAGCTGTGTTAATTCATTCTTGTGTAAGAAAAATAGATAGAGCTACAAAGTAGCAAATCCATAACTCAATACGTAGAAAAATGAAATCACCAAAGTCTTCCACGATCATTATTTGTTTCTACGCATAATTTGTTTCTACGCATAAAGGTCACATAAAATAATATCAGCTGTTTTCTATAAAACCTTCTCGTTCGAAAAATCTGTTTTAAGCACTTTATGCTTAAAAAAAACTACCGTAATATTCATTTCTATACCGTTCACTGTACGAGTCGTTATAAAGAAGTACTTTTTAACGCCCGAATGGAAAATTTACACTATAATAACAAAACATCAGGAAGAATAGATCTGTATTTTTTAAATTTTTTTTTTATTTTATTTTACGTTTTTTTTTTTTTTTTTTTTTTTTTTTTTTTTTTTTTTTGTTTTTGGTTTTTTTTTTTTTTTTTTTTTTTTTTGGGGGGGGGGCTTATGCAAAGGGAACAACACATGTTCACGTGACAAACTTACGTAATAAAAGGATAACAGTAAACAACATAAAGATACATGAATAAAAGCAAGACCTTAATTTTAACAAGCTGAATAAACATCTTACGGTAAACAAGCTGGTTATTATCTCATTTTTTCCCTTTCTTTCTTTCGGTCTTAATTTATTGGAGTCAAACTTCTTTAATGGACAATCAATTCAGTTTGTGAACCTACTTATTTATCAGTTAACATGGTGCGTATCACATAACAAATTACAAGTATGTAATTATATTCAACGATGCTAAACACGGAAACTGACACAAATTAAGGTTTAAATCAAATTCATAAGAACAAAAACAACCCTCGGTTCATAATAACATAATGGAAGAGTAAACACAATGATTTAGTAAGGTATTTGGAATAAAATAAACGTGTTGATTAGCAGCTGAAGTTCACAGTTTGAAAAATATTTCTACCTAACTGTTATTGCAATAAGTATAAACTAACGGTACATGTATAACTAAATACACGAACTGTTGTTAAATAATAGGACTTCACAGTTTTGAAAAAATTAAAATACTCACGAAGTAAGATTGTACTAAAACCGAATAGTGCTACACTGCTTTCATTGATAGTGAAATACAAACACGTGAGAATCAAGGATGCAGCTGTCTGTTTACATCAAGTCTCTAATTCAACTGAGATGTTTATCTGGTATAAATTGTAGATACAAAGATACCGACCATATAGATAGTTTAAACAGTTTATATGTTTATAACAAATTAGAACGAAATATAAAAACGGAGAGTGTAGTGTGAGTTTCAGCAACATATTATGCACACCTTTACATGTCTTAGAGCCATACCCATCCTCTATGTGTCGAAAACTTGTACAGGAGCATTAACCGAGACAAAGATAACATCTTAAAGCCTTCAACAGATATAAATACCTAGAAACGTTATTTAAATATGTTTATTTTTTATATTGTACAGACCATAAAAGAACAATTTCTTCACTTACTGAAATGAACATGATCATGAATAAGAAAGATAAAATGTACTTTAAAAAAAATCATTTGGTTATCACTAAGTTTTTATGTAACATATGTATATAATTTGTAATAAGAGAGCTAAAGAAGATGAATACCACGTTGTACTTGTTTGTCCTGCTTTTAGATTTCTACGAATACAATTTTTGTCATTTTTTTTTATTGTGCATGGCCTGATATACATAAGTTTTACAGACTGATTCAAGCTTCATACTAATCTCTTCCAGTTAATCTATGTAACTACCTTTAATCTGCTTGGAATACTTCAACTCATCTAATGTCATGTAAATACATCGATTTGATAATAGTGTTCTCTGTGTGCTTTCTGCCATTATATTTATGTCCATTTTGTTACAATAGCATGTTTACGCTTTATGCAAAAAAAAAAGGTATTCATTCTCTTTAAAACAAATAATGATTTAACTAGCAAAACTAGTTATAAAACAAGAATCTTTGTTATCAAAGGACGAAACAAATATACATAAATGTATCATATTTACGGAAGGTTCGATGAGATGTCTCTTATGAGCAACATGTTTTACATAGCATGTGAATATGTTGTATTAACAAATACTGCGTGTTCTATAAATGTTTATAAACTTATGATCCCTGGCGATCTGAACTTCTTTAATTACATTAGTTGTTTTCCTTTCTATAAAAGCTTTAGGCAGCTACGACGTCCTGATCACTGTTAGTTCAAGGCCCGTATGTAGACGACATGACACAAATATTGTACCAATCATGCTGTGCTAATATTAGTATAGAAGTTGATAAGTCATCATTTCATTGATATCATGTTTTTCTTAAATTATCGTACTTTTAAAAAAAATTATAACGACTTCTGCACAAAAACTTCTCAAATATGGCACATGTTTCAGGAATTTTCAGTGCGGTAAATTAACGAAATTATAAACAAAGCTAGGTTGAACTCATTTGCTTATTTTCCATTGAACAGCTCTTACGGGTTTCCTATGAAAATAGCTCATAAGTTACATGATCGAGTATAATGTTAATATAATCAGGGCTGTATGATTCAAGGAAGGGCTAGTCAGGTTCAGTTTTTGGATAGCTACTTCAGGAATACTTGTCTTTTAGTTCATGGAATTTATGTATGGGAAAATACTATGTATGGCAGCCTATATCAGATAAACTATTTGTAAGACTGTTAATTAGCTGTTTTCTTGTACGTTTTGCAACTGTGTTTAAAGTTTTTTTTTTCTTTTCTGTACTGATATGTTTTTATCAAAAGTGTATTTTATACCCCAATAATTTATTAGGTCGCACTTTAAAAATGAAATACCTTTAAATGATGACCGACTATTAAAACACATCACTGTCACTGGACATACATAAAAATGACGATATGTGTTCTATAGAAGGTCAATACAAGTAAAACATAAAATGACAAAATAATAAAACACAACCTAGTTAGAAAATGGATAAATCAATGTAGTTATATATAAAAACCCTAATTAACTGACATGTCAAACAAACAATATAATGGCTATATAAGACTGTTATAACGGACGTCCATCTATAACCAAGCAATTACTCAGACTAGTGACAAAATGACCGAACACTGAATATACATATGTATTCAATATGAATTTCCGTTAGATCGAAATTAAATGCATATCTGAAAAGTGTCGCTCCACTTTTACTTAAAGTTTGATGTTAACCTACTACAATAATAATGGAATATGATAGTTAACTACCAAAAACAGGAAACAGAAATAAAACGATATCCTAATATAACAATAACAACGATGTATCATTCTTTGAAATGATTTGAATCTGACACTAAATTAGAACGGAGATCTAAAAACAGAAGGACAAGCAACAGGAGGTTCATCTAGTGTTCAGGATTTGTTTAGATATCCTCTTCAAAGAGCATGTAAGTTTTAACCTTCTATTTATAAACGACAATTGTAAGTTTTCCTTCACAGGGAAAATGTTAAGTCCGGTGACTGTAGCAATATTTTGGTACTAAACGAATCTGGTTGTTAGTAATTTTCAGTATTATTTAAACTGGAAAATCTTATATGTCTTATATAATACAAACAAAAGAACGATAAGGGCATTCGTTCTAATGCGAATGGAATAAAGTTCAAATTGCAAAAAAAAGCATATTCTGAGACGCAAAATTAAAGCCATACTAATAAATATAATTTGGAACTTTTAAAACGTTCGGTTTAAATTTATCCTCAATCAATTATGTTGCATCTTCTGCATAGCTCAAGGACGGTTTAATCATTAGATTCGGCATGTAAGATAATTTTGTTTTAACAATCGATATTAGTAGAGATCGACATTAGAAACAGACGTGTTAAAGAAGAAATCTTCGCTCAGAAATTCGACCATAATGATGTTCAGACGTGATGGTATTGTTCCATCTTAATAAATCGATTACAGATTAAATGCAAATCATAAAAAAATTAACAACGGAAAAAACAACTTCGACATGTGAAGTTTTTGTAACAATCATTAATAGATAATTTGTCTACATCAATTCCACTGTTATCAAATTGTGAAAATATTGCATCTATCTTTTTGTAGAAAAACAGGTGGATCAGGCCATTTCTAATGTGTTAACATCAACAGTGGTTAAAAAGGTTCATAAAACTGTGAGCAATTACGGAGGAGATAGTCTGACTGCTGAAGACTTTGTGTGATAATACCGATAATTGGGAATAATCAATGTGATGTTTGATTGCAGTATTTCATGAATATTTAACTTGATGGCCAGTCGCTCTGGTTTAAGGGATTTAACCTGTCATAATAAAGGAATATAGACTCATTACTGGACGTTGGAAGTTAATGTGGTATTTATTTTACAAAAAAAAATCAAACTTTATGCTAAAGTAAATTTTAGTCGGTAGAACAGAGACTAATTAAATTGTAAAACAGAACAATTAAAATGAAAAATAAAAATTTTATCACAGTGGCAAAGGAATGAGTTTGGAGTTTTTACGGAATATCTAACAATGATAAATTTAAATAGTTCTGAGGAAAATTCGAGTGTGGCAGTTATATCTAAATATTTCCGAAGAGATGAACTTATTTCAGACGAAGAGCTTAAAACGATTCAACTTGTATTCGGAATTATACTTTTGACACCTATTTCTATTTTGGGAATAACTGGAAATGTCATCAGTTTAATTGTTCTGCGTTTTCAGAAAGGCAAAACAGCAACCAATTACTGTCTCATAGCACTTGCTTTTTCGGATTTGTTGCTCCTAATAAATGCACTACTTTTTGCATTAATTAACATCTATGTGTATGAAAATCCAAGAGAGGGAATGAATTTTCGACTGCGCTTATTTCCCGTTTTCGGACTATATACTAGTTTAGTGACCGCTCGGGTGACGTCATTGCTTACAACTTTACTGAGTATTGAAAGGTTTGTGGCTGTTCATTTCCCCATGAAAGCAAAATTAATATGCAACAAAACGGTTACACTTATTTCGATAATATTTATATACGGGATAACCATTGTTTTATTTTTACCGTTTCCCTTCAAATATAATGTGGTATACAAAGTCAAAAATAATGTGACATTCGTTGGACTTACCAGAAATCCAAATTTAAGTGATGCTTTCTGTAATGCTTACGGGTTAGCGATGAATATTCTATTCCGTTTCTCGCCCATTATAATTATACTCCTGCTGAATATCAAAATAATGGCAGCCATCAAGAAAACTCACAAAAGCCGTGAGTCAATAAGTTCACGAAACGATGGCCAGTCCCAGGAACAAGGGCGGATAACTATAATGCTGCTGGTCGTAACATTCACATTTGTTCTCGGTATTTTACCTGGGGCCGTAAACAGTCTCCTACAGATGGCATGGCCAGGGTATTCAAGAGTTGGAAAGTCCAGAAACTTTCAACAAAGTTTTTCATACATCACATTCCTTTTAGAGGCAATAAACTCGGCATTAAACTTTCTTATATATATGGCTTTAAGTGCGCGATTCCGCGCTAAATACAAAGAGATATTCTATTCGACAAAAAATTTCATTAGACAAGTAAGTTTAAACAGTTTCCATAGAGACAAATCATCGTCAGGGACTCGAAGAAAAAGTCAATCTAGCTTTACTTACAGCGACGACGGTACACATCAAAGATTATTCAATAGTAACAGGTTCCGGAGAAATGACTCTTGTAAAAGCCTATTGGAACACTCAGGAAATAACAGACAAAACAAAGGAAAAAGTGACAATAAAATTCATAGACCTTATAATGGAACATTGTCAGATTTGATCGAAGACAGTGGAAGTGGTAATGATAAATTGGATGATTACAGATATCAAGAACTTAAAAGGCTTGGCAGTGACTTAACTTGTATAGCAAAATTAGAAAATAGAACAAAACAATCAGCACTGACCAAACAAGATACGTTAGAAACCGATCTTATCGGTCAATAACCAATTTACCAACTTGTGTCTTAATATAAATCCAGGTTTGTCTTGTTTATGACATAAATTCATCAAAGAATATGTTTTGTCAATTATTATTTATACACAAAATGATTCTTAACCAATAAAGTCAGGTATTGTATTCTAGGTATTGTTAATGTGTAAAATGAGCATCTTTCCACTTTGCTTCTTAATTACTATCCAGGATGAATAGTAAGGTGAAGCTCCGAAGATAAATAACCCATATGATATCAGGAGAGAAATTTACAAACAAATCACTCCGCTGTAAAGACCACATTGTGATGCCATAATTTCATTACGTGTTAAAGTACATATTTCCGGTCTCTTGAAATCCATATCCAAACAAATATTCAATATTGCATCTGCACTTTTAGAATTATATTCTGTACTTTTGTGTATAAAAATGCATTTATTTGGGACATTTATGGTTTACAGTAAAATAATGATGAACAATAAACTAACGTCCGTTGTATAAACTCACATCAGGGCGAAAAACATCATATGGCATTCAAATTACTTTTCTCGGCGGACTTTTCATGAAATATCAAGACTAAGTTATTCCCAATTATGTGGGCGGGGATTGTTTATTCAATAAACTTCAGAATCTTAACTCAGCCTTTAAAGGAGTTAAATTTCGTGATACTGAAAAGATGTTTAAAGTATGTTAAATAGTAAAACTAACATGTAGTTAAGTTGGTATATATGTACTTTGATTTCGTTCTATTACTCAATAACGTCAATTTCCATTAAAATTCCAGTGCATGCATTCTGTATATTATAAAAAATAAAATTTCAACACTAAAATCAAATAAAAGTCTACTCTAAAGTTCATAGTGAAACTAAACGGTTACAGATTATTTCTTTAACGGTAGTCGTAACCGTCTTATTTCTTAGAGAGAAGCAATAGCCTTCACCTTTAGCTTTAACATAAAAATATATCATTAAAATAATTAAAGTACATTACATGTTTAGATTTCTTCTCTAGAGCTACATTAGGTACTTAGTGGACATTCATTGAACATAACAGTTAAATATGTGAACACAGAGATATTGGCAGCAGACAAAAATATATGCAGAATACAGGATAACATGGACATTTTAGAGGACTCTAATGCTTGTTATTATTCACACTTATTCAGACATCAGATGTTCAAATCTGGTAGAATCCGACTATTCATCTGCTCATTAAAAATTTTTAAATAGTGTGACAGCCCATAAAAGTGTAATATATCCGAAAGGTTAAATACAGCTGTTTTCAACAGTTGCTTCGCACTAAGATAAATGATTCACTAGTAATTTATTTAGTTGATTAAATTTGCACATTATTTTTCATGTAAAGAATCGTGCCTAGTAAAATATACTAACATAAATATATAAATTAAAATGGTTGATCTCTAATACTGAAGATGCATACGGTAGTATACTCAGGTAGAACTGCATAAATTTATCCATGTTAAAAAGTGCATTTCCAAATTTCAATCATGGCATTGACTTAAACCTAGGTGTCCCTATTCTCAATAGAATAGAATTACACTGGCAAATATTTTTCACGTGAAATTCATGTGAACTTCACATGAAATTAATATGATGTTCACATGAAATTCACTTAACACGAATTGCATTTGAACAATTCACGTGAATTTCATGTGAAGGCTCGATTCACCCGAATTTCACGTGAATTTGGAATTCAAAGTTTATTTGCCCAATGCGGGTGAAAATCATGTTAAATTCATGTGAAAATCATGTGAAATAATTTTGCCAGTGTATATTGTTCTGATTTAAATGATTGAACTTTATATAATATTTTTAATAGTTTACAAAAGAGGAAAACTGGAATACTGAAACCGATCCCTCCAGTTGGTTCATCAACTTCTCTTATCTTCAGAGACTAAATGAAGCGTTCAACAACACCGATTTTCCTATTAATAATATCCAATGTTTTTGTCATGTTGTTATCTTTGATTACTTTTTTATTCTCTTACTTCACATGTGAAACAATGTGATGAATTACAAAAGTAAAGAAACAAGTTTAAAGGATTTTCTTTCTGATAATTTGAAAGCTTTTTTCCCAATTAACCTTCCCAATATTAATGAAAGAAATTTGTCAATATGTTTCAAATGATTTTTTCACTTTTTTAAATTACATTTCAATCAATTAATGTTGCATCTGTTACATTCCCGTCGACTCTGACAGGGAAAGAGAAAAAATAAAGAATTTGTTTAGAAAGTTTAAAAAAAAATTTTTTTCATCATTTTATGAACATACAGGTCTTCAACTAATGATATGTGACATCTGTAAGTTTCTTCATTTTTTTATAGCTGAAACTAGGTTTAAGTGCACACGCACTTGCGAATGTACATTACATGTAAGCACATGTCAAAGTTTGGACAATGATCAGATTTAGTGTTAAATGTTAATCTACCGTCATCAATCAATGATCGTTCGTTCTAGCAAACGAAATATCGACTAAAAGCTAGAAAGGCTCGGGTCTGTTATAACATTGAGGAATGTTTGTTAATGTTTATCAATTAACCATTTTGTATCATTCACTTACCAGTAATGCAAGTAATATATTGGCTTACAATAACTAATGGACGAAAATGCTGTGGCGAATTCACAGAACTTTCTTTGATATGTTTTACACTAGGCATCAAGGCATAGAATTAATAATAAAATGTCCAAAAGCTACTTCGTCCCCATTTAATTCATCAATTATATTTTCGACACGACTTCATGTAAAGTAGTTCATTTAGTCCGATCGATTCGTTAACATAGTCGTCTATTGTTAAGTCTTGGGTTCCTATTTCTTCACTCTTATGAGGCTGACTTTACAGTTGATTTGATCCAAAAGAAAGAATATGGTTTAGCTACATCCTTTAATATCAATTTCCGCTATATAGATGACGTATTATCTTTAAACAATCCTAATTTCGGGGATTTGATACATCGCATCTATCCCAAAGAACTTGAGATAAAGGATACTACAGACACTCTAAGGTCAGCCTCATATCTTGACCTACAAATAGGCTTCGGGAACAGGATTATGTTGCTACAAGATTGAAGTCATCACTACTGCAGAAGTTTTATGGTCGTCATCATGAACTCGTGGATCGTTATGGTGTATCCATCTGCGACATATAAACTGATTTATTCAACGAGTCATAGTTTTTCTTATTTTCGTTTGTCTACCCCGGACTTGACTTTTTATGAGCAACTCGGCGGGTGTTTCTAGAAAAGCAGAAGACTCTAACCCTGCCGGTGCACCTGGTCCATGTTCCCAGTTTTTTAGTGGAGTACGAGTTGCTCATTTACTTTTGTTACTTTGTATGTATGATTTTAGTTAATGTTCTTTGTTGTGTATGTCTGTTTTCCATGTCTGGTCTTTGTGCCTGGATTGCATTCTTTTGATTACCGCTATAACCTTGATTCCCTTGATTACACTTTGATTACCACTATAACCTTGATTCCCTTGATTACTCTTTGATTACCGCTATAACCTTGGTTCCCTTGATTACTCTTTGATTACCGCTATAACCTTTATTCCCTTGATTACTCTTTGATTACCGCTATAACCTTGGTTCCCTTGATTACTCTTTGATTACCGCTATAACCTTGATTGCCTTGATTACTCTTTATTATTGAAGTTCCTCTAATAATAAACATGACGATAAAACTGAGTGAAAATCAAAATTACACCTCGCTTATCCTTGTTCTTTTAAATAAATAAACAATAACAAAAACAGATTGCATATAAATAAACTATATAAAAAATCCAATTTCATATTAACAGATGGTTACACACATAAACTGATACTGAGCGGACATTAAAATATAGCAAAAAAATGATATTGAGCGGACATAAACTATAGCAGAAAAACTTGATATTGAGTGGACACGAAAAAACAGCTGAAAAACTGTCACGTTCATAAATAGTGAAAACGTACAATCTCATCACTGAAACATATTCTACATCAATCTTTGATTTAAATTTACAAGTACAACTGAACATTTGCATGGCATAACGTAGAAACTTTATTATTTTAACGCTTTTTACAAGTAACAGAATTTAAATGAATCTATACCACTATACATTTTCCAATCTTACTTTGTGTGAGATATACAATGATACAGTATAATATACTAATCATTAGTATCACAGCGCGTGTGTTATAGATACAAATTGTCACCTGGTATCTAGGCTTTGGCAAACAACTCTTATGTTTACTAATTATTGCTGCCTTTTTGAATTAATATTAAAAATGTACACATCAGTTATACATAAGATTCCGTTTTCTGTTAGAGCTGAAATAGCGTTCAGCACTTGTACTATAAAATGCAGAAAACTAGACACAACCCTGTGTCAGTCAGACGGGTCTTCCTTAGTGGAGATTAAGTAGTTTCCATTAAGAAAACTGCATGCTGCAAAGGGATGTTATTTACTAGATAATTTTTTCTATATACTAAGCATGGTTGCTGTGTAGAAATGTGACTCCTAAAACAAACAAATAGTTTGCAGTTTCCAGTTCCAAACAATGATCATTTCGGGTCTACAAAATGGACTCTTACGATGTCAAATGGTCATCGTACAAATGATGTTACCTTAAGACTTCATTTTGCTTATTCAACCATACCCCAAGCTTCGGGTATCCCATTGTTATAGTTTAGTTTTCAAATTTCTGTTTGTGGGGACAAAGACCACGGGTACATATCGACTTCATCTCTAGAACTTACTTCTGTCCGTAAACATACAGACGACAGACACAAACTGATGTCAATGTATTTATGATACAGATGACAATGAATAATGGAATGTTCCCTGTGTAATTAATTTCTAAATTTCACGTGTGAAATAAAACTTTAATTTTGCTCTCGGACTTTCTTCGGCCAAAATATTGATGAATTTAAAATTTATTTGAAAATTGCTCTGAACTGTTGAGAAAATCTATATGATAATTAGGTAATCAATTGGTTATTGTAAATGCGCAAAATATAATAAAACATTGATATTTAACAGTTAATTCTAGGGGTTCTTCGGCACTTGTGATCATGTTACGGTTTTTAATCATCATATCTATATGTTTTGGAAGAACTATAAAACAAAAATGTAAAATCAGACTAAACCAACTTTTTTACTTTACCTTAACCTCGTTCTAATGTTTTTAAATAACATGAACATGTCATTTCTTCAATTAAAACATGTATCAAAATCTTTTGTTGTCAGTTTGTTTGTTTGTTTCTTTGTTGGGGTTAAACGCCCCAGCAGCAATATTTCAGTTATATTCAGGCGATGAACATGAAGTGGATGATAAAATGAACATTAAATGATGATGAAATGGCAAATGAGATGGAACACAAGGATAATAGGGTCGACAAATTTTGATTGCCACTGGAAATAGGGAGAGGTGTGTAGGGTCGGTCAATTTAGCCTCCTCTGGCGAAGTCCTATGGTTCCTACTCCGGGAGAATACCACAGTAGGGTTTTTAACGTGCGAGGAACGTGGCATCTTTCCCAACATGGTGCACCACCATGGTGTGCGGTCAAGTTTTCCGTATTATAGCCCGACAACCCCAGCATGTAACACACCGGGGTACCCCATTCCACCTCATGGGGCACACAACCCAGTTGCTCAGTGGGCAGAGCGCCCTAGCCCCCGGCTAAGGTTTTGTTGTCAGAGCGAAAAAAAAACTATACTCTTTCGCAATTTTAAATTAAACGAAATAAAAAATATCTACGGTTGTCTCATACAGTTTTAATACTAAATGAAAACACAGACACCACCGGATGCCCACAAGGCTGATTTTAGATAGGAACGAGCGAATTCCCATACATATTTATGGTTTTTTTAATTGACCAAAATACATGCATTTACTTTTATTGCTCAAGCAGAATAAATTTCTAAGTGTTTGCATTTTTTTCATACTTCCCTCGCATCCGTGTTTCAATTTCAAAATACTCTTTACGATTTTATACTACATGAAATCTTTAACGAATAAATTATCTACGGTTGAATATTAAATGAAAACCTAGGCACTATCAGATGTCCACATGGCTGATTTTAAAATGTTGTTTTGAAACAAAATTACGATAGTTAAAACTTCTACGATACGTTTAGATAGGATAAAATTGTTTTTAATAATATTTTATATTTGATTTTTTACCAGTCCCCATCCGTTACAAACCATAACAATACATAACTGGTCGAACACATCTTGTCAATCTCTGTTAAAAAATATACCTGTTCATAATCAGGCGATTTATACTGTTCTCGCATATTGTTACCAATAACAGTTCAGAACAGTCCATAACAGGCAGTGAAAATATTTCATCGCTTTACCACAGTCATTTATCAGAAACTTGCAGTTAACAACAGGTCAATAATCACTGTTCCTGGTACGGACAGTACTATTTTTGGTTCATAGTGAATTGTCACATCAATAATTGTTTACGGTTTACCAAGAATCGTTCTTTCTTTCTTTCGGTGGGTGTTTCTAGAAAAAAAAACAAAGGACGCTTACCCTACCGGTGCACATGGTCCATGCTCCCAGTTTTTAGTGGAGTCCGAGTTGCTCATTTGCTTTTGTTCTTTGTATGTATGATTTTAGTTACTTCGTGTTCTTTGTTGTGTATGTCTGTTTTCCATGTCTGGTCTTTGTCCCTGGATTAAAATCTTTTGGTTACTGCTATAACCTTGGTTCCCTTGATTACTCTTTCAATATGTTTTATGTTATTTTGTTTTAGTTTCTCTCAGTTAAAAGTTCTATGCATCTTTAAGTTGAAAATAACAAACTATATCAAGTGATTATGACTTTTAATATATATGTAACATCAAACAAAACAATATCTGCAAGGTTTGTTTTCATATATTACTTTAATGACCATTGTATTTGTAAAGGAAACAACTATAACATCATAACCTGCCATATTCACTCTAATAATTTTATTTAATCTACAAGAAGCTTTCTGTTTGTTTGTTCTCCTTGAGCAAACTAAGTTGTTTTGTATTACTTGCTTCAAAATAGTAACCTCATAAACAAAGATTATTACTCCACAATTCAAATAATAAAAAAAACAACGTTAAGGGTTTTACCTACTTGTAAAAAAAAACCAGAAAAAAGTGTAAATTATAAGAACAACTTAAACACTTTTGACCTCATATAGTACCAGATGTCATAATTAAGTACCGTAATAAAATATACTAAGGTTTGTACTTAATATCTTTTTATTGGTGTAGTTCAAACCAGCTTCCTACCTCTCTAAAGTGACTATTTTTAAATGAATTTAATTCTGTGGTTTCTTCTGTGAAATTGTTGAATGCAATCTCGTTTTTTAACACATCGTTTTTTTTTAAATTATACTTAGGCGATTGTATTATTTCTTTGCATCTGCTAGATAATATCTGCTGTGAACGAGCACAAAAACAGAGAAGATCCGATAATTTTCCATTTTAAATATTTGATTCGCGTCACTTTATCTCTACAATGTTTTGTAATCAATAGATAGCTGTTACCTGTAGTTGTGCAGGCACGACAGATTTGAATGTATATTCTGTGAATTTTTACATGATCACAAGAAAATTTAATGCATTTTCGACAAAAACAACATATATGCAGAAGAAGTATCTTTTTTTACATTTGACAAAACATAAGGCTGAGGAATAGTATACCTGACTTACAGTAATACCTTTTTAACGCCACATTTGGAAGCAATTACTGTGTAATTGCCGGCAAACAATCTAAGAAGGGTTTCTTTCATCTGCGTACGAGTTAATAAGTCAGTGTAACAAATAACGGTCTTACAATCTTACATTTCCGATTGCATAGATATACTAAAAGCAGTTATGAAACACTAATAAAAAATTAAGACAAACAATAACAAAAAGTTTTAAAACCGTTTTTCACTCTGATCAAATTCCGAAAATTACAAAATCTTGTTTTTTAACTCCATGCCAACTTCCATGTCAAAGTATATGAACATTTTACTAACGTGATGATTGTTTTATAAAAATAGTACTTACATATAAAAATTACAACAAAAAAAGGTATGGTAAAGCATGAAAATCATGAAAACAGTTAACAATTAAATAAAAAAGAAACAGAACAACCGAGGACTCAACATGATCTTGCTTGGAGAGTGGAATTTTAAACGACAAAGTCGCAGAAGCACAATTTATCAATGTCACTTGAAAAAAGTGCAATGTCACATGATCTTTTCAGATTGAGGAAAGATGAAAGTAGTTACTTGTACAATTATATTTGATATTTAGTGCTGCACCTAAAACATCAATACATTGAAGTATGGAGGTGTGACATTCGTGATAGTGTAACAATTAACACATCCCATGTGAAGTAGGAAATTTGGGAGGATGCTATATGAAGCTAACTTAACATCGATATACTTAAAGGTACAGGGGTAAATCGGTCATGATCATTCGGCCACACCAGAATGTTCTTAACACAATTCAGTGTTTCAATCCGCCTGTTTAAATTACTCTAAACTATAAACTTTGGTTATGCCAAGGCTTGTCGTAACTACGCAGACTTTTAGTATGGCGATAGACTACTTACAATCAGGTTTCTGGAACAGAGTTATGATGCTACAAGATTGAAGTCAGCACTACAGAAATCTTATTGTCGTCATCATGAACTCGTGCATCGTTACGGTGTATCCATTTGCACCATGAAAACTTATTTGTTAGGTTTCCTTTCCTCTTTCGTATACCCTGGAAATGACATTTTATGAGCAATCCGGCTGGTGTTTCTCGAGAAGTACAGGACGCTTACCCTACCGGTGCATGCTCCCAGTTTTAGTGGAGTCCGAGTTGCTCATTTACTTTTGTTACTTTGTATGTATTGTTTTGGTTGTTTTATGGTATCTGTTGTGTGTGTCTGTTTTCCATGCCTAGTCTTTGTCCCTGGATTGCATTCTTTTGATTTCCGCTAGAATCTTTGTTCCCTTGATTACTCTTAGGCACTGCTTTTATCACAGGGTAGTAGAACTCTAGGAGTGATATCATCACAGTAAGTCAAGCGTTCAACCATAGCACTCTCTGTAAAACAATGTCTAGTTGTAAACTCTTATAATATAGCAATGTGAGCTTGCCAAATATAGTTGGCTGATATTCGCCTGTCTCAAGTTGGATTATATGTATTTTTTTGACAAGCTTTTCCCCCCTCAATCTGATATCAAATTAAATTTTGAATTGCATTTCAAAAACTGCACCACTTTATTGCATGTTTAATATTTCCGTCTGCTGAGAATAAATGTATCATCATAATTCAAAGATACAATTTTTTTATACATTTTACCTACCATCAATCGACGTTATGTTTCAATAACTATGATGGCAGTCGCCAGTATCTGAGCAACCCTCAGAGACTCGATTAAATCATTAGATATAACGCATTTTCTACACGATCGCACAAAGAGTTGATTGCGTGAAGTTTCCATCGAAAAATACATGTTTGAAAGTAAAGAATGAACATTTTCGTCATTAATCATAACTTATTTATTTTACATAGGATCGTACTGACAACAGCAGTTGCAATTGATAAACCTGCAGTTACATAATGGAATGTTTACACATATTCTGTTCTCCAGTGTTTTCATTCACAAAAATACGAGTACTATCTTGTATGCTAAAAAGTAAGCCTTTAAATGTAAAATATTCTCAATCACAATCGACACGCTTCTGATCTAATCCAATTTAAAACTGAGCATTTATACGAATTTATAAGAGAAACATGCAAAAACCGAAATGACACATGCCAATTCAGAAGAAAAAAATATATTTTACATTGCGTAATGATAAATGTTAAACTATTCCTTATTTTTGATGCACAATTGTAAGCTTAAGGTCAATATTTTGCACTCCCGGTCTTGGATCTAACTGAACAAGGTAGTTTGACACTACTTTAAATGCAAAATATCGTTATTTGTAATGGTGGGTAGCTCATTTTAAGAGAGAACCACCTAAAACTTATTAAATGTGCATAAATGCTAATATAATCCCCTTAGCTTTGTATGTTCATCCTTAATCTTTTTTGCTTTTGTTTCTCACTTGAATCATTCACATTATATGGTGATTTATTCATTGACAATCGACAATCTGAATCGCCACTGAAACAAATCAATAACCAAAACAGGGCAAGTAACGGAACAAAATGTTGCACTTTACATCGTGCTCGGAATACCCTCGATTTTTGTAAAATTAAGTCGTATAAAGTAAATAGGAAATAGTTAAGCGAGGAACCTGTACAAGTCATCATGCAAAAGCCATATACCAAATATCTAAGCATTCCTTCCAATAGAAGCTCTCAGGTATTTGTTACAGAAAGCGTAACGGGCGGACGGAAGAATCATTACAGGTGGAATGACAACAATGAGAATGAATTACAATAGAATATATTTACTATACAGGTTAGTTCAATAATATTCAAGACTGTTCCTGGCTTTAATATCATTAAAAGTGAACACTTATTTCATAAGCATCATTTAAGTATGTGCTAAATAAACTACTTTACCATTCCCATTTCGCCTAAAATAGTTTTTCCTCGAACTAAATTTAACAGCAATAACGGGGTTAAAGTGGTAAAATAAGAGAAGAACTGGAGGTTTGATTTATTACCTAGCAGGGATATTTCTGACTTATGTTTTTTACATTAGCATTGCAAGCACGCATGACGACATCAAAAGTTATAATGACAACGACTAAGCATTAAAATCGAACATCACTCCAGTTTTCTCTATTTAGATTCAAACTTGATATTCCATGAAGCAGACTACAATTTATAGAGGCGTCAAACAGAAATGTTACGATAAATGGAAACAAACAAGTAAACAGCTTCCTTCGTTTGCTTCAAATAAATATAACACAGCTAACACTTAAACATAATTTTAATCCAGTTGTATTTTACAGCAAAATCGAGATTTAATGTATATTATTAAATATAGAAACTTTTTTACTACTTTTTAGCTTTTCACTAGTTTTTAATTGAATTAGTTCGATAAACTGCTTAAAGTAGACACTTTAGAATTAGTTATTGGTACAAGTTGGGAGGATGGGTAGGCCAACAAGGTAAAATGGGTCTGTCACTTGAAAATTGTTATTTTTGTCCATATCTGGCCATTATTTGCTACATGTGGGTTTCAACAGAGCAAATCAGGAAGGCCACTGAAGCCAAATAAGGTTCGCTACAGTGTGAAGTGGGGGTCAGGAGTGCCCTGAAAGTTCACTCGCGTGAACAAATGAGGATTTTTTTCCGTTTTGGCCTTAGTTTGGCCTACAACCGGAAGTAGTCAACAAAATGGGTAGACATAGAAATGGTGGTGACAGACATCCTGCTTATTTAGATTCCAGGCAAAATAGCGCACTATACATTAATTCTGCTCTAGCCAGGTGCCGAGAAATTACCCTACTCCCTAAACAAATCTCACTTTTTGGCAGCGAAAACTCATGACCTGTTCTTTCAGCTCCAAAGTCATTATTTTGTAACAAAAATGATCAGATCAGAGTGGACCCATTTCATCCAACTAAAGAGAAAAGACATATTTCGACAAGAAAGCTTTAACCAAAACCCAAACTTTAACAACTCATTTTGATATCAGTGTACCCTAATTTTTCTCTTAAAAATTATGAAAATAAACAAATATTACAATAATAGCAATAGTTATCCTTCAACTAAGACGAGCCAATATCAGTAGACTCGTTTCCGTATCAACCAATCCTCAAAGTTAAAACAGAAAAGTTGGAATGAACTCCTTTTGATACAAACTACCCTGCAACTTTTCTAAGAACCAAAATTATCAGAATGGCATCATTTGATATCAACCTACTTATAAAAGTTTAGAAATCAGCTATTACTATCACGCGTTTTCAAGTGCGTTGATCTCACGTTGGTTATGAAAACACCGTTTAAATTCTATCAAAACTGAGAAGTTCTATTCGCTTTCGAACTCCTCCAGATAACTAAGTAAATAGCCGATATTGAAATTAATCGCTGTGTAAACAATGGAGTTATCCTGTGATTGAAGTGGACAGGCAACTGTCTTACCTGGCCCCGTTTTCCATGAAAAGTGACAACTGTTTGTGATTTGAGAAGATATGAAAAAATATTCCTAATTCCAGAATGTGATTAATGCGCGATGACCTGACGGACAAATCTTTCTAAAAATATCTATATTAAAAATAAAATGATTACTGATGTTCATATTAAATTGATTGATTTATTGTTGGGGTTAAACGCCCGAGCAGCAATATTTCAGCTATATTCAGGCGATGAACATGAAATGGGTGATAAAATGAACATGAATGATGATGTAATGAAACAAGGGATGGGACACAAGGACAATAGGGTCGACATATTTTGGTTGCCACTAGAAAAAGGGTGGTTTGGTTGGGTCGGGCTCCTTTGCCGAGCGCAAAGGTTCCTACTCCTATCGAATACCACAGCAGGATCCTTTAACGTACGAGGAACGTGACATATTTCCCAACACGGTTCACCACTATGATTTGCGGTCAGGTTTTCGTATTAATAGCCTGACAACCCAAGCATGTAACACGCCAGGGGTACCCCATTCCACCACCTGGGGTACACATCCCAGTTGCTCTGTGGGCAGAGCGCCTAGCCCCCGGTTAGGTTTCTGAGCACTATTTAGTCGCCTTTTACGACAAGCTTAGCGCTGCTGCAGGCCTATTCTTTTGACATCCGGACCTACACGGGGCTATTCATATTAAATGTTAAAATTTCGAATATCCAGTTATCTCACGCGATTTTTTTTATTTATTTGTCTCATCCTATATCTTCAATTAATTCTCGGGTGGAAAACACATAGATTTGCTTTTTTAAAAAAGCACTTGTATTATTTTTCAGGCGTCAGTCAGTCATCGAAAGTGATTATATTTACCAGACAAATTATTATTTCTGGTTGTAAATCATGCAATTTACAATTTTTCTCTTGCCTGACACCCTTTTACACAATTAGGAAACCTGCAATTACTGTCTGGAAATGTAAGCAAATGTTAAGTGAATAACGGTTTCTTCTCCACTTTGACTAATCTTAGCTGAGATACATGCACAGATTGAAATTAATCTTTACTATAATATAGGAAACATAAATTTACGGTGAAAGATGGTTTGTTAAGAGATTTTTGTTCTATGCATTAGTGTTGCGTGCATGCAAGAAGATACGTGCGTTAACGACGGTTCAAATCAATGCCTATAGATAAGTGTTAATACCAAACATTGCTACAATTTTCTTATTTAAGAGTCCAATAAATGATTTTCCTTGTAGCATGATACAAGTAGTCAATGGTTCTATAACGAAGCAATTAAACGTTAATATGGTATTAGCGGGAAGTGAAAGAAATTGGAAGCTTTAGACACGCACAGCTACTTGATGTACTCGAGAAAGCCGATTATTTATCAAAGTACATATCTCACCGATAAAACAAGTACGCATTTGGCACATATAGGAAAGTTAATGATACAGTTGTTAATTTCTGGTAAGATGGAGAGAAATATCAGATGTAAAACAAGACAAAGGGTACTGATAGCCACTGGGGACAGGATGGATTATGCTGTTAAGATGTAGATAAGGAAGATACCTTTAATCGCACATCAAACAGCTCTCAAGGCCGTAACTTAACATTCGTGAAATATTTTCATAGGTAACATCAGTAATGAACAGATCTGTGATAAAAAGCAAATAAATAAATACTTCAACGGCAAGTCTGCAATTAGAATCTATGCATAGATAAAAAAAAAAATCCTCAAGGTTGAAACACTTTCTGAAATACGTTAGGTACATTGGTGTTCTTAATTTTATTCTCAACTTTTGCATGTCTGTGAGATACTGAGATCCTATACGTGCAATTATGCGTTAGTGTCCTTGAACACGTTGTCACATTTATGTGGTTGTTCGTATAAGTAACGGAATCTGTATCTGAACCAAATTACTCAGAAGAGAAAATACGTGCTTTTATATCGTTTTTCTCTTACAGTCACTATATAAGATGGACTTGAATCAGCAAAAAAAAGTAGAAATTAAATTCATATTATTTTGGAACTTTAATCTGCTTCAATATTTCAATTACATTGTCTAATACACCCGAATCGGTCACCTGGGTCTCATCAGTTTTATTTTTTTTTAATTATAAGAATAAAAATTCCTCAGATACATGTATAGTTTTTTTATTATTATTATTATTTTTGGAAGATGTCATTCAAATTTAATCTATTTGAATACATTCTATTGTTTTAGCACAATTTTCCTGTTTGAACTGTCTCTATCGTGTCTGCAATATCAGCAACAACGTGCAAAAATCGTCAATTTTGACTGAAATTGAAAACAACTTCTAAAACAACGTATCATACAACTTTAGTACAACTGAATAAATTGCAAATTAAAAAATTCTGCACATATAATTAGTGTACCTTTTGTTTTCCCAATATGCATTTTGATTTGAAGAGTGAAAATAGTAAACATCGGCGGAAAAGGACAATTAATCGTTACAAACTGGAACAAATGATGAAATTGCAGAATTTATCAAACCTTCTTTTTAAAACAACAGACGGAAGTTATAGAGTGTATTTTGAAACTTTGGTAACACATCACGTAACAAACACACACTTGTGAAAGGAGCATCAAAATAAAACGAAATCAAAACAAAAGTATAAGATATTGGTGATGACATATTTAAAAGTAGATTGGGAATAACATGGAGAGGAACATTGTCCTAATAACATATATATATATTGTTCGAATATTCAAATGCCATATAGTTCCCCAACAAGCAGAATCCCATATCTGCAACAGAAAACATAGAACGCCGTACTACTAAACTCATGCAAAATCCAAATTCGAACACTCATATGCGTAAAAACCGTGGCGACATGATTGAAATTCCTCCGGAAAACATAATGCTACATCACTACTGCCACTTACACAGGCATCAATAAAAGATCAACAAGAGGACAATGAGTTTTACTGTTTCATAGGGAACAAATAAATGCATCAATGTTTATGTTTGTTCTATATACTCTTTATTTCATCTATCTTGTACACATATTACTCATTATTAATGCCATTTGTTGAAATGCAAGGTATTGAACTAATAATTAGACTAACTCTATGATGTAATTGTCTAATTATTTAAGAATAGAAAAAGTTATTGAAAATAAACAGCTTGTTGAAAACATGTATATGCCTATTTAACCGATTTTAAAGTAGAAGTAACGAAAATAGCTAATGTTGCTTAATGAGTAATATCACGATAACTTTCTTAATTAAGTGTAAGTATTTGTAAGAATCAGGCAAAATGGGAATAATAAGAAACATGCATATCAAAAACCCACGGGTCTGACAATGTAATATTACAAAGGATACTTTCTCTACTTAAAAAGACCATTGTTTGATCTCTGCATCACCGGTTTGCTCAGAATTTTTTCAATAGAATCTTAGAAAAATGAGGTTTTTGACAGAGTTACCTGCCCTTGAAATGTTCATTTTCAGTGCATTTCAATAAAATTGTGATTCAATGGTCCAGCATGATATGGAAAATCTTGTCCTTGATTCTGATGGTACAAATATTCAAACTACACTATCAAAATGATGGGTGTTTTCATACCATGTTTCACCTACTGCCTGATTCTAGCAGAGACTGACACTTAATGTTAACACTTCCGTTAAATGCTTTTATTCACCCTGATCGAAATGCCCACAATTTTCCTCTGATAATGCAAATTTTGAAGAAAAAAATTAGGATTTTTATAGTCAAGATAAGTGAAAATAAAGAAATCGACCAAGCTGTTGATTGTATCACACATCGCCATACTGACAGCATCGTAGGAAAAAAATAATTCGTTTTGCTTTAATATGCGTCAATAAAGTTATAATCTATTAATTGATAGTAAAACTACCTGACATAAACATGAAGTCCACTTTATTTTCTCATTAAAAAAAAAACAATCAATGAGCTTTTTTCTCTCCACGTACAAGAAAAGCTTGCACGATGCATCGGTTATCAACAGTGCAAAGTGACAAAAACTTAATGGGCTGGCTAAAAAGGTATGATACAACTGTTCATGTAACCAATCGCCTGCACAGAGCAGTAAAAACGAGTAGTTCCTAGGATGTAATTTCAATAATTCAACCAATAAAAACAAACTCAACATCATCTTAGAGTAATGCACTGAAATATTAAAGTTTTAGAGCCGAGAACTAAAGCCCTTTGATGTATCTTATTTTCAATACGGGTGTAGTTTTTATTTCATATCTAAACTCAATCTTTTCCGGAACGCATTACAAACATAGCGCAAAATTATGGGTATTCATGCGGTAATAATCACGTGATACCCCTCGTAATGTATGTGCCCTTTCGCGAGTTATTCCCCATATGCATTGAAAAGTAAGGTTCCGTCTAATGCCTTTTTTTTCTATTTAAAGTAACAGGGAATTTTCATTAACTCGATTCGGTGGAGAAAGCGAAACACAGAAAACTTACGGATTTAATTCAAAAATACAAAGCAGCTTTAAAATATTACTTTAATGCAACATGTAAGACCACGCTTCTCTGTTTTTTTTTTTGTAATTTAAAAGCGACATGAGTACAATGGATATTGAAATCCTAAAATTAGATCAATATAATTGTAAAAAAAAAAAACAGCCCATATGGAGACAAAATGTATCCCGACTGAATTTGTTTAGGTTATTTATTTATTTTTATAAAATTCTCTAAATAAGCGTTTAAGCGAAATAATTTTAATTTTATAAAGTCTATATTTGATGATTGTGGTTATAGTGAAATATGGAATATTCAAGAAAATGTCAATTTTAACTTTTTAAAGATGAATATTAAACAGCGTCTCAAAGACCAGTTTATCCAAAGATGGTTCACTGATATGAACAATTCATCTAAAGGGGAATATTACTCTAATTTTAAACACGAATTTCGATTGGAACCTCATCTTTTAAAACTAAAATCGGGGCAACGGGTATATATTTGTACATTAAGGGTTTGTAAGATTAAATTTCCTATCGAAACTGGAAGATGACGGAATATACCAAGGGACGAAAGATTGCGTACAGTATGTGGATCTGGTCTTGGGGATGAATATCATTATTTATTTGAATGTAATAACAATATAGTTTTAGATATCAAAAGAAAATTTATTATATTAGGTATCCTAATAGAGAAAAAATGTATGGTATGTTAAAATTTTGTAATGTAAAAGTATTGATAAATTTATCAATTTTCATTTAAAAAATCCAAAAGTTGTTAAATTGATCGATCATTTGTATGTTCATGTAATGATTCATTGTTTTGTCGTCGTACATGCATGTGATTGATACAGTGTAATATTTATATGCATTTACTCCTGTTACGCAGTAATCTGCGGCTGAGTTTTCTTACTAATAAACAGTAAACAGCTTTTAAAATGGCGATCGATGACTTTAATCCAATATGAAAACTACGCAAATTAGTAAATTGCCATTGATTCTGCCATATCATATGCTGGTATTTTATGAGAGTCTCTTTAAATGTCCTAAAAAGTAAAAGCGTCAAATTGATTTGAGCGACAGTAAAAAAAACTCATTTACTTGGAAAAAATGCTGAATGTAACATAGGAACAAATGGAGATTGTAAAGTGATATAATTCGCAATAAGACAGAAGAAGTAGCAATACTTTTTGTGATGTCACAATAAAAAGTTTTAAGACGTGCTGTTTTGTAATTTCGCCCAGCAGAACATTTTTAATCGACGTAGTAATTCAGAGATTAGTTAAATACCGCTAGAAAATGCAAGACTCGCAAATCGTAGATCTAAGATTAGAATTTCAATGTTCTCTAGCTCGACAGAGTCTTGTTAGATAACTTGAAATCTTACTCTTGGCTGTCTGAGATTTCTCTGTCCTGCATTCGCAACGTCTCACATCATGCCAACCAATTGTTATTGTTTCTTTCTTGATTTTGCCATGTAATAGCAGTTCATACAAAGAACAATAATCTTATCAAAGCACAAAAAATAAACTAATCCGCGATTGACGCGAAACCTTTTAGATATATTCAACTTTTTCAATTACATTTGTATTTTTTAACGAATACTACATAAAATATTGATATAATATTGCTTTTGGGTGTATGTTCGGGAAAATAACATTTATAATATAATGACAATATGGAATGACGCACAAGTATGAATACAGAGGACCGGTTCGGTGACACAAGAATAAGCACCAGTATGAATACAGAGGACCGGTTCGGTGACACAGGAATACGAACAACCCCTAACTATCATTATTCGACAAAATAGGCTCCCATTCACACAGATCACTATACTTACAAAAAGAGACTGCACTTAAACAACATTTAAAGGTTATCAAAACATTCAGTTATGATCTTTCAATTTATCTTTCTAAAGCATGTGCAAATACCTTCATAAAATATAATTGATCTTATCTTAGAAGAATGACATCATAAGTAGAACAGAACGTGTCGGTCGAAAATTTAAGATTTAATTTAGTACTGTAGATCTACATATTAAGAATGGATACAGACGGTTGCATTAAACAAGTCATCGACTGTTTAATAACATGTAATCTTACATATTTTGGCAACGTTAAGCATCATGATCTTAAAACATCACTCAATACTTCTTTCCAATTCGGTCAATATGTGTTGCTATTTTGACCTTACGAAATACACTTTCGACAGAAAATTGACAAATCAAACATAAAATCTGATTTCTAACAAAGTGAGTGTTAAGACAGTTTCTGTTATCAAATAAAACCACAGTGCAAGCAGATGGGATCGGATATTGGTCATCGTAAAAGCCCTTGCCTTAAAAACATAGATACTGTTGATATGATTTGCTTTATTCTCTTATTGACTTTCTTTGTGCTATTTTTGATTGGTAAACGTACACATGACAAGCAATTATTGGTAATAATCTAGTTGTACTTATTAGGCAAGGGATTAACGTGAGGTCGAAATGTAGATATCCTATCCGCAAACATTAATCTTTACAATGACGTCTGAAAGTTAATGACTTTTTCATAAGATTTTGGGGAATACAAAATTACCATTATGAATACATATTTTTACGACATATTTTTTTTATTACGACATATATATTTTTTATTGAATCTTTGCGTAAAAGCAGTGGAACAATTAAAGGGTTGGATATATTCTTATATTATCATGCTGTTATGAATTTTAATTGTTAATATGGTTACAATAAGTTTTTCATCATTGCTATAGAGAAAAGTAATGCCTCATTGTCAATTTGCTTTTTTCAATGTTGTTTTTATTTTCGTTGTTAAATTTGTCCATACAGAGGTTCTCAACATCAGTCCTTCTTTGTGACTGTATATTTCTCATTGATGAAACAAAGCGTCTTTATTAACTAAACCATAGCTACGGCATTTTTAGATAATAATTTACCCTTTCACGTAATTGACATTAAGACATGTCCAACTGATATAGCTTATTCCATTTCAAGAAATTTGTCAGTTTATAATTGCACGAATCATTAGTCAAAAAGGAAATTTGAGCCTTGTCATTGGGGGAACAAAAGGAAATAACTCAGGTCAACACAAACGCTAATATCCAAATCAGTTCATGACATGCTTTAAGTGGAATAATAACGACACTTTTGACGTAGAATATATACATAAGAACAATAATTACCTGATGTAAAGGACAGTAGCTTCGATAACAAGTTTTCGCACTAAAAATGTATAAATGGTGCATTTCCGCAAATTAATGGTTTCTATTATATTTATAACGAATAATATTCCAACAATAAAATTAGTTGGTAAATGCAATAAGTGTGAATTGACACTTTGAGTTTGTACTTTTGTTTTATCTTTCAAAACAAACTGTATTCTTTAAAAAATCATTTTCTACAAAACAAATATTGGTTGTTCATAGGGACAGTTCAATTAAGTATTTGTAAAACAAATAATTTGTAAACAAACTAAGGAAGCAGCAATCCTATGCTGCCATATTTTGAAAATTGCAAAAGGAAACCTATATCTACTTGTGAATTCGACAAACAATATATGCATATTGGACCGGTGAATATTAAGTGGAAAATTGCAATGGCGTTGGCATACATGATTTTTTTATGATCAATAAATAAGTGTAACTAAACAAAACTGCTATATTAAAAGTTTACAGTATCAACTAAACTGATATCGAGTTTTTGTAGACAACGTCACATCTCATATTGAAAAAATTGTAAATAAACCTACTGGGATGTTTTCTTGTAATGATGTTATTACATTGCTGTAAATGATTGATGTTACATCAACAGGGAACGTGCGTATAACATTAATATACGTATAAGTCCAGAAAACAATTTAACCGTATGAAAAAAGTATATTGACCCGGTAAATATACCATTACTGAGTCTTTATTTGAGCACCAATACGCTCCAACTACGATCAGCAAGAAAATACAGAAAGTATTAAGTCAGAAAATATGTGGTGCCCTAACTGATATCATAGTTAGAGTACCTTGTACTACCGATATTCGACAAAACAACCACGATTATTTTCATTATTTGGCAGTTTCCCTTTTCTTTACGTCATATGTAGGAAAACCTTAATCATTAAACATTCCGCAAATCAAGTTTCTGAAAAGAAGAAATAATAACAATTCTACAAAACAAGTTAATGAAACAAAGAACCGCAGGCGACAACACAAAGTATGATATTTTTAATTCAATGATTTTACAAAAGAGGGTCTCCAAAAAGACAAAGACAGTGTGTGGCACATGCCAATTTAAAAACAAAATCATCCTATGAACCAAAATATATTAAAAAGCAATAGAAACCTTAAAAATAACTAATTGATCTGTTCATAATTTACTTGATTTGTTGTGGAACGTCGACCATATTTCTGGGTCTTTTTCCAGAATACGATACAGATATCCCTAGATCTTTCCGATATCATCATGTGTTTAATTTCTCCCTAATATCATATGCATTCTGCAGACATTGTTTTTGTACCAATGTCCTCAACATATACAGAATTTTATTCTACAACAGTTCTATATGAGCCGATTAAATGTTACAAACAATATTAAGTTACAAACTGAATACAACTTTTTGCGAGACTTTACAAACATTACTGTTTTAAATAGCAGGTATTTCATCCGCTTCAAATCAAATATGTTTTCCGGTTAAAATAGTTATTTTTTTTATTTAGTTTTTGTCAATAACAGTGCAGTGACTTAAACAAAAAAACTATGATTTATGACTTCGACTCAAACTAGTGAAATTGCTCAGCTCAGCCTCACATTTGTTGGGGGTTCTATGTCAACTTCGTGCACTTATATTTTCTATACACATATATGCTTTCAAGACATTTAGTAACACAGAAGCTAGCATAACTCTGTCAAAATATTAACAACAAAAAAGCCTAATGCATAAATATGAAAAGTTGTTTTAACAAAAATCTGCTACTAAGTATTGAACATAACTAAAAAGCATTTTGTTTCACCTTTTAATGTGTTAATTCAATTAAATGGCACGAAACAACTAAACGCTTTCTCAGTTAGTTCAGTCAATAAAAATCGAAATTCAAAACAAACACAAAGCACCAACTGTTTTGTTAAGTCCAATATATCCTTTCTTTTGAGCTTAGTGTTAGATAACAATGTAACTTAAAGGTTCCTGAAAAAAACTAACTTGAATTTGTCAATGTCCACACGCGTGTACTAACAAAGTCAAAGGAAGAACATAATTGGGTATTTACGCGGAAGGAAAATACAGACACTCAATGCAATGGCCAAACAATAACATTCGTAAAAAATAGTCATAATAATAAAGTTCATGATTGTTGCTTGATTCGACAAAAGTGGCTGGACTCTGAACAGATGGTACAAGTATGGACACCCCAATGGTAATTTCGCTTCACAAATTTCTTAGATACACTGTGATAATATTTTTGACAAAGCATATATTGCTGACACCTCATAAATGTCATCAGTTTAAAGTATTAACATCTAGTTACCTTCTATGGTCGCACATCACAAATCTAAGTACAGAGACAGCATCTGCATATAAATGCATCAATTTTTATGGTACCAAATAAAATTCAATTTTGAACCCTTTCTTGCATTGAAAGAACTGGGTATTTCAAGGTAATCAACCTGAACTGTATAATCTTTGACCCAAACTTGAACTAACTTAGAATCCTAAATTGGGCAATCATCAAACACCGGTCATTTCAGCATACAAAAACATTCCTAAATTTGGAGTATTGTTTGGGATCCAATGGTTTTACTGTAGACAAATTTGAAAACGAGATCCAATATTGAACATCTAAATACAACGGTTAGATTTGGCTCGTTGGAGAACGCCAAGAGTTCATTTTTTTATTATTATTTTTTTTTAATTAAATCAAATAATGACTAATAAAGAGCCAGCATTTTGATCACTTTGAATTTAAAAATTCAAATACGCATCCTAAAAATTGTATTGTATGGCATTACAAAGCCTGCTACCGGAAGAAAACAACGTTATAAAGAGAACAAAATGCAAAAAACTGTGTGGACATGGATTTACTTAGTCCAAGGGCCATAGCTCCAACAAAACAAATCAAAAGACCAGAATAAACTTTAATCTGTATCTTATTAAGGTACTAAATATCAAATAAATATCTGCAAGTATGACGAAAAATATTGCGGATATCCAATTTTGTATGACTTACGAATAGACTGACTGACAGACGGTCTGAGTCAGAACCAAAAGTCAGATTCAGCACATAAAACGAACGGACATTGGTAAAAGAAGTCTTTTCAGCGTTATAAAATGCATGTTCAGCTCCGTTAGTAAGGGCTGAAACAAATGTTGTAAATCATGCAGGGATAACTAACATTAATAATTAATCTAATGGACATCCAAATATGATCGTTACAAAATTTATTGCTCCAAGGAAATTACGAACATACATATTTTTTATGAATATTGTAAATTCGGTATGATGAATAGGTGTTTAACGGAGTAAGCTGTCAACAGCTTATACCAGAAATTACAACAAGCATCGTCAGACTGGCTTCAGCAGTAACGAATACCATATGAGACACCTGGTCCACCAGGTGTGGCATTTGCCCACTTGATTTAAAACACGAAAATACAAATTCAATACAAAATTGTAAATTTCGGTAGGCTGTACACGTGATTTTAGGGATGAAATTAGAACAAAAATACATAGGAGCGAGGAGATCCAAAAATAACAGTTGTGCATTTGATTAGAAACAGTATCATTAAAACTATAAAAAGAACCAAACATAATGAACAAAACATATTTATTTAAATAAGAATTCAAATCTCCAATGTCTAAAACAGATTCAAACTTGAGGGAATACGCAATCAATGCGCCTTCTACCAATGTCAAATTGACACAGGGCGTTATTTTTTATTAAATATCTCTCAGTTTTGTCATCATGACAGTTGATCATTGGATAAGGTAATTATCAACAAACAAGGGCTTCCGATAGGTGCATCTGGTGTCTGACACTGCGGTGACAGATTCATTAAAACAAAAGACTACAATTAATCTTATTTAGAGGTTTGCACTCTTCTGTTAGTTCGTGGTATTGTTAATATGTAGAAGCAGTATCAACGTTAACAAATTGGTGTATAAAAAGTATATGATACACAGTGCTTTAAGACCCCATATCAAAATTATTTTTAATTTAATTTCAGGATATGATAACAGAAAATCAAACATTTAAGAGACCATTTTCATTTAACCAAGTTGATTGCTACTCCATGATTAATTCATATCTAGTCAAAGAACTCAAAAGGATTACTTAAAAAAGACTGGAAGTAAACTCAACGTCTTTATATGATTCCTCGTCACAAAACTATAATTGAACACATATATGAGTAGCGTTATACACGGATGGACTAGTATTACTGACACGTACATGTTAATTAACAAATTAAAATGTATATTTGGAACTTTGATGAGATCAATGCAAGGAATAACGGACAGCAGACATTATTAACCATTGATTTAAGGCATCATTGTAAACAAACATTTTGTACTACTTTTTAATACGTAATATACATCTTAAACATCAGTAACAATATTATAACAATAACGGAAGACTTTATTGATTGATTGATTGATTGTTGGGGTTTAACGCCCGAGCAGCAATATTTCAGCTATATTCAGACGATGAACAAGAAACGGATGATAAAATGAACATGAAATGATGATGAAATGAAAAACGGGATGGGACACAAGGACAGTAGGGTCGACAAATTTTGATTGCCACTAGAAAAAGGGAGGGATGGGTAAGGTAGGGCAATTTAGCCTCCTGTGGCAGAGCGCAAAGGTTCCTACTCCTATCGAATACCACAGCAGGGTTCTTTAATGTGCGAGGAACGTGGCATCTTTCCCAACACGGTGCAACACTATGGTTTGCGGTCAGGTTTTCCGTATTATAGCCTGACAACCCCAGCATGTAACATGCCAGGGGTACCCCATTCCACCACCTGGGGCACACATCCCGGTTGCTCTGTGGGCAGAGCGCCTAGCCCCCGGCTAGGCTTCTGAGCACTATTTAGTCGCCTTTTACGACAAGCTTAGCGCTGCTGCAGGCCTATTCTTTTGACACACGGACCAGCACGGGGCCGGAAGACTTTAAAACATAGCATTAAGATATAGGATTGTATCCCTTTGATGATGGCAAGAATGAGATTAACACGTACAACGTATCTATAGGATACAAGAGCGCAATTATTCACAAGGCTATGTCCGTATAGGGGGGTCCTCACTTCCACTAAAATCTAAAAATAGATCCGGGTGAAAGTCTCTAATCTAACACAATGTTGCTAAAATACACCCATATAGCTTTTAAATTTTGATATAAAAACCACCATGTCATGCGGCGTTTCTGTCCGTAAATTAAGATTCAAAAAGGGGGATTTTTCAAACATTATTTTTCCAGTAGCCACCCTAATCCTTAAGCGCTCCATAAAATACACATATATGAGCTGTTAGCTTTCACATTCGATACTTTCGGTTCCTTACTGTTCGTACAATTTTTTCATGAAAACATCTTTTTTATCATCCACCAATCGTGAATGTTTCTGTATTTTCCACTGGGCTGCATGTTGTGGGTAATGATCTGGTTGAATACCGAAGACATAATTACGCCATTGTAACCATCAGGGACGTTTAATTTATTATACATTTTATAGAATTAATTAAAAAAAAAAAGATAACAAGAATTGAAATCTTTAGGGTGCAAATCTCAATCGTCGCAATTTGCGGTCTTCAATTTTCTTGTGCTTCACATTCATTTTGTCGTCGTATATTAAACAAATTTTCTTGTGCTTCTCGTTCATTTTGTCGTCGTATATTAAACAAATATTAACAATCACAAAATTGACTATCACGTTCACACATTTAAACTTTAAGTCCACCTAAGCCATTTCTTGATAATTTCCTATCGACATTTGAATTGCTTAATTATTGGAAGAAAAAAGTTAAAATAAATTCTATAAATTTACAAACCTTAAATGACCATGTACTCATAAGATTGTCAAAATAATTTTCGTCATTCCGTTACTATTGAAATAAATGCAGAATGGCGTTTAAATAATACATGCAGCACAATTCATAATGAAAAAAAAAAACACTGCGGTAAACTGGTGCAGTAACAGGTTAAGATATACTATGATGATTTTGTTCAATATAAAAATAGAAATCAGACGTATGTATAAATGTCCAGATGACTATTATGAGTAGAAATGATATAAATGTGTTCCAATCCGTTTTTTAAAGTTGGAGTAAGACAGCAAAAGAACAAAGAAATGTTTCGATCAGTTTGAGTTTTCGTAGCGTAATAAACAAAGAAATTCATACGCAATTCGATAGCCACATTTGAGAGATCACAATTTAGTTGATTTAATAGGCATTATTGGTGCTCATGCATTTAAACATTTTTCCATGAAAGAGTTTCAAAACACAATTAAGACGAACAAACTCTCGGAAATGAGTCTATTTTTACACCTTCGTAGAAAATAGACTAACAGTCCTTTTTGTAGCGCAAAAGAACTAAATCCAGGATAACAAACGCTATTTCGAGTATGATACTATATCGAACATGAAAGCTATTTCCAACCATGGTTATGCTACAACTAATACTTTCAAAAACAACAATAACTGTTTGTAATTTCGAGCAAGAAAGTTATTTGCAATCAAGGTTATGTAATCATAACTACATTTAGGACAACAAACACTGTTTTCAGCGGAAAAGTTATTTTTATCAAGGTTATACTACAACTGTCAGGACAACACAACAGTAATTTAAGACCTCTGATTAACAAAAAAGTATTTGGTTTTTTTTTAATACTTATATTATATCATTGGAAACCCAGATTAGCATCGTGTACTAGCGAGGCCTAACTGTATGGATAATAAGCGATGTCGAACTCAAAATGATAAATCTAAATTATGCAGGTCTTTCGGCATACTTTATACGTGGTAGTCAAATACTTCAAACAACTTTGAGTTTTATTTTATTTATTTTTTTCAAAATAAACATACAAATGGTTAAATAGACTTGACCTCGAGCTTATATATATATTCATTCATTACAGATAAAGAAAGAGGCAAATTTTACCACATTCCTTACAAATGAATTATAGTTACATATTATAATTCAGCTGCAATAGTCTGCCTTTTTGTCTGTGTTCTTGTCTTAAATTGTTCGAACAGAAAAGTACCCCATTGAAAGTCAAAATAATACTTTTGAAAGAAACGTTTGCGACAGGGGACATTCAGATTAGAAACCACAGGGATACTCATAAAAAGATGAAAAACGATAGAAATGGTCACCAATTCAGATATTTCAGAATAGAAGCGATTAGAAATAGTCTCAAAGAATGAATTTTTTGTAATAGTAACGATGGAGAAAGTAAAAAAAAAAAGATGTATTTTTCATATAATAGAAACGACTGGGATAGTAAACAAAAGATGGGTATGTCAGGATGATACTCACCAAGAGTAAGTTATTTGTAATAGAAACGAGGAGATAATTACTGAAAGGTGAATTATTAGAATAGAAATATTTAATATGTCAAGAATGAATTAATGTATTGTTAGAGAGACAAGGGAGAAAACCAAAGAGGGTAAATCTATCTAATCTTAAAACGTCACTTTTATGATAGACGGTACAAGTTAACCAACAATTAGCCAATTTCATATAAAAAATAGCAACTACAATGTTTTAAGTTTTATCTGATGATGGAAAAAAATGTTATTGAACAACTCGGATTTTTAAGAAATGGTTGCCAAGACCTGCTCTGATATATTTTAAGTAGAAGGAATACTTTTTGTATTCTTAAATCTAACTGTATTTCATTGTGATAATTGAATATATTTTTATAATCCTAACGTCTCTCATAATTCGTAATGTAATGGCACAAGTAATTGTAACCGTTTTTATTATAATTGCATATTTGGTTTGTTCTAGATGCGGCGAGACTACAATAAAATATCGAATATACTATAATTTTCCGATCCCTTAATGATACAAATCATTACACCTCAGAATATTTTTTGTGAATATTTTGTTTTTATTCTGATCAGTTTCTAACTATTGTTCCTCCCTGAAAATATTGACCACAAGCGTTTTTATTTTTAGCGGAATTACCATTGCTGTTATGGAATTGCCTTGGTTTATAACACTTAGTCTAGGCATTCATTGTAATTCAAGATCGAGTCAAGGGATTTCAAATTTATTCAGACGACAGAAACATCAATGATGGTGCACAGTCGGTAGGTCTAAATATAAACTTAATATTTCCCTCTCACCCAGTCAATAAGAATAAATTATTCTCTAAACGGGTAGTAGAACGAGACCTTAAAGCGTTTTCACTCCAATCAACAGTTTGGTACAAATCGATTGCTGCAATATATAACAAAGAGAACTAATTAAAACTCCCATGCAAAAGAATTCATCCTCCATTAACTAAACTAATTCTGTTCTCTGAAACCTACGAATATGTAAAATCATGATTTACTCAAATAAAAAAATAAAGTGTATTTAAGCCATGTCAACTGATCAAAGAAAATGAAAGTATCAGAAAGAGACATTAACAATGCGATATTACATACGGCAGACTGTGTGGCTGTAATTAATGATCAGATTATATCTGAATGTTTTCTCTAGCTGGTTGACGTCATTTACTGGAAAATAATATGGAATTATAATTATGAACCTTTTAACTATTTAAATGCATAGTTGGTAAAAATATTTCACTCCTAATATTAAAATTTCAATCAAAATTGTAGAAAATATTAGGAAAAGATTCGACAAATCATTAAAATAACCTTACATATAAAAGGGACGAAGCCTCAGCGATGTAATTAACATGGCTCATTAATTTATAGGGAGTTGGAAGTGTAAATATTCTTGTCTGCACAAAATTTAATAGAAATATTGCATGTACAGCTAGGATCAACATGGAATTATGCTGCAAGGATAAATACACATATCAAAAACTAATCTTGTCTAAAGGTCTATCCAGACTTTGCAGTCAGCGGGAATTCGAATCCCTATTCTGCCCTTACATTATGATTGATTGATTGATTGATTGTTGTTGTCTATTGCCGTTTCGGCGACCAGGGCCATATCACGGCAAGAACATTTAATGCAAGGAAAATATTAAAAGCAAGATCAAAGTCTCTTCATAAAATAATGAAATCAAAACAAACAGCTATTTACATATAAAAAGGTACATAAAAGGTGAACCTAAGACATAAAATACATATAGAAACATAACTTCGATAAAACATTTAAAATATTGAAAAATCAAGGAAGGTATCCAATTTAGATTTTATTAAATAAACCGATGTCCCGCAAGAAATCGATAATGTTTTTAGATGAAACGGTCTTGAACAAATCAAACATATTGGCGCAGTCAAAATAATTTTGCCTGGTGTTGGCAAAATCCACACAATCCAGAAGAACATGTTTGATAGAGAAAGGGCAATCACATGGGATACACTCAGGTGGAGGATCACCAACAAGCAAATGGCCATGTGTAAATCTAGAATGTCCAATGCGGCATCTAGTCATGACCACTTGCTCTTTGCGATTGCCCGACCCGGATTGATGAACGCCTAGATCGGGTTTTATGGAATTGAGTTTGTTGTGTTCAAGACCGTCCCATCGGTCCTGCCACATCTTTAAAATATATTTCCTTATTAAAGGTTTAAAATCGGTGTATGGCAAACTAACGTCCTTTATTATTTCATTTAATGCCTTTTTGGCAACCCTGTCTACAACTGAATTCCCCTGAATACCAACATGACTGGGTACCCATAGGAAAACAATCTCTTTATCAAATTCCCGAAGTCGATGAATAAAATATAAAATTTGTAAAGTAAGAGTATTTTTCAGTTTGTGATTCTTAATTGCCAAAAGACAGCTCAAAGAGTCAGAACAAATAATAAACTGTGACAGATTAGATTGAGTAATCAATTTAAGTGCTAACAATATGGCTCGAGCTTCAGCTGTGAATATGGAAGCGCTCGATGGCAACCGTTCAGTTACAGTTCTGTCACCATGGACAGCAGCACATGCAACGCTATCGCCATCTTTTGAGCCATCTGTATACACCGTCGAAAAATCCGGATAATTTGCTTTAATTTCAGAAAATTTTTGTTGTAAAAATAAAGGATTGGTATCGGACTTTTTATATTCACGCAGATCAAAAATGAAAGAAGGATGTGGAAGCTCCCATGGAGGGCATTTCGAAGTAACAACAGGTGTCAATGCATTGGTCTCTAGATGAATTGCTTCCAAATGAGGTTTTATTCGAATTCCAAAAGGAGGGGTTTTGCTTTCATGTTTTCGATAAATGTCGACATAAATAGGATTAATGACACAGTCGTAGGCAGGGCTATCTGGGTAGGCCATAAGTTTACTTACATATTGAAGACCTAATTTCAAACGTCTGTCTCCAAGGGATGGTTCATTTGCCTCGGCATAAAGGTTCTCAATAGGAGAGGTTCTGAAGGCACCAAGGCAAAGTCGCAACCCCTGGTGGTGAACAGCGTCTAAAATTTTAAGGTAAGATTTTTTGGCGGAACCATAAACAATAGATCCATAATCAAGTTTAGACCTAACCAAAGATCTACATAAATTTAATAAAATTGAGGTATCAGCACCCCAATCGGTACTGGACACCATTTTTAAAATATCTAGTGCCTTAAGACACCTAGATTTAAGTAATTTGATATGGGGAAGAAAAGAAAGTTTACTATCAAAAAGTAATCCAAGGAATTTTGTTTCTTCTACTATTTTGATTTTATTACCATAAAGAAAGAGATCTGGGTCCGGATGCAGCTTTCGCTTTCGACAAAAGTGCATACCAACAGTTTTAGATGTAGAAAACTTAAACCCATTCTCCAAAGCCCATTGCTCAATTCTTTTGAGGCAAAGTTGTAACTGCCTTTCAATATTACTCATATTTTGTCCCCTGTAGCAGATCAAAAAGTCGTCTACATACAAGGAACCGTCAATATTGTCCTTCAAAACTTGGGCTAAACTATTAATTTTAATACTGAAGAGAGTGACAGAAAGAATACTTCCCTGAGGAACACCCATTTCCTGTTCCTTCTCCTCAGAAAAAGTCGAATTTACCCTCACATTAAAATGACGATCTGACAAAAAATTAGACAAGAACAGAGGAAGTCTTCCTTTCAACCCCATATCAAATATATCTTTTAAAATACCATATTTCCACGTCGTGTCATAGGCTTTTTCTAAATCGAAAAAGACCGACACAACATGTTCTTTTTTAGCAAATGCATTTCTGATGAGCGTTTCAAACCGGACTAAATGGTCAAGAGTACTTCTGCCTTGCCTAAAACCACACTGAATATTAGTGAGAAAGTTGTGCTTCTCAAGGAACCACACAAGGCGATCATTGACCATTCGTTCCATAATCTTGCAGACGCAGCTTGTCAATGCGATCGGGCGATAATTTGAAGGATCCGTATGATCCTTTCCTGGTTTTGGAATAGGGACAAGTGAAGCCGTTTTCCAGATGGACGGAACGTTACCAGAAGTCCATATCTCGTTCATTAACGCAAGACGTGTATGTAGAGATGGATCAGGAAGATGTTTCAAAAGTTGATAGTGAATATTATCTAGCCCACTAGCTGTATCGTGGGCTTTAGCCAGTGACGATTTTAGTTCCTCTATAGAAAATTGAGAGTTGTAGGATTCAGCATTATTTGACTTGAAGTTTAATTTTGTCTTTTCTGCAGATGATTTAATTTTTTTGAAAATCCGGTTTGTAGTTAGTTGAGGATGAATGTTTAGCGAATGTTTCAGCTAGCTTATTGGCGATATCTTTTTCGGTGGTTAGAGTGGTATTACCAACTTTAAGGTGTTTCACTGAAGAATTCGAATTTTTTCCTTTTACTTTTCTAATAAAATTCCATACTTTATTGAGGGGAGTGTGAGATTTAATACTAGAAACAAAATTTTTCCAAGAGGTTCGTCTGGCTTGTTTACATGTACGTCGAGCTTTTGCTCGAAATATTCGGAAGTTTGACAGATTTGCTGGTGTAGGATTTTTGTCAAACCGGCGATGGGCCTTGTTGCGTTCTTCGATCGCTTTGTCGCACTCATCAGTAAACCATGGTTTACTAGGCCTTTTTGGATTTGTCGAGGTTTTAGGTATTGTTTTATTAGCAATTGATGTCAGTCTTTCATTAAATAATAAAATGGGATCTTCAACATCCTTCATCGTTTCTAATCGTAATTCTTCAAGACAGTGGGCTTCAAATGAAGCCCAATCTGCTTTCTCAAGTTTAAAACGAGGTTGACGTTCCTCCGTTGTGGAGGATAAATGCTCCAAAATAATTGGAAAATGATCACTCCCGCACAAGTCATCATGAACTCGCCATGTAAACTCTGAAAGTACGAGAGGATCACAAATGCTTAAATCAATAGAAGAATACGATCCATTGCCTGAATGAAGGAACGTTGAAGATCCGTCATTAAATATGCACAAATCTTCTTGCTGAAGGAGCTCCTCAACTTTTTTACCTTTATCATTCGTATGATTACTTCCCCATAAAGGATTATGAGCATTAAAGTCACCCAAAATAATAAATGGTTTGGGCAACTGCTTAACCACATCAACTAATTTATTTCTGCACAAAATTGAATTTGGGGGAATGTAAATGGAACAAACGGTTATGGTTTTATCAAGGGATAACCGAACGGCCACTGCTTGTAGATCGGTAGTTAAAGGAACTGAACTATGTATTACTCTGTCCCTAATAAAAATGGTAGATCCACCAGCAGCTCGTTCATTTGCCTCAGCAAATGTACTATACATTGTATATCCTTTTACGGAAATTTGATCCGTTTCTTTTAAATGAGTCTCCTGGAGACATAATGCAACTGGTAAAATAGACTGAACAAGAAGAGTTAATTCCAAAATATTAGCCTTTAAACCTCGACAATTCCATTGAAGTAATTTGGCCATTTTTATGGGTGACGAATGGGGGATATTTTCTCTGACTTGGATCCGCGACCACGACTCGATGACCTTCTAGTACGAGTGCCACCATTAAGGTCAATTCGAATTGACTGAGCGCGCTGCTCCTTGTATTTTTTCATGGCAACAGGATCTGTTTGGTCAATCTGATCAAGGTCGGGACCCAGCCAGTTTTCACCTGGACAAAGTCCATGATCTGTTGTTTCCATGTCAGATCGGAATCCGAGTCCGACACCACAGGCGACACAATCTGTCGCCTAGACTTGGATTTCTTCAAGTCCTCCACACGGAAATTCCCCAACTTTTTTGGGGGTTGGACATTCTTCTGTTGAGATTTGGAAGACGATGACTGTTGTGATGATGGAGATGATTTTGAAGATGATCCGGAATTTTGGGATGACTGAGTCTGGGAACATTGGTGAGATTTCTTAGCTCTGGCCTTTTTAATTTCCTCTAAACATTTTTTGGATGGTTTCATTATTTTGGTGGATACCTCAGTGGGCAGTTTGGCAAGACCATTGATATCCTCTTTCCAACTCATGATCGTCTGCACCTCAACAGTCGAGGACAGACAAGCACGCTTTGCAACACTAGCATAAGATGTTTTGCCAGATGCAAGAAAATTGTTGGAAAGAGACCACTTCTGGCGAGCTTCACTATATGAAATTTTGTTTTCAGTTTTTATCTTTAAAATATCTTTTTCTTTCTTATAAAGAGGGCAATCTTTAGATGATGACATGTGAGCTTCCTCACAGTTTCTGCATTTCAGATCTTTTCTGCAGTCGATTCCCTCGTGTCCTTCTTCAGAGCATCGGAAACAAAACAGTTTTCCTCTACACTGGCCCTTTCCATGCCCAAACTTCTGGCATTTAAAACACCGAAGTGGGTTAGGAATATACAGACTGACAGCTGTCCTGTATGGACCAATGTAGACATGAGATGGCACTGAAGTGGAACTAAATGTTAACAGGATTGTTCTCATTGGTGTGGTTGCATCTGCACGTCGAGAAGTAAATCTTTTCACTGACTTAACGCCTTGTGATTTCAGTTCCTCACAGATCTCTTCATCAGTCAAGGCGTCGAGGTCTCGACCCCGGTATTTAAGGACACCCTGTGACTGATTTAGTGACTTGTGTGCAGATGAAACCACATCAAGGTCACCAATCCTGGTTAATTTTAACAAATTTGATGATTGGCCAGGTCTGAGGCATTCAATTAAAATTCCTGATCTTATTTTCTTTGTATCTTTAACATCACCAGCTACACCCTTGATAGTTTTCTGTATTAAAAAAGGAGAAAGGTCATTAACATTTTTGTCTTTATCTTTTGCAGAAATTACAATAAATCTTGGCCAGTTTTTATCACTTTCGTCAGAAGAATTCCAGACATCACTTTTTCGTTTTTTTGAATAAGAAACATTGGACTCCCCGTTGTTTTTTGTCGCCATGTTAAGTTTTAGTAAGTTTCATCGTCTCTGTTCCCCACCCGCCACCGAGTGCCAACACGGGCGATGCTAGGACTCTACGGATTTCCAGCAGATAGCATCAGGGATTCCAGAGACGACATACTCGAACAGAGCGTATCTATCAATGGCGCATAGACAGCGTACTACTCGATTGACCCATGAGCCACCGCCTTCTTCATTTGCCATTTGTAAGCTTTTGAAAATATTTGAAACATTGGATTTAACAAAATGCCATCAGTAAAGCAGGTGGACAAATGAAGGGCATGGCGTGACCAGCCGATTGATCGAACCGGGTCCATCCGATCTCCCGTTTAGATGACCTAAGAGCCGAGTGGCATATACAGCCGTATCCTCGATCATCCAGCCATCGATGACACGGGGGTTACGTCACGATTGGAGTCTAGATACGACCTTCATCCACTAGGACCTCCTCGCCCATCAATAACTCACGGGTTGCAACTCACGGCAAACAAGTAGGTGAACCCACTTTTTATTTTAAACACCGGGCCCACGGTCGATGTTCGGATCGCTTTAGTCTGGCCTCTAACCTTTGACCTTTCCAGCATGGGTAACCCTACCAGGAGAAAAAACTCCAGCTGGCATAGCTCTTAGGATCACTGAGGCACGCAAGCCCCCCTACCACGACAAGGATAGCGATCCACAGGGGGGCCCTTACATTATGACAACATCGCCTGCATTAAGTTAACGCCCTATACCACTCGACTAACAAGGTTATATATTACTTTATATAGCTTTTATTAACCGAAGGTTTCTTTCTTTCTCTCCTTCTGTTTTGCTTTTTGAGTTTCCCTATCAATCGGGATTAACCTTGAATCCACTTATTAGAAAATGCCATTTATAAACGTCGTAGGAAAGCTTTTGAGCCTTTAAACTATTTGGGATTATCAAATTAAATTTCAGTTCACATCTAAGGCTAAGAAATCATGAATTTGCTTCAGACCAGGAAAAATACAGACACAACCGGTCAAATCCAATCTGCAGATGCCATTAACATTCAATAAGTCTCGCTCAGTAACATGGACGGATTGCGTCATGGAAATTCCCATGTTCATGCTAACAATCACTTTTCTAATTTAATTCATTACAGTTATTTTAAGAAAACGCGATATCTTCATTCAGACCACGACACCTATCATTAAATCAGAACCAATGGTTCTATATAGCATTGTATAGTTCTATTTAGATCTGATGCATAAGCACAATACTGGTCAATTATTATGATTGTTTGGATAAAAAAAAGATGGAAATGAAGATTCATTCTAATCTCTAATAATACAGATATCTGTACAGATGTAATTGTCTTGTCAGTATACTTACTTAGCCAATACAATTAGCTCAATACTCAACCTTGCCACGATTCTACACAGTGTGCGTGTACAATTAATCACTTTTGTACATGAATGAATAATTAGCCAGGATATATATCTTCTACAGACTTGTGCTATAGATTTGTGATCAAGTGGAATGCTAAATTAGAAAGAAAGATCGAAGATATGAACTGCAAAAAAGATCAATGAATTGTGCAATAGCCAAAGGTAATCATCCGTGTAATATTAACAAATAGGACGAAAAAGGGATGTCTGCAGGTTTCAATATCTATCAAAAACGTCTGTATAAAAGGGATGTAGACTGCTAAATTCGTTTATATATAGCAATTATTGCCAATGTAACAATGGAAATTACTATCTGGATATAAGTGTAAAGAATATTTGAGTGCGAGAGCTGCTAAACAAGACTAAACTTGAAGGAAGAATAGCCTATACATGCAGGATGTCGTACGAAGAATATATTCAAATGGAAAACTGGACAAGTTTGTACACTTTAACTCTGTTAGCTGTAGCTCGAAATATCTCCAGATTATACATGTTACAACCACTAGAAATAAATAGATTTGAAACATGTAAGGTCAGTCCAACAAACATAAGTTCGGCCATAATTACGAGATACGACGACATTATAACGGACGATAATTTGGATACAATGAAGACAGTTTTTGGAGTGGTTTTACTTCTTCCTGTATGTATTCTTGGAATTGTTGGGAATGCTCTGTGCTTAGTTGTTTTATGTCATCAAAGCAGCAAAACAGCAACTATATACTGTCTCATCGGACTGGCAATATCCGACCTAATGTTATTGTTTAATGGTTTCCTGTTTTCTATTATTGTAATCTACGTCAACACAAATCCGATTGAAGGAAATAACTTTAGAAGCATACTATTTCCATACTTTGGAATGTACACCAGTATAGTTTCCGGTCGAATTACGTCAATGCTTACGATGCTCATTAGTATGGAAAGGTTTGTAGCAGTGCATTTTCCAATGAAAGCAAAAACAATCTGCAGCAAGAAGACAACTTTGATTGCAATTATTGTTATATATATAGTAACAATAATTCTATTTTTACCATATCCTTTCAAATATCAGGTGGTTCATACAGTCAAAAACAACATATCGTACGCTATTGTTGCAAGGAGTGAAAACCTAAGCGAGAGATTCTGTAAATGTTATGGGATAGCGTTAAATGCTTTATTTAGATTCCTTCCAGTTTCCTTGGTAGTTATACTAAATATTTCAATTATGTGTGCAATAAAAACTACGTCAAAGAAGCGTCGGTCTTTAAGATCCCAACGTAAGTCACATGTACATGACGCCGAACAGCGTAAAGTTACAATCATGTTACTAGTAGTCTCTCTAACATTCTTAATTTGCATACTACCTGGTGCAATAAATAGTTTACTACAAACAATTTGGAAAGAGTATTCTCGATTTGGTCGATCTAAAAATTTACAGCAATGTTTTTCCTACGTTACATTCTTCCTAGAAGTTTTGAACTCTTCAGTCAATTTTATTATCTACATGGCACTAAGTTCAAGATTTTATATTATCTTCAAAAAAATGTTTGATCCTATTAAAAAGTGTTTTTATCGAATTTGTTTTCGGAAAGATGAATTGGTCGTCAGTACGATACAGGAAGGTTTTTCAATGTCACGGAAATCAAGTTTTTCTTATAGTAGCCAAGATGATCCTGAAAAATTGGCAAATTTAATAGGTGATACTAACTACCAGAATGACAGGATACACAATGTACAAAAAAATGAACATTCCAAAGATATTTACAACGCTGGAAACAAGCAATTTATAGACAGTGACCTTTTTGACAAGAAAGAATGCTTAAAATTAGTGTGTTTAAAGAAAGGTCCAAGTCAAACCATTCCAGTTTGCAATAAATCAGTCCTAATAAAACAGGATACACTGGATACAAGTCTTGGTGATTCTGGAACACTTGCAGGACAGTTGTAGTAATTCAGGAACACATTAAAGATTATTTAAGACAGCATTCATACAACATGGCAAGACACAAACGAATCGCTAAAAGATCCAAGAAACTTGATTTTTCTTTTTTTCTTTGTAATTTTCGTTCTTGTAGAAATACAGTGAGGTATTTGGTAAGCATAGTATTTATTAAAGATTTATGTTCCTTAAAGTAGTGCTATCTTTCCATTTATTGAAATTACAATTTATAGAATAAATTCTTAATCGAAATTCCATCTGTTTAAGTTATGAAACCTTTCCACACAGGTAAATATCTTATCTAGAAACTTGTTAGCTATAAACATCCTAAAGCAAACAAAATTAACATAAAACTAGTAAGTTTATCGAATATCAACTCAGAGCCAAAAACTGTGATTAAATGTGATATAAATCAAAAAAATTATCGAATCTTTCATTTCTTCATAAATAAAAGATAATCAAAATTAGCACAAATTTGATAGTGGCAAGCTTTTAGCGTAAGTGGCAAATTACATTAGGTTAGTAAAATATTATCCTAAAGGGAGAGTTACGTAACGTCTACGCAACTGTTTGTATAAGCAGCTTCGTTTAAAGTGCAAATGGTTGGACATCACAGCAGATAAAGCCATGGACTCAGTACTTACATTTGGAGAGGGGTTGCAGGGGTTCCGTATATTAGAATAATCTGATTTTGATGTCGACCGAGTTGCGGCCAAAATTATGAATTTACTGCATAATGTTTCCTATTCTCCATTCTTCGAAACATTCACTGAGTAAGACATGAGTGCAATTTCTTCTCTAGTTCAACATATAAAAAATGAATTATAGTGCTTTATGGTACTTATGTACTATACTCGGCGTCACATAAATAACATACTGTTAAAATTTGAATAAAAATATTTTCTACGACTTTATTGACACCTACCGTCGTTTAAATTGTCTTAAATGACTTGCTCATTCGTTTAGCCAAACGGCTTCTCCCTAAACATTGAATCGTTAAATTCCGGTCAGATTTTAATTCTCGGTGCCAATATTTACATTGTAAAAAGTCGGCCATGTTTACAGTGATCGGGTTGCTAGGAGATGTTGTTTACGTTTAAATGGTTTGTCCATAAACCGAAGAACCCAGAATGCATTTCGGCGTTATTTCGGATATCTCGGATTTATTTTACGCGAACAACGTACAATACCGAGAAGTTGATCAAGCAGACGATTGTCACCGGAGTTCGACGGGAACTTACGAACTTCGTTTGTAAACAAATCGTCCCGTAGAAACCAACATGGCGGATATTAGTATGGGATTTTCCCGTAAGGATTTGTTACGCATGATTTAAGCTAATAAGCGACTTGTTTAGGGAGAAGCCGTTTGGCTAAACGAATGAGCAAGTCATTTAAGACAATTTAAACGACGGTAGGTGTCAATAAAGTCGTAGAAAATATTTTTATTCAAATTTTAACAGTATGTTATTTATGTGACGCCGAGTATAATGATAAGCTGAAACCATATTAATATTGTAAGATTTTAAAAGGACGAGCAAAGGAAATACAGACAGAAATGAAAAAAAAACTATGTACAAGACGTTTCACTAAATGTTCATAAAAATAAGCTTGGCCTGGAAACACCAGTCCATTTGCTTATGATTTATCCCGTCTTAATACTATAAATGAGTACTTTATATTAGAAGATTAAAAGTAATATTAAATAATAAAAGAACATTGCATCAAACAGCCAGACCAAAAGGGGTAACTTCATATAAAAAAAATATAAACTATTAACAAACAAACAAGTGCAACAGCAATTAAGTTAGCACTTAATTATTTATGGCTCTTCAAAAACGTTTGAAGCAGCAATGTGTAACAGGTTACTAAAAAACAAGGACTACTGCAACCGCGAAATGTCTGGTGGTGGTTTGGATGTTGGATGGAAGCGGGTGTATCAGTAATAATACCTGCAACCGCAATGTTTGGAAGCGGAAGTAGCAGTAAAAGTAACCACAACCGAAAAGTCTAGTGCTAGTATGAATGTTAGATGGAAGCGGGAGTAACAGTAATAGTATTTGCAACCAAAATGTTTTGTGACGGTTTCGATGTTGGATGGAATCAGGTGAAGCAATAACAGTACACTCCTTGAAACGTTTAGGTTTCTTGCACGCAAGATAGACGAATGACTAAAAATAATAATATTAACAAAAATGAGTAAAAAAACATGAAAAAGAACCTATGAAAATACAAAAAATAATAATAGCAAAAAATATAAAAATGACACTTGGAAAAACGAAAAACGCCTCTGTCGTGCATTTAAACGAACGCTCGAATCCTGCGTTTAAACGAACGCTTCTATCGTGCGTTTGATTGAACGCTACCAGTGTGCGTTTAAACGAATGATTGCATCGTGCGTTAAACGAACGCTCCTAGCGTGTGTTTACAGGAATGCTTCTATTCTGCGTTTAAACGAACGTAAAACGATGTGTGAACGCACGTTAAACAATGCATGGACGCTAAAATGGGAAAGGAGATCGTTTCAAGGAGTGTAACTGCAACCGAAATGTCTGGTGATGGTTTGGTTGTTGGATGAAGTATGTGGAACATTAATAGTAATAACTGCAACCGAAATGTCTTTGGAGGGTTTGAATGTAGAATGTAAGCAGGTGTAACTGTAATAGTTACTACAACCGAAATGTCTTTGGAGGGTTTGAATGTAGAATGTAAGCAGGTGTAACTGTAATAGTTACTACAACCGAAATGTCTTGAAATGGTTTGAATGTAGAATGTAAGCAGGTGTAACTGTAATAGTTACTACAACCGAAATGTCTTTGGAGGGTTTGAATGTAGAATGTAAGCAGGTGTAACTGTAATAGTTACTACAACCGAAATGTCTTTGGAGGGTTTGAATGTAGAATGTAAGCAGGTGTAACTGTAATAGTTACTACAACCGAAATGTCTTTGGAGGGTTTGGATGTTGGATGGAAACAAAAGTAACAGTGATAGAAACCGCAACCGAAATGTTTTGTAATGGTTTGGATGTTTCATTGAAGCAAATGGAACAGTAATAGTAACTGCAACCGAAATGTCTTGTGATGGTTGGTTTGGATGTTGAATGGGAGCGGGAGTAGCAGTAATAGTAACTGCAACCAAAATGTCTGGTGATGGTTTCAATGTTGGATGGGAGAGGGAGTAGCAGTAACAGTCCTGTATAATTGACTGTCACTGTACAGGTATTATGAAGCTTTGCTTTCCGTTATTTTATCGAACAGAACATGAACCTATTTCATTGTGATATAAATATACAGTTCATGGGCATACCGGCTTTTAAGAGAAACAAAAGCTGAAGGTCATATTATCAATGAAAACATCATTACCAGCAATTGTGAGGAAACAATATAATTTATCAATGCAATATAATAGTCATGAAATAACAATGATTCTACTTACGAAACATTTTAGGCAAAAGACAAATACAGTATCAGGTATGATTGCTACAATATCTATGTGTGTATATGAAATAGATATTTATAAAAAAACAAACAAACAAACAAACAAACGAATCGATAGGAGATCAACGTAAACCTTCGCTGCCTATTAAATTGGGATAAAACGAAGACAATTACGATATCTTTTATTCAGCTGCTTCTATAAGTACTGACGTTAAATCAATGGCACTTTTAAACATAGAAATAATCAAGTTTACAGCAGATGTAATTGAATATAAATTTACAGCCAGATACGAAGTAGAAATCAGATAAGTGTTTTCTCGTTGAGATACATTTGGAATATAGTACTACCAGTGTGAAACTACAATTTTCCACTCCAAATGGCATATCATTGGTAACCATTGTCTTACAAACATAACAAAGCACTTCTTATATCCTAAATAAATCTATAAAATTATGTAAAAAATGTGTAACTGCAAGATTACACTTTAAACTGTTGGCAGGGTTATTTCTATAGGTAACAACTGATGGTATGAGGTCTTCACTCTAAGTAACTTTTATTGTGGTTTTGAAATTAAATAGAACTGAACAAAATACTTGCTGAGAGCTGAATCTGGTCTGCATTCAAAGAAAAGCGTGATACTATCTCTCTATAGATAAATATTTGGTCCACCAATAACGGGGGTACCCTTAGCTATTGTATCGCAATAGTTATAAATTATGTCTATCGTTAGACGGAGTAACCTGTGCTTATATTGATACTGTGTCTAGAACGTTCGGTACTAGGTACACCGATACATAGAGTATCCATTGATTAGTATCAATTTGTCTCCCATTATTTAGATGTTCGGTCCACCGAAAGACGCAGTATCCTTTGATTGATTATATTGATACTGTCTCTAGCTAGTCCGGTATTAGATCCACCGATAGACAGAGTATCGGAAATCAATATTGCCTCTCGATATTTAAAGACTAGGTCCAAAGAAATCGGGAGTATCCTTTACTTTATTTATTTTATACTGATATAATCTCTCGATAGATAGGTTTTAGGTACACCTTTAGAAAAAAAAGTATTCTTTAATTTATATCGATAGTGCCTCTCCACAGTTAGGGACTAGGTCTACGGACAGCCAGGATATACTTTACCTTATGTCAATATTGTTTTTCAATAGAATCTAGCTATATAGGTACATCGATAGACGGAGTATCATTAGCTTTATACAGATATCGATATTTAGGTACTAGGTACAATAACAGACTGTACCATTCGCTTTCTATCGTTATTGTAACAGTATTACCGGCGCGTCTAGTCAATGATCCCACTTTTAGATGAGTTCGGGTTGCTTCTATCTGCGTTATATATTTGTAATTGTATGTTATTTTTTTTTTTTTTTTTTTTTTTTTTTTGGTGTTTGTCTATTATGTTGGTCTGGTCGTTATCCCTACATTGTATATTTTTCCTTTTTTATTATTGGTCGAATCCTGGGATCTTTTAAACAAAGGTGTTTTATGATATAGACATGTCTTTGGATGGTCTTAGGATAAATATGAGTGATAAGTATGGTTATCGAAGAGGTTGTGAAATCAGATATCTGTTTATTTTGGTCCTAACGTTAAGACATATTTTTGTAGTCTTATGATTATCTTCAGATAAAAATAAAATATGTTGTGAAGTGGCTTATAATAACATTTTACAGTTAGACATCCACTTTCTAGTTACGTTAATGTAAAAAAATAAACATGGATAGATTTTATCTCTTTTACACTGCATGCATAATTCATCCATGTTTTTATTTAAAAAAAATAAAATTTAATGACACAATTTAACACGTTACGACCATTATAAGACTATCTTTATAACGATGGTCTAAAAATACCTCTGCTGTACTTCAGCCCCGTGCAGGTCCGGGTGTTAAAATAATAGGCCTGCAGCAGCGCTAAGCTTGTCGTAAAAGGCGACTAAATAGTGCTCAGAACCCTAGCCGGGGGCTAGGGCGCTCTGCCCACAGGGCAACTGGGATGTGTGCCCCAGGTGGTGGATTTTGTTTGTTTGTTTGTTGGGGTTTAACGTCCGAGCAGCAATATTTCAGCTATATTCAGACAATGAACAAGAAATGGATGATAAAATGAACATGAAATGAAAAAAAAAAGGATGGGTCACAAGGATAATAGGGTCGACAAATTTTGACTGCCACTGGAAATAGGGGGGATTGGTAAGGTCGGGCAATTTAGCCTCCTGTGGCGGAGCGCAAAGGTTCCTACTCCTATCGAATACCACAGCAGGGTTCTTTAACGTGCGAGGAACGTGGCATCTTTCCCAACACGGTGCACCACTATGGTTTGTGGTCAGGTTTTCCGTATTATAGCCTGACAACCTCAGCATGTAACACACCAGGGGTACCCCATTCCACCACCTGGGGCACACATCCCAGTTGCTCTGTGGGCAGAGCGCCTAGCCCCCGGCTAGGGTTCTGAGCACTATTTAGTCGCCTTATACGACAAGCTTAGCGCTGCTGCAGGCCTATTCTTTTAACACGTCTTATGAAATATCTTAGGACATCGTTAAAAAAGCACCTGGTTTCCTTGATTTCCCTTGATAATAAACACGCGCCTTGTTGTCAAGTCACGATCTATGGTATACAGATAGTTTGTTCATGCTTAATATAAAATTTATACCATACATTACATTTAATGTTGTTTAACGTCTTTTTGTTTTGGTGCCATATACATACTTCATGTCAATATGAGACAATTGTGTGTGTTCCATTGGGAACTGTGTAATAGTTTTAATTCAGAAATAGGTCTTGTTTTTATCAAAAATTGATTATCATAATTATTATATAATTAGTTGGCTTTTATTAATAGGGGTAATCTAAAATATTAGAATATGACATTTCCCCCGAATTGTGAAACCTTTTAATAGGTATTGAAATACATATGTCACCAACGTAAAACGTTTTTGTTCATCAATTAAATTCTGCATTTTCAATATGAGTATATATCACGGTTGTATATTCAAATTCCACCCCAAATTACGCGAAATTTTATTTACTATGATTAATTCTTATCTGCAGAGAGATTTGGACCTACCATGAAGAAATTGATCACTGAAATAATTCAGGGTAAGTAATTCTGAAATATATAACATAGATAAAAGCACTCGCGTCAGACAATTTAAGTATAGTGGTGAATTATTTCTAGGAACCTAAATTAATTTAACGATATGAGAAACGTTACATGTTCAACCTGTGCAAATAACAAAATATAAAAAAGGTCAAATCGCCACAACCGATCAAGTTAACAATCATAACAGAAACAAAACATTTATCTTCCTTTTCTTTATGACCACGAGCTTTTAAAAGGTCCACTTACAGATTGATTCTGCTGTCAACTTGGTACAATTTGATAAAAGAAACGCTTTATTGAGTTGTTTATAATTCACCTTTTAGATCAATAAAAGTCTTTATCAATTTCCCTGTAGTTTTATTTTAAGCAATCAAAACTGATAAAAATGTAGCAATACATAACATTTTAACGCCGTTCTTCCTGAATTTAATCATTGAGAGAACGTTTACCTCTATACATGTTTTTTTCTGTTCCAGAGCACAGGAAAAACGTTATACCTAGTGTATGTAACGATCATAATTCGATACCAAGTGCAGTATCCTTACTGCCATACAAAATTACAATTGTCAAATGTCAAATAATAATATAAGATACAATATCAATAATTGTGGAAAGAAAAAGCAAGAAATCTGTGAGCGATGACTCACTGGTAATAGCCCCGCTTTCAAACATGATATATGGAACTAAGTCCTCGGTTAAAAAGAAGTTGTCGAATTTTTCCGAAAATGAATCCAACCATTACCCTAACCTAGGCAAACCTACAGGAAGAATGTGTTAATTTTTTTAACAAGAAAAATGTGACGAAACAAAAGAAAGGTTTAAGGAAACACGGATACACGGAAACACGGACACACAGAAAAACAGAACACGGACAAGGGTAAAACAGTACACCCGTCTCTTTCGGAGCGGGGGTATACAAATTGAAGACATAATTCAATAAACCTTTACTCGCAAGTCTCTGGTCACAAACTTGAAATAAAACTTGTTTAAAGAGTCTTACATACAGTGGTTTTTTTAATACTGCTAAAAGATGTTTTATTAGATTTGACAGTTCTTTAAAATCAAAACAATTTTATGTCCCACTGCTTGCATGAAATTACAAGTCATTTAATGACTCTTCGGGCCAAAAAGGCTTACATACATGTAACCCGTATACTGTAGCTTAAGTCATTATATGGATCACTACAGAACAATGCACTATATACGATGAAAAACTTTTTTTACATTTAAAAATCAATCGTATCTACTGAGTGTTTCTGTTGTTCTTTAAATAATTTTATGCAAAGTAGGAAAAATCGAGTATTTACGAACATTTGAAAGACTTTAAACTTATTATTATTTTCAGTACACTTTTTTATTTATGCAACATTGTTATACAGCAAACATTTGTCTAACTATTAGTAGATTACAATAGATAAGTGAGTCATTAGAAGGGGACAATCACAAAAATGTCCTTGACAGTTAGATATTATGAGCCAAACAGGAAGTGAAAATTTCATAGACTGACTTTGTGAACGGGACTTGGTTTAACAGAGAAAGGTCGAGAAGTCGTCCCAGTTTTGTTATGGCTTTGCCTGGTAATACAGACAAGGCACAAAGTCCAGCCAAATGCCAGTTTTGTGACGAATCTAATATTCGATGGAAATGTATAAACTGTGACTTATTTCTTTGTCAACTATGTTCATATCGGATTCATTCGAAAAGTAAATCTTCTCTGGACCATGAAATAATTAACTTTCAAAATAGTTTTACACTAGATGCAGAAGAATCTCATCGTAAAGTTGATCTTGACAATATGAAATGCGAATGTCATCAAGGACAACGATGTGTATCCTATTGCTGTGATTGTGATCGTATCATATGTGTTTAATGCTTCGAAGATGCGCATAAAACTCATTCAAAAGAAAATCTGATGACGAATTATAAAACGAAAATGATAAAAATCGAGAATTTCAAGAGACACATCGTAGAAAGTTTCTCATTCTACGAAGTCGAAAAGAAAAGACTACAGACTCTTTTAGATTTTCAGACGAAAAACTATGACGAAATAAAAGCTACAATTTTGAAAACTCACAGGGAAATTAAGAATGCAATTAAGCGATACACCAACGACTTAATAAAGCACTTGGGTGATGCATTCAACAAGACAAGAGAAGAAATTATGGAACAAACCACAGCCTTACAAAACTCAATAACTGAACTTATATCGAAGCAGAATGACATAAACAATCTACTAATGACACATTCAGCCGCTGATATTCTTATTAAAACTAAAGAATCTCTACTATCGTTAAAACAGTTGAACATACACACTCCACGAACAATGAAATTTGTACCTGGGAAAACATTGAAATTACCAATGAGTGAGTCCTTTGGGCACCTAATTATATGTCCTAACATTGAGTTGAAAAATACTTATCAAACAGCCCTCGAAAACGTTCAGAGAATTTTACAAATCAACGACAAAATCATGCTAATTGCCAGTGGAGCAAGTAATAAAATTCAGACTGTGGAATTCAAAGAAAAAACATTTTCTGTTTTGAAAGAGATCGACACTGATATATATGGAATGGCAATTCTTGCTAATAACAATGTGATAGTCTCGACAGGAGAATGTGGGTTAAACTATTACAACAATGATGGGCCTTTACGACTAATGAAGTCGTTTTCTCCTCTACACACAATAGCGGTTCATGTAAATAAACGGGAAGAAATCCTCGTAGGACTTGCAGAACCTGGCACATCAATTGCTTTAAAAGACGATAGTGTTAGAAAAATAGTTGTGTTGGACACGTCTGGAAATATCAAATATGAGTATGAACTTGATCGAACAAACGAAAGGCTGTTCACATGGCCAGGGAACTTGGAGACCTATGACCACAAAATTCTAGTTGTTGACTCAATTAATGATTCGTTGAGTGGGAGGATTGTCGTTATAAACTATGATAAACAAGTACAGTGGAATTATAGTGGGGTTAGCGATGAGCTAAGTTTCTATCCAATGGATGCAGTAATCACAGAGAATAGAAAAATTCTAGTAACTGACGTATACAATGATGCTATACACGTTTTAAATTACAAAGGACAGCTGATCGAATGCTGCGTTTTAAGAGACCAAGGAGTAATTTCACCATTAAGTTTAGATATTGATAACGAAGGAATGATATGGGTTGGATCTTCTGCTGCAATTTATGTCCTTGCACTTAAGTAGAGAAATGGTAAAAAAATTATATACAATCGGGATATTGACTGCGTAGAAAGATTTAATCAATCTACTTTCTCATAAACCGATTACAACTACTCTCCCAAGACCAAAAAAGGATACCTGAGAAAACAAAAGTTTGATTAAAAAACATTGTATCTATCATTGATGATCCCTTTCTAATCATTATACTATACTACATATATCTATGCTACACTGAGTTGGATGAAAACACCAGTCAATCAAAATGCACATTCCAATATGATGATTTATCACCCCATTTAGTTTCATACTAATCCTGCAAGTTGTTGCGGAGTTGCAAACAACACACGAGACCAAGATTTTTGAAAAACACCGAATCCAACAGCCGTCATTTCAACAAATTTGTTCAAATATCAATTCTTGACAATAATATCCACATCCCAATATGGCAATCATACACTCCATTGAGTTTCATTACAATCCTGAAAGTCATAAAGGAGGAGTTAGACAACGCATCAGACCCAGTTTTGCTGAAAAATGCCTAGTTCGAACAGCCATCATTTCTATAATTTTTCCCAAACATAAATTCCTGACTAAATGCACATCCCAATATTGTAATTAAACTTTCCATTCAGATATATTATAATCCTGCAAGATGTTAAGGAGGAGTTGAAAACAACACATCAGACCAAGTTTTGCTGAAAAAATGCCTAGGTTCAACAGCCGTCATTTCTACAATTTTTGTCCAAACATAAATTCCTGACTTTATGCACATCTCCATATGATTAAATTACATCCCACAAAGTTTCATAACAATACTGCAAGCTGCTAAGAAAATGGTGCAGACAGACGGGGTGAAATCTACACACTTCTATATATAGGGGGTATAATAAATGTACTATTTTATGGTACATCGTAACTTTAAAAAAAATAACAGGCAAAAAATTGAGAAATTTAAATGAGCTAGGAAGAATAAGCTGATAGTTGTATGGCATTATTAATGCAAGTTAGGAATCAACTACTGAACATTTCAGTACAGACAAGTTAAAATTTTGATTACCCAGGAATTTATGTATGGTTCAGATCATGGACAGACTTCAGTAGGATCAACCAACATCTGGGAAATCCACATATAATATCAAGTCATTAGTTACACATACAAATTCATTGGTGATTTTATTATCAGATAACAAGACCCATCATAGGATGGATTAGAATGGAAATAGTCTGATGTCATGCAAACACTTCCTTAATTATCCTACCAGATCACTGTCTTAAACAATGAATTACCTAACCTGCTGACATATCAACACTAAAATACATTTTTAATAGTATTATAATGAGGAGTTTTTATGTCTTTAGGAATATCATGGAGTATGAGTTTACAATAAATGTTCTATATGGAATAATATTCACCATTGTCTGAACAATTAACAAACAATTCCCAGTTCATGACCATATTGTTGTACAGCATTAGAAATAACCTTATACTCCTGTATATTAAACTGCTAACTTCACAAACTGTTATAAAAGCAAAGAACATAAAATGAGTACAAGACAGCTTAAGTTCTCCTATAGGAAAGAGTAATCAAGGGAACCAAGGTTATAGCGGTAATCAAAAGAATGTAATCCAGGGACAAAGACCCGTCATGGAAAACAGACATACACAACAAAGAACATACAGTAACTAAAATCATACATACAAAGTAACAAAAGCAAATGAGAAACTCGGACTCCACTAAAAACTGGGAGCATGGACCGGGTGCACCGGTAGGGTAAGCATCCTCTGCTCTTCTAGAAACACCCGCCGAGTTGCTCATAAAAAAGTCAAGTCCGGGGTAGACAAACGAGGAAAGGAAAACTATGACCCGTTGAATAAATCAGTTTTCATAGTGCAGATGGATACACCATAACGATCCACGAGTTCATGATGACGACCATAGAACTTCTGTAGTGATGACTTCAATCTTGTAGCAACATAACTCTGTTCTAGAAGCATATTTGTTAGGAAAGATATAACTCCACTAATAATGAAGAAATTGTTTTACTGTGTATACGCTGCTTCAAACTATAAGATTTATATACAAAATTCCATCTGATTGTCAAAAAGCAAGATTTTAAGATATTAGGCCTTTAATTAAAAATGAAATGTAAAAGGCAAAGGCATACTTTGTCCATTAATCAAATATTTGTAAGAGATAAAGGGTATGATGAACTTCTAAAAACAATGACCTTTTGCTCCGGCTTAACCACACATATGAGAGAATGGATAAAAAGCCATTTTAATTGATGGACTTCTGGCAATAATTCATTGGTAATGTATACAATGACTGCTTTATTTTCTCTCTGCTGTATATGCAACAGACTCTCAATATATGGACAACTAGACTTGTAATTTTGACCAACTGAAGACTGAGGAAAAATAAATTAAATGAAAATAACCAAAAAACTAATGAATATACAATGACTCTTGTAATTAAAATTTATTTATGAAATAAAAATTTAGAAGGACTTTCTAAATCAAAATAATATTTGTATGTTACAGAACACCAGTCACTATTTGACAATTAATATTTTGTATATGACTTTATTGATTAATAGAAACTTTATTCAGAAATTAGATATTATTTGCTATTTGACTTTTTGTATCGCACTAGAACTCTAACAAATATGTTTCTGGAACAGGGTTATGTTGCTACAAGATTGAAGTCGTCACTACAAAAGTTCTATGGTTGTCATCATGAACTCGTGGATCGTTATGGTGTATCCATCTGCACCATGAAAACTGATTTATTCAACGGGTCATAATTTTCCTTTCCTCATTTGTCTACCCCAGACTTGACTTTTTTTGAGCAACTTGGCGGGTGTTTCTAGAAAAGCAGAGGTGCACCTGGTCCATGCTCCCAGTTTTTAGTGGAGTCAGAGTTGCTCATTTGCTTTTGTTACTTTGTATGTATGATTTTAGTTACTGTATGTTCTTTGTTGTGTATGTCTGTTTTCCATGACGGGTCTTTGTCCCTGGATTACATTCTTTTGATTACCGCTATAACCTTGGTTCCCTTGATTACTATTCTACAGTGTATCTTTTCTTTCCATGTTGGCTTGGCCAAATTATCGAGAAGAAAGACCACAATAGTCCACTCCTAGGCACATTTACATTGCATGGTCTATTCAGACTAACATGAACAAGTGATGGTACCCCTGCCATCACAACAAACAATCAAAATTAGATGACACCACACTGACCCTACCTTAGAAATGTCTTCAATTAAAAAATCTACCAACTTATTTCTTTGATCACCTTATTTTTGGTTACATATTGACAAATGTCACATGACAGTTTTAATTAATTACTGTATTCTGCAACCATTAATGACAACTTCACTTCCTTATTCAATAAAATGTTTATCATTATTAATTAATTCTAAAAAGATTGAAATTCAACTGTTTCTTCTTTGATGTAAGATGTAATGTATGAAGCCAAATAGATTAATGTATGAAACCAAATAGATTAATGTATGAAACCAAATAGATTAATGTATGACCCAAACTTTTGTTTTCCAAAGAATTTTAAAAATAATGAAATCACAAAAACAAGGGTACACCTTATACTAGTAAAATACTTCGAACTTTGAACTTAAGAGTATAAATATGCATTTATTTCTGGCATGTTGGATCTACCTGTTAGACTGTGTGATTGTATATCGATATCAGTCTGACATGTGAAGGGAGATGAAAGTTTATTTTAATTTTAGCATGACCTTAAAATTAATGATAAATGTCTTCATCAATGTGATATTAATTAAAGATATTGCAGTTTGAAATACAGGTTGTATTAACAAACTTCACAAAGGGAGTTAATATCATTCAAATGTTCAATTAAGCACAAAATTTATGACAATAAAAACCTCACAATCACTTCACAATATATCTTATTACAATGTAAAATGCCAAGTCAAATCAAATGTAATATGTATGCCAGGATCCATATCTAAAACATGTGCTGATAACAATATTTATGTTTAATTACTGTCAATTTTTTAGATGTCTCTAGAAAGATAAAACCCATATCTAATATAGACCTAATAAAAACTAGATTCAAATATAGCATAGAACCTGCCATGTCTATTTGGCGCCTTTGTTTAATTAAGAATTGCAAAAACAATGACCAAACCAATTTAAATGAAAAAGTGTTCAACTTGCATTAACAAAATGACCATGCCAAGATAGAGAGAACAAGACATAAATACTACAAAACAGATATAACATGAAGCAGGTGTAACCTGTAAGTCATATACCTCAGAAGCTAAATTTAAAGCAAATACACTTGACTTTTGAAATATGTTCTTTCCACATCCAGAACTGTTTTGTTTGTTGTCTGAATCAGAATACTTATAAACTTTACTCTTGAAATCAATGATGGATGTATGAAATAGTGTCCAGGTTTTCTGTAACTGTTTTCTATTACTGCAGCTGATATCTCATGGTACAAGGTAACCAGTCCAGTCTCCTGCTTTTCAAATTCAGATATGACCAGTCTAGTCATTTCCATATTTGTGCAGGATTTTTTTTCATTTCCAATCGGACTTAAATCAGATTCTCAGTCACATATTTACCATCATCAGGACTTTGACCTTTATCAAAAATTTCCTCATTTTTTTCCTATCAAATACTATTGTGATTTGAGGAAAACTTCAAATGTGTAATTTTATACAGACATAGGTTATAAGTAATGATGATTTTATACTATTTCCTCTCAAAGGGTCATCACCATAAATGTCTATTGCATAATAAATATACATTCTAACATTAACTGGCCAAGAATAAGATCTTGTCTACTAGTATATCTGTATCTAGTTTTTCATCCTGTAATGTCAAACAAGTTTATCCCCAACATTATGACAAAATTACTGAACCTTAATCACATGTCATTTACATATGAATGTGTAAAAATAAATTGTTCCAAATATATATGGTATTGACAGTCAAGATTACTTCACTTTTAAAAATCACATTGACCCATATTGTCAGATAAAACTGAGATGTCTAATGAAATGTTTACAATCAGAATGTTAATTAGAAAACAATACACAAATTTGAACTGTAAATAACCAATGGAAGTGTTCCATAAAGGAATGTGTACTAACAATAATTAGTTGGTCTATCATGGTAATAAAAGTTATTTTGCATGAGTATTGTTAAAAAATGACTGAATCACTCACAAACTACATAAAGTCGGAAAGATTTTATGTAATGTTGTGAGTAATTCTATCATGTTTACACATCAATAAACCCTGTAAAAATAACTTTAAATCCTTATAATTCTAACTTTATTCAATGAAAACTATGTTTTCACATTCTTTGGGGTCAATGTTAACTGCACTATTTTGTCCCTGTAGGCATTTAGTGGCCAGATTTTAAAAAGGGGGAGGGTTGTGATCATGCCAAAGTATTTTAACCCTGCTGTATTTTTTGTGCCTGTCCCAAGTCAGGAATTTCTGTCTTCTGTATATATTGTTTAATTTTCACTTTCAATTTACTTTTTTGCTGCTGGCAAATGTGGGGGCAAGTATTTTGCTGTTGTTTTAGAGCCAGCTGCAGCATGCCCTGTGGTAAGAGGGTTTTCTTGTCATTCACTGAAGACTCATGGGTGGCGTTGAGCTGGCATTTTTCATCCCAGTGAGGTTGTTGTCTTTTGACATATTCACTATTATATTAAGGTGCATTTATACAAAAAAACAAGCATTTTGATTTTCATGATGTTGACCAATCAATACAAACGTTGAGTCAAGTATGGACCAGTGGAAATGAATCGGCCCTCGACTTTGGTTTGAGCTATATCAATTTCCCTGGTCTTTACCATGGCACTTGAATTTAAATCAGTATGAATTTTGAGAAAGTGCTCACATTGTTATCAACTATTTAGTAAGTGACACAATTGTAAAATTACTTAATTTGGTGCATTATAATTTTTATTATATGCCAACCAATGTCTACATTGGCTCCCTTTCAATAAAAACAAAACTTGTACTTACATATTTAGCAAAAAATGATCTATTATCAGATTGCTGTACTTTGGCTTTCTCCATCTCTTCTTTCTTTAGTTTCTCTATATAATTTTGAGTATCTGGTCTAAAGATAAAAATAAACAATTAAACAATCAGCTCATATCCATAGAATTACATAAAGTTGGAGTTTTTTCTTGTTAATAAGACTAATTCAAGTATTTGCAGTTAAAAAATCATCCTTCATAAAGATTATATCCTAAGGAGTCAAGCTCTGGGCCCATTCAATAAAATTGTAAGTCAGTGGAAAAATGGACTTAAAAGCTTCAAATAATTTCTTCATTATATGACATAGATAGTATACAGACAGAAGTAACAGAAATAACTCCAGTATTTTCAAATTCATAAATTCTAAAGAGAGTGAAATAACAAAAAGACATGATAAATCAACTGTTTTGTAAAACCAATCCCTTGACTGTTCCAATCTTATACTGGACACAAAAAGCCATACAAATCAAATTTTATTTCCACTTCCAGCAAATGTTCTACTAATAATATTTCAAAACCATTTACCTCTACTTTAACCAGTATTAAAAACCTTGTTATTAATTATTGCAATAAATGTTACGAAAATAATGGTAAAAACTATTTTCAGAGTATTTTAAAAATTCATTTAAGGTATTAGATTGGCTTAATTGTATGGTTCTGTAGATACTTATGACATTTCAACCCTATGTAAAATGCTGCCACTTAAACTTATTCAAGAGAAAATGCCATATTAAATTAAATGGTCCATTGATATATCTTGTTCTCCGTTCATTTCTTGTAATGACTGTAATGTTTTTTTTTCAGTGATTGAAGATGGGATAAAATACATTAATTGGACATATTTAGATATGATCAATGCTTTAAATTTAATTGACAATATTTTTATTCGATTAAGTAATACACTAAGCAGACAGGTTGTTGGTATTCCAATGGGGACTTTTTGTATTTCTCTTATGGCAGATTTATTGCTCTACTGCTACGCATCGCAGTTCATGGCAAAACTCTTTAAAGATCCTTCAAAACATAATCTGTTGCACGAAATAAATAATACTCTTAGATACCTCGATGATATTTTGGCCTTAAATAATCCATACTTCAAAAACTATGTACAAGATATCTTCTCAAAAGAACTTAAGTTGACTAAGTCAAACAATAAAAATACTTGTACACTTTTTCTTGTTTTAGTTATTACACTAGAAAATGGAAATCTTTCAACTAAACTTTATGACAAAAGAGACAATTTTGATTTTAGTATTGTTAATTTCCTATTCCTACATGGTGATATTCCTGTTCAAGCACTCTCCGAGTGTATTTACGTTTCACAACTGATCCATTTTGCTCATATTTGTAATAAAGAGTTAGATTTTTATGAATTCTTCACTGGAAAGCTTTTGCTGCAGGGGTATCAATATCACAAACTTCCTAAAAAATTTACTAAGTTTTTTTTTTACCATAACAAAACTTAGATATAAAATATAATATACTGAATTAAAAATGGTATTGCTACAATCTAGTGTTTTTTATGTAAATATAGTCTATAAAGCACACTATTTCTAACAAAATCCAATGTTATTTTGACTTTCCCTAATAGTTTTACTAGTAAAGGATACAATTTTCAAATTATTATCTATTCTTTCAACCCTGATTTCACAGAGATATTCAAACTCTAATAGCGACGAAGTCATTTTCTAGTATTGCACTACATCAAATCTTGCCTATTCAGTACTACTCCAAATCGAGTCCACTGGAATAGTAGTGACTTAATATTCCTAATGCTGGCAGTTGTGATTGTATTGTCATTCTTTAATATGTTCTGAGTTAGCTTCCAGTAACTGGGAGCATTCTTGAAGTGGATATCTAAATGTCTATATGTTGAGGTATTCCATGGAGAGAATTATTGAGTGAATTTTAAGCTGTGTTCGTTTGTTGTTTCTATACATTTTTTACCTTGCATTAAAGAGGAACAGTTAAGGACTGATAAAACTAGTTTAACCCCACCACAATTTTCATGTGTCTGTCCAGACAGGAGATTTTAGTTATCAATGTGTTTTTGTGTCTGTATATTACTTTTGAATTTGATTGTGAAAAATTTGCATCATTCTGTTACCATAAATTTTATTCCTTTTGTTGCTGGAGTCTGTCGGAGCTTAAAGGTGTGTTGAAGACCTTTTGGTGACCTCTGATAGTATTTACTATTCAGTATTTAGGTTATATACTGGTGAATTTATTACATTTCACCATATTCATTTTTTTTTCTATTAACTTCATATTATTTTTCATCAGTTAGGACATCAGTAGTAAACTTCATAGTCAAATGAGCACTTGGCCTAAAAAATAATAGCGAACAAAGACCATAGACCATTCCCAGCATTATAGACTGTTGCCAGCATTATTGACCGTTCCCAGTATTATAGACTGTTCCCAGTATTATAGACCATTGCCAGCATTATAGACCGTTCCCAGTATTATAGACCATTCCCAGTACTATAGACTGTTCCCAGTATTATAGACCGTTCCCAGTAATAGAGACCATTCCCAGTATTATAGACCGTTCCCAGCATTATAGACCGTTCCCAGTGCTATAGACCGTTCCCAGCATTATAGACCGTTCCCAGTGCTGTAGACCATTGCCAGCATTGTAGACCGTTCCCAGTATTATAGACCGTCCTCAGCATTATAGACCGTTCCCAGTATTATAGACCGTTGCCAGCATTATAGACCATTCCCAGTATTATAGACCATTCCCAGCATTATAGACCGTCCTCAGCATTATAGACCATTCCCAGTATTATAGACTGTTCCCAGTATTATAGACCATTCCCAGCATTATAGACCATTCCCAGTGCTATAGACCGTTCCCAGCATTATAGACCGTTCCCAGTGCTATAGACCGTTCCCAGTATTATAGACCGTACCCAATATATAGACCGTTCCCAGCATTATAGACCATTCCCAGTATTATAGACTCTTCTTACTAAAGAGAACAAAGTAACATACTAAATGACGATACTCACTGTGGCCCCTGTGTAGTCTGTGTTATATCAACAGTGGTGTTCCAGTTCATCAGATGAGAACTATCTACCATTACATTTCTACAGTCTATTGGATCTGTAACCATGGAAACACCTAAAAGCTCCCCTGACTGGTCAAAATGCATCCATATATGGTCTGTTAATGCTGATTCATAAACTCCACACTGAAGAAATTAATGTTTTTATTCATTAAGCCAAAATAAAAATATACTAGATTCTCATCCCTTCCCGACACATTTTTTTACCCTCCCCCAACTTTTTCCCCCTTAATTTTCCCAGTTTAGATCAATTTCTTTCAAATTGTCAGTATTTTTTACTAAAATTGATAAAAAAATAAATTTGCCATACCACCCCTTATTTTGAAAAATATTGAATGAGAAGCTAGGATTTTTTTATGATGGCCTTTTTTATACAATTAATACAAAAAAGCAGTAATTTAATTTATAATCCAAAAAGTCATAATTCCTAGGCATATACAATGTAAGAGATTAAAAATAGGGCACTGATGGAACATTAAGCGATTTCCAACCACATAATGGTGAAAAAAAAGATAATGGCAAAATGTTCAAAATCACCTTACGCAAAAACTACAATTTGGATAATGCTGAAAATTGAAGTTAACCGGTATCTTATGGTACTTAACAACTGTGCAAAGGTTTTAAAAAATTCATTGATTCACTCTCAAATTATCATCTGGAAACTTTGGAAGACCGACAGAGATATGGACAGACCAATTGATGGATGGACACACAACTTTTCAGAGGGTATCACATAATATCTTGCCACTTCATGTGGAAGGTATAAAAAATGAAAAAATTTCTCAGTTTGCTTGTATTCCATGTCACACGCACTGAATAAAGCATTTCTATTGCCTCCTTCTTCTGTTTCAATGTCAGAGGTAATTTGAGTTATGTTTCCCAATTCATGAAATTAATTTTCCCATATTAATTACTGACATCATAATCCAGCAACATAGAAATTACATAGTAAAATCTTTTGTTCTTTTCTTGAAAACCAAAGTTATCTTCAGTTATAGGTGAATTAACCCAAAAATTACCATAGCTACCAAATATTACAGTTGCTAACAATTGTTTATCTTTGAATTTGGGTAAAATTTTGTTTACCATTTAGTTAGAAAATGCTAATGCCTGCCCTATTATTAGAGTTTCATAATGTGAGCCTGTTTGTGTATCAAATGCCATTGTGTTAAAAAATAGTACATTCATTGCCTCTCTCAACTTCTGTTTGTTACACCATTTATAAAATTCGATTATTTGATGTTAAGTGTGCAAGTACTTACAGCTGGAGTATAAGTTATTATATAATCTTCATCTGGATTTCCTGTGTTTCTAACCATCACTCTTAACTTGTAAATATCATTGTTATCAGCAAGAACCTGAATGGTATAAATATTATGTACTAACCACTTAGTTATACATATGTCAAGAGAGATAACTCAGAACAAAACTGGGGTCATAAATATTGTTTATCACTTATCCTCGTTTATTTTGAAACTTTGTTCAAAATCTGCAGTATATCACTGAGAGTATGTTTGGCATTTTAGTATATTTATCTAGAACAGCATTGAAGTGTATACTGTACAGCAGGTGCTAAATTTGGCGATTTTGAAGCTAATATGTCGTTTCTAATTTTGGCAGATGAAAAGTGGTACACTAAGTACTTAAGCCCACAGCAATTGTTTGGCAGAATTTATTTTGGCCCTTTTAGGCAGACCACTAAACTACACAAAAACTAGCACCTCATGAAAATTATCAGCAATACGGAATGTTGCTATCTAATGCAGTTTTTATGCGACACTCTGGATCCTTTTTTTTCATGTTTCAGTGCGAAGTGACAACACTACAGAATTCCAAATGTTTCAGAGGCAGAAATTATAAAATAAAACAGAATCACAAATCTAAGTAACATTCAGCTAGAATGCTTTATGTATTTAAACAACACCTTGTCTACAAGCTTTACCGACAATCTTTGTACACAGATTTCTAGTTTTACCTGAAGTTTTTTTCTCTCCTCTGTTGACAGTGGAGCATTCTGGGAGAAATGTGCACGATTACTCTTCACTGACCTCACTGCAATAGTTCCTCTCTTACTAAACACTGAATTAGCACCTAAAAATAAATGACTTATACGCCAATAAAAAAAAATAAGGTTGGAATATACTTCAGCAATTGAACTATGGCTGTGCTAAGAGCTGACTCTTTCACTGGGAGCTTGAGAGTGATGATAAGTCTATTGTATTCTCTCATCATAACAACATACTAACATATATAGTGTTTAATGAATATATTTAGCCCTTATACTATAACATATTTGCATACCATTTCTATGTTTATGTTTTTTTTTAAATACATATATTAAAATTATTTTAAACTGAATGTAACTCTTACAACTTTTAGAGAGAAGAGAAATTGTACCTTGATCTAGACTATGTTCCACTGTAAATGTTCTTAGTCCTTCAAATTCTTCGTCTGACTGAAAAAAAATTTGAACAACACTTATCATGAATACAATTTTTATGGAAAATCTCTAAATCTTGACTTGATATTGCTTGAGATTCCGGCCCCGTGCAGGTCCGGGTGTTAAAAGAATAGGCCTGCAGCAGCGCTAAGCTTGTCGTATAAGGCAACTAAATAGTGCTTAGAAACCTAGCTGGGGGCTAGGTGCTCTGCCCACAGAGCAACTGGGATGTGTGCCCCAGGTGGTGGAATGGGGTACCCCTGGCGTGTTACATGCTGGGGTTGTCAGGCTATAATACGGAAAACCTGACCGCAAACCATAGTGGTGCACCGTGTTGGGAAAGATGCCACGTTCCTCGCACGTTAAAGAACCCTGCTGTGGTATTCGATAGGAGTAGGAATCTTTGCGCTCTGCCACAGGAGGCTAAATTGCCCTACCTTACCCATCCCCCTTTTTCCAGTGGCAATCAAAATTTGTCGACCCTATCATCCTTGTGACCCATCCTTTTTTTTTCATTTCATGTTCATTTTATCATCCATGTCATGTTCATTGTCTGAATATAGCTGAAATATTGCTGCTCGGACGTTAAACCCCAACAAACAAACAAACAAACAAACTTGAGATTCAGAAAATACTTTGCCGGCCAACTTCTAACTTTGCCAGAGTAGACATAAGATAAAATAAATAGTAAAATATTTAAATATAGAATGTACAGACATAGGAAACAAGCTGATGAGACAAGCTTCCCCCTAGTAAACATTCTGACATAACATTCCAAGAGGTCATTGAAATTAATATTCAAATGTAATACACTGTATGCATGATGTTGCATGCTGCTGATTGTGGAATGGATTAAACATCATTGGAACATTTATATGTCATCAGAAAGATATAACAAGAACAGACTCCAGCAACGTAAAACAAAAAAAGACAGGCCAGAAATTCCCGACTTGGGACAGGTACAAAAAATGTGGTTCAAGTATTTTCACGTGATCTTAACATTCCCCCTTTTTAAATCTGGTCACTGTGGAAAAAATATTACACCATCAAACACATCAAAAATCAGTTCAAAAAGGTAAGAGGGCCTTGTTAAAACAGAAATAAAGAAACTGATTATAAGTTACACAAATGTACAAACAAAGGTCTACTAGCAGTTAACTGACATACCAGTTCCAAACCAGTTTAAACCTACAAAGAGTTATGTTCATCAATCCCAATTCTTCCCATGCTAGGTTGTGAACCTCAATACATCATAAGTCGTACAATAAGAACACAACCCATGTCCTGCCAAAAACTGCTTTTAAATATAATGTTTTAATTTCTATGTAAAGAACCTATGAGCGAAACCAATGTTAATACCAAAAAAAAAACTGCCGTCTTTATTTGATTACAATATCATAACTTAACGTTTATCCCTTTCTAATGTGTCTATTCAAAGGTTTAGTCAACTTTTTAGGTGAGTATTGAGCTTTCCCTGCCTTGTGAAGAATATTACCGTAAAATGTAGGGTGGAAGATACCTGCACTTATTGTTTACAAGTACATCTGTGTTTGAAAATGAGTTCCTTGTATCAGTTGAAAAATTTTGTGAATGTTTTTTTATGAATTTGTGATATCAAAACCTTAATGATCATGAGCATGGTGATATAATGTGGATTGATAAGTTGGTAACAAATACATGTACACGTAGATTGGATAAATTGTAAAAATGGTATATTGAGATACATATTTATCGTCTCTTTAGCTTCTCATTGATATATACCATTATATTGACCAGATATAAAACATTGTTCTCAATTAGAAAGACGAGATTTCAACAGTGTATCAGGTTGATGTATAGAAGAAAAATCAAAAGGATAAAGATATTAATTTGTCTATTTGTTTATCTGTATACTGCTTTCAAAAACATATTCCAATTTGCAAAATAAAATGAATTTAAACTGTATTAGGAAGCTTAAAGTTCAAATATTACCCTTTGCAAGTATTCAGAAGAATTTTAATTTAAAATCCAGATGAGATTCACATGCTGTCTACCATAAAAAATCCTTGATGTTAAGTTTTTTTTTTTTTCATTAGCACAAAACCAGATATCCATGCATTGCCAATAAAAGATGGAAAGATTCTTTATCACAACATATGACTGAACATATTATATAAACATCCAGGTATCTAAAAATCTTAAGAGCCTCTGAGAGGTGTATTGAGGTGAACATCCAGGTATCTAAAAATCTTAGAGCCTCTGAGAGGTGTATTGAGGTGATGCCAAGTAAATTTATGAAGAATTTTGAAAGCTTAATTAAGTAAAATCTTTAGCATGGATTACTATGATCTCTTATAATACTTTCCTACATACACTATCTTTTCATGAACTATTCAAATGTAATTGCATGTACATTAATATATATTGTACCTACATGTCAGTACAATCATATTCGAGTTCTTAGTATTTTAATAAAAAGGAATCAAGGTACATGTACAAATACTGATGCATTGCTTTTGTGCCAATTTTGCGTATTTCATTTAAACCTAAAAATTCATTTATTTGCCACAAACCATATTTTATTTGCACTAGAAATAAATTATTTTATTTGCATCAATTTCGGTTGAATTTAATATAATGTTTTACTTGTACCTCTTCTGTTTGCCAGCATTATCTGTTACCCCTGCTCACAGCATGGAGGTGGAGGTTGGATTTTGGACATGACGGGTTATTTAATGTTAAAGATTAAAGCAGTCTATTTAATCATCATAAAAGCTCTATATGATGTTTGTTTATTATAAACCAGCAATTTCTTTACAGGTCAGTTCTACCAAGACTTTATATTACTAGTACTATATAGTCTCTGGTTCTACATGATCCAAGGCTAACAGTTTTGTGTCAGTACAAACGGTTAAAAACTATTTCCTTGAAACTTTTATTTATCTACCTTAACCAAATGGTTACCTGGAAAATAGTGTAAATATGAAATCATTAGTTTTTGGTGCAATTAAAATACAGCCTGGTGACGCAAATGAAATAGTGAATATTTAAAAAAAAAATTGATGCAAAAGCATGATGCCAACATATACATGAACATGTATAGGGCATTTAAACTCTCAAATGACATCCAAGTTCTCCTCTTAATTCCTTTAATCAACTATTTGGATGAAGGAAGGAAAAATATAATACCGTGAGGATGATAGAATTAAAATTTTACAACTTTAAATGGGAAATAATACAAATACATGTGTAAGTACAGTAGACTGAGAAGTTCACATGAAGATTGTCAAAATATGTGACATGAAATTAGGATGTGACTGTTTGCACTTTTAATGCAGATGCACATGTCATCACAGTACTCGCCTTTAGCCACTAGCCCGAAGCCTGGGGCTAGTAGAAATTGATTCCGGCAAGTGAAATGATAATACATTTCTTGTTTCAGGTTAGCTGAATTCTATACAGTCCTCTATAATTCGGGCTAGTCATTGAGAATTTTGAAGGAAAGGACTGCACCGTGTGTTATACATGATTGGTTTGGTTTGGTTTGTTGGGGCTTAACGTCCGATCAGCAACATTTCAGCTATATTCAGACAATGAACATGAAATGGATGATAAAATGAACATGAAATAAAAAAAAAAGGATGGGTCACAAGGACAATAGGGTCGACAAATCTTGACTGCCACTGGAAAAAGGGAGTATGGGTAAAGTAGGGCAATTTAGCCTCCTGTGGCGGAGCGCACAGGTTCCTACTCCTATCGAATACCAAAGCATGGTTATTTAATGTGCGAGGAACGTGACATCTTTCCCAACATGGTGCACCACTATGGTTTGCTGTCAGATTTTCCGTACTATGGCCTAACAATCCCAGCATGTAACACACCAGGGGTACCCCATTCCACCACCTGGGGCACACATCCCAATTGCTCTATAGGCAGAGCGCCCAGTCGCCGGCTAGGTTTCTGAGCAATATTTAGTCGCCTCATATGACAAGCTTAGCGCTGCTGCAGGCCTATTCTTTTAACACCCGGACCTGCACGGGGCGTTATACATGAAGGAAGTCTTGCATATTCCCACCAGTCGAGACATCAGCAATATAAATGTAACAGTATAACATTGCATTTGTGGCAGGATAGCCTACATGCACCTGAAGTGAGATATAAATAACTAGTTAATTTACTTCGCTAAAGCATTAATTCTTCAGCCAAATTGGTACATCACTGGTTAGTCTCAGGGCAACCTAGGGTTCAATCACTGGAGGTGGAGGAATAATTTTATGAGTCAAATCATGCTCTCCTATTACACTTGGTATCCACCTAAAAAAACACTGGGTTTGTGTAGCTAGTGAGCTAGCTAGTTGTTTAGAGTTGTTCGTGGTTCAAAGACTCCTAAGGTGGGGTAAGTGTGGCAGGACGGCCAACCTGAGCAGAAGTAGGTAGTGACATATAAATAGACAGTTATCTGACTTGGCTAAAGGATTAATTTTTTTTAGCCGAAATGGTTTATGGCTGGCTTTTTATACTAGGGTTCAGTCACATATGGCAGAGATATAATCATTCTCTCCTGTTACACATCATCAATAAAATTAAATGTAATTTGAGTACCAAAAGCATTCTCCCTCATAGGCAAAACCTAAAATCCTATTATTTCACCTATTAGAACATATGATATTTTAGACCTTCCCCTTTTCAGATAGTATTCGTGAGTTAATATGTGGTCTTCAGATGTATCGAACATAGTTATCAAAAATAATTCTTTGGATTTTCAAATTGGAAACTAGGTGTCGTGTAGAGAATGTTTCATTTAACACCTGAGACATTAGAATTTTAAAGAATACGCACTATGACACCCGTTAAGCCGATCAAAAACAGTAAATAGATCTTCAGGACACTTTCCATGGGCGCAGACATCTTTAATATATTCTGGGTCAACTTAGGTCAACCACAAATAAACCAATAGAAGGATCCGGGACAAATTAATTGACCAATAAAAATTAGTTTGTCAAATGCATTTCGGCAATTCATCCAAAATGGATGCAGGATAACAAACGGATGAGAGAAGTTATAGTGATTATATTTAATCCCCGATAATGGTGTCGATTTTGATGTCAACTCCAATCAATTCCATCATGAATACGGATATTGATTATGACGAATACTTAGACGATGACATTATTTTTTATTCTGTCCTTTATTCCATTGTTACTGTTCTCTTTGCTATGGCTGTTCTCTCTAAGTTTTTAACCAATGAATTTCGATTTGGGTTCAGATCTGTCTTAAGCCTGGCCGTGTTGTTCCTTGGAGAACCGTTATGTCAGTTTTTCATAAAGGGACCTGGTGGTGTGTTTGCTTTTGCCATGTGCTGTTTAGTAATTTATTCAATTTTACCTGCAAGTCATCTGCCAGTTGGAAACAAAGCAGTCCTCATCACAGGTATGATCATATTATGCTTTTTAGGCATACTTCTATCTTTCTATCTATCTTCCGTACAATCCTGACACGAATACTGGTTGAACTGTGTGATATTTTGGCAATTAGAACTTAATTCAAATTTCAATTACTCTTTAGTGTGGGAGATAATTTTTTCACTCTCACCAGTTTGACAAGTGCAGTCCAATTATGACTTACTAAAATTCCTGGTGACCTGCGAAAATTTTGGAAGTATAATTTGCAATGTTCACCTATACTCGGCGTCACATAAATAACATACTGTTAAAATTTGAATAAAAGTATTTTCTACGACTTTATTGACACCTACCGTCATTTAAATTGTCTTAAATGACTTGCTCATTCGTTTAGCCAAACGGCTTCTCTCTAAACAAGTCGCTTATTAGCTTAAATCATGCAAAACAAATCCTTACGGGAAAATCCCATACTAATATCCGCCATGTTGGTTTCTACAGGACGATTTGTTTACAAACGAAGTTCGTAAGTTCCCGTCGAACTCCGGTGACAATCATCTGCTTGATCAACTTCTCGGTATTGTACGTTGTTCGCATAAAATAAATCCGAGATATCCGAAATAACGCCGAAATGCATTCTGGGTTCTTCGGTTTTTGGACAAACCATTTAAACGTAAACAACATCTCCTAGCAACCCAAACACTGTAAACATGGCCGACTTTTTACAATGTAAATATTGGCACCGAGAATTAAAATCTGACCGGAATTTAACGATTCAATGTTTAGGGAGAAGCCGTTTGGCTAAACGAATGAGCAAGTCATTTAAGACAATTTAAACGACGGTAGGTGTCAATAAAGTCGTAGAAAATATTTTTCTTCAAATTTTAACAGTATGTTATTTATGTGACGCCGAGTATAATAAGTAGAAATATTGCTTGTGCATTGTACATGTATGTGGTTCCACTTACCAAAATCGCTACAATGGAAAAAAATTCTTCTGGTTCTTGGTTATCAGTCTTTTAGTTATTTTTTTACATTTAAGTGTCTTATTATTTTTTTAAAAACAATCCATAATAGACTATCTTCTAAACTTGAGACAATGTGAACTAGGAGTTAATATAAAAATATATTTTCAGGGGCTGCCCTGGCTTTCAAAATTCTGTCGCCAGAAAAATCGCCAGCTGCCAATTTTTGTCGCTAATTTTTCAGAAATAAGAGCCAAAATGGGTGCTAAAATCTTTTTTTTTCTATTTTTTTTTAAATATGACAGTATCAAGTCATGAATTCTTCAAAATAACCCCTTCATTCATGACATACATGTATCCAAGATTCACTCTTGATGCATGTATAAAGCAGGATTCTAGCTCTAGTCTTAGTCAGGATATAAAATCATTAGTCACTTTATATGCAAAAATAATAAAGTACTACTCCGGAAAAAGGTGTTTTATTTCTATCAAGGACTTTATATTACTATGTTCATATAGTCCCTAATTTTGAAGCATGTTCATTGTTGACCTTTGTCCTTTGTGGTCTAATTAAGTTGATCTTAAAGTATAATTTTGTTTTTTGTTTATAAATCTTCAACAAACTTGATTCTTTTTTCAAGTGATAAAATTTCTACCATTCTAACATTGACCATTTATTGTGTCCCTTTTCAATTATCTCCAATTCTATTTATCTGAATATAATTAAAATTAGGGAATCCCCATCTATTTGTTTACAGATTTTCCCACTAAAAAAGCACGACAAAAGTGTAAACAAATGTCATCCATTTTCTTTTTCAAAGTGTTTTAGATACTTCCTGATGTGATAATCATTGTTAATTGGATTTAATTTATTCTGTTATAAGGTAAATCTGTTTCTGAATGTATCATATAGTTTAACAGGGCTGTGAAGCTTGTATGTAGCCGCGTGCCATGATTGTGTTTACCTTTGACCAGATGACCGGAGTTTTGATTGGTTCAATAATATATTTACATCTGATTGACACCTCCCAGGAGGATATTGTGAGTTACTGTCACCTGGTCTAATTACTTTTAATAGGCTTCAGTCGTAAATTGGTTATGGTCAATTAACTTTGACCAGGTGTCAACACATTGTTTAATTGGAGAGAATATCCATTGCTGACAAACTTTATGTCAGTTATAATATACAAAACCTAGGCGCCAAGAAAATCGCCAACTGGTTATTTTTTGTCGCCAGATCAAATAAAAAATCGCAAATTGCGACATTGGCAAAGCCCAGCACGATCCCTGAGTTTACAAATAAAAAACATGTATCAAAACCGGGTCTGTAAAAACATTAAATTTCACGATTTCTGATTTATGAAATCAACTTGTCATATTATTTGATATTTAAAAATTAAAGACTTGATGCTGGGGTCAGAATGTAGACATGGTTTTTTTCAGGAAAAGTATTACTAGAAACATAAATTAAGTTGGATAAGTTTATTTTATTTCTAGAAGTAAATTTGGGATGTAAAAGGTAGAACAATGTCCTGACAAGTAACTGTCTAATATTACTTGCCCTGCGACCATCACTTCTATAACTAGCAAGTATCCATTTATTCCAGATCTCCTCACTTGTTAAATGAGAATAAAACTTGACTTTGATGAGTGGTAAGTTTCCACACTGCTCTAGCTGAGAACCGTTTCTCAATGTGAAAGCGTTATATTCTCCCTTAAATATTTACAGTAACACTGTGATTTTCCAATTATTCAACTGTAGCAGGTAAATGCAAATAAATGATATATACAATGGAAAAGATTTCATGTAATTTTATATATACATTGTATATAGTATTTCTTCTCTGTACTTACTGCTTTCTTGTGCAATTGTGGTTTATATGCTTTTTTATTGCAATTAATATGTCCTTTACATATGTTAGGATGTGATAGTGGTTTTGGAAATAATTTGGTGAAGAAGCTGGACAGTATTGGTATGAGAGTATTTGCAACCTGCCTCAGCCTTGAAAGTCCTGGTGCTGTTTCTTTACAACTTGCCACTTCAGATAGGTAGTAAAATTATAATAGACAACAATAATATATATAGAATAATGAACATCTTAGACAGACAAATGTTTATCAAATACATGTTCAAAAGCCATATATATTGTAAATTAGAAAAGACCTACTGTTCCATTACAATGGGATATGAGAAAGCATGATTGGACTCTCAAAACTATACTGTCACCACTAGGGATTGGAACCTAGACTGGGCAAATGACAGACCCAGCATAAGAATTAATCCTTTAGCCAAGTCAACTGGCTATTTAAATCTCACTACCTGCTAAGATGTAGCTAGACTTCCCTCACGAAAATTCTTCATTCCATGAAAAACTCTTACACAACTAGCTCATGAATACAACTATCCAAACCATGTGCATTTTTAATTTGGTGCTAAATGTAATGTTCAAGCATGATTTGACTCCCAAATATAAACCATCGCCACCAAGGATTGAATCCTAGACCACTGGGTGACAGGCAAGTGACAGATTCAGCTTGAGAATCAATCCTTTAACCAAATATTTTAATCTCACTACCAACATGTGCATGTACTACTATGTAAAAATGTGCATTTATAGGTCGGTCTTCCTGCCACTCATGTACAGATATTTTAATCAATGACGTAAATTAAAAGCAAGTCTTATTAAATCTGTTAAAGCTCTTGAATTACAGATAATATATAACTTTTACTAAATTTTATAGACATATTTTGATGAGAATTAGTTTTTAAAATACAATGTGATAATGCACTAAGATACATATACATGTATAGTGAAGATGAAAAATAAAGCTTGTATTTTTGTCTATTAAAAGAGTTCATCTACTAAAACTTGATGTGACTTCCCAGAAAGATATAGATTCTACAGTAGAATATGTAAGACAGCATGTCGGGGAGGAAGGTACAAGTATTGCTATTTTCTAGTCTTTATTTGAATTTCAGGAATGATGATATTATATTTTCGCTATTTTGAAATAAATAAATGGAAAATGCAATCAGCTTTTTAAAAAGATGAAAGAACTACATTCATGTTATTCTGTTTATATGACATGAGACAGGCACTTGTTCAAATGTCAGTGAAGTTTTGATATAAGTGTAAATGAGGCAATTTTGTTGTGCCAAGTTCGGATTGTGCTGACTTGTCTTATTTTGTTCATATTTAATACAGTGAAACTTGCCAAACCGGACCCTCAGAAAACCGGTCTTCCCTTCAAACCAGCCGTTTTCAAAAGTCCCGGCCAATATACCTTAAAACCTGTGTGTTTTGTCATCAATAGACTGGCCACCCCCTAAAACCATACATCAGTCGGTTTTTCACGGTATTAGTTACATATTTCAAGTAAAAACAACCTCTCTATTCCGTCTGCTCAGTTATTGTTCACCTGTAATAAATGTGTCAACAAAACTTTAAGTGATTACGTAATATTACATAATTAATAATTCTTTCACTTACCAGTTTGCATTTCATCGGTAGACAGATGATAATTGAAGGGGAAAGTAGTTTAAACAAAAAAATTAATCCAGACATCACATTTTATTACTGGTTGGGTGTTAATTTGTGTATACACAGGTCAGGCAATTGGGATCATTTAATAGTACGATCTTTAAACTGTCAATTAATGTGACCTGTACCCAAGCCAAAACAGTAACGGGGTGAGATTATTAGACTTTGTTGATAGGTAATTTACGAAAACATTAAAAATGATTAATTACCATCAATTGTCCTTTGATCTTTAATACACATTCTTTCATAACCGTGAACGTTATTATGTCTGCAGTACCGTTTGTAAAATCAAATCATTTACAAACGATGCAAGCTTTGAAATGTTATAGAAGGCCAAAAGTTTTGAATTGCCATTAAACATGTCTCAACCAGTAAACTGACAAGAAGTAGGGTTATAGAACACATTAATGGAAACAGCTCTTATAAAAATGCATTGCTATTTTTCACAAAACCGGCCACCCCTATAAATCGGCCATTTCCTTTTTTTCTAGTGGTGGCCGATTTGGAGAAGTTTCACTGTACCAACAATAAAACCCAAGATTTCTAATCCTACAATAGGGTACAATTCAGGCAGAATTTTTTAGCTGTGCCACAGTCTATGTAAAGCTTTACCAAATTTCTACCATGTCTTCTGCATTTGCAAGCTTTGCTGGCATATCATGTATATGTTAATGTGACAGTGTAATTTTCCATGAAACAAAATTATTCATAAGCCTATTCCTTCAGATATAAAGCCTTTAGCCTCTACATGTAATTTCTCATCATACATGTCTGTTAGATTTTTTGTCTTGTGAACTTACTAAATAAACCAAACACTTACATGTACATGTAATACTACTATAAATCTGTGTAAGGTATTAGGTTTAGACATACATGTATTTCACTGTGACATACTATTGTTTTGTTCCTTGTTTTGCCAACATGTACATGTAATATAGGAATTAGTTGTACAAATCTATTTCTGATTGATGCTGATTAATGTACATAGTAAGTACAGTGATAAAAAAAACCTATTAGTCTATTTTGATCTGATGGTGTTGTGTTAATTTATAAAGAATTTCATCATCAAAATGAATGTTTCATTCTTTACTGTACATTATTACATTTTTTATTGGTTTTTTCATGGATTTTGTCCCTTGAAAGAGAACAATAAAATGATGCTGCAATGGATCTGTTATGAAATCTATACATTCCAATCTTACTAGAAAAAAAATCATTTCTTGTACCTTAAATAAGGAAATTTGGATGTGAAACATATTTCCCTTTACTAGTGGAAAGAAAATATATCAGACAGGTGTCAGATTAATAGGTTGTGAGAAACTCCATCATTTGACCAGTGGTGCACAGCGATTCCTATTTACTTGAATTTTTTTAAAATTTCTAAAAGTGTGTTTGGGAATGTAAATAGGCAACATGCACTTGAAAGATTATTTTGTATTTGTTCTGTACTGTTCACTTTAGTTCTATTTTTGCCGATGTGTTTTATGTCTGCCCCTTGTTACTGTGTGTACTACCTGAGAATGATCAAATCTTCTGGTTTTGTAGGATTGTGGGGACTTGTCAACAATGCTGGAGTTTGGTACTACTCTGAGATAGAGACTACATCTGAAAGTATATTCCGTAAAGTTCTAGAAATTAATCTGTTTGGTGCTGTTCGACTAACAAAAGCCTTGCTGCCATTGATTCGAAAATCAAAAGGCAGGATCGTCAATGTGTCCAGTTTGATGGGTAAAAATTTATCACAGTTTACACGTACAATTGAAGGCAGGCAATGGTTATGGGCAGTTTGTTACTGTCATCGAACCCATAGACTGCCTTTTGCTGTTTTTTTTACCATAAAGCAAGCTGTAAAAAGCCCCAAAATGATTTAAGTGAAACTACCCAGTATTCATGAAAGACGAAAATCAACCTAATCTATAGAAGAAACGAATAAAAATAAACATAAAAAACAACAACATCATAAAGTATGTGGAAGGATAAAACATGTTTGTCAACCCTCCCCCTCTGATTAAACATGTTCGTCAACCCTCCCCCTCTGGTGGGATTAAACATGTTTGTCAATCCTCCCCCTGTGGTGGGATTAAACATGTTTGTCAACCCTCCCCCTCTGATTAAACATGTTCGTCAACCCTCCCCCTCTGGTGGGATTAAACATGTTTGTCAACCCTCCCCCTCTGATTAAACATGTTTGTCAATCCTCCCCCTCTGGTGGGATTAAACATGTTTGTCAACCTCCCCCCTCTGTCAACAGTTCAGTTTTGTATGTTTTATCTACATATAATAAAAATAATGAAAAGTTTGGTGTAAAACATAAAAAATACCAATATTAATACAATTCCAATCATTAAGAACAAACACAAATGATTAAATATTTGAACTGTCGTTATGATTTGATTGGTGTATTTGTTACAATGCTGTACTTTTATTTGCCAGGTCGTTTAACAATGGAAGGAAATGGAGCCTACAGCATGTCTAAACATGCTCTGTTAGCTTATTCTGATACACTTAGACAAGAAATGAAAAAGTGGGGTGTTCATGTTTCTATTATAGAGCCTACCGGGTTTTATACAGGTAAGTTAGAAAATAATATGTTGTTTAATTATTGTCATGATCTACAAAAGGTCTGCAATAGCAAATAAGATTGTAATAAAACCTGAGTTTCAAAATACCATACATAGTTTTTACTCATTAAGTATTTTTGCTATTGCCTGATGTGGTTGTGTTGTGTTATGAATTGTACATAGAATTTCTTTGTACATTTGATATTATTTTAAATTTATCAAGAAGAAAACTGAAATTTCTTTGTCAATCTTGGTTGGGTTCCAGAGAACATCTCCAATTATCTTCGCCTCCCAGTATTTACCAGTCTCATTAGTCCAGGTTTGAAGAACGATTTAAGACATATTTTGGGGATATGCACTTTTTCAGTTATGTCTCGCCTGCAACGAATGTCGTAAAAGGCTATGGTATTACTTTTCTGGTGTTGCTACCACATTAAGATTTTATGATGTGTTTTTTTATTAGGTCATTTGATGCTAGGCTAATCATATTTGGTGTGCAGTTACAATAGCATCATTACGTCACAATTCTATATATCCATTTTATGCTCATGCCCCTGCAGTTATGGTCTATTGGCTTAGAAATTTACAAAATGATAAATGGAATAATTACTAAATAATCATTCAAAATTAATATTGTTTTGAAATTCCTTCCCAAATAACCTGCAAATTCATCACTTGAGGAAATTGCAGTAAATGTTTTATTCTGATTCTAAAGGGTTTTAATATTCATCTTCTACAGATAATATGAAAGAACAAGTGATTAATTTAAGAAAGGCTGAAGTATGGGATTCTTTAGATGAAGAAACAAAATCCACTTACGGAGAGAAGTACTTTAACAATATTTATAAAAGTATATTAGAGGGATCAAATCGCTACCCAGATGATCTGACAGGAGTCATTCGAGCCATGAGGAGTGGTTTACTATCCAAACGACCCAGAAATCGTTATCCCTGTGGAACAGGGGCAGATTTTATAATGATTCTTTATCCCTTATTACCAGTATGGTTAGCAGATAAGCTGATTTCTCTTATTACTATAATGCCAAAAGATGTTAGGCCTGTTGCTTTGGAATAAGGTGTAGTTATATGTTATTATGTACAATATGGTTATGTGCTGCAAGGTCTATTGCTGTAGTCTAAAGCTACATTTAAGAATGGACTAAATCAAATTTTTGTGGTTCACTCCTACTATTTGATTAACAGGTGAAATATTGGGGCTTCAAACTTCAAACTCTATATTAAAATGAATGTTGTTGTTGAATTTAGAAAACTGGGAAGAAATGTTCTTATAAGTTTCATTTTCAGTTGGTTTCCACCTTATTTTTTAGAGTTAACTTGAAATTCATAAAAATGGAGTCCAAATTAAAGTTTGCCACTGAAATAGCATTTCACATGAAAATCATATAAAGATCTAGTTCAGCTCATGTTAATTTCATGTGAAGACCCATTCTCGTAAATTTCATGTTAACTAGAATTCTACTTTTATTTAGTCTTTTTTTATGAAATAGATTTAGTAATGATCAAAATTAAATTCTAATTATTGACTTATACATGGTGCCTTTAGTAAATTTACTGCTTGCAAATAGCCAAAAACTGTGAAATACTATTTTATAGTCTTTCGTGTTTGTTAATATCATAGTGCTCATTGCAGATAAAGATTTGACATGAGAAAGAAGCATACCGCTTAGTAATAGGTTCAATCCAGTCAAATCCAAATCTGACATTCAGTGTTGCCCTTCTGTAAATTTCCACTGGTAGAAATTTATTTTTTTAACATCATAATGGAGTTAGGGGTTAACATGAGTACATTATTAACTTAACCAATCAAATTAACTCATACTGTTGATAACTTATCAGGTTGACTATGAAAGAGGTTGAAAAAAATCTTAAAAGATTTTGAATCATATTGACCCCTGTTGATTTGAATGAAGTCAAAACTCTATCTAACATTTAACCTTTCACAGATTTCTGTTATGTTATATTGTTATTTCTCTTGTTTGTCTGTGTTTTGTCTGTCATAGTTGTTAGAAGCTAATACTGTTACTTAATACTTAGTTTTCCTGTTTAATATACAATACAGCTTTATAACTCAGCACTTCTGTGAAAAAGTTCATATGATATTAATTTGTTTTTTGTGAAACAAATTTTAATTTTAAAAAGTTTTTTTTTTTTAAAATGAGTTAATCAAAACATGTCTTTCTTGCTGTTGTCATTATTCTACACACAATGTCATGAAGACAATTACACTATATGACAGTGTACTTTTAAGTATGACTAACATGAAACTTGGAATACTGAGTTGTCAGTAATCAATAAAACTGTATCACAGAAGTTCTGAGGGTGAAATGATTTTACTGTCAAATGAAGTTGAATTTGTTGTTCCTTTGTTCTATATGTTTGTTAAGATATTGTTTTATAAGAAACTTTCAATTATAGGTAGTCATATCTAACTGCTCTTAATTGTAGAACACTTACGGTAACTTGTGTATACTTTGTTATTTCCAATGCATTGTTATATTTATTTATAGTGCACATTGTCAATGCAAAATATCTGTTCAGATGTGTTCAGCATATTAATTTATTTTATCATGGAAAAATATAAAGTTTTGTTTCATGTTGATACAAATTTTTTTTCTAATTTTTACTTTAACATGAGATTAGAACAAAGAGGTTCTTTAGTCTTAGTTATTTATGCTTGGTTGCAATGCAGTATATTATATAAATATGTATGTTATGAACAAAAACAAAGTGTGTGCTACTTTGTACAAATTAAGTGCAATATTCCATCAAATGATATAATCACTGAAAAATTACATTGGTGTTTGAATAACTACAATGTTACAGAAGAAATTATTATTCATTTTTCCATTTCTTTTATTTTGTTCATTATTTTAGTATCAGTCCTGTAAATATCAGATGAAGGTGATGCATATACTTCAAAAATCCATAAAATTTATTTTACTATTAATTCAGACACAGTTACATACCACACAAGTAGTCTGTTTGTCATTCAGTGCAGTGTTCTAGCTAGGATTTGAAAATGTAGAAGCACAGGGAGGAGGGCTGTTTAATGTGTTAGGTGTATTTTTTAGCCAATAAAGGGATATTGATCTTAGCTTTTTAAGATGTATGTTTGCATTAAGTCAGAAATATCTTTCATATTTTTTTTTCTTTTCTTGTATGTTTGTATCTGATTGCATACATGTCAGATTTTGAAAATAAAGGTGGAACAATTTGTGAATGAATGGTGTTGCTTTATATTTTGCAAACTGAATAAGTTTTACTGTATTAACATATTCATGACACCCTTATTGTATTAAAAGATCTTTCATGTTGAGGTGCTTTTTGAAAACATAGGTATGTTAAATAATAGAATCAATTAAGCCCTTTTTTTTGTGGTGGTTTCTTCCAATCCTAAATGTGATACTATACCAAAGACACTGCAGTTGTTGCTTTTTGGAGATAATTATTACATAGATTGTATATAAAATATGCACTTTGTAAGAGTTATTGTTTTTGATTTGGTTGATCTCAGTTGGGGACAAATGTATGGTTTTCTCATAAATACAGTTCTGAATACAGAAAGGATTATTGTTACATAACAATATGATCCATTTAGGTTTTAAGTGTGTTTTTTGAGGGGATTTTTTTTTCTTGATCTTGAATCACCTCTACCATTTTCAGTGTCTGAATTTTATATGGACTGGATCTAAAGTGTATGACTATGAACAAAACAATATTTCATTGAAAAAAAACATGTTGGTTTTTAAAGTTATCTTCAAATTACGATATATACTAAGATACTATAAAAATTGAATGGTTTTTTTTTAAGTTGGAGCCCTATAAACATTAGTACCAAACACTTCATCCTTAATAGGTATTTATTTCAGGAAATTCTATTTATAAAGTATACATGCATGTACCTTCTATAAAACATACAAAGTAAGTATGTTTTGTCGACAAATTTGATAATAATTATATACTGATTTATTTATTATAAATTACTTAATATCAAATTTTACATTTTTTTTAATTCATTTTTTATCTTTTTATTTATAACCATTTGCATCTCTGTTTCAAAACTTCTCAGAAGGTTAAGATTTGAAATATATGTTACAATCAGAATTTCCTATGTTTGCATTGTACAGTTAAACCTGATAACAACATCACCTTAGAAAATCTGATTCCTGTCTAAGCCAGCTATTTTCCTAAGTATAAGTTAATTGGAAATAAAAGTGTCAACTTTGGATAAATTACAAGAGCAGGATTTCTTCTACTAACAATGAACTATTTAAGGATTGTTTTTTTAATTTTTGACCAGGTTATTCGAAATAACAAACTTTAAGGCCGTTTACACTTCATCACCTGAATTTAAAGCAATTCTTATAATTTAATTTTTAATTGATTAAAGTCAAAATTAAGATTTTTCCCTTCATTAAAGGCTGAAGTCCAACTCTCAAAGATCTGTGTCTCTATTCGTAATTTGACAGTGCTCTGAGGAAATTTTAATAGTTGATATCATTCAAGCCAGCTTTATATGAAATAAACATTGCAATATCTTCCTTTTTCCTTCAATTGCTATATTTACTAACAGTGTCCTTCCTAAGACTAACAGATAGCATTTTAACCCTATAGGAAATTCTTTTCGGATAGCACCTGGGCAATGTGATGCTATGTGGCCCTTGGGAGATTACTGGTACTAACACTCAGGCAAATCTGACGGTTTTAAGTATTTCAAGCATATTATGTGCTAAGTGCACTCTTCTTACAGTGTCATTTATTTAATTTACTGATATAGAAGAATACTTTATGAAAATTTAATAGATAAAAGACAGGTTATCTGCCATACTTCTTATCTATGGTTTCAAAGTTTTGTCAGAAAACTTAATTTTTTTAAATACAAGTTTCTTTCATGTAGAGTTCAGATAAACATCTTATTATTGATTGATTGTTTAAAGCATAGGAATACTTGTCGTATGTTAACCTTGTCATAAAATTACAAAAATGATTTTTAATATAGTCAATGCTGATATGACTTTTTCCAATCTGGAGATGAGTTAAGATTAGTACCATTATGTCATTTTACAGCCACTGTATAGCTGGTGACTGGCTAATTCTTGTTCAAGATAAGACTGAATACTACCTGTGTTGATTTTTTTTCTGCCCTATCATATACAGTACTTCTGTTTGAAATCACTTGTGAAAACTTATGTAATGTACTGACTTTCCATAATTTAAATTTAAATAATATTTCTCAATGTGTCTGTTTTAAATGCATAGATTACAGAATGTTGCCTTATTAATACCGTATCAGGTTTTGCTTAAATTTTGCAGGGATTTTTGAGTAGACAACATCTAAAGTTAATCCACCATTCAGTACCTCATTTTTTGAGGCATTTACAGATTATTCAGGTTTTTAGTTTTGTTTGATTTTTTGAAGACTTGACACACATTAAGTAAATGATGTTAATGTTTGAAGTCCTGTTATTAGGTATTTATTTCTTCAGATGTAATCACTCTCCTATGTGTCATAACACTACAGTAAATTAATTAAATGAAAGAGTCAATGGACAAAATATGGTCAATAATATTCTTCTTTCTGACATTGCAAGTTCACTACTTGCACTATTGAAATTAGTTTACTAGTTCATGGGGAGATTACTCAGACATTTTCTAAGGTTTAATTGAGAAATTATGTCCATTATTCTGCCATATTGTAAAGATCTTTTAATAGACAATTGTATTTTTATGTGCATGTGAAGTATTACAAATCTAGCCTGATTCTGCACTTGTATAATTAAAACAAAAAGAACAGACATGATTCAATGACATCCATAAAAAAGAAAACAAAAGTTATAGAAAACTTAATTATTTCTAAACAGGAATAATATACATTACATTGAATGTTTGTGAAAATTAAATCTATGTACATGAGTATTTTTTATTGCCTGTAACGAAATGGATTTCATTACTAGCTTTGGGGAAGGGTTATGCTATTGTATTTACAGATGTTTCTATTGAAATTAAGACTGAGATTGTTTTATTGTTGTGATGATGATGTGCTGTTGTAGAATAAAAAAGCTATTGATGAAGAAAGAGTATTTCAATACTTCCTTGAAGTTCAAAATATATTATGCCTATACTCAAGAAGTGGATAATATATTGTAATCACCTTGTCTGTCTGTCTGAATTTTTTTGGTCATAATTATCTGCGCACAATGGATAGGTCAGTGGCTTGAAATAGATGGGGCATACCTTGTAAGCAATTTTGGTTGGTGTCTGAAATCAACTTAATGTTTCCTGAGACTTACCCATTTTTCTTTATATGGAATGGTCAATCAGTATTGAGGGTCAATCAGTAGACGATTGTTGGAATAGTTTTAGAGTGTTGTTCACTGGTGTTTAAGTTTTAGATATTGTGTCACCATTTAAAGAGATCAGGGTAAAACAAAATATTGAGCCCTGGATGACAAATGAAATTTTAAATCTGATTAAAGAGATCATCTTTTTAAACAATACAAATAGTTTTCTAGATCTGAAGATTACAAACAGTTTGGTCAAAAAAGGAATAAAGTTCAAAGAGAGGTCAACAGAGCAAGATCTAATTATTTTTCAGACAAAATTGAAGAAAATAAAATGACCCAAAAAAGTTTTGGAAAAAATTAAAAGACTTAGGATATAAAGGGAAAAATCAAGAGTCTAGTATTGTTCTTAAAATTGAAAACGATCTTTGTCACGACTCGAAAACTATTGCAGACTACATTAATAATTATTTCACTACTGTTGCATCAGAACTTGTTAAGAAGTTAGCTAAAGCAAAAGGTTTATATTGTGTCACCTCTTAATTATATTTAGATTTTTATAAGAGGAGAAATGCAGATAACAAAAACATAAGTTTTACAACCAGGATGTCTGAGGAATTCGTTTTTAAAGAACTTTCATCATTAAACGCTTCAAAACGCACCGGATTGGACGAAATCCCTGCAAGATTTATACGGGATGGCACTAAAGTTTTAAAGTATCCAATTACATCAATAATAAACAAATCTATATCTTCTGGGGTAGTTCCGCTGAGTATGAAATGTGCAAGGGTCAAAAACCTCTATATAATAAAAATAGTCCTCCAGAAGTTGGAAATTAGAGGTCAGTCATCATTTTAAGTATTGTATCAAAAATTTTAGAAAAGAGTGTTTACAAACAACTCGTACAATTTTTACAAGATAATAATTTGTTATATAATTTACAATCTGGTTTTAGGCAAAAATACTCGACGGATGCTTGTCTTATATGTTAGATTATCTGAGAACAAACAATGCCAAAGGTTGTACACTGGTATGATAAAGTTGGACCTGCAAAAGGCTTTTGACACTGTCGACCATAATATATTATATAGTAAACTTAAAGTTATGGGTATACAATTGATTGGTTTCATTCAAATTTGTCGCAAAGAGTACAATTTGTGTCTGTGAATGATATTATGTCTGAACCAGTGAATGTAACTTGTGGTGTACCTCAGGGTAGCATTCTGGGACCGCTGCTATTTATAACTTACATGAACGATATGTCAATTAGCATAGATAACAAATGTAAACTAATTTTATATGTAGACGATAGTGCAATATCATTTACACATAAAGATCCAAATGTAATATCAAACACATTAGGAAGTGTGTTAGAGCAGTGTTCAGACTGGCTGATTGATAATAAATTATCATTGCGTTTAAATAAAACCGAATGTGTGTTATTGAGTCCCAAAAGAAAAATCAAACAGATCTCAATGTTTTCTGTTAAATGTTATGATCATGTAATTGAAGCTACAGATGTTGTCAAATATCTCGCAGTTTATATTCTTTGAAAAATTAGTGTCAAATATTGTTTCGAGAATAACACTGTCAGCATCTTTGATACAATGCTATTTTGATTATTCATGTGCCTCTTGGTACAGTAGTTTAGCGGCGGGATTAGCCAAAAAATTGCAAATCTTAGGTTAATTCTCGGCCTGAGACCCAGAACAAGCATAAATTTTGAAAAATTTGAGTGTCAATATGCTTTCGGAGCCAGACAGAGTGAACCAACTTAGAAATAACCATGTTTTTAATATTTACCATGGTACTGCACCTGAATATTTGTGTGAAAATTTCAAATTGAATCAAATGAAATACAAGGAGTGCTTCAAATTTAAATTAAAGTATACCTAATTGTAAATTATGTAGTAAAGATAGTTTCACATATCATACTATACAAACTTGGAACAAGTTACCACTTTCTGTTAAAAATATAACAAACAAAAGTTCTTTCAAAACTGAAGTTAGACTCTTTATGAAGGAAGAAGCCAAAGGAGAGAAGAAAATGAATTTATTTATTTTTTACCACAAAATGTCATTTTTTAATGTAATAAATTTGTATTTACATAAACTGTTAATATTTTAGCAAATGTGAAATGCTTCAAGATTCAAGTATTTTTCATGTGTTCTTTTCTTTTTAAGGACCCCATTGAAAGAAGCCTTTTTTATAAGTACGGCTTCATGGGCTATCCTTTACAAGTTTCAAGGTTACATATAAATGCTAATTTTTATTCATGTAATGTCTTCGTCTGTGTACGTTTATGTATACTGTATTTTATAATGTATTATATGAGCTTGACTTGTCTAAATAAATATAAATTAAAAATAAATAAATAAATAAATGATAGAGGTAATATTCATCACAAAAATAGGGGCTTCTACTGGATGGATTGGTTTCATTTAAGGTGTATGGCTTTACATATGTAAGCTATTTTGGTTGCTGTCTGATAGCTAATTCCTGTTTCAGTAGTGGTATACCTAGCATGACAATGTGTGTAATTTATATTGCGTGCTTTCTCGTGTAAGCTTTTAGCAAAAATATATTCTTTTGTTGGGTAAGGTCCAGGCTATTGTATACTGGAGAAAGATTATTTCCATGTTTAGAATAAAAGATGACTGACTATTATTCTTTTTATTATTGTGTTGTTGAGGCATGAAATCATCAGTGAGCTCAGATCTACTGTCCTGTTGAAGCACAGTTAGCACTTCCGAGAACTTTAGTGGACTCATCGACTGTCCCGTCAACAGCATCAACACAGAAACAATGTTCTGAAATAAAATCACAGGTGGATATTAGTATTAAGTAGCGAGGCATAGATAAGATTACTAATTACAATTTAGCATAGATATAAGCGTTCCTTTTTGGAGTTATTGATCTTTTAGGGTCAAGATACCTTATGTCGCCGGTTCATGTCAGGAAATTCCCTACTGTTTCTGAACACTACATAAAATGAAGTCCTTATATAATTCCTTTCATATCATTCGATACATCTTTTATAACATGTCAATATATGTTTCTGGCAATTATTCAGCTCAATATTCTCTAAAAAATTAAGTAGTTTTCAAATAAACTGAAGATTAGAGAGACTTCTTTTTAGTCTTGAAAGATGTTTTGTAATAAATTTGCACTTAGGGAGTGAAGTTCTTGAAGTAATGTGTCAAGAAGCATTTAATGTGCTAAATGTGCTCCATTTAACACAATTATCAGTCAAATATTCATCCCTTCAATAATATTATATGATAAATTTACAGGAAGTAAAGAGCAGCGATTTTAACCAAGTAAAATTGGTGGGAAAATTCAAATTGAAAGAAGTGTCTATTTTTGAAAAAAAAGTTACTATAGTATATATTGATCCAAAAAAATTATTTCGTGTTCATGTTACATCTTTTAGAAGACTTATAAAACCCCAGTGCTAACAGCACTTTGATTCAGATGTCTTCATGAATCAGGGGTCGGAATTCTCATCCCTCATACCATTTTGTATGGAAATTTCGTTATTTATGTGGAAAATTCTGGGGGAAATGAGCTATTAATAGTCTGAAATCCCTCTTAACTGATCCTCTTTTAAATCTTTTGGAAAAGTACATTATTTAACCATAGACCTGTAATTTGAATTTTCCCATGGAGGGATGAGATTTTATGTCGAGTTACAATTTTTTTCTGTAAATGCAAAAAAAAAAACATACATTTCAGCAGCAGCCAGAGTAAGAGTTTTCTGGTCATGGCTGAGTAAAAAAAATGCACAAATTTAGAATAAATTCTTCATTTTTTAAATAATCCCAGCCCCACCCCATCCCCAGTATAAAACTGGTCGGCGCCTAATAAAGGGCTGTTCAAATATTTAGTAACATACGTGTATTGTCACATTGTTCTGGTTCAAAGTTTCCCATGGCATCACATTTTGGCATGTACCATCCCTCCCAAATCACAAAAGATATTCCTCTGATGGCCCTCAGTTGCTGACATTTTGTTTGTTTGGTTTCCCGTTTAGTATTAGTACACATGGAGGTTCCAGCTATCATGTCAGTCTTCTGGACGTAGGAAGTCTTGTCTACATCACCAGTTAAAGTATCCACACAGAAACAACGACCTGTAAGCAAGAACAAAATAATTTCGATTTGTTTTTCATGGAAAATAATATTTAGCTTTGCGATAGAAGATGATTTAAAATATAAATCATTTTTATATAATGAGTTGCTGTTATATAGTCTTATTACTTTTCAGAGCACCATGCTATATTGCACATTGTGCGACGTTAATTACCGAACACGTGTAAATTTAAATGATAACGGGGAACCACGGTTTCTACGTGCAGTCAAGAAGGGGTAGAACTTTATTTGATGTTGGTGCTAGCTTTAAAACACAATGCCTGGTTATTTCTTCGGGCTATTTGAGGATCAAGGTGTTCATTTGGTGCAAATCATTCATGATTTATTGAAAAAATCGCTTTACGTTCATTATCCGTTCCTTCCTCACTACACTACATCACATTCTCATACCTATATTGTCACATTGCTGTGGCTTAAAGTTGCCTTCCAAATCACACTGTGGCATGAACCATCCCTGCCAAATTGCCATTGAGATCATTCGAACTCGCCTCATCTGTTGGCATGCCGTCAATGTGGTAGACACCGCTCGTCCTGGTCAAAAGAACACGATTTTGTTCTATTAAGTTTTTTTTCAAACAGATGCATATTTCTGCACGTTTCTGTATCTTCAAGTGAACATGTCTAATTTGCTCTCAGTTTCATATGTATACTTTTACAAGCTTGTTTATACTGAATAATATATGACCTAGTGTGTGTTTGTTTTAGCACTTCCAACTGCACATGAATAGTAGAAAAAATTATAACGACATGGGCAAAACCATGTTGGAACTGAGTTAGTAATGTAAAAGTTATGTGCTACTTTCACGTCTACTTAAAAACGTCAAGAGGCAACATGATCAGTCTACTGATACAGACACTTTCCAGCAGTATAATCCGTCAAATCATCTTAAATTGGCCACTGTATCTTCTCCTGCAAAGTGTAGTACGCGAAACTTGCATCACTTTCTATTTATACACGTTTCTAGCTTATTTAATGAATGTATTCAATTTCTGATTAGTTTATACGCTATAACCTAATTTTGGTCCGCTTACGCTGAAACATAATCCGCTTCGCAGATTATTCAGCATAAACGGACCCAAACTAGGTTATAGCGTATAAACTAATCAGAAATTGAATATATTCATTATATTTTAATTAAAAAATTTAAAAAATGATATATCCATCACTTTTATTAACACCGAATAAACAGCAACTTTATTTTTCCCGCCGTGTAGTAATTCTAGTAAACAATTGGCCGCCAGTTTAAAATCAGCGGCAAGACGCTGTCATGTCATCAGTGGGAGATGCTTAGTTATTTTCCAAAATTGAAGACAGAGTTTTTAAAGCAGGAATTTGACATAAACCCGACAGACATAAAGTTAGCTTATAATTTATTGTCACAAAAACGTTTCAACGTTACAATGTGACTGAAAACGTTGTTTCGGATGTTGACAAACAAAAAGTAGTTCCGTAAAAGGTGGGCGTGGCCTAAATAGCAAGTTAGTTTATGCAATTGAAACAATGTTGATTTTTGTCAACAAACCAATCAAATGGCAGGATTCTCATCAAATTAAAATTTTCTGAGGTATTGTGCATTGTGCAGTGTAACTATTGAATACATACTTGTATCAGCTTTTGCCGTATTGACACAGATCCCCCTGCCGATAGCCATTGGGTGGTTAGAATTCTGGACACATGTTAGGCCGGAGTCGCATGAACCAGCTGGGATTATTCCAAACATATAGTGAGCCTGACATTCTTCATTCTCTTGCTGAAAAAAAAGGTACAGACACCAAATTATGATTAGTTTAACGTGAGCATTTAAAAGATAGGCTAGTTTTGACAAGAGGAAGCAATAGCCCATAGTTTAACAACACAAAAAGATTTTTAGTCTTGTTTTAGCTTTTCCACATATTAACTAAAGGTTTTTAGTATTTAATATGTAATGTGGAATTCGATTGACAATGTTTGATTGAACCACAAATCTTACCCTTGCACAAACGTCTGTGCAACCACAGAACCCTCCGTTCTTAATCACATTCCCTTTACAGTTTAGAGGCTCCTGGACGACATTCTTACACAGCTCCGGAGTGCACACAATGGCACTGCCTATGGAAAATAAGCACGTTATTAACAAAGGTAGAATCATGTCTGATGTATTGTGAAATCTTTATCAATACTCATGATTACGTCTATCACCTTGCCTTACTTACTGGACTCTTTTTGGTGCCTTATCTCCCACAAGCAAGTTTTCTACAGTATCTTCCAGTTGAAAGTGACAGTGTACTTTACTATGAATTCAGATATTGTGGAATCAGCTAATTAAATCTTTGTCTAAATGGGGTTAACACAAATCTCTGATTCATTTGACGCCTTGATACCTTTGTGCAAATAGCACCAATAGTGTTCTGGCTCTTTTACTTTCAATCATCACTTTTAAGCCAGATTTATCATATTTTAAAAAAATGTGAAGTTTTACAAGCTTATAAAATCGAAAACCTTGATGTAGTAATATCTTGGTTATATAAAGTTTTCTTTTGTGAAAATTAATACAAAACATTCTTACAAATCGAATCCGAGACATATAATTAAATTCTTTGTTTTATGAGATTATGCGGAATTGTACTGTATAGGATAGAAAAGTAAAACCCGTGTGTGTCTGGTTGTCAAATGAAAAGCTAAGCTTGTCGTAAAAGGCGACTGAATAGTGCTCAGAACACTGGCCGGGGGCTAGAGCACTCTGCCCACAGAGCAACTGGGTTGTGTGCCCCTGGTTGTTACATTCTTCTAGAATAGCGTGTAATCTAGTGAGTGGTACCGTAAACATAGTTTAGTTAAGAGTTGATGTCGGCCATTTTTTTAGACATTGTCATCAGGTTTGAAACTGTGGCATTGTCGTTTCGATGTTTCAGTTTATTGCAGTTTAACCTGCGTCTATGAGACCTATTGTAACGTATTGGTCTAAGGAGACATTGTGTAAGAGCAATCAGCGAAACCAAGATTTTAGCGGAAATCCAAAGAATGTAATCCAGGGACAAAGACCAGACAACACACAATAAAAACACATGAAACAACCAGAATAATACATACAAACTAACAAAAGTAAATGAGCAACTCGGACTGGGAGCATGGGCCAGGTGCACCGGTAGGGTAAACGTCCTCTATTTTTTTCTAGAAACACCCGCCGAGTTGCTCATAAAAAGTCAAGTCCAGGATAGACGAAAGAAGATGGGAAAACTATGACACGTTAAACAATTCAGTTTTTATGGCACAGATGGATACACCCTAACGATCCACGAGTTCATGTTGACAACATGTAGAAACATAACCCTGTTCAAGAAGAGTCTAGCGCGATACAAAATGTCTGCGTAGTTATCCAAGATGCGCTATAAAGTAAAACAAGTTTAAGTTTTTGGCGGTATTGGCCACGATTATAATTAAATTGTATACACACATATAATATAAAACAATACTTGAAATTGAAAAGACGCAAGAACTGTTCAATATAAATTTAAAGAATTATTTGTTTATTAAACCGGAAGTTGGGGAATCCTGGGATACAGAGATTCCTCGTATCGCTATCAGTTAATGTTGAATAGGTATAATCTGTATTCTTCTTGTTGATACCGATAAATTGTCAAATAGATCATTGAATATTTAACCGGAAGTGTCAGAATGAAATGTTGGACCCTGGGGTACAGAGGTCGAGTTATACTGTTTCAACGAAATTATGTCACTGCGCGAAGTACCCTATGGTTGTACTTTGACGAATCGTCAGCTTTATGATTCCTGTTGATCCCGGAGTGAAGAAGCCCATTTTGCAGTATGAGGTTTCGCCTCTGAATATACACCTGATTGTTCTTCGGTATCATTAGTAAAGAAAGCAGAGTCTATTGAGCCATCCTATGCATCTAGTGTTCTACATGTCGATAACGATCAGTCATTGATGGTAACCGTCGAGCTTGAATTTACACAATACTTGTTACATCTACTAGGCACCAAACAGTGGAAATTCAGCTGAAAGAGTAATTAAGGGAACCAAGGTTATAGCGGTAATCAAAAGAATGTAATCCAGGGACAAAGACCAGACATGGAAAACAGACATACACAACAAAAAACATACAGTAACTAAAATCATACATACAAAATAACAAAAGCAAATGAGCAACTCGGACTTCACTAAAAACTGGGAGCATGGACCAGGTGCACCTGAAATTAGAAAAAAAAGGAAATCCAAACAGCAGTATCTGTTATATTAAAAATAAGGACGGGTAGGTGGGTTTTTAATAATCTTTAGCAAATAGTATGCTTCCAACCAGCTTGAAATCTAGCGTGAATGAGAAATTACGCCAATTTGACGTCACTAAGGATGCATACAATTACCAATTCCAACGTCAATTTAGCATATCAACGCACGATAACGAACCACAAATACCAGCCCTTGTATAACTCAATTTTTTGTTTCATAGTACAAAACTTGTATTATGGCAAGCTCTGGCGTGACGTATGAGTTGTGAGATATTTCCAATTCCCATGATATTGACCTTAAGACCGAAAGGGTAAACTGTTTGTAACTTCCCTATCCGTTCTCGGACAGTTCAACCAATCTACGTGGATGGCGACTTTCCCGACTGTTATTAAAACTATTTTCAAAGTCTAACGGTTAAATAAATGTGCTTTTTACATTGCTAATAAATGACACTTTTACACTTTTTGATCTGTTAAAATGATAGATATTCCCGCGTATCGACCAGTGACATACTGAATACCACCATGTAAGTAAGTAGATCAGATGGTTAGTCTTCTAGGTATTTCAAAGAAAAAGTGCGACCATTAATGTGTTTTTCGAGAAAATGCAGGGACAAGTTTATCATCTGTTGACATGACATTCATTAATAGCTATAATAGTGTTTTCGAATATTGAGTCTTGAGGGAACATGCCAGCAATGTCTATTCACAGAACATAGAGGAAAAGTCACTTTCCAAGGTATATATCAAAAACTATGACAAAGAAAAATGAAGGTGACTTACCTCTCAAGCCCTACAAAAGTCTCTATTGGGTTAAAGTTGTAAGATATTGCCCTTGAAAACCAAAATAAATTGATTTTTATCTGAATTTACATACCCCGCCACACTATATGGATGGGTAAATGTGAAGCCCTGAAGCCTCTGAAAATATTGTAGTTGAGTTCCGTTCGTCCGTATCCCTAAATTTCCAGATGTAAACTTTAAAAAGAGTAATCAAGGGAACCAAGGTTATAGCGGTAATCAAAAGAATGTAATCCAGGGACAAAGACCAGACATGGAAAACAGACATACACAACAAAGAACATAAAGTAACAAAAATCATACTTACAAAGTAACAAAAGCAAATGAGCAACTCGGACTTCACTAAAAACTGGGAGCATGGATCGGGTGCACTGGTAGGGTAAGCGTCCTCTGCTTTTCTAGAAACACCCGCCGAGTTGCTCATAAAAATTCCGGGGTAGACAAACGAGGAAAGGAAAACTATGAACCGTTGAATCATGGTGCAGGTGGATACACCATAAGGATCCACGAGTTCAATATGACGAAATTAAAACTTCTGTAGTGATGACTTCGATCTTGTAGGAACATAACTCTGTTCCATAAGCCTATTTGTTAGAGTTCAAAAAGTCTTTGTATTTTCGGCAAGCTCTGGCATAACATATGAGTTGTGATATGAACACTCCATACGCAGGTGCTGAAGGGATGTTGCCACAGATGAAAGGAAAGTTGACGATTCTGAATGAAAAGTCATCACGTTTGTCGTAAAGTTTTGGTCAATAGCTTTCCTTTACCATCGATTTCTAAGTGTAGGTCAAGATATGAGGCTGACTTCACAGTGTCTGTAGTATCCTTTATCTCAAGTTCTTTGGGTAGATGGGATGTATCAAATCCCCGAAATTAGGATTGTTTAAAGATAACGCGTCATCTATATAGTGGAAACAGAGATTAAAGGGTCTAGCCAAATGATATTTTTTCTTTAGAAGATATTGAAGGGTCGTTTTAAACTTTGTACAGTTATTGAGTATCATGAAATACAGATCAAATTTGAATTTTAAATAGTAACGGCCATTTTATTTACTCCTGGCATCAAATATTTACGAGGCGAAAACTTATTATTTTTAACGAATTGGGGTTAAAATTCTCTTGGAATATTAAAGAATTGTCAAAGTAAGTTCTTTCGGGTATTATGGAGTCAAAGGGGCCACACCAAAAAAAAAATCGTTTTTATTTTTGGTCCGATTTCTGAATTATTTTTATTGGATTCCTTATGAAAATCTCTGAATTATTCAATCGATCATATTTCGGATATCTCTTGCCGTTTTCTAGTTATAAGGAATGTACTAAACATTGAATTTAGATATTGTGGAATCAGCTATTTAAATGTCTTCGCTTAAACGGGGTTAACATAAATATCTGAATCCAGACACTATGGAAAGGAGGGATGCCACCCGGGGTTCCTCAGAAGAAAGGGTGCTAGTTTCGTGTCAATTATGCACATGAAAATGACAAATTTTCCAATAAAATGGGGGTCGCCAACCCCCTGCACCCCCTTTGGATCCGCCACTGGTATGCTCGAAGCGCTTATCCTGGGATCCGTGCCTTTAGTATGGATCTGAACTTTCTTCCGTATGGACATCACTTGATAAACTAAACCGTATCTTTCAGGCATTATCCAAGTTTCCTAATTGCTAACACTTGTATATTAATGATCATTTATTATTAATTAATATACAAATACATTTATCTTGTATAACTTTATTATCGACGCACCTGTTAATGGAAATTATATTATACAAGTTAATTGATCCCTTTCGGATCATGTTAATTACATAGATTTAATACCTTCCTACACGCGATGATTAATGACCGGGGTATTCGATATTGGAACAGAACAAGTGAACGTTGGGCAATAAACAAATTTTACCTGTTCAGGTAAACGGAAACTAGTAACGCGCATGTGCAATGACAGGTGAAAATATAGGAAGTGAATGTACAATACAATAAAACAAGAAAGTTCTATGTAAAACCTAAATTTTAAAACAGGTAAGACCGAAATTTGTGCATTTGTAACGGTTTAAAATAGACGTACAACAGCTTGTTCATTGATCACAGTGTGCAGGTACACAGGTAAAAAAACAATTTGGAAGAGAAATTTGAATTTCAGGTGTGACTCATGGCTCCGGACCAAGACCGTTCTAATTACCATTTACCTGATCATACCTTATCTAAAGGGATGATTTGTAGATCTAGTACTTAAATGAAAATTATGGTGTGTGTAACCACTGTTGTTTGGCAAAATTTGTAGTGATCATGACTTCAGTAGCTTGTAATGTTGCTACATGTATCCATATTTTCTACCCCCTTATAATAAATACAAAAATACCAATCATATAAATATTACAGATTTTGATATGCTGTACAGATGTTTTAGGAGTAACCTAACCTCTGTACACTTGATACCCAAAAGGGATTACAGCAGCAACAGAGGCAAATACTGATAAATTTCATGATTTTAAAAATGAATTGTATACAAGAAGTATAAAAAAACCCAAAAATATTGAAATATGGAGCCAAATCCAGTGTTGATAAGTTAATTTTACCACAGCAAGTCAAAGGGACTACACATGTCCCACATCATATACAAGGAAGGAAGCCGGATGCCTCATTGTTTAAGTTTCAAACTTTATGATATAAGAGTATGTGAATTTCAGTCATATGGATTTTTGTATAGGCTCGAAACATTTTTTTTAATGCTAGATGGCATATAAAGGCAGAATAAATTTTTAGAGTACTAATACTTATTTTTTTATTTTCCAAGATCTGGACTTGATATGTATGTTTTTACATCAAAATATGTTTTTTTAATATATAGAAGCTTTGAACATTAATATTTCAAAAACATCCCAGTCCCTTTTATCTACAGTATGATTTTAAACATGTATTGCACTATTATTTTAAATAGAGAAAAAATCATCAGAAACAAAAGAACAAACATAGGAAATTTGAGCTCTCTGTTTAGTATTTAGTGCTACATCTATAGTTTTCATGTAGATCCATCCCTAGTTGATCCGTCCCCAATCATAAACTTGATGTATTATGAATTCAACAATTAAAATATTAAACATAAATATTGAAAATAAATTATCTATCCTTTTCTTGATATCTTTCTTAAATATTAGAAGATAAATGAATAGATTATAGTTATTATATATACTATGTTATTAGTATTTGCAAATTAAGTACATGAACAGTTCAAGAGTAATTATATAAAATTGTTGATTTAATGGAATAATGGACATCAAGCAGTTACTCAGTAAGAAAAATTCTGCTCCTTTTTAAATAAAAAAAGAACCATTGGAAAACTTCTCCCTGTTTCAAATATTGCAATTTTTTATCCACGACCATAGTCATAAATAAAAAATTGTAAGTAATAAGTTGCAGTATATGACACTTAATTTTATGCACATAATTTTATACAATGTAATTACTCTAGGGGACGGATCATCGTACTACCTATCTAAAATGCAATGATTTTCATTTTTAATGTAGACAATATGCCGACAGACAAGGAAATATTGGTTACCAAAGACCCTGTATTTGTGAATAAAAACATTATAGATGGTAGATACATCGGGAAACGACCAGAGAATTATGTTGTTCTTGCTATTATTGTCTCAGTGTTGAACCCTCTTCTTGGACCTATTGCCGTGTTGTTTTCATGTAAGTATTTTGAATCTTTTACCCGACAATTTTCTGTCATATGCGTGTTTTACCCTTGATAATTTTTAATTAACATTTAGTTGTTCTATTTATTTCTGCACTCCATCCAACTTTTCTATTAGAATTTCAACCCCTTTTAAATTCATTTATACAGCTGTAAAGATGTACATTAATCAGTATAATTATAATTAGACCTTGCGTTTTTTTTTTTTTTTTTAAATTTGCCGAAACAAATAAAAATCGAAGGGGCTAATTTTAATTAGACTGGTACCTTAATATATATTGTTCTAGTAAATATGTGAGTCACCTATTGGATAGCTCATAATATTTTCAGACTGTAATATGCATGGTCTGATATTCCTTTTCATGCTTTCTTTTTTTTTTCAATCATAGCCAGTACCTAGCTTTCTTTACATGGAAATATATTGTACTTTATTTGCAGTTTGACTAGTTTTCATAATTCATTTTTTTTCTTACTGAACTGGTTTCCCTTTACAAAATAACATTTTTCTGTGCCTTTTACACTGCGTGTAGCTATTCATGTGATTTTTACACTCCTGTTTTACTAATGTGGGTTTTTGCCTGCATCCACCTGTCAGTTAATTATATACTCACACAATAATAAACTCTAAAAGCATGCATGAAACTCGAACTGTCAGATTTAAGGGACATGTTTTTTTTTGTCAAAGCCCTTTGATGGTATTGGTATTCCAATATTTTATTTATAATCATGTCCATATTATTTTCTTCAGTCATGTCAAGAAGATCATACAATGAGGGAGACCTGAGGTATTCAGAGAAATGGGCAAACTATGCATTCATGTGGAGTATGTTGACAGTTGGTGTTACAATTGTTATTGGATGTGCAATAGGATTTGCCCTGAGCGAGATGTCAATAAAGGGAGGACACTCACCATAACAATTCTGGTACTTCTTATCTCCCTTACATTGTACAGCTGAGGAGTGGTGGTTGTATTGTGATAAGACTTATTACACAAAGATAGAGTCATGACATTTAGCTATGCATAGAAAGATTGTATCACATGAGATATTATCAGGGTTGGCTTAGTATTGACTGCCCAGGTTTTTACCAGGTTGGGCAACATATGGGATTAATACTGAGCAATGTTGGGTTTTTGCCTACCCTGTATATTATACACATTCCTTCTCAATTTTGAATAAATCAGGATCTTACAACATAAAAAGCAAAAGCTTCTTAATGTGAAGGAAAAAACTAACTTTTCTGGTTCAAAATTTACTGATAACTAACATTCCAAGCATTAGTAAGACATTCCAATTCTATAATTGGTTTTATTTTTAGAAGTCTTGTCATTTTTTATCTTGAGTTATTAAGTGGATTTTATGGCACATGATCCTCTAGTCAAAAGTAACAGAATTTTTCTTTAGAATGGTTTTATTTACCAATGGTTGAGAAGTCTATTTCTCCCTTTTATTTTGTCATGATTGTGTACATATATTGTATATTTTTCTATAGTGAAATCCAGATATTGATACATGTATAAAAAGACCCACCGAAATTTGTGTAGTGGCTATTTTACCACTGAAGGATTTTTATTGTTTCTGGTTTTAAAACCTGAGTTGCCACATTAGTAATATTCTGAATTTTTTTAATGTGTAAAATATAAAAAAGAAGTAGGAAATAAACATTTCAGGAATTTGAACCATTTCTCATAGTATTTAAAAAGAATTACATACTTATTACATTTTTTTTATTTTCCACTTAAGCTCAGGGTTTTGTCAATATTATAGCACCTTTTATTTTAAGATTTTAAAATTTTTTATTTCACTGCATTGAAATTGAAGTTTTAAGAATTTAAATGTCACTATTTTATGTTGCAATGAAGATAGAAAAATAATATTTTAATGCACCATTTTTTAGAAATTAAGTCTATGTGCAGTTTTGTTGAATCTCATTTCACTGTGAATTTGATAGGCTTGCTTTAAAAGATATACATTTCTTTTATACAAATGGCACTAAATGTACTAAGATTGTAAATAAGCCATCATATCATAATCATGATTTTACATAATTCTATATTTTAATTAAGAGAGAAAAGAGATGACATTTTATAATCAATTAAATTTAGCAGGTGCTTGTACATTCTATTCTCTGTTATCATTGGAGATCTATTATGATTATTTTATCATTGATTCATTGTATTTATCATGTTATCACTACAATAAAAAAATCATACATAAATTCAGTATTTTGTTATCAAGACCACTGGAATTGGAATTTCTCTTTCAAATATACAGAACTTTAAAAAAAAAAAAAAAACATTCACAAATAGTCACATAATGGAATGGTGCTTTCTTCTCTTGTAGACACCTGTTTTTTTTGTGCCATAGCATGAAAATAAGTTGTTTTTTTTTTTTAACTTTAAAACAAGGTTCCAAACCACAAAAGAAAATTTGGTATTGATTTTGAACTGCTTTTGAATTAGGGGCCAAAAACAAGGTGAGGCTGGGATTGGACTTAAATTGTTTATAAGTGAGGAAACAAAAACAAATATTTTCCTGATGACAATAACTCAACTATAAGCAATTGGATCTTTTTTAAATTGTACCACAAAGTGCCAGGCTTGGATTAAATTTGGGGTTTATGACTTGTACCAATTTGGACCAGAAACAAGCATCATGCTGTCACATTTTGCACTTTAGACTTACTCAGGTACAAAAATACTTGCTGCCTTCTGTCTAAACCCTGTTCTATTTTCAGTAATGGCTGCCATGTTTTTGACAAATAAAAAATCCCCACTTCAGTTCCAGAGATGAGTTTTGAAAAATTGTTAACGATGAAGACAACAGACGCCAAGTGATGGCATAGCTCACATTGTCTTTCGCATGGTGGGCTAAAAAGGTGTATGTAAGATTTTACCTCATCTCATATTTTGAAAATGGCACATTGGATTCAACTTCAAACTTCTCAGTTATTCATTGCAGTTATTTGAAGGTCTGTTAAATTTGGTGAAATTCCTATTTTTCCTTTTTGGAGAATTGACTTTTTCATATTTTATTTAGAAATTCAAACAATAGTATAATAACATAAATACAAGCTAGCGAGGCTAGAAGTTCAGTTCTTAGAGTTCAATATTTTGGACAGTGGAATAAAAAGTGATTAGTGGTTTCAATTTTGCCACAAGTACAAGTAGGTGAATTGACAAGATTTTTAAAAAATAAATGGGAATTAAGGGCGCTACATTTCAATCGCAGTCGTGAATGTAGTATTTGTCCTAACCTTGTACCGGTATAATAATAAGCTGGTACTTTATCATTTTGACTATGGATTAGGCGCTTAAAGATTGCAGCAGAATCTACTGACTTCACATTTACATCTAATTTGTTCCACAGTTTTACTGTTGAAGGTAAAAAATAGTCTGCGTAAAGATTAGTGCGAGTAAAAATGTTAGCGATATTATTTGCTTGTCTAGTACTATGATTGTGGCGATTTGCAATTGTATCAGGGACAAGATCTGATAGGTAATTGGGTGTTTTGTTATTTAACATTTTATGGAAAAGATGAAGTTAATGAGTTTTACATCTGGAGGCCAAAGTTTCCCATTTAGTTTCTTCATAAAGTTTTTCTAAAGAAGTAAGCATTGTCCCACCAGTTACAATTCTTGCTGCATCAATTCGAACATTTTCTAAATTATCTGTCTAAGTTTGATTTTGAGTATCCCAAATGACATCGGCATATTCTAGAACTGGTCGAATGAAAGACATATACAACTTTTCCAAAGTAAATCTATCAAGAATCATTCTGCATTTCCGTAGAACATTTAATTGGTTATACACTTTTTTGATAATGTAATCGGTATGATTATGCCAAGAGCAGTTGTTCGAAATCATTAGACCAAGATGCTTATGATTGTCTACAGACTGAATAGGCTGATTATTCAAATATAACGTGGGGTGAACAGGTTTATTGTTTTTCTGAGAATAGTAATAGTCTCTGTTTTTCTGACATTGAAGCTAACTAACCATTGCTTAGACCATTTATGAATTTTAAGTCAGTCGTCATTAAGTATGGAGTCTGTGTCGTTAGGGGAATCGACTACGAGGAAGAGACTGGTATCATCCGCAAATAATCTGATGTTTGCTTTTATATCAGTTACTATATCATTGATAAATAAGATAGATTACAGGGGACCAAGAATAGAACCCTGAGGAACTCCAGCGCCAATGGGTAACCATTCTGAAGAACCATTTATGACTACCCTTTGAGACCTTCCCTCTAGATAATTTTTGAACCAATGTAGAAGACTGCCCTAAATTCCAGCCTGTTTTAATTAAAATAATAAACCCTAAAAATAGTTTTTTTTGTGTTCCACATGTCACACTGTAACTCAAGAACCCCTGGTATAATAAACTTTAACCTTTACAGAACCTTTGTAATAATGGCACAACACTCTGTCCAATCTTTAGTTTCAGAGGAACATTTTAAAATTTTTTTATAGAATTGTTTTCTTTGACTTACTATTACAATCCATCATGGTGACATGTGAATCATGTGCCCATGGCTCAACTGACTAAGTTTAAGATTCCATCATTAAATCATAATTTGCTTAAAGTTAATGTTCAACAGAAGAGTAAGAAACTAGTATACTTTATGCCCATACATCAAAAGCCCAGATGTCTTGCATGGACACAATGCAAGCATTGATTGGATCTCTCAGGTGTCCTCATGTAAAAGGTTATCTTAACTGACACTTTACCAATACATTAAATTTACTTAACAATAAATTCACCAGAAATAACAATTTATGATGGGATCTAATTTCTGTTGACTTAATCTGGGAAATAGACATCTAGACAAAATCTAATAATAAATGAGCATCTGCAGTTCTACCAAAATCAGGGTGCAATGGTAGGGTCAAAATCCTAGACATTCTTCCATTCTAACTCTTAATTCCTATCAAATTTGTTAACCCAAGAAATTCATTTTACAATTAATGTAGAATCCAAAGATTTCAGAGACATCTGACAGATACACATTTTACAATGTAGGGATATTGGCAGTTTGTAAGTCTTGTTCTCCATTTCTTTAAGATCTGGAATTTCTTCTGTTGGAAGCGTTCAAAATTATAAAAACTTTCTTTTTTCTATAACATGTACATGGTATTACTAAACTCATTGCAGTGTATAATAGAATTTGAAATACATAGTTTTTATCCCATAAACAATCACTTCTATGATTTTGAAAGGGTGTTATGGGTCAAACTTGTAAATTTACATCACCATATGACAAAACTTACAACCAGCATTTACAGAGCCATTTATAAGTCAAAGTCTAATTCTACATATCACTATATTTCATTTTCAAGTATAAAATATTCACAATAATGTACTGTATAGTTTACAATAAAAAATGATCTATTTAATTAAATACATGTTTTGTTCCAATAATGAACACATTGCACTCTCGTGTTTGTCACACTGAACATAAATATAATACAAGGGACATATATGCAAGCAATAAATTACTGAACTTAATAAATTTTACATATAGATAAAGCTCTTTTTTTAATTACACAGAGATTCAAACAATAAAAAATCTTTGATTACTTTACTGACTGCTAGTAATACTTAAAAATATGAACTACAGTTATATCTAAAATAGATTAATAAACACTGATTTAATTTGTGAAGAAAACTTGCATATCACGTAGAAAATATTTTCATGCAAGATCCAAAAGGAGTAAATACAATCTTTTTTTGGAACAAAGAGAATAATGTAAGATATCAAATGGTCAGTATCTATGGAAGTCTATTTATAACATGTATCATAGAAGATAATAATAAAATTTTATTTCTTCATGTAAAGAACTCTGAGTAAGTACAGAATAACGGCTGTTGTTTAGACAGGATAATAAAACCAATCTGATTCTCCAATTAATCAAGTGTCTGATAGCTGGTACTATGCCTTAAGGAGCAGGAAACTTGAGGGAAACACTAATGTAGCACTTAATGTAACACTTAATGTTCACGTTTCAGCAGCTGATGCTTTGTACACAGAGTGGTAAGCATTGCGGAGGAGAGCATAGGGGAAACAAGACTCCAATAGATCCATAGTCAGAAAAGGTGACTCTGTCACAATCTGATAAAAAATACAAAATATAAGGTATAAATGTTACATGGAAAACTTCAAGGGTTTTGACTTCAATTAGGAATATATATTTTTGTATTGTATGAAAATTTTATGACCACTTGACAATAATGAAGAAAAAATGTATCACCAGGAAAAAACATAGCCATATATTCAGAAAATGTTACGTTAATTAATATTTGACTTGAAAAGCTGAAACCCAAATATATAGTAAGTATAATTCATAAATTGTAAATCTAACAAATACATCAGTTTGAACTACTGACAAAACCAAAGTAAATGCTTTATATGATAAATTGATGACAATATTTGAGTAAGCTTCCCTGTATGTACCTTATCTAGGAGAATATAAACTGATTCCCTGTGTTTAACGGCTTCTTTGTCATTCTCCTGACCAAGTCGTAACAAACTAGATGATGCAAGCTGTAATATACATAGACTCTTAATACTTTCTTTCTATTCTTGTTTAGATCACAGAAAAAAATAGTTTTTAAATGTACAAATTTGGGAATTTTTAAGTAAAATAGCAACTGTATGTTGAACATTCTGACTGGCTGAAATAATGGCCAAATCATGCATAATACATGTAAATTACCTTCTGAAAAATAGTATGAGTATTTTTTTTCATTTAAAAAGTAAATCCTGAGTATGAATCACAACAATAGTTTTGAAGTAACTAGTTTCTATACCAAATATTAAAATAAATCTTGTTATTACCTTTCTACAACATGTTTAAATAGTATTTTATTAAAAAAAAAACTTACAGCTAAGAATTCTTGCAATCTGTCATGAACATCTCCTGGTCCATGTATATGGAACATGGCACCAGCTAACTGGTTTACAGCAAGAGCCAAGCAGTGACAGTTGTTCACATTTCCTGAAAGAAAAAAAAACATACAAATATCTTACCCAGACCATGTCTTTATATAAAATGTAATATTAAAAGTATATATTAGGTGTATTAATTGACAAATTTACTTCATAATTTGTTCCTACCCTTATCAACTATATTTGGCTCCATGGTCGTGGTTTTTCAAAATTAGAAAATGCAAGATATATTGTTTTTTTTGACAGAAGCTAGCATCTAAATGCACAAAAAACAAAGTGAACTACACAAATATATTTTAAGTGAATGGTATAGTATTTCAATACTATTGTGATCTACTGATATTGTTTTGATTACAAATATGTTCCATGTCCCCACTACTTTTAAATAGAAATTCACCTTCAAGAGAAGCTTTTAACACTGAAGCATCTTGTCTGGCAAGTTTGGGAATCGCCACGGCAACAAACACCATCAATAAACAAGCAATCTCATATTCACTTTCCTTCCGCTCTATAATATAACAAATAATAAGATTAAAACACGTCTATATGTCTAATTAGAACTTAGAACTATAATATACATGTAAATATAAAGGTAAATATTACAATACTATAAACCTAGAGCTATTCACAACAGTTTTATTTTCACTGTTTTTGTGATAATACTTGTCAGGCAAAAATAAAGCTGTCATAAATATTTTGTCCAAGAAAACAACATACAATTTCATAAACAATTGTAAATTTTTAATTGATGATGTGTAAGTAGATTGATAATAAAAAATGTAATAAAAAACATTGTTTGGTTTAGTTAACGGTTGTAATGCTGTAAATTCTGATTTATTGTGACCTTTAAATATAACCAAAAATTCAACTTTTTGAAACATATATGTATGTTTTTTCTCCTAATAACAATTCCCTTTAAACAGTCAGTAATATCAATAAAAATACACAATAACTCCTGAATTTACAGACTCTGATTTGTTGTGTGTAAAGAACAGATATTCATCCTACCAAAACTTTAGTGATAAATCTGCTGATGAAATATCAGGCTGTATAATATGAAATTGAGATAAAAAACATTTTTAAGTACATTAAATTGGAATCTACCAACTCTAGTTTATATTTTAATGACCAATTAAAGTCATACTCATGTAACAAAAACTACAGTGAAATCTGTCTAAAACATACCCCGAATAAACAAAAACTACAGTGAAATCTAAAACATACCCTGAATAAACAAAAACTCATTTTAATCAATCACTTTATAAAGTCCCTTCAAAATATATTAAATATAATTTGAACCTGGATAAACCAAATATCTGTCTTAGTCTGACATATCCTACAATACATTGGGGGTTTTATTGAGACAGATTAAACTGTTTTAAGCAAATAGTGCAGGAAAAACAAGTGCAGTAATCTATTTGTCAATAGTATCTATTATGACTATACAATCTAGAGAGTCATCCTATAACTCCATACTAGAATCATAGAGTCAGTATTTTACTTCACTGAGAAACTCCACTAGCAAGGCAAAACAAAGCTAAATGCATACAAACAGTATTTCATAAGATTTCAACAGGGTGAACACTATACCTTATGTTGTCAGAGAACAAGTAATACTATATGTATCAGTAACAGCAAAGAGAAATTGATCAAAGATTTTCACATTCCACTGTTTTACTTAATTCTGAAGTAGATTTGTCCTGAGAAAGATTTCATACTGGCTAATCAGTGTCAAATGAAGGTCATGGTGTTTGACTACTGAGACTGTTGCTATGGAATCATAGTGTCAAATAAAGGTCATGATGTTTGACTATTGAGACTGTTGCTATGGAATCATAGTGTCAAACGAAGGTCATGATGTTTGACTATTGAGACTGTTGCTATGGAATCATCACTGCCTATTTTCATTACATTGATTCCTTGATCTTAAGGAGAATTTCTATAAGAACAATAGGCAAGCCAACTAATTTCAGGGTAGTTTGCAATTCATAAAACTGAACTAGTTTATACACAAAAAAAATACACACAAAAAAAACTGAGGAAATCTCACTAAAGAATACCCCTGCTCCCGATACAGTAACCATATGATCAAATTATGAACAGCTGTTAAACAGTAAATTGGTATTGCTTCAGTCTGAAATATGGCATATCAATTTATAGCTCCCATCAAAATATAAAAGTAGCTGTAATGAAGAATTGTTTAGAAAACTGTTACAAAAAAGTTTTGGACTGACAAGAATGGACAGACATAACATACACTATATACCCACTGCAAAATGGGAAATATAAAAACCATAAATAGCCCCAGAGTTGATGAAATTTAAACAATCCTTACACCTGATAGTTAAATTTCTAAAATCTTAATTTTTACAAAGCTAAACAAGTCAAAAAAGTCTAAAAACAGTATTTATTTCAGGATATTTTTTAAATCAAGGACTACAGAATAATGGACTTCAAAGGCATAACAGTATCAAACAAGGTTACATAAAAAACCTGACCTGGCCAATTATAACACACCAATTTGAAGGCTTAACAAATCAAACTACAATGCAAATGAATCAAGTATCAAGAGTTTATGGACAGAACTAGATTATCTAGAGGTACTACCGTTTGATTATTATCACAGGAAGGGGGGCACTAGGATCAAATTAGAAATAAAAAAAGCAGCATTGAAACTTTCAAGAAATAAAAGCCAAGACAGGCCATAAGAACAAAATAAAAAGGCCACCCCAATATTTATTGTTCATATTAAAAAAAAATGTTCAGTGCTTTGCTCTGAAAAAAAGTAAAAAATGGCAGGACCTAAATTTTTTCAAAATAAAAAGGCAAAATAGGAAATTTGATCCTAGCCTCCTCCCCCCCCCCCCCCAAATAAAAATTAAATGGTTGTTCCCTGAGAAAAAGTAAAATTATACATGTACTTGTACATGTACATGTTAATTTGGAAATTATTGCAATGAGCTTATTGCTGTCTAAATTGTAATGAGGTTGTAATAATAAAACTTGCATTAAAAAGTTTCCAGAAGCAGATTTTTCTACATATCATAAAAGAAATTGTTAAAATGCATTTTGGTGAAAAAAATAATGAATTCATGCAATAAATTCTCAATGTACAAAACATGTATTTGAATACCATCATGCAAAAAAAACATTTTTTTTCAATCATAATATCAGCCATTAAGTTTCTACATGTGGTAGAAATTAAATGAACTTCCAATTTGAAAACAACAAAAAATGTATACTGTAGTCAAGCTTCCATATCTAATATTGCAAATCTAGTGGGGTAAAAAAAAGAAAAAAATGGCATCCATATGCAGTGATGAAAGCTCAGGCTGGAACACACATACCCAGGTAAAGGAATTCGGTTTCTGAAATTCCCAACACTATTTGGTTTAATAATATAAGAAAAATGTTGTGAACTCTGGAATGGCTATAAAAAAACTGAAGATGTGGTACAATGGCAGAAACAACTCATATCATAAATATTCATCATAACAATGAAGTAGTCTTCATCATTCTGTTTGACACTGTTTACCAACATAGGAACATCTGAAATATTTGGTCTTTCTCTTAAGTTAAAGAAAAACCTCATATACAATTAGCAAAAGAATTAGCCTGGAATTTATCAATTTCAATAATAAAATTAAAGTTGAAATGGTTGAATTTTTTACTATTACTTTTTTTTTAGCTCTTCTCTTTGTACCAAAATTCTTGGAGTAGTTACTGTTCTTTATTTCTGGTGATTTCTAACTAAAATTTTAGCATTACCTAATCAGTACAATTCCAGCAAATATTTCAAGAAAATGTTCTTTCTGTATCTGAGGTTATATTTTAGTGTAGCAGATATGTTTGCATAGAAATGGAATTATGTACACAAAAATAAACCCTTAAAAATTGACATAACAAAATAAACAAGAAACCAGTAGTTGGAAGAATACAAAATATTAACAAGTATGGAAAACAGGTATAAATGTAAACAAAGCTGACATCAAAATGATAAAAAATAATTTGACAAGAAAACGTGGAATTCTGTCTATGGCAAAAGAATATCAGCAAATTCTTTTAATTTGAACCAAATGTTATAAACTGTACAACCTAATCAAACTTTAACAAGCAAGGGATAACTTTTTCTGAAAACAACACATTTTTTTCATCTCTTTTGGACACTCACCACTCTTCTGTTGACGGAGAGCATTGATAAGTGTGGGATCTACATCACATGTCAAACCAGCAGCAGACGACATCTCATTTACCACCTGAAGAATATGTCACAGTTCTATGTTATCAGTTGCATTCATATATTTAGCTGTCTGATGATAATATGAGATATACTAGTGTAGAATATCACCAATGGAGTCACACATTATAATATATAACAACCCTTCAATTACTTGCATATGAAAAGTAATGAAACTATTTTTTATAAAAGCAACTAATTAGAAAACAACAGTTTCATACACTGCAATGGAAAATACTTATTTAATCATTGGTATGGTGTAGGACAGCATCTTCTCTCATTAAAATACACATTCCTAGCATTTCTTTCATGGAAAATGTAGTCTTTATTTAGAAATATTCACAATACATTTTATACCTGTACTGAATTGGTTTCAACCTGTTTCTCCAATTGGTTACTGGGGTAATTTCATTTCAATTTGTATTAGCTTGCATACAAATGAAATAGTACAACATTATTCAACATTCAATATAGGAAATATGTTAATAAGTTTATACAATATTAAAACATTAAACTGTTAAGTCTTACATGAAAGCTGGGTTATGGCAAACAGTGTTTCAGCACAAAGCAACATAAGCACTCAGGTTAAAGGTCATCACGTTTTAACAATTTTTTATAAATAATGAATGTGTGGATCCTAAACGTTATAGTAAATAACATGATAAATGTAGGTCAGTTATGGATATGGTTTAATATGTAATGTACCTTCAGCATGTGCATGCTGTTGAGGGGCAGGGGATAGTGGCAACATAACCTCTACCTGTCCCCCTCCCTCATTTCTTGGCAAGTCAAGTAGATGCAGTTTCAATCTATGTATGAGTTATACAATTGAAATAAATCAAACTTTTATGTGTTCCAATTTCATTTCTAATAAAGTTAAAAGGCATGGGTCCCCTATTTTAGAGAGTATATGCATACTTTAAGTGTCTAAATTTGGAAGTTTGTAAAGTTTAGTGTTTAAATCTGAACCTAAAACAGGTTTCAAATTCTTTTACTTGCATAAAACTTTGTAGAAACATGATATCTCAGCTCACTTATTGCACCACTTACACCAGAGAGTACTAGTATTTACAGATTAAGAAAAAACCGACGCATAAAATATAAATTTTATTGAACCCTTAGCCCTAGTATTTACTTTATTAATTCATAAGAGTTCTAATCAAACATAAAGTCCCAAAATCCAGTGATACAGATCAGCAATATTAAAGTAACAACAGTGGATATACTACTTTCTAAAAAGATAAAGTATATATACACATACTAAAAATCAACTCAAGATCAGAAAGAGTTTAGAGAGTAGGTCTGAAATGTCTTTTTTTTTTTTTTTAATGAAATTTGCTGTTAAGTCGATAATTTTGTCAAAAATCAAAGAAGTGAAGAATGGAATCTCGATCTGAAACCGTTCAATAAAACTTAATAAAACTTTTGGGAAAGGGGCATAAAAAATACAAACATTTTTAAACATTTAAGAACCAATTACAAAGTAAAAGAAGAAAAGGTTCTACAAGTAATTCCCAAAAGATTACAATAAGAAGCTAATTGTAAATGGGTATATGTATCCCTTAGTCATTAAAATATAAACAAATACAAGCATGAAGAAATGCAAACTAAAGATAAAAATATTATATATCAATTAATCTAATTTGTACTCAGGATTTAATGATTGTCAGAATGTTCAGTCGATCTTTACACAAAATCTTGTACTGGCATACCATGTATAAAATTATTGAATTTCAATTCTATCATGGCTTAGTTTCTTACTTTTTCTTGATTCTAACAAAAAGAATCTAACACACAAACTATTTTTTATTGAGGCCGGCCTGGGATTTTTCTGGGGAAAAAATTAAGTTATTCCAAATCTGAGCAAACAAAATTTTAACTCTGGCTGATGTTGAAAAAAAAATTCTAGCACAAAATAAAACCCCAAGGCCCCCTCCTCAAAAAGAAAATGGTCAGTGCCTTATTTAAATCCCACAAATCCAAATGTAGAATTACTGATTTCTCATCAACTCTTGTCTCAACCTGATGCCTAACCTGACCTTACTTATTTTGTCTTTCTTTTAATCAATGAGTATGTAATTCTTGCATAACATGACAAAATATTAAAAAAAATACCAAGAGAAAACAATAGACTATAAACAAAGTTATAGGGGTACAAAGAAATGCAAACACAGGTACAACTATTAAATTAAGTTCCCTGGATCTCAGGCTACTAAGTGTTTAAGATCTGGTACCAATCATTCTTTTGAAAAATGGAATCTTGGAATCCACAATTCAATAAAATGATTTACATGATACAGAAACCAATCTTGCTTATTTATGATCAGAAACATTGACATATATTTAAGTGATGAAGTACATTGTACTCAGATTCAAAGTTTTTATTGTAATCCTAATACACATCTTAGATATGCCATTTTAGCCAAGTCTTAATTAGAAAATCAAAATAAATGAGAAACAAATTAATAACAAAAAAGTATACGGCTATGTTTATCATAGAGAATGAGGAACATCTGAGAACCAAGGAAATAATTTATATAGCCCATATAGTACTCTGGCTAACACAGACACACAGACAAACCTGCTGTTTCATTGATGTTTGCTGAATAAAGGACAATCAATAAATCATTCAGTATTAACTGATATTTTCATACATATTTTTCTCAGCCTCTTCAAAATTAAGACTGTATCTAAAGATGATATCCATGTTGTTAAAATTGTTCATCTAACACCTATCTACTGGTAATACAATTATAAAGGGTTAAGTATGGAATTTGGTTAAACATGTCTGAAAACTCAAAACCCATGACAAAATTTCTATAAAGACTAAGAAAATCTGCTTGCTATGAATGATTAGTCCACAACTATCACATGTTTCCATGTAAAGTCAAAATTCATGATTGCAAATACATGCTGGACTGCATCGGGGGAATGTATGGGCAAGGACCTGAGTTGTAATTAAGACAAAGTAAGTGTTAGTGGGAAACAATATATGTAGATAAGGTGAAAATCTTTGGCAATATAAGCATGGATCAATATAATCAGCTGCTTCAACACAACATAAGCAACTATTTACATATTTGTAAATTTATGCCAATGACTGTGGCATATACTGCATGTTAATTAGATAATCATGCAAATTAGAATTAAGAAGTATGCATCTAAATCTGGCACCAGCATCATTTTTAACATTAACAGTATTAATCAGTATTTCATATAGATAAATTTGTTAACTTGTAAAAAATGTCTTTTATAACAGGTTTTTTGCTTGAATAGAGATTGTGACAAGCTTTCGGGAAAAAAAAATATCCCTATGATTCCTACCTGGTGTATAGCAGTTTTAACCTAAAGCATCAAATACTATGAATATTTAATACTACATGAACAGGATTCAATTTTACACATCAATTCAAGGAAAATGAAATTTAAAAATAGAAAGAACAACTATTAAGAACTGTTTTGTTTGAAATACATTTCTCCAACCAATGGGCAAATCACCATTTCTCCAACCAATGGGCAAATCACCATAACAGTTTCAAATGAGTGGATTAGGTGAAGTTTCACCATGTACATGATCATATCTGTTTATAGCTGATTTGTATCTTTTTAGCTTATTAGCAACTGATTATGCCAACTTAGAAACAAAATGTACTTAAATTCTTGTAATCATATTGTTTCATATCTATGACTCTCAAACCCTTTCCAATAATATGACAAGATTCATGTCACTTCATTTTCCAAATCATGTTAGATTACAAACAAACATTACTTGCTAGTAAAAATGCTGCTCCAGGCCATTTGTGCAATATCCTCTTACAGTAATAAAGATAGAATGATGACGTACATGGCTTTTTATTCATGCTGTTGTTCCTAATAACCTGCTTACAAGGCCTGTGTACTGGTACCAGTATACTGGTATGATGGAAACAAAGACAGAATACTGGTACAACAAGTAAACAGACAAAGACCATAACTCAATGAACATTTCACTTATGTTCTTTTACTTTCTATTACAAAGGTTAGATTTCTCTGTTTCATATTAAATATAGTATTGTGTTATTTGAAACACTTAGTATATGATTGTGTTCACACGAAGTGTAATTTAAGGAAATTAACCACAGATAAATCCTACCTTCATGTCTTTACTACTCGGTACAAAATGCTGTAAATCTTTTACTGATGCCATCAAAAATGGTATTCTGTCTTCTAAAACCTAAAGTTAAATAATTTAATTTCTAATGTAACATGTTTCCTGATTGGATGAAAAATTTTGTCCATCATCTTGTAAACCAAATTTTGTAATGTGACTGTGACGTCATCAACCTTTTTTGCTGACTTACTCATTATATTTTGATACTATAATTAAATTACAAGGAATGACTGTTATATTTTTTCAGTCTTTTTAAAGTAACCACAATGTCCATGGTGCACACTTGAAAATAACCTGCTGTGAATGTTATTTACTGTGCACCACATGATTCAGATTATTTCCTAATTGACCGAAAAATATAACAGTGATTCCTTAAATAATAAAGAAAATATATTGAAAAAAGTGAAGTAACAATTTGATGGTGTGTCCATATGATAACTAACCATATAGTCATACTATATAACAAACAATGAGAGAGCAATACTTGTTGCCCAATCCTATTGATTTTTTCAAAAATTGTATATTTCATATTGTACTTCAAAATGTGTACATTTTTCAGTGAGATATGTTTAAAAAACTAATGTACACATAGTATTGTCTCACTCTCAATAGTAAGCTCTCATTGGTACCTACAGAAAGTTGTAAAAAAAAATCTAAATATTGGCAAAAAAATACCAAACCATGATTAATGGGACAGTTCAATATGTGTCAAAATCAATATACATGGCCAGAAAATAAAAACAGGAAAGAAAGACTCTAAGACGAGTCAATATGGAAGCTTTAGGTGCACAAATGGAAATTATAGTTGGTCACACAACCACAACAGGTCAAACTTGTTTTCGATACATCATGCATATACAAATCAAACTTCACATCTCTACCATACCTGCCAGCTTTCCTGGCATATCATCATTATAAAATGAACTAGAAATACTGTGAGCAAGCTCACAAAGAGAATATCCCATGTTTTAATCTGTTTTAAATGGCCTAAAATGTGAAACACTTGTAGGATTATTTTCTTTTGGGGTTATTCATTAGCAATTATATTCCTTCATGCACATCTATATAGGGTTCCCAACATTCCTACAAAATTTCATCAAAATCCGTTGAGAGGCTTTGGAGGAGTTGCCTTTACAAGAAATCTTGACAGATAGACACAGAAGTAAGGACGCAAGGACAGACGGAGGGACAGGGTGATTATTATCTACCCCCCCCTCCCCCCCCCAATTTGTTTGTGGACGTTTAAAAATTCACAGACTTGTAATCTGAGGACCCATGATACTTAATTGTCTACAAACTTCAAGGAACTTATTCCCAAAACATTTTTTTCAAAGACATCAAAACAGGAAATACATAAAAAATGTCTATTAGTAAAGCAGGATTACAAAAGACTAGCATGGATCCTGAGCTACAACGGCAAAGGCTGTCTAAGATTTAAGATACCAATGGCATGAAATGAGCAAAAAATCTAATATTTAAACAAAACAAAATTTTCATAATTTTGTTTCTACAGGTGTAAATCATGTAATGTTAACAAGGGCAGACATAGAAACCATTCCTAAATGAATCTCTAATATGAGTCCTACCAGGTCCACTTACATCTAACAGAGCTTCCTGAGCAAGTTGTCTGAATGACAAGAGAACTCCGATGATGGTCATCCTCAGTAGTACACTGTCCACATCTAAAATGATGTTATAAAATTAATTAATTAGCAATCAATTTGCCTTTATCAACAAGAAATTGAAATAAAATAAAATTAAAGAAATTCAAAAGTAGAAAATGTCAGAAAATTTCTCAGCCATTGATGTAGATTTATCTGTTATTCATAAAGTAACTGTAATAGAAAAAGACAGGTAATAGTAATATAAACTCAAGTTTTACAATACAAAATATGGTTTGGCACTCTGTAATCAGGAATGTATTATGGTCTACATAATAACCCATTTTGATAGACAAAAAAAACTGTCATTTCAAGCTACTAGCAATCTAGACTTGAAAAGTGCATGGGCCAAAATAGCCATAAAATATTAACGGTAGGCATAAACAATGGGGAAAGTAGGGTAGCAGGAAACACATATATAACCTTTGACCTTAGTCTATATTTAAAATTCTTCGTACTTGGCATTTAAAGGCAACATTGTGACATTGAGCATAACAAAACAAACATCACAAATCAAGTATCACTTTGAATACTAAGTCTAATAATTTATTGAAATTACATCACTTCAAGTTTTGTAATAAAATAAACCTCCTAATCATTGATAATTCTACAGAAACAATTTTTGTTGCTGTTAATGCCATTGACATAGTTTATGAGTATTATACTGATATCATTTGTTTTAATACAGCTCCCATTAAACAGACAACAGAATAAGCTTGTTGCCATGACACATATTACATTCTACTACATTTATCTGATCAACATAATATTATTATTGGTAAGTCCTTAATTGTGTTAAACTAGATCAGGAAAATAACGAGATAATCCAAAATACATCAAACTATTATTATAGGATACATCAGTTTATAAAACATCTTTTTTTCCACATACAAAAGTAAATTCTGGTTAATGATGTCAGCATTATAATTGTTATGATTATTTCTCCACAAGGATCAGGCATATATAAGTCATGATATAAGTACAGACCATCTGAATAACAAACATTTATTTACTTCTTGTATTACATGCTGTAATATACCTATTAATCTTTTTCCTGAGGCGGAATATAATTGTAATATAACTGTGTACAAAATTTTAAACATAACTTTAAATTCAATTCATAATGCATGATTGGTGCATGGCTGGCAAAAGGTTGTAATATAATGAAAGGCAAAGCCTGTGTAAAAAATTGAAAACACAATGAACTGTCATTAAATAAAGAAAAAAGTCACTAATTAAATTTCAAGTCTGCACTAAAGGAAAAAAATAGCCAATAAGTTGGCACATATTTGTCATCACATATTAATTTAATTTAAGTATAATCCATTAAGGGGTTAATAAAAAAAAGGTGTTAATTGTCTTTCTAACAGATGACATCAACTGCTACAGTCTCAACAAACGACTCCAGTATTTGAAAATGAAAAGAAAACTGTCACCAAAATTCAATACAGGACATTTGGATAAAAAGGGTTGTAAAATAAATGCACTATTGCCCAACTGATGCTGGAAGGTAAGCATTGGAGGAAATAAAATGTATAACACGGTCCATTCTAAAACCATTGGTAGAAAATTGTTAACAATGACAACATAGACAGTTACAAATTTTTGATACACCAGTAATCCCACAGGATGACATACAGAAAATGTGACATTTATACATTATCTAAATACAATAAAGATAAGTTGACTTACTCTGAACAAGGCTGTGAAATTCTATTGGTGACACAGGCACAATGGAAAAAAGCAACACAACATGACTACATGCCAAATCAACAAACAAATTATGCATATGCATAGGCTAATTTGCATATTTAAATAAGAAACTAAATGTTTTTCTATTAGTTCATTAAGAAAATTTCAAATATTTCAGGCAAATGTAAAAGAAAGGAACACAAAAGAGGATTAATGAAAATAATCATTAATACTAAACAAACCAAATTACTAAAACATAATAAAATCTTTAAACCAATTCTTAAAATAAAATTGAAATCTAAACCAAGAGAACAAAATTAAAATCTAAACCAAAAGTTTTACCAAAACATGCAACAAAGGGCTCCATTACTGACATGCACAATCCAGGATACATCATGCCTTGTATACCTTAATGAAAGGGAGAGGTCGAATGGTGTAAAGACTGGTCAATGTATTGGAGATGAAATATAATACAGGATAGATCAAGAGAGTCCTGTTTTATTGAGAGGGAGGTAGATCAGTACTGGAACTTGAAAGTAACTTGTAGGTATATCAGCAAAGCCATAAGAGAAAAAACTTTCTTTCAGAAGATTAATGACAAAGGTTACAATAAGTGTTCTGTTAAGCAATAACAAACTTTGATCACTATCATACCAGTACTTTCACTTTTTAGAACTACCATAATTAATACTTAGATGTAGGAAAAATTATGCATGATTTCTAATTTAAAAACACATGGTAAGTTAAGCTCTGGTAAGTACAACTGAAGAATTGGACAGCTGTTCCTTGAGTAAAAATTTCCATATCCAGTTACAAAAGAACCCTTGAATGAAAAGCCTAGTACACTATATAGAATCATCAATATAAAGATTTTGATATTGAAATATCTATCACATCTAAAAGATCATAATTTATACTTGTTTTATCTATAATATTTCCATGTAGTGAGTTAGAAAAGTTTTTTTAAACATTAAATGTTAAATACATGTTTATTCGACTCTGGTAAAGCTTAATACATTTTCCTATGTTTAAACTTACGAGAGTAAGGACCTGATTGTAGAGTAATTAATCAGTTGTAATTATAACATTGTTAAATTTCGAAACATCAATTACCATAAAAAAAAAAAACAAAAAAAAAAACAAAAAAAACTCTAAGCAACCAAAATAAGTAAGTAGAAAAAAAAAATTTTGAAACTAATTTTTGATGAAAAAAAGCTCAAAGCAACTAAAATGTGAAAGTAGAGAAAAAATAACCAAATAATTTAGAGACAACAATTACTGAGAAAAACAGCTCAAAGCAACTAAAAAGTGAAAGTAGAAAAAAAACAACCAAACAGGAAATTAAAATCAATGAGATTTCTATCGTGTGGACTTAACTTACTCAAAATCTTATTGATACAAAAATATAATTAACATGCAAAATATGTAAATATTAAAACCAAAACATATGTAAAAAGCAATAGTATTTATACTGCCACACAAAATTTAATTAAAAACATGCAAGATTTTCTTCTACTCTGTTTCATAACAGATTTAATAGCAAACAACATTACATTATCAGCAAATGACAGTTCTTTTCAGTTTTGCAGATGACAGATTCATTTTAGCAGATGTAAGCACATATTATTCTATATCATTCTATGCACATGCCAAGTGCTGTGTTGTCTACTCACCTGATGAAGTGTTTTTAGGATCTAAAATTCAACCAACCATTCTTGTCAGTGAAATATACTTCATATGAAAATTGCCCCTCAAAAATCCTTTTAGTATATGTATATACTAGATATAATTAGTGCAATAAACTCTAGACCTTCTATTTCAACAAAATCCTGTAATTACAATTTCATCTTATATAATGCTTCATGATATTACATACTGTAATTTTGTTCTATCAGTTCAAAGGTCAACAAATGCTATGTCAATCTGTCCTCTTAATAAATAATTTTTATGTTTACCATAACTTAACATTACTGATGAGCAGATTTACCCATAATGCAACATTATAGAAGTAAACAACTTAAAATAAATCATATCAACACAGACCAGTACAATTACATACATACATATAAATGAGGAAGTATTACCGTTTGCAGGATATTAAATTTCACCAATTTTTTTTTAAACAAGATATCATTACTACTGCTTTTTTTCCTGAATGATGTAGTATCTACATATTTACAAAGTACAAAATCTTAACTGTCTGTTGTCTTGCTATGAAAACCTAGTAAAAGAAATACTTTCTCAGTATCATATTGTATTTCAACAAAAAGTATGAAATTCTTGAACTAATTTTCACCCCTTTCCCAATCAACCCTTGACCAAGCTTTGTTCATTAAGAATCTGCTCTCACAGTAAATATATGTATTTTTGACATTTCTACTTTTCCAAGAAATTCCCTAAGGTGTATTAATATGGCTGTTAATAGAATTTCACATACCAGTACAAATACAAAGCATTTAAAATTTAAAAAAAGAGATATTTATAGTTTTTGTTTCCACGATTTTCTGGAAAAGATCTAGTTTGAAATATTAAGTATCTCAACAGCTGTACAAGAGTCAAAAACATTACCTTGATAAAATGTATTCCAAAGTTTAAATTGTGATATGATTAGGTTCCATATCCTGTAACCTTGATCATAAATTTAATTTTTACTAGGTGTAACAAACGTATAATTTTACAATTTACTGATAAAAAAACAATCTACTTATTTACGTCAGTTCAACCTAAATATATTCTTAATTTTATTGCTAAATGAAACACCATGTACTGCTTTCACAACACAGTTGCTCCTTTACCCATTGCAATGAAAAAATCTTAATATATATTTGAAGCCAGCTGGAGACACTCTATGCTAAAGCCAATAATGTATTCAACCATTTGACTACATCATTTAAGGTCCAAGCACATGATAAACCATATCTTCCATAAACACGTTTTTTTAGTTAAGATGACCTATGTAAGACAAGGTCACATACTCTCATCATCCAATCAAAACAAGTGTTTCGGTGGTGTCAAAGGTGATTTGCAATTTTTCGACATAACATTAAATTGACAGTTGTGACAAATGATGATGTTATTCTCCGTCACCATAAGTTAATTAAGACTATAAAATGCAGCATTTCATGGAAGAAATGGGTGCTTCCACTCATCCCTATGGAAACTCTGAGATTTTTTGACAAATGTAGAGAAATTCTTGTCTTTTTACTCATTTCACTGTGCTTTATTTGTGCAAAAGACATAATTTCTTGACCATTGTAAGAAATACCAGCTTTTCCATAGGAACTTGTGTAAAACAATATCACACCCTTCTTTTTCTGGGTTTCAGGACAGAAAGATTAAGGGACAGTGGTATATCAAAAGTATGTCAGTAATAATGGATGAATAAAAATGAAAATAATAATTCAGAAACATGGCTCTACTCCCAATTCTGGAAACTAAAAGCACTATTAGGCCCTGATTACCTGGTTTGCCAAAGCTGCCTGTGGCAATACTTTGAATTACATGTATATAGACCATGCATGAGAACAACAAATATGGTTAAAAGAAGGTTATATATCATAAGGGAAGTGAAACATCAAAATCTTTGAAAGAAAAAAAACCAGATAGCACAGATGTTTTAGATTGTGTTTAAATGGTGAAAATGGAATAAGTTATGGGATAAACGCTAAAACTGAAATATGCCTAAAAAATTAGCATGTTTGGTGTACTTTCCACTTTATATTTAAAATACCTCTGAAAAATATTTCTATACAGTATAGCATAGAAGCTCGAATATCTTTTTTATATCAATTTTATGTCATTAAATAAATTATAAACAGGCAAAATAGTTTTTTAACTCAAAACTTACGGGTAATTTAGAAAAAAAATGTTTTAAAGCTCACAGAGAGAATCAAGAAAAAGATTATTTTATTTAGACAGACAATATTATTGACTTAAAGTTGAGAAACGTGGCTCCCTAGCAATGTAAGACTGATCGTGCAGAGATTATATCACACGACCATTAAAACCGTGACAAGCACAGAAAATAGTAACAACAATTATAGCTTACTTGATGTCTGTTTTGGTCCTAGGAATTGATGGACAAATTATTATAATTACATTTACTACACACATTATTAAAATACACTAATCTCATTGGATAGCTGGCTTTTTGGGTGATGTTCCATGAGTCGATGAAAACCACCTTCCAGCTATATATATAGGCAACTCCCACATTTAAGTTGACCAGTTATATAGATAACTGTATATTGCCTATTTCCTATATGTATCTCAAAAAATTAAATAGAAATAAGAAAACATTTCAAATATAATTATACACATTGAATGTTTCATGGACATGTAAAAGTACTGACCAACCAAGCTTCACCTTAAATGTGCTCCAGTCAACACTTTTACTGTCTCATGAAACATAAAACATTCAATTCTTAAACATAGTTATGTTTGTATTAAAATAATTACATAGTCATGTTTGTGTTCAGATGATCACATAGTCATATCTGTATTTAAATGATAACTTAAGGAGTTAGTGTTTGGATGATTACCAGGACCAATATATGCACATTTATAAACAACCTATAGTATTTAGGTTAATCCAGTAGACAATTATCATACCACCTGAGAATCATTAAAACTGGTACAATGCAAGTATTTTGCAATGATTAACAATTATAGAATAAAAAAAGAGGTGTATTATTTTGCTTTGCATGGATCAACTTGATACAACCACACAGGAGTTTGGATTACTACAGACACTACATTACAACTCGATACAGCTGTAAATTGGATGTGATTAAAAGTTTTTACAAGCATAATTTTCAAAATAGAATAAAGTTGGTCACAGAACTTCATAATTTCTTTTAATATGAAATAAGACGTGAAAAAAGAAATAATTGCTAAGTTTGAGAAAATGCTAGTTTACCTCTTCTTGGCCCCTAATTCCTGATTGGTAAGGGCCATAACTCAAATAAATACCTTCTGTCTGGGGTCTGAAACTATTGTAATATAATTTCGTAGTAATTCATACACTTTTCTCAAGTTCTTGCCCTGAAGCCAAACAATTGTCCCCTTTCAACCCCTGATTTGTAAACAGTTATGGCCATAACCACAAAAATAAAAACCAACATCCTTTTTTGTGGTGTGGAATCTTGGATCATCAAATTTATATTCAAGTTCTTGCACAAAAACAAATGGACACTGACAATGTAATACCATTATTTAACTGCCAATATTTTGCAGTGGCACAAAAATGATTTACTAAGTGCTACACAGAAGCTACTAAATGTGCTGAAATAAACAATGAAAGTATCAGAAAAAGTTCTAGAAATGTTCTACAACTTTGGATAGAGCTCTATCAAATTGCAAAAAATACATCAAAACTTGTTCAGTGATTTCATTTTCAATTAAAGTTTGCAAACATTGATACAATAAGTTTAGAAAACAATTTCCTGTCATAATGTCTAATTATATACATGGTCCATTATAAACATCTAATTATCAATTATTGCTGTAGCTATAGACACTAATCTAAATACTTGTACATACTACTATGAATGATTCAGTGTTGGTAATATTGAAATATATAGATTCACAATTCATGTAAATGAATACATATTTCTAAGAAATTACACACTGGATCTCATGAAATAAACTTCTAAAGAATATATTATCATTACGACCAATTTTAACATCCAAACCTATCCTATAAGGAATTTTAAAAATAACCTATCAAGAAATCATCTAACAATACATTGGAGGCTTCCACAATGCTTACAGCTGTTTTTAGACATTAAAGGAAGTTAACCATTGGAGAACAAAAGTTTTTAAATATGGTGAAAAAAAACTATATTATTTCACAACTGTCATAGTAAGATAATAACTTCACATAAATTGCACTTTTTACACAGCTGTTAATGCACTGCTTCATCATTGTGTCTTTTGTTAATGGTTTAGACTTACGTGTTAACTGTCTGTATAAATCTCTCATGACTTCAGGTTTATCATAGTTTGTTCTAAGTTTCTGTAATACCTCCTTATTGCTGACTACAAGTTTCTGTTACAAAGGAAAAATAATTGAATTACCTCAACTTATACATGTGATCACATCTAGCCTGGGTTTCATACAAAAATCTCAAGTTGAGAATTTCCTTAAATCATGTGTTTTTCCTCAAACCTGCAATTTCAGGTGATCTGATTGGTTCAAATTTGAGTTGAGAAAGGATTTGAGGAACATTCAATTTAAGATGTTTTATGAATTTGGACCCTGGTCCTTAACATCTTTGCTGGCTATCAGACAGAGACACCAGTTGGAAAGTAAACACTCTCAAAAACCCTGGACCAAAGAAGGATCCAACACATTCAAAAGGTCAGAGTAAGGAAGAAACAAAGTCTTTGTAATACATCCTAGGTAGTGATAATTTTTTTGTCCCAATGTGGAAGAGATTTTGTTCAATTAATTTATTGTTATTTAAATGTCATCATCATGCTTAAGTATACAATGTAGCATTCTACATTACTAAGTAGGCACCTTCTAAAAGTACCCATATTTCATTTTCCAATTGTACCTTCAGTTCATCAACCTGACTAGCCACATGACTCATCAGCCTTTCTCCCATATATCTCATTCCAAATGGACCAATCAATTCTGCTAAGGCTCTTAATTCTGTTAAATCTGCATATTCTTCAGCAGCAAAAAACTGGTTCCCCTCTCCTGGCAAACTGACAAATGCCTTGTGATTTGGTGAGAAGACAACTGGGCTGGTACCAGCATTAACTGTTACTTTCCTTAATAATACTTCTAAATACCTGTGAAGTCAGATACATGTCACTTAAGTCAGTAAAATGAAAAAAAAAAGTTAACAGTCAAACAAAATTTAACCCAACAACTGTCAGTGACACTCACTATTTAAATTCCTGAGAAGATGTAAATGCTTGTTTGATGTGCATGTTAGATAGTAAGATATTTTGTCAATTAAGTTAGAAATTGACAAATAGCATTTAAGTTACATGAATATTTCAATATGATACTGTGATCAAAATGTGATGTCCTACGCATGAATTTGATAGCTCTGTCAAGCATTCTAATAATTAACATCTTCCTTTGTCGACCATCTTCACTAACACACAATAATTACTGTTTATGGGATTGGACCTACCAGTTTGTATAATTAGCTGTAATGGTTTTTTCCCCAGTAAAGCTGTCTATATGCTGTGTCTGTTGAGGCAGTACACTGTTAAACACTCTAGCTATGTCTATATTGACTGTAAATAATTAAACCATTTCATTTCATTTCATCCAAATCTATATCAGTTATTAGCATTAAATTATCCATTTCATAAGTATTTTTCTAGTATCTAATTCCACAGTATATAATTTATGTCAAATTATCACAAAATTAGAAAACATTCATAATTTCATGGTAAATCTATTTCCTTTTACTTTCATTACTGTTTTTACGAAGTCATTGTCAGATATTTAAAAGAAATTATTGTCAGAACTCATTTCCAATAAATGATAAATTATTGTCCTAGTATCAGATTAATTAAACCTACCATAGTTTTCCAGACTTTGCAGAACATTCATTACAGCTCTGACACTGTTCAGTAACTCTGATGGTTTAGCTATCTCTGATGTTTCAGGGTTATACATCATCATACCAACCAATGCTCTTTAATAAGATAAATATATCAATGAAAACTAAAGAACAGGTACAAACAAGCGAAACTTGAAAGTTGGCTATCTCATGGACTATTTCGAACATAAAAAGTTAAATTATTGATATGCCTTTTTGTATTAAGACTGAGAATCAATAAATATCTTCTTCAAAGAGCCTTCAGTATACATTATATCTTATTTGTACTTATATCTAGGAAACAGAACAATGTCTTTTCTCAGTTTCAAAAATGTACAATTTTCCACTTTAACAAAGTGAATGAAACACTAGTTCCATGTTGACATAAAGTACAGCTCCTCCTCAAACTAGGCAGAAGCTTATGATTAGTGACTTATGCATTTCATAATCCCAAATATTTTTTCTTTGGAAATCCTTCAAGCCTCATAGAAGCAGTATTTGAAAATAAAAGTGCAGATGAAAGTTGTCCACTTGAGATATTAACACTTAAAATTGGGTGCATTCTACTAATAAAAAGTATGGGAAATTTTCCAGTCAGAATTTTTACAATATAACCAGTCAAAAAAATATCATGATATATAGCAGATCCAAGGAAATGAACATAGGAAGGGTTGTTTTTATCGCCTAACAAATGTCATTTATTATCTTGAGATACTATTAATCACTCCCTGTCGGGTTTTAGGCAGAACCATACTTAATTACCTACTTACTTGTTAAACCTAGTTTCTAGATGCTGTAGGAAGAATTCCCTGGGAACAAACCCATGTTCCCAGACCTGTATGACATTACAGTAATTAATGGCATAACATAACTCTGTCAGGGCCATGTGTAACTTATCCATCCTGAAATCAAGTAAGAACTTTAAAGTATTTCATACATGTAATGACAACATCTTGAAGGGTCAAAATATTATAAATATTACTTTGTTAAAGCTTTTCTGCTCTGACATGTTACATGTTTAAAGATAAGCAAACTAACCATTTCAAAAGATACCAAGATTTGGCTTATACTGTCATGCTAAGCATACCCCTACTACAATCAACATGGAAAAAATAATGCAGTGAAGAGAAAAAAATTCTGTTACCTAGAAAGGAAAAGCATAATTCAAGTCAGCAAAGTTATGTCATATGATAAATATATTTATTATGTAGATAGCAGTGTTTAATTGAATGTTCCCACTGTACTAAATATTGATAATTCACACTGTGAAAAAAATTCGTTAATTTCACTCTCGCACTCTCTCCCACCAAAACATCACAACTTTGATATCAATCCACCAACCATAGAATTTAAAATTCATGTTGAAAACATCAATGAATTATGAAGAAATCCATATAATATATAGAATAATCAATTGGTTATCGTGAATAACCAAAATATGATCACTCGTGCCACGAACGCTTGACAATTTCAGTGGAACAAGTTCCAAACACTAAATCTATGCGTTCTTTGGCACTCATAACAATATTTGGGTTATTCACTTTTTCCATTTAATTATCCTATTAGACTTTTGGGTCGAGATAAACTGAAAAACTTGAAGTAATAACTTTTTTACTGCAAACCTAATAATTTTTTAAAGGAGCAGTAAACAGGAAGATAATGTGCGGGAAAAAATGAATACATTACAACTACAAGCCATAAACCAAATATCAATGCATTTGATCCTGTCAAACCTTCACAGTAACAGACAGACTGACAAGGTGATTGCAATATAGCTCTACTCTTAGAGTCTGCGCACAACACAGGATTTATACCTTGTAAAGTTTTCTCTATTCTTCCTTGCACTTTCCTCTCCAGGTTTCTGAGGTTCAGCCACAGGCTTTTTCTTCTTGTCCTGAGGTCTTTTCTTCTGAGCTGTCTGGATGATTACATCAGCACTATGTTTAGGTAACAACTGAAAAGTATATTAAGCATTGAATTCTATTCAGCATTAATCATATTTATTGATATCATCATAGTAATAAGCAAAGGGAAATATTTCTTGCCTTGGATAAAACAACACATACTGGAGTATGTTCGACAGAAATGATGTATACAGGACAAAGAACACTTTCAAATTTTCATGTGTAAAAGTAATAAAAAATATACTTTCAATCACTTATCATCTCAAGAAGAAATACTTATAATGTAGCAGTCTTTGTAAAAAAATCAGACAGAAGGTGATTCATGCATGTCAAAAACCCTATGAATTCAGTTTTATTTTTTGGTCAAAAACAATTTCTGATCTTATAATCAGTCTTAGTATTTCATTTGGTTGTTGCACTTCTGAGAAAAAAATTATATAGATTGTACATGAAATTGATACTTTGCAAGAGTTATCGTTCTTGATTTGGTTTCATTTGGTTGATGAATGGGAGATGAATGTATGATTAAAGTGTAGATCTAAATGCAGATACAATTATCGATGAGAATGTATAGCGTATGTAGATTGAAAAAGCATTGTTTTTTGGTGGGTTTTTCTACACCATGAACCACTTTACCGACACTTAGGAGAGTTTGACCTTTTAATTATGAGAAATCTGGTTTACCACTCACTTTATCACTGAGCATACATTGCTCTTCACAGATAGCAGTGATGACCTGGTTGACCTCGTCTGACATCTCCTTCAGGAACCAGTGGGTATACTGTACACTTGTTGTACCTATAGAGTGCCTCTGGAAAACATGTCAAATAAAACCGTTGATGTTTACTGTTTTAACTTATACTACAAAATTATCCATTTCCTTGGGTTTTCTTTCACAAATTTCTTTATTTGCATAAGAAGAAATTTTTGTTCATATACTTTTCAAGTAAGAAAACAGAACAGGTCAAAACAAATTACAGCACATTGCATCTCTTCATTTTCTAAAAGTTTCTCCAGTGTTATTCACTTATTAAGTCAGAAATTTCCATTTAATGATGATTCTTGGCTTTCACATAAACTTTAATATTTTGTGAGTATGATAATGTTAACTTGGAAATATTATTTCAGGAGTTTTATTTCCCTAAGTAAAATAATAAAACTGTTGCAAATACTAATTTTAATAAGAGATGATGAATCACTACAAACTGGAACATGTTAGAAAGTAAACTGTAAAACAGCAAAAGAAAAAGATGATACAGAATTTTCCTGGTTAAAAGCACTTTATAATACCTTTAAGAACTAAAGTATTATAAAACAAAGTAAAAACCTATAAAAAAATTACATCATTTTTTTCAGAGTGTTATTGAATCCTGAGGTGGTTAAATAACTACCTTATAATAGAATCTACTAACCTCTTCTGGACAAAGTTCATGTGTAGCATTCATGAAGTGTGCACAGATCATAGGGAAGACTATACTGTATCTATGTTGAGCTGGAAACTCCATACACTGCTTAAACTGGTGCTCATAGATCTGTGTGTAAAAACTGGAAGAAAAAAAATATCAAAATGACAGAACATTTTATTGAAATAGAAATTTCAAAACTAAAATGATTTCTTATTTGTTTTAATTCAAAATTCAGTAGATGTTTGGGTCATGTTAAAGTTCAGTATCCTGTTAGCTAAATTAGAAGTTATAATATATAGGATAATGAAATCAGTTTATACTTACAAAAAGAAATGGTATATTAGATGTTATTTTTCTGCACGATGTCCATTATTATTTTTATAAAATATGTGAGAGAATTTTCTAAGTAATCTTATCATCAAACATTCAATATCATTCACTGTAACCATAAATATAACATTCAGTATCAGTTTTACACAGTGTACTTCCAGATCATTATCACCCTTCCACTCCCAATAACTAATTGTATATCTTTCGATCTTGACCATTTTATTTTTAGCAGATTTTACAATGAACCCACCAGTAAATTGACAGATCTGAAGTTTCTACCATCATCTGATCTAAATAATCCACCATCTTTGTATGGAAACAGATAGTATTCATGTGTTTGGCTAGATCTATGTGGTCTTTCAGGATCAAAGCAGCTTTGCCTACACTGGTATAAGCCTACAAAAGTATGATAAACCTTAGCTTACTGAGCTATTTGATGGGTAATGGTAATTAATTAGAGTCAATATGAATCCACTATCTTTTTCTTTTTAGCTTTAGACTGCATACAAAATTAATTTCTTTGAAAGCACTAGAAAATGTATTGAGTTTATAGACATATCCAATCAAAACAAATATTTAAATTTCATTGAAAAAAAATCAAATTATTTGTCATACAGACATTTTAAAATCACCGTACTAGCTCAATAAAAGTGTAGAAAAAATGTCCCAGTTAAGTAGTAGAGCTCAATATCCAAGGATGTTGTGTCACCATTGTTTTTTTGACATCAAACTTAAATTTACTTCGAACAAAATCTTCTATTTTTTGTTATTCGGCTATATTTATATTTGAACCCCATAAAGAACAATACTACTAAATTAAGTTGTATGGTTGTCACAAAACACTACATAAACTCCATGGAGAACAAAACTCTTAAAGTAAAAAAAATATCATATTACCTGTAGCCTGAACCAGTCCAACCTCACTCCTCTGAAGTCAAATAAAGAATTCTCTTCAACTAAAATAGACGATAGAGTTGATAATACTAAAATAATATATTGATTGCATGATAATGTGCAGTACCATGCCATGTGATCATTAATAATGGGATCCTTTGATGAAGAAGGTGGACTGACCTGATATCAATACTTTATTCATTACTATGATGATTACACAAACCATAAAGTAATATCTGAGCCTTAAAACTGCATATTTAATTTTTTGTTGTTTTTATTTTTTTATTTTTTTTTGTTACAATTTTTATTCTGTTTTCATCAGTTTTTTTTTTAATTCACAACTGAAATTTGTTTACCATCAATAAAATCCAGATTATACACAAATTAGAACTTCAACACAGATAAATCATATTTTACCATACCTTGTTTGACAGTTAAAGATGCTATGGTATTATACAATGAAGACAGTATTATAGACTCGTCCTCAGGACACACTGCTAAATTCTAGAAATATAGAAAACAATATTTCAATGAATTAATCTGGCATCAAAATGATGAAAGTTGATTTTAGAAGATTAAGGAGTACAGATTAAGGAAATAACCTACACAGTAACTGGTGACAACAACCGTAACACTAATATTGTATTAAAGTTATAAACAGAAGCAGTGATCAAGATCATTACCTTCCAAAAATATGTATATAAGAAATGGTTACCTTGACCTTGATAAGAATCAATATATAAAATCCATTTAAGTAAATTATGCTATGCTTCAGAATACATTTTTTTTTGTGAATAAAAATCTAATTTTGGTGAATGAACTGACTTACAACCTATTAAACTTAATTTTCAATTGGTCATGTGCTTAAGTGTAAAAGTTTTTACATGTTTTGTAAAAGTTTTATTCAAATTCCATCATGTCAAACTAAAGTCATGAGGTGAAAATGATAAATCTACATAGGGAGAAATAAATGGAAAGATGTACCAAAATATTTCACTAAAATTAAATATATGAAAAAAGATTTTTCACACACCTGTATAAGTTGATTCAGCATAACAGAGTCATACCCAGACAAATATTGCACATAGTATCTCTGTAAAACCTGGTTGTATTTCTTCACTAGACCTACAAGTATGTATACTTATGTACTATGTATATTTATAGTACTGTTACTAATAACGGACTAAAATCTATGAAAACAAGTTAACATATATAATCTGACATTGAGTTTTAAAGTGGGTCTTGACATTATATTTATTTTTAAACATAACAGATTGATTAATAAGCCTTGCCATACTGATAAGTTTGAAAGAGTAATCAAGGGAACCAATATTATAGCGGTAATCAAAAGAATGTAATCCAGGGACAAAGACCAGACATGGAAAACAGACATACACACAAAGAACATAAAGTAACTAAAAGCATACATACAAAGTAACAAAAGTAAATGAGCAACTCAGACTCCACTAAAAACTGGGAGCATGGACCAGGTGCACCGGTAGGGTAAGCGTCCTCTGCTTTTCTAGAAACACCTGCCGAGTTGCTCATAAAAAGTCAAGTCCGGAGTAGACAAACGATGAAAGGAAAACTATGACCCGTTGAATAAATCAGTTTTCATGGTGTTGATGGATACACCATAATGATCCACGAGTTCATGATGATGACCATAAAACTTCTGTAGTGATGACCTCAATCTTGTAGCAACATAACCCTGTTCCAGAAGACTATTTGTTAGAGTTCTAGTGCGATACAAAAAGTCTGCGTAGTTTCGGCAAGCTCTGGCACAACGTATGAGTTGTGATATGAACACTCCATACACAGAAGGGATGTCTAGAAAAATGTCTAGATTTTGATTATTTGCAAATGAGTTACATCTTTGTACTAATGCTGATTACTCTGCATTTGTATATAAAGATGGGTAATCACAGGAAGGGGTGGTTGGGTGATCACAGGAAGGGGGTGGGTGATCACAGGAAGGGGTGAATGGGTGATCACAGGAAGGGGGTGAATGGGTGATCACAGGAAGGGGGTGGATGGGTGATCACAGGAAGGGGGTGAATGGGTGATCACAGGAAGGGGGTGGATGGGTGATCACAGGAAGGGGTGGATGGGTGATCACAGGAAAGGGTGGATGGGTGACCACAGGAAGGGGGTGGATGGGTGATCACAGGAAGGGGGTGGATGGGTGATCACAGGAAGGGGTGGATGGGTGATCACAGGAAGGGGGTGGGTGATCACAGGAAGGGGGTGGATGGGTGATCACAGGAAGGGGTGGATGGGTGATCACAGGAAGGGGGTGGATGGGTGATCACAGGAAGGGGTGAATGGGTGATCACAGGAAGGGGTGACTGGGTGATCACAGGAAGGGGGTGGATGGGTGATCACAGGAAGGGGTGGATGGGTGACCACAGGAAGGGGGTGGGTGATCACAGGAAGGGGGTGAGTGATCACAGGAAGGGGATGGGTGATCACAGGAAGGGGGTGGATGGGTGATCACAGGAAGGGGTGAATGGGTGATCACAGGAAGGGGGTGGGTGATCACAGGAAGGGGGTGAGTGATCACAGGAAGGGGATGGGTGATCACAGGAAGGGGGTGGATGGGTTGAGCAATCAATACAATCATAAAGCAACAGTAAGATTTTCAGTATTTTATTTACATGAATAATTTACTTAAAATCAATTTTCAAAGTTAAAGAAAAAGCACAAAACAAAAGATTATGTATGACTTTGGACAAACTTACCTCTTAATTCCTCCATATAAAACAGTAACTCAGGTAATTGTCTGCAAAATAGGGAGAATTTCATTTAAAATGTAAAGATTTGTGATACATGTTAAACAGGAAAATACTACAATGGACAAATATTTCCAGAAATACAACCGTAATTCTTGTATCCAGATTTCTCTGTATTAATAGACATTATGTAGTAAAAGATTATAACATGCTCAAGTGATTCTCTATAGAGGACTATGTTTAGGTTTGAAATCAGCTTTTTTGATGAAACAAACATTAAAAGATAACCTCAAAAATATCTCTTATAATTGACAATAGGAACTGTGTAAATCTTAAGTGATATGTTTCAATCACATGTCAAGCCATCAACATGTCAATCAAGAGAAACTAAAAAATTCATTGAAAAAAGGCTGTTATCTTTAAGATAATTTGATTTACCAGTTAATATCTAAAAGATAATCTAAAAATGCTATAAGTTTAAAAAATGCATTATACTGAACTAGAAAATTTGGCAGATTACTGAACAAATAACAAATAGTCCTTTTGAAAATATATTCTATAAAACAACATTTTCAGAATATGAGAAGAGCAAAGACGAACCTCAATTTTTCTGGTAGGTTTCAATAAAATTTTAGGCATGTAATGACATTAACATGAAAACACCAGAGAAAAGTTTTTAAATAAACCAATGTCCTTCAGAATGTCTCACCTGTTTGACCCATTAACATACTTGTCAACAAAGTCCTCTCACCTGTCTAACCCATTGACATACCTGTCAACAAAGTCCTGTCACCTGTCTGACCCATTGACATACCTGTCAACAAAGTCCTGTCACCTGTCTAAACCATTGACATACCTGTCAACAAAGTCCTGTCACCTGTCTGACCCACTGACATACCTGTCAACAGTCCTATCACCTGTCTGACCCATAGACATACCTGCCAACAAAATCCTGTAACTTGTCTGACCCAATGACATACCTGTCAACAAATTCTGTCACCTGTCTGACCCACTGACATACCTGCCAATGAAGTCCTATTACCTGTCTGACCCATTAACATACCTGTCAACAAAGTCCTCTCACCCATCTGACCCATTGACATACCTGTCAACAAAGTCCTCTCACCCATCTGACCATTGACATACCTGTCAACAAAGTCCTACCAACTATCTAACCCATTGATATACCTGTCAACAAAGTCCTGTCACCTGTGTGACCCATTAACATACCTGTCAACAAAGTCCTCTTGTGAAAGTCTGATGTTGTGTCGCTTTCCAGGTGGGTTATCAAAGTGTCGTAACAACCAATGAATCTCATCTCTCGTAACAGATAAAGCCTGCCATACATACAGAGACTGTAAAAGAAAGGACAACTTTTCAGAAATTACATATGACAATAAATCCTGCTGTTCATGATACAGGAAAATATGACTTAATTTCATGCTATGGTATTTCCATAACTTGGAATAGACTGAATTTCTTTAACATCAAACTAGATGTAAAACAAAAGGTATGCTTAAAACTGATTTCTAAATGAAATTACTCATCTGAAATTAGGAATAAATAAGAGGTAGTACTATACTGTCCATTTTAATGAAAAAGAAATCTGTTAGCAATGGTTCACTAGTGATAACCCCTGCTTTCCATCTCACTATAAGGAAAGTTTGTGTTTTTTTGGCAAACAGGAAGTACATATCATACATGTACGAGTACCAAAACACATCTAACAATACAACATTTCTATAGGAAGCTTAAAACAATATACATTATGCATCAGTAATCTGTGCATAACAGTACCTGCTAACTAGAGGCTCTATAGAGCCTAAATTGCTCACTTTGCTCACAATAAGCAACTTTCTATTTACATAAAAGTATCCAAGTTTTTTCTTGAATAAAAATTCCTAACACTTATACCTAAGGAGCAATAATATCAATATTCATTAAATTCTGTCCAATAGTTTCTGAGCAGAATTTTTTTCAAAGTAATAACATTAAAAATAGAAAGCATTGAAAAAAGGCAACAACTCCAACATGGCTAAACAGATTAACACCAAATATGACCACAGATCAATCTCATAACGTTTGGAGATATTTGTGAAAAACTTCTGTCTGACCCTTAAGTCCTATTTTTAGCAAAGGCGACCATGTTTTTCGATGAATAAAAAATCTACAAATAAGTTCTATGCAGAACACCTTAAAAAACATGAAACATTCAGAGCAAGTTTGGTTAAAATTGGTCTGATAGTGTCAGACAAGAAAACTTTTTAAAGTAATAACATTAAAAATAGCGTTGAAAAGTTGAAAATGGCAATAACTCCAACATAGCTAGATTTACATAAAAATTTGAACACTGATACATCTCCTAATGCTTAATACTTTACCCAAATTATAATTTGGCTAAATTAATGATTTTGGAAATATATGCGAAAAACTGTCTGACCCTAAGTTCTATTTTTGGTAAAAACAGCCATGTTTTCTTGCAGATCAATAATCCTCACATCAGTTCTACACAGAACACCCTAAGGAACGTTTACAGCAAGTTTAGTTCTAACTGGTCAAGTAGTGGCAGAGAAGAAGAATTTTGAAAAATTGTTAACAACAACACATAGATAACATCAACACCAAGTGAAGATGAAACAATTTTTATATATTACCACTGTTTAAAGAAAATTTAAGTTTTGGGCAAACAGCTGTCACCAATTATTATGGGGAAAAAATGTCAGAAATGTCACAATTTTGCTTTCAACCATTTCAGATTTTCTAGAAAATGTGACACAGTCAAACAAGAACTAATAAAGACAGAGAATTCCAGATATAATTTATTTGTATGACATCATCCATAGTGTAATATTCATAATTATCTTGTCATCTTAAAAATATATAAAATGACTGAATTATAAAGAAATGATAATATTATATGGCTCTGTTTTTACAACAATAAAAATATCATATGGTGCAAAAATACTATAGGATTAAATACTGTTTTTCCAGAATTTATCAATGTGTAAATCGGATTGGACCATTTACTCAGAAAACAACTAAAAGCCCAAATGACTTTCATGTCAGGTTTGTAAGGGAATGGTCCGATTTGACACATCCATAAATTCTGGAAAAGCAATGTTTAATCCTTACAATTCCAATCCCTAACTATCTAATACATATTAATAGTTTTTTTTTTCTTGTAGGCTCTCATTTTGTGAAATGAACTGCTGAAATCCACATTGCAAATGGGGGTATTCCACCGACAACATGACATGATTGTTAATCTCAATATTCAAAGTATTTACAGGCTAGTGATAACTGTATTCTTTCAAAATTTTTGTTTAGAATATACAATGCTGAAAATGAATGGAATAAAGCAGATAATACAATTTTAAGCCTCTTAACAGCTTTACCTTGTGTGAAAAAGCGATGGTAGACATGCTGTTTATAATATGTACGTGGAATTTACACTGTTGTAAAAACCCATCACTGAGGTCATAAAAGGTGAACAAACAATCATAATGAAAGAAAAACGAATATGCTACTTAGATATGAATTATAAATAAATAATTCAGAATACAACTTTACCTTAGGTCCTAAAAGACCAGGCTGATCTGAGTAAATCAAAGTCAGTTCCTTCAAAGCTGATCTTAGGAACTTTCTCCTCTCTTTGTGTATTCCTGGTCTGCAAATAGAAACTATATATACAAGAATATAGGATAAACAAATAAATATAGAACAATTTCATTTGACAAGGTTAATGCTGAAAAATCATGTTAAACAACTTGACAAGCAGACCAGATATTTTCAATATCCAAATAGTTAAAAATTAGTGTCTGTAATTAAATTTAAAATAGTCAAGTCAAACATCAAAATCAAAGAGGTTTAAATGATGTTACGTATAAACATGTAAAAATTGAAACTGTGCTTTGGCTTATCTAACATTAAGTTTACTTCTCTTTAACTTACGATGTTTCTAATGCACTGCGTTGGTAATCTCTGACATCATCAATTTTCTTCTTCATGTTGTGGCTATGTTGAAAAAATACAAAGCATGCGATTTAAGTACAGCTCAACCCAAGTGGAAAATTTTATTATAAGCAAAAGTCTTTATACAGTATTGTTACTAATGAGTGTTCCTGTAAACCCCTGCCAAGGTTAGAAACAGTCAGTTTTTTAACAAAAATTCCTGAAATAAAGAAACTTTCTTTGCAGAAAGCTGCTGATCCTGCTTCTACAAGCCTCAAACATATGCTTTCAGATGTATGGAAAGCATATGAATTTTTTTTTTTAAATTACTTGTGAAAACATTGAAAACAAACAAACACAAGTTTTCTATTTATAAAACTTCTCACCCTTTAATGGTCTCAAAGAATGAAGCAATGTAGCTGTGTATGTGTAAAACTTCATCCCTGCACAGTTGTACAATATATCCAGATTGTAACACTTGTTTCCACAGATCCCAGGCTCTGGCTTCTTGTAAATACTGGTAACACAACATTAACCCAACTAAAACAGAAACAATACATGGGCTGTTTCATTAAAACATATGAGGAACAGGAGGAAGGCATTTTAAATCTTTGTATATGGGCGGGTGTTCAGCTTTCTTGAACTAGAGCCTTAAGAGAGCCTGAATCGCTCACCTGGTTAACCATTTGCTTATTTGAAAAACTTGAGGAATGAGACAACCTAAGTTAAAATCAACTAAATTGTCAAATGCAAGAAATGCTTTTAATAGCATTTTTATCACATGAACCAGAATTTAACTAAAGGCAACAGTTTTTTTATTATTTTCAAAAAATTGTATTCCAATCCCTATGTTCTGATTTAAGTATAGGCATTCATGGATTAAAAATCACAAAAGTCATTTTGAGCACAATACAATAAAGAACCAATATGCTTATTTTCATTAAATGATCATAAATTGTTTTAAAGAAGAAGATTTTCCAAGTCATACAAGTGGAAAAAAAATTTTAAGAATCGTTTCAGGAGCTGTAACTCCTGCATCAGTACACGATTCATTTTGAAAATTTAGGTATTGGTCGGACTCATGATGCTGAACAATATTACGCTATAATAATTTTGCTAAAGGCCACAGTTTTTGAGTTATCTGCAAATACTGCCTTCTGACCCCTATGTTCTATTTTTAGTAATGGTGGCCATGTATTTTCAGCGATTAAAAATCCCAACATTCAATCTGTGAATTTCAAGGAGTAACCTTTCATCAGCAGCATTAGAACAAAACATATCTAAAAGATCTAAATAAAAAAACAAGAAGTAATCAAAACCAAAACTATTGAAATAGGGAGCCAAACAAGGAATCAAGAGATGAAAGAAAAAACAAGAAAGTAACTTACATATAATCCATTTCTCCATTGTATCTTGAGATAAGTATTCACACTGTACCTGCAATCACATACATAGAAATAATGACAAAGAAATTTAAATAATGTCATTGAATATAACTGTACTCCTTCACCTTCCATTAAAGTAATAGATATGCCTACCCCGTTTTAATCTTTTATAACAATAGATAAATACCAGTAGTATAGGTCGAGGAAGGTTGTCAAAGCCAAGGGGTGGTGTTGGGAATGGGCTCTCAATATAATTTTAAATGCTCCCTTCGGCGTGCATCTCAAACTGCTTGTGATAACTTAAGTCCAACTCCTACCTTCACGACAGGTTTACCAATTGGTGGATCTGGTCTGGCCGTTTCAACTGACTGGAGAAGGGGCGAAGGCGAGTCACTGGCGCCTTAAAACCAGATAGCCTCGGGTAGATGGGGCTCGTAAACCTTGGAGGGTAGCCCATCTAGGAGAAGGAAAACTCTGATCTAAAACCTCAGCTGCCTTGCGGCTACACCCTTCGACAGGGAAAGGCTTCAGGACACAACCTCGAGGAAAATCCAGAACCAGGAATCTGTAACTTCTGTCCTGTACTTCCAGGATCAGAACTTTTGTTCAGAAGCTAAGGGTGAGGTAACCTCGTCAGAAAACCTAGAGTGCTGAAGACGGAGGTGTTGGGCAATACAGTGCACTCGAACAGACCACAACACCACACGCAAACAGCCAAAATGACACTTGAAACCACGAACAAACGATTTGGTGCTTGCCCTGTGAGGACCCATCAGGCAGGTGCAGTGCCGAGCTTTCTGCCCAACCAATGCTACTGGAGGTACTTTAGTTTCGTCAAACAAGGAGCGCTACTGACCATAGAAAGGTCAAACCAAAAAGAAATGAGCAACCACATATTAACATCATGCAGTGGAATGAAGAAGGGGTATCAAACAAGAGAGAAGAACTTCAACACTTTCTTTATGAAAACAATGTGAACATCTGCTGTATTGAAGAAACACATCTGCAAGAGGACAAACCTTTTAAGATCAGAGGATACCAAGTCTTCAGGAGTGATAGAAAGGAAAGAAAGAAAGGTGGTGTAATGACTCTTGTAAGAAACAACATTAATGCCTTAGAGACAAAAAAGTTTATGGAGGAAGCAGAATACATTGAAATCAAAGCAACTATTGGGAAAAGCTTGTATAACATCATTAACTTCTACTGTCCCAATGATAATAAACTGTCACTAGACACCATACAAATACCAGACAGTTCATTCCTCATAGTAGGAAATTTCAACAGCCAATCACAATTTGGGTATATAATACCATGGACAAAAGAGGGGAGACCGTAGAAGACTGGCAGGATGAAAACCACCTTATCCTTGTCAACGACATCACTGACACGCCTACTTTTTATTCTCGTCGATGGCATACCACCATCACACCAGATCTAGCTTTCTGTACTGACGATATACACCAAAAAGTCAGTAAAAAGGATGTGACCAGCTAGGAGGCAGTGATCATCAACCTGTCATGATATCCATTGCAGAAATAACAACATCTGAGTATGCTCAGCTACCAAGATGGAATTACAAGACGGCAAATTGGAGTATGTTTCATGCTAGAACAGATGAACTTACAAGGGACATAGCAATAGAGGGAAAGAATATTAACAATGTGGTAAAAGCATTCAACACTGTTGTATTAAAGGCAGCAAAGAAAAGTATACCAAGAGGTGTAAGAAAGGACTACAAGCCATACTGGTCCAGTGAGATACAGGCAACACACGAGGCACTCACAAGGGCAAGGGATGATGTTGAACAAAATTCCTGTCAGGAAAATAACATCAAACTCCAAAAGTGCAAGGCCAAACATCTAAGAACAAAGATTGAATGCCAAAGGAAAGGGTAGAGAGAGAAAACATCATCTATGGATATGGAAAAATATACAAAAAAGCTTCGGAACTTGACAAAAGCACTGAATGATGAGGGAAGCAAAGGTGAAAAGATCACGCTAGAAGTTAAAGGAGAAACAAGGAAAGCGGCAGCAAATGAATTTGCTAAAGGATATGAGAAAGAAAGCAACACTGATATACCACCATCACGGAAAAAAGAAGTAAGAACTGAATTAAGAGAAAGATCAAATGTGCCAACACATGAACTTACGCAGAGATATATCACCATGTTTGAGATGAAGGCAGCCATCAGAAAAATGAAAATGAAAAAGGCACCAGGTCCAGATAACATCACCAATGAAATGCTTCAACACCTTGGCACCTTAGCATTAACTCCTTTGCTAGAGATTCTCAACCTGAGCTGGAGACAAGGTCAAGTCCCTGAATGTTGGAAAGAAGCCATAATGATGCCAATACAGAAGAGGGGAAAGAACAAGTCGATAGCCTCAAGCTACCGCCCAATTAGCCTAACAAGCAGTTGCTACAAATTAATGGAGTGTATAATCAACAAGTGCCTACAGACATATTTGGAATCAGAGAACATTCTTGGTCATGAACAACTGGTTTTAGACAGTACAAGAGCACAGAAGATCGGGCAACACATCTATCTCAAGTAGTCGAGGATGCATTCCAATCAAAGAAAGTAACGCTAGCTGTCTTTGTAGATCTTCAGAGAGCATTGGACAAAATTTGGAAAGATGGCCTTCTTGTGTTAATTCTTAGATTTGGAGTAAGTGGAAGAATGTACAAATGGTACAATAGAAGGGCAAGAGTACTTGTAGATGGGAAACATGGCCGAAAAATACTTCTAAAACAGAGTGTACCACAGGGAAGAGTATTGTCACCAACTCTCTTCATACTCTATTTGAATGACCTAGTTCCAGAGCTACCAAATGGTGTACAATCAGCACTCTACGCAGATGATCTTGTCCCCTGGTGCTCTGAAGAGTATGCAACTACTGCAAGGTACAGGATACAAACAGCATTAGCTATGGTAGTCAAATGGGCCAATGAGTGGTGTGTTACCATCAACAGAGAGAAAACAACCTCAACCCTCTTTACACCCTCACCTAAAACCCAAACTGTCAAACTGACCATGGATGACATCTATATCACAATGGAAGATCAGCAAACATACCTTGGTGTAACCTTCAATAAAAAAAACTTACATGGAAACAGCATATAATGACAGCAGAAGCCAAAGCCAGACGAAAACTAAACATCATTAAAAACTTGCTGGTACAAACTGGGGTGCTAATGAGAAAGTTTAGAAATCTGTCTATGAAGGAAATGTATGCCCACATCTAGAATATGGCTCTAGTGCTTGGATGACAGCAGTTAAGTCTCACCATCAGACTCTAGATAAAGTCTAGAATCAGGCACTCCGCATCATCACAGGAGCCATGAAATCAACACCTATTGTTAGCATGGAGGAAATTACAAACATACTACCATTAAGTAAGAGAAGAGAATGTAAAGCTATGATACAGGCCACCAAATATCAATGCTTACCAAACCACCCAATGAATGAGAGACTGAAACAACTATCCTCAGGGAGACTCAAAAGATCCAGCTTCACTCTAGAAACAAGAGCATTGCAAAGAAAACACCAAGAACATCTACCTAAGCATGTCAAACCTATAGATTTTTAAATGAATGACAATCTATGTGCAGAGAAGGAGGACAATGTAACCATTCAGACAACAGTTCCGTTACTCAGTGACAAAGATGAACAATCAAACATCGTCAGAAAGACCGTAACAATGAGCATGCTGGAAGAAGCGTGTCCATCAGAATTGTGGGCAAGAGTTTACAGACGGTTCAGCCACACAAATGCGACAACAAAAGGACGGGCCGGTATCCACATAGAATACCCAAACAGTTCCGTTACTCAGTGACAAAGATGAACAATCAAACATCGTCAGAAAGACCGTAACAATGAGCATGCTGGAAGAGGCGTGTCCATCAGAATTGTGGGCAAGAGTTTACAGACGGTTCAGCCACACAAATGCGACAACAAAAGGACGGGCCGGTATCCACATAGAATACCCAAATGGAGAACAACAGTCAATGGCAATACCAACAGGATTACCTTGCTCCAACTACAAGGCTGAAGAAGAAGCACTCATCCATGCGGCAAATTACATCAAGGAAAACACAGAAAATATGCAAGTAGTATTCCTAACAGATGCCCTCTCCGTAATACAAGCACTGACCAACAACAAACTACCACAACTTGAAAGAGCTAATTATTCCATCAAGAGCCTTAAAACTGCCATACAGTGGATACCTTCACATTGTGAAATCAACGGAAATGAAAAAGCATATGAGCTAGCAAAGGAAGGCGCTCAACAACAGCAAGATGAAAATCCTGTCTGTTACACAGAGATGAAGACCATCATCAAGTCTCTACACAATACCTCTCAGAAGCAAGAAAGCTACCATCAACTAAAAAGATTTGAGCAAACTACAATCTTCAGGCTCAGGACAAGACACAACAGACTCAACCAACATCTGTACAGAGTTTTGAAGGTCATACCATCACCTATGTGTCCCTGTGGAGAAGCAAAGCAGAATATAGAACACTTTCTGCAGACGTGCAAGTTACACCAGGCACAGAGAAAGAAGATTTGGGATAAACCAACCCCCATTACAGAGAAACTGTATGGACCTGTGGAAGACCTACAGAAGATGGCCAGATCTGTTGAGGAGACTGGCATTCAAGTGTAATGGCGAATGACAAGGAGAAGAAGACTAGTAATATGAACAAGTCAATGTTGAAAAGTGTATAAAATAATTTTGGCAAGCTATAGAAATTATGTTTAAATCAAATTTAAGTTTGAAAAATGCTTTCAGCAAATAGGTAGGAAAAGCTTTGGTAAGAGGAGTTATTGTTCACTTGCAGTCTGTTTCAGCAATAAACCAACAGATCTAATTATACAAATGACCAACAGGGAATAACTTAATTACTTAATTAGTTATAAAAATGCACAATTAAAGTTCCCAGCACTTAGATGAAAACTGATATAATAACATACCATGTCAGTGATTGGACTGTTCATGATTTTAGCAGGTTCTGCCAGTAAACTTAACATCTGTGTAGACCTCATCATGTCAGCGGTAAGATTCCTCTTTGGGTAGATCACATGGAGGGACATAATGGCTGGAATCAGGACCTACAACAGCTCAGATAAACAATCAATTTATAAAGAATTTATGCCTTTGATCTGAAGTTTTATTGTATATAAAACATTACTCCATTTCATATTTGTAACTATTCTAGTACAATAAATGTCCAATAAAATACATTCAATGTCCAATGTGATGAAGTGCAATATTGTTAGTCTTAGCTTCTATGTTTCCTTACAATACTATTGACAACATAACATGCTAAGGATACAGCAATGGTAACTTTACAATAGAGGATTTTTAACAATGAGTCAATGAAAATCTAAATAGAAAAGTTCTTTTGGCCACAATGCCTGGGTTTGTACCAGTTTATATGTTCCTTAGTACAAATAGCATAACAGGGAAGAACTATTAACTACTAAGTACATAACCTACAGCTAATATAAAAAAACGACATTAAGACTGTGAGCAAAGCTCACTAAAGGATGCACACTCACTCCTCGCCATAAATAAACATATAGTCAAAATATAAACAGAGATCTAATAGGAAGTTGATGTTGCTTCAGTCATGATATACCTACATAAAGCTCCTGTATTAAAATATCAAGTAGTTGTGATATATAGTTACAGAGCAAAACTGTAACAAAAACATCGCAGACAGGCAAACAGACACCATGATTATTACACCTCACACAAAGCAAAGGGTAACAATTATCATGGGAAAGACATTTTTCCCCAATAAAAGAACATTTTGTGTACATACAGTTAAATTTAGCCTTGATGTCAAATTTCAAGGTCACATAAAGATCTATAAACTATTCAGTAGCTTCAGAGGAGGCTCACAGGAGTTTATTTCAGAAAATTTTAGGTTTTCAACAAAAATGAGATAAAAAGCATGTTTTTTTTTTTTTAATGAAATTTGGTTCAACAATTTGGACAAGCTGCACTGATAATTGTGTGACAGATACAACAAAATAGTACAAGTGGGGACACAAACAAATTTACAATTAGCACTACCCTCTTCCATAAGAAATTATGACATATGTAATAAAATTTTGACAGAATTTATTTTAGCACTTTAGTATGCAAATACATACCCTTGAGTGTGGTACAAACTCCTCTGACATTTTCTTCATAGGCTGGTCATAATCCATAACCATTTGACCTAGTCTTGGAAAAGATGCATCCCTGGAAAATTATAACAGGAAAATGTACCAAGTATCAATAAAGTCAAATGATAAATTTAGGTTTCTTCACATTCAAAATATCTCTATCAAGCTTAAATCATAACATTAAACCATCAACCTATTCCTGATTCATAGGAATTTTCAATTAAATGATATTTTGTTACATTTTTATTCAAATAAGCCTTAGTTGTACGGTTTGGAAAAGAAGTTGGGCATTTGAAAATCAAAATATTGGGTAAACTGGTTGTTCAGAGGTATTTGCAATGATTTTGTATGTATTTAAAAATTGGCTCAAGAATTAAAATTTACTTTAAAAACTGAACTAAGTGGTTTCAGGTATATTTTTCATCTCTACAATTTTTGAAAACTTTCTCCAAAAAAATCTGACAATACTAAATTTTAAATTACAATTTTAAATTACAATTTTTTTTACCATTTATTTTTGTAAAAAGTAAGCAATATTACTCACTGACACTTAATGCCTGAAAATATTGTATATTTTATTAGAATTTGTCGCTTCAATGATAGCTACTCAGAATACTCTACCTACCCAGTGCCATTAAGATATTCATGTGCTACATTAAACAGTGACAACACTAATCGTCTATCATCAACTTTTGACACCAAGATCATAATAGATACATAGATCACCATAAGGTCAAGGTACTGTTTGGTAAGGTCATAATTCAATGCCTGAAATATATATATGTATGTTAATGTTTAGATTCAAAACAAGAAAAAATTTGTAAACAAAGCTTGCTGATAAAATGAAAAGTTCAGTGTTGCCAAAAATATTCACAAGGCATTTTTTGAACTAGCATTTTACTGACTGACCAACTAAAAATGGTGTGATCAAAGTATTACAAAAATTGCAAACCAATAAAAGTATGTATTCTTTTTTTAAACCTTCTAAACATTACAACCACAAATGAAGTAAGTTTGGAACTCACAATGTCCAGGTGAACCTGACAGGCATCAATTGTAGTCAATAGGTCTGTCACATGGTCCTGAAATAATATCATATAATTTATCATTTATACAATTCGTAAATGTACTAGGTCTTTTTTAACCGGTAGATATAATAGTTTTGGTTGGTCGTAATAATATAAATTTACATCAACATGAAATAACAAACATTATACAGTATGTATCATTATCAGTTTACATTATGCTGTGGTTATTCTTCCTTTCACTTTAAACAGATGGCAGAGGCAGATCCAGAGATTCTAAAAAGACGGGTCCCCCTGACTGGCCTATGATAGGGCCGACTATGTCATGGCTTAGTGATTTCTCATATAATCAACTAGATTTCTCTGACCTAAGGGGACCCGGGACCCCTGCCCCCCAGATACAGCTATGGTTGGTATCTTTAGTTGGTAAGTTACTTCTCAGTGTAGTTGTTTTGTCATTCTCAATCACATAGTCATCAATGATTTATTTTTAAATACTTTTTTAATTCCATTTTGTTTGAAGTCATACCTTGAAATCCATGATATCCACAAATGTATAGTAATATAGTGATAAAGACTTGACCACTTCTGCCTTTATGTGCTGTATGGGTGCCAACTGGAATACACAAAATCGTAAGTACATCATTGACATGAATAGTAAAGAGTATTTTAAACTAATTTATGATGTGTATGTGGCAACAAGAATTGATTTGGTGTAATTAACTCGATTCTTTGTTATATTAATTTTCTACACATCAGAGCTAGCGGAAACAACAAAGATGACGTTTTGTGTAAATACTTTTAAAACCATTTATATCATGCGATTCTCATATGACATGCTTCAAAGAAACTCCATTTGATCATTGTTTCACAAAAGACTGGCCATTTATGTTGCATTGTTTTACCCCAAGCGATAGCGAGGGTTTGAATAACAACATAAATGGCCAGCCTGTGGTAAAACAATGATAAAATGGAGTTTCCGTGATTTATTAGTTAATTCTTCTTGTAATCAACATTTTCAAGTGTTGTTAAATTCAGGGTGGTTTGTGTTACTGTAACATGTAATACATGTATGTGAAAAAAATATTTCAGTGTAACATTGCTGATCATTACAACATGCATGTATAATCATTGATTTGAGTACATGTATGAATTAATGAGAAGTACACGGCAATAAATTGTGAAAAACTTTTTTAAAAGAAGCAACTTGCTAAATGACCTAGCAGAGAGTGTTCCTAGTGTATTTGGACCTGTTCATGATACTAATGACAAATTGTATTTTTGGCTGTAATTTATGAACATGAAGTACAAAATAAAGAATTTTGTGATTTTTAATATACAGTAAGTATTATGAAGAGACCCACAATCCATAGAATGTTATAGTAAAAAATACAGACAATCAGTAAAGATATTCTTAATATCACATTGAATAAGAACGTAGCAGTGCAGGCACAGGACTATATTGGTAGAAATACATGTACTATTGTTAAAAATTCGGTGCCTAGATTAGTGTGGCAAGGTTTTTTTTAATATTCGAATGTCATTTGTATATACTTGTGTAAATGTTCAAAGTTCACCAATTTAAATACAAACACATGGATAGACAATTGTGAATAAGTTTGAAACAGAAAAAAATCCTCTTGATTTACATAACTATTGAATTCAACCAATTACTCACTGTAGAAGATTTGGAGTCAATGTTCTGGAATTTCTTTGATAAATATTTGAATGTAGCATCTAAACTTTTGTCTGATAAAAAAGATGGTTTGTTTTCTGGATTACCAAGCATCTAAAAGTAGAAAATTATTAAAGTGTAAATGATCTGACTTGTCAAAACCATGTTTCAGTCCAGACATCAAGACAGCATACACAAATATCAGTATATAAACTAACAACATGAAACTTCCTATGATAGTAATCTAATCTACACATATTTAAATCTAAACCTATGACAGTTTGCACTATATATCATTTTACTAACTAGTTCTACTCAAATATAGCTAACAATAAGTACTTATCAAATTAGATATCGTAGTTGTAAGTAAGTGTAAATTATATAACATTTCTATTTATACATCAAGTACATGTCTTACTACTAAAAACAAATCATAAAAGTAAAAAAATGCAACAAAATGTAAATGTAAGTTCTTATAAATTTACAAAGGGAGACAATGCACTTGTATTATTATCATTCATAAATTGATGGAACATGCAAATGCTCACTCTTTAAAATCACACTTGGGAAAGATTTGTTTAGAGCTGGTCACACTGGGGTTGTTTCTTCAGAATTGATACTCTCATGGGGAGATATATTTAGTACTGGTCACATGAGGAATGATGTGTTCAGAGCTAGTCTCATGGGGGATGGAGATTTGAAAAGATAGCATGTGTTCTTACAATGTGGAAGGGGCATGTGTACAGTACTATCTCCATAGCATATTGCATCCACTTTTTCTCGAACATGTGCATTTTTTATTCATTTCGAGATTGGGCTAATATAAACTTGATCTTTATGCATCCCACTAAATATGCCTTAGATTTAAAAACAAAACAAAAAAAACAAGAAAAAACAAAAAATACAAACAGGTTATACATTTTTTCTTCTTTTTTTTTAAATACAATAAATTAATTAAAAAATATAAAGCTTTACAACACATGTATGTTGGTTATAATGTCTAATCTACTAGAACTACATGTATTATAAAATCTGACAACAAGTCACATGCTAACAACGTCATTTACTTACAGACATCTGTAAGGTCATGAGATGAAAAACAAATTACTGTTAGTAAAATCAACAACATAATCAGTAAGCAATGAAGCATGACCAAAGGCTTGTGCCATGCATGCTCAGAATTCAATGAATATCAGCTCATGTACACAGATGCCAACGATATCAGACCAGCTCAAGGCCGTTTTATATAACCAGTGCAGTTTGTCACTTTAGCCATTAGTTCTATGAAGGATTCTAAGTAAACAGTTTTGCTAGGAGCTGAGAAATTTTTTCATACAGACTGTTTTAACTTAAAATTCAATAAGTGAAATAAGGACTTGCTACAATAAAATAAAGTCCTCAGGATTTCATTTTCATCATAATCATAATATTGGTATTTTAGAGATTTCTTTGACCTTTAAATGCAAAGTCCAAATTTGTACTTACACAATATATTTATAGTACACGTACATATGGACTCAGAATAGTAATGTTCATGTACACATTTGTTTTTTTACAGTGCTTTTAACCAGAGAAATATTTTTTTCATCTCAAATTTGAAATGAAACTGCAACAAAATCTCTGAAATTACATCAATGGACCTTGGAATATTTTAAGAGAACTTCTTTAACAACAATAATGGTGCAGACCCATATAAAAAGTTAAATGTAATGAACCCCTGAACAGTGACCATACAGAATGACAGAAAGATCACTTAAAATAATGGTCGTTTCTGCTTCCCTGCCCCTAGCTCCTGACCTTGGGAAGGTAGAAAGGGATAATATTTTTTTTCCTTAAGTTTACATGATTCTGTAAAAAAACATGATAAAAGAAGTGAAAACTGTTGATTGGAATTTTTTTAATTCTGTCTGAGAATGGCAATTAAAATTATTTGAGTTGGGCCAATTTACATAAGTAGTAGTGTAAGGGAAAACAATAATAATAATTAATAACAATTATAATTTTGGCCTTAGGAACATTCTGTTATATCGAAGGATAATGTAGCTTGGGATAATACCATTATGTAAAAGTAATGAAATTCAATTACATGTACATGTACCCTGCAATCTACTTAAAAACCGATCTCTCAGCTCCTGGTTTTCGGCCGCAAAAACCAGGAGCTGCGATATCGGCTTTTAATTAGATTGATGTATCCTGCTACATTATGATTAAGATAACAGCAGGTGTAAACTTGTGACATAATCACTGAATTTACCTAACAAAGGCAAGACACCACAAAAGCACATAATTTCTAACAAGATAACAAAACTATTTGGACAGCATTCCAATGCATTCAAGTCAAAATACTCCAAAATGCTTCACCCAATCAAACATTTTTCTTACATCTTTATGTTTTTGAAATGCCTGGACAAAATAAAATATGCCTTCCTTACTTTTTATGATCAATGTAAATGTTTTACCTAAATACCTAATACCTAAATACCTACCTATGAACTTAAAACTCAAATTTAGCAAAAAGATATGTGAACCATGGACCTGATAATTACACTTCTCTTTTTTACTTACCAGACAAAAAATAACTAATACATTTCATGCCCCAACTATTTTTTTTTATTCAAGCTTCACTAATATGTTAATTGTATTTTAGAATTTAAACAAGAGGCTCCCAGGAGCATGAATTGCTCACCTTGTTAAAGTTTGTCTTTCAAGGCAATAAATTTAACAAGGAGTTGTCCAACAATTTGGACTCAAGAAGACTTTGGTAGGACTGTCATAAGGATCATTTCAGTGATAGAAAGTCTCTATCTGCTATAGTTTTAAAGATATTGGCTGAAAACTGTAAAAAAAAACTGTCATCTTTCAAGGGCAATAAGTCTTAAAGGAGTCACCTGACAACTCTGATCCCTGATGACTTTTGAAGGCCTTATAATAAGGGTCATTTCACCTATAGAAATAATTTTGCTAAACCTAACAATTATGGAGATACTTGTGAAAAATTACTGTCTGACTATTTTTAGTAACAGCAGTCATGTTTTTGACGGATCAGAAATCCCCACTACAGTTCTATGCATGATACCCCAAGGAACATTCATACCAAGTTTGGTTCAAATTGGTCGATTAGTGTCAGAGAAAATGTTTTGAAAGGAATAACATTCAAAATAGCAAAAAAATTTCGAAAAAGGGCATTAACTCCAATATGGCTTAGGTCTCACCAACCACTTCTAACGTTTCCATTACTTTACATGTTAAATATGTAAGTTTCACCAGGACAAATGACATCTTAAAGTTGCATACCATTGCAAAGCTGGGAAAATAAGGCTTTCAAAATCATTATGCTAATGGTACGATGATAGTAGAAATTCTTCACAAAATTTACTTGAATAAATAATACTGAAAATCCACATTTTTACCTTTTCTGCTGACAGCATGGAGGCAAATTACTCACACATGTAAACAATATTCATACACTTTTGTAGTCAATTACATATATGATTTTAAAGTACACATTCCCAGCTTTATTTTGACTACTTTTAATCACAATACACACAAATAATGCACTTACAATGCATATGTCTAGGTTCAGTGTGTTTTTGGTACTGGCGGTGGCCATTTGACCCGGAAGTGGTTAGTGAGACCTTCACATATCAAAATGAAAATTTGACCACAGATAGATCTCATCATGCTGAACACTTTTACCTCATGTCAGAATTTGGCTAAACCTAACAGTTTTGGAGATATATGCGAAAAACTACTGTCTGATCCCTATGTTCTATTTTTAAAAACAGCGGCCATGTTTTTCGACGGATCTAAAATCCCAACCTCAGTTCTATGCACGATACCCCAAGGAACATTCATACCAAGTTTGGTTCGAATTTGTCAGGTGGTGTCAGAGAAGATGATTTTTTAAAGAAATAGCATTCAAAATAGCAAAAAAACATCGAAAAGGGCAACAACTCCAACTTGGCTTAACATATCAAAATGAAATTTGACCACAGATAGATCACATCATGCTGAACACTTTTACCTCTGTCAGAATTTGGCTAAACCTAACAGTTTTGGAGAAATATGTGAAAAACTACTGTCTGACCCCTATGTTCTATTTTTAGTAACGACGGCCATGTTTTTTGATGGATCAAAAATCCTGAAATCAGCTCTATGCAGGATACCCCAAGGAACATTCATACCAAGTTTGGTTCCAATTGGTCAAGTGGTGTCAGAGATGGAGTTTTGAAAAATTGTTAACGACGATAATGGACCCCAAGTGATGGCAATAGCTCACATGGCCTTCGGCCAGGTGATCTAAAAAAAGGACTAAAAAATAATTTGTAAAACTAACCCTCACTAAGGGAATTAGTCATACATGTATCAGCATGGCTAAGATGTAAGGTAACAGTTGGATAACAGAAGGGAAACTCACTGACCCCCTTAATAGAAGTAAATCTTATGAAATATTTTTGTTTTTTCTTCTAAAATCCATTTAATCCAGAATAATACTTTGCTTTACAGTATTGCATGTTGATTACCCAACAGTTTACTCCCCATGATTTTTTGTGTTTTTGATTACCCAACAGTTTACTCCCCATGATTTTTTTGTGTTTTTGATTACCCAACAGTTTACTCCCCATGATTTTTGTGTTTTTGATTACCCAACAGTTTACTCCCCATGATTTTTTAATAGCACAGTGATTACTGGCAAAGCACAGCTCATTTTGCCTTCCTCCAAAATTATAGCACATTGCCCATTGTGCATTCTAACTAAAATTAATAAATTTCAGCACAGTGCTAAAAAAATCATATCACTGCACAATACAGCGCTAAAATGGCCTGAGGAAAACACTGCCCACTAAACCAGTGTCTCATCCAAATTAATTACCAGTAGAGACAACAATTCCAATTTCTACTGCAACTTCTAAGTTACATGTACAGACATTTTGAGACAATATACATGTAATTACACATAAAAAACACCCTTTTCGCCATTTTTTCCTGATATTACTACTGGTGGAAAAAGAACGGATATAGTGAAAAACAACAAATGAACCAGGGTACAACTGAAATCCAAAACAGGAAGGGGCAATTTTAAAACTTCCTGTTTGTGTAACATACCTTTCACATAAAAAAAATGTCCTATATGACAGTGTTCTAGGATTTTAAAAAAAATTAGGTTTCCACTGTTATGAAATTTAACTTGCCAACAATTAAAGTCTGCTTCCTGTACTTAACAAACCTTTCAGAAATTCAAGTTTTCTACCTACAAAAGGGAAAGAGAAACATAATACAATGTACATTGTTGTACAGTATATAACTTCAACACACTAAAACTGCAACTGCCTTGGGTGACAGGAATAAGGAATCATTACACATTGTCATAATTAGACAATTTATGTTGTATTATTACAGTGCAAATGTCAGTATCTTCCTTTGTTGTTTTTTTTTCCATGATATGACATTGTCTGCATTCTGTTGTTTTAGTTGCATGGAATGAGCTCCTTTGATTTTTTTGTTTCAGACACATATCATTTACAAGTATGTCAGAGAAATTATAATTTGGTATGATTCTTCTTTACCTTCCAATGTACATGTAAGTTAAGCATTTATTGTGTGCTAATTTGAATATAAGAGTTTAGCCAAGATGTAATTTAATATATTTATTTATTATAATCCTCTGCCATTATCCCTTAAACAAACTTTGTAACGAATTTTACTGGTAACTAAGATTGAAGATATTTGTGTTTATATCTTGATTGATTTAAGCAAATTTATTACCGACACTATGATTTATGAGATTTATTTTGTTATCTACAGTTATAAGTTGTTAGCACATCATCCTCCACTGCGACTCCTTAGAAGTAAAAACTAGGATAAAATTGCTCCATTCTCTACTTTTCAATATTTTTTTTCTGTCCATAACTGAGAAACGTTATTAAACTGCTAGAAACATCCAATCCTACAGTTGATGTTTAACTAATTGACATTTACATTGTATATAATTGAGTAATAAAGAATTTTATGCATATATAATGATGACAGTTTGATTTGTGTGGTCCAAACAATATGTATTTAGGTTAGACGTACTGTCAACCAAAATTATAATTTTTCCACTCTGACTCTTCATAGTGGAGTCACTCATGTCCTCCACTGTGACTCCTTAGAAGTAAAAACTAGGATAAATTTGTTCCATTTCTCTACTTTTCAACATTTTTTTTCAATTCAAAACTGAGAAATGTTATTAAACTGCTAGAAACATCCAATATACCTTGGTATAAAGACAGGAGTAGTAAACATGGCAAACTACAAACAATTTTTTAAATGGTGACTCCACTGTGGAGAGTGAAGAAATTAAAATTTGCTTTGACAGTAGTGTACATATATGGACAACTAATTAACACTAAAAGTTGGATTTTCAATAAAAAAAAATAGGAAGATAACTTTTGAAGTCTCTAATCAGGTAATGCATGCTAACATTTTTCATCCTAGTGGGGTTGTTGTCTCCTTGACATATTAGTGATTTCCATTCTCATTATATACATAGTTAGAAAAAGTATGTTCATGTACTTCTACCTACATGTACATGGATTAATGGCTGAAGTTTAAAATCTTGAGTCTTCTAAAGCCACCTTGGTTGTATATATTTTCTTGCTAATCATGCTAATAACAATACATGTATTAATTATGCTACATTTTGTATATAATGTACAGCACATGTACATTTGGTACATGTAATGTCAATTCATTTCCTGCATACTGCGCCCCATCAACTCATTAATATTTATTCATGCATACAGTTATTGTTCAAGCAATGACTAGCACATTGGTATTACACTTTTAACTTCTAATATTCTGTTTCCTCAGGTACCATTGTATGTGCATGTATAAATGGAGATGATTTTGGTTACAACGTAGATACTACTTTCCTAGACAATGCAATATTTTTAGTTTTTCCAAACCTCGCCTTACTTGTCTTTAATTTTTGCAAATTTACTTAAAAATTATTGATTGATTTTTATTAAATTCAATGTTAAATGTATATCTGTACAGGTGAATTTCTAATCATAATGTACAAAATGAATAACTTTCTTTGGGAGCGTAAATGGCTGTATTATCAACTGGGTCCTGCATACTTAAGGCAGAAAAAGCATCGATATCCGGTTTGACATGTAAAATCAGGTGCTCAAAAACAGTATGATGGCAGATTCATTTTCGTGTACTAGGTAAATGTGATTGAGGACCACATCAGTCTAGGAAACATAAACTATCTTTGATGATTAAATACAAATCAAATCTGAGTTTTTTTCTAAGATAGGGATGGTCAAAACATGGCACTCGAATGTTTACGAAGATTATGTAATTGACACTGGACAATTCGACCCAGACATTTTGGACCATAACAACCAATCTACAATTCCTTATTAAATATGCTATTGATATTTTATGATTACACACAACGGGAATTAACATGTACAACAATAAAATACATGTTTAGTACAGTAATTGGACAAAGTGGGTGGTATTCATTCAACCTTCTTGATGCCTGTTACTCAATGCAGCACTGTTCTCTCATACAACATGTATAATTGCTGCTCATCATGTCATAGAACAGAACCATGCAGATTCTAAAAACATTTTTTTCCAAATTCATCTGGACTCCCCAGACCAGTTTTCGATCATAAATACTTTGTTCTGTATTTTTTCCTAAATAAAAGTGTAATTATCTTTATATGAGTTTATAATTTATTAACAGTGTCAGTGTTAGAACTTAGAAAGTAAAAAAGGTAATTGCATATATTTATGCATTCATTGACCCCACGTCAAGTTGATAAATTTACGATTTGTGTACTCAAATTAATAATCTAACTTTTTCGTATAATAATACATTGAACTAACTGTTTGAGACTTCGTCTTTACAAAATCACACCCTAAACCAACCTTTTTGATGTTGTAAATACGAGTCAACATTCCTCTACCACGATCATTCATAATTGTGAGCTTTTCAGCCAGTTTTTGCTGGCTTGGCATCATTCCCCGAGACATTATTAGGTCTTATTGCTTCCCAATTTTGAAATATATTCTAGTGGTTCAGCATCAAATTCACCTCCATTGTCAACTTCCTGATACTTAACTTCCGGGGTGTTTAAAAAGTGTAAAACGCAAAAAAAAAATAGAAACGAAATTAAACTTAAGAGCAGACGAAACGAAATAACTTTAGAAAAAACGCGACCGGTACGATTTTTTAAGACATTGGCAGAAATGATTGTAATGGACATAGCACAACATCCTATTTTAAGCTATCTAAAGATAAACTAACTTTTACACACACGTAGTTGCTCATAAAATGTAATCCAGGGAGAAAAAATAGACATGGAAAACAGAAAAATGAAAGATGAAGATGTTGAAGTTATGAAGATGCGATGTATAAAATCTGTTTGATGTCAAGATCTAATGAACTGGAAATAGAACTAGATAATGCGCAAAAATAAAATGTTATCATCTTAAACCTTATCTTAATGGACAAGGGATTTGTCTTTAAGTTTTCCGTCCTCTAAAATGGTTGCATGCCACAGCTAATGAAGCCACTCTATCCAGGTTTTACATCAGAGTTTCCTCTCCTAGATGAGTCACTTGCCAAAGTTAACGACCCTCACCTAATCTTCCATTTTTGATCTCCGTTACACTAGACGCATTTCACTACCCTGAAACTCAAAGCACCTTATCAACTATCACCAGCTTCTTGAGGATGTGTTTTTCGTATATCATATAAGTAGAAAAACCGAAACTTTCAATGTTTGAAAAGGTGCTTTTGTAAAAAGTAATATATTGATGATAATGTATTGTCAATGACGTTTTTTTTTTTTTTTTTGTGGTTAATATTCTGTAATTTTCTTCATTTTGTTAAAGTAAGATTTTTTTCGACTGACTTCAATGAAAATATAATGAACATTCAAACTGTTTTTTTTTTTTTAAATTGATCTTACTTGAGTTCCTTCCAGTGGAAAATACTTCTGTTCATTTATACGTAAGAATGTTCAGATCTGGGAGTCTTTGATACATAAAATAACATAATTAAAAAGTATTGAGTTGTACATGCCGGAACATTTGAACAAATGAGTTATAAAAATTCTATATATTCTATTAGTTTAAACATATGTATATAAACACAAGCGAATACAATATACACATTTACATACAACTCATGGTAATTAGAAAGAAGCCAGATAGCTTATACAAAGTTCCATGTCCTTAAGAGTAAACTTGCAAAAATATTCTGATAAATAAGATGCGTGTGGAGTGATTTTCTTAACTTACTAGTAAATAAGACAAACGAATAGAAAAACAAAAATGGAATTACAAAATCAGTGAAGAGATGCTGTACATGGAAGTTTATAAAAGTTTATAAACCTTTTATTTTTGATAAGAAACTCCTGAACTTTAAGGAAAAACTTCTACATTTTGTTCAGCATTTAGAAAATTTGAGCCATACAACAACACATTTACAGAAATAGGTACATCAAGTGCCATAGAAAATATGATTTCACTTCGTAATAAAGTATATTTGGGACAACAGCGCAAAAATGGGAAGTTGATTCGACATGACCACAGGTGTAATTAGGGGAATTAACAAGGTTACGACTGAACAGAAGTTCGTTGAGTGAAGCACTGTTCATGCACAGTCTGGCATGTAATATTTGCCCTAGTCGTGTACCAATAAAGTAAAGATTCGGGCATTTTATCAAATGTTCCTGAATCTTATTTCTGAAAATGTTAGTGGAGCTAGAACTCCTGATATTCTGAGGAAGTTTCTTCCACAGTTTAACTGTTGCTGGCAGAAAGTATTCAGAGTGGAAGTTAGTTCTCGTGCAAATTTCTAAAATATTTTGTGATTGTCTAGTATAATGTCCAAGCAAGGAATCGACCTAGTTTGGAATTAACGATTGCAAATACTCTGGAGTTTCCTTGTTGATAATCTTATATAATAATATGAGTCTATGTTTTCCATTCTGTCCGAAAGTTTTTCCTATCCCGTTTCCTCATAAAATTTATTGAAAGAAGTTAATTTGGTCCATCCCGTCACAATTCGTATAGCTTCTATCTGAACATTTACTGGCTTGTTAACTAAGGACATTTTCGAATGGTCCCAAATAACATCACCATATTCTAAAATTGGCCGAATAAAAGAAAAATACATTTTCTCTAAGGTGATTCTATCTAGAATGAAAAGCATCTTTAGTAAAATATTAATCCTACTATAAGCCTTTTTTACTATGTAATCAATGTAGTCATCCCAAGAACCATTATTTGAAAAAAAAAAAATGATACCAAGATGTTTATGGCATTCAACTTCCTAAAGGTCCTGGCCATTCATCATCAAAGGTGGGTGTAATGGCTTTACTAACTTATGTGAGACAATCATTGATTCAGTTTCTTGTGGATTAATTTTTACTAGGCACTGACAAGACCAACGGTGTATATTTTCTAGATCACAGTTCAAGATCCCTGCAGCATGTTCAGTAGTATCTACAAGAACGTATATACTAGTGTCATTTGCGAAAAGCTTGATCGACGCACCAATGTCAGATACTATATCGTTGATAAATAGTATAAACAATAAAGGTTCCAGAAAGGAGTCTTGCGGAACACCCGCTTTACTTGATCTCCAATCTGAGTTACTTCCATACAAGACAACCATTTAAACCCTCCCCAATAAATAATTTTTAAACCAATGTAGCAGCGTTCCCGTAATTCCGTATTTTTTTCAGTTTAAATAAGAGTCTAGCATGTCAAACTCGATCGAATGCTTTACTAATATCACAAAATACGACTCTTATTTCTTTACCACTATCAAGAAAGAGCTCGACCAATATCATTCGAAAAACTATCTAATTGATTTACAGCTGAATCACCCTTTGTAAACCCAGACTGACTTGGAGTGAATACATCTTATTAATGAACAAGACATCATGATAAAGATATAACTCTAAGTATTGAAGAACCACATAATCTATTTTCACAAAAATAAAAATAATTTGCTACCTGTTTTGAATATTACAACGTAGTTGATGTTCCACATTGTACACATCGTGCGAGGTTGAAAAGGCGTGAACTAAAAGTAGGTCTAATGCAAAAACCATCAATTATCTTTTCTATAGAAACAGGATGACACTGACAAAATGCTAAGAAAATCAAAACACCACTTCCAGTTTTATAGCAGCAAAACCGTATGCATAGCCTTTAATCGAAATGAATAAAGACATTTGGGAAAAAAAAACTTTTGTTAAACAAATATTATAAAATTATTGTTCATCATGTCATGCATAGTTTTAATTTCCTCCTTCGTCTACCTCGGACTTGACTTTTTATGAGCAACTCGCGGGTGTTTCTTGAAATGCAGAGGACGCGCACCCTACCGGTGCACCTGGTCCATGCTCCTAGTTTTTAGTGGAGTCCGAATTGCTCATTTGCTTTTGTTACTTTCTATGTATAATTTTAGTTACTCAATGTTCTTTGTTGTGCAAGTCTGTTTTCCACGTCTGATCTATGTCCCTGGATTACTTTCTTTGGATTTCCCCTAGAACCTTGGTTCCCTTGATTACTCTTTCAGTTGTTATTACCATTTATGAGACACTCCTTTTATATACGTCTAAAACATTAATTATGCATTTAAAACATACCACTTTTACAAATGTTTTTCTATACGACATATTGTGTTCAGTATTCATGTGATGTTAGATTTAGACAGCATAGGCGTATCTTATCGAAATTTCAGAAGTGATCATTTTCAATTATCCATTGAAACAGGTTGTTGTACCGAGTCAAAAATGTAAATACTGTTCTCTACTGTATGAAAGACATCTATGATCGCTTGTATAATTTTAATTCTTATTAACGTTTTTATTTATTCTTTCAGTAAGGAGATTTAATAGACAGCTTCGATACTCTTAGTTTAGGCGACAGTTTAATTTCTATTACGGGAAATCGTGATTTACAACCAGTTTTAGCAAAGATATCATATTCCAATATATAAAATAGTTTAGGAATGAAACGTTTTTAATTATTTCCTACACTTTTTTTTTTTAAAAAGTAATAATTTAAATAATGAATGAAAGTTTTCAATGAAAATATTGAACTTCTCAAATGTTTCATTTTTTTTTTTTTTTTTGGGGGGGGGGGATAATTTATTAGTTTAGGGATCAGGTATTAAATGCGATTAAGATTATATATTAGCAAATTATGTGAATGTTTGTTACCTAACGTTCAAAGATGTTTGGTTTATACAACATATATACCTATGAGTACAGCCATCCAACAGAGGTCCGCTGCTATTGAATTCAGATCTGATAATTTATGATACAAACTTAAAAATAGAGGAAACTGGTCAAGTTGACTTTCTCTTCAATGGTATATGTTGAACTCTTTTGCTTAATAGCGACAAAACAAGTTACATAGTGCTCATTGTATTGAAAACTATTTTCTTTAGATTCTTTTTGGATAATTTATTGTTAATAAGGAGATTATTGTGTATAAATTTAAGTCTTTTTCTTTGTATGATTTTGATATTAGTGTTTTAAAATATTTTTTTTATGTATTTTTACATTCTATAAATGTTCGTATTACTGTTACGAATCTTATAGCTTTGTTGTATTTGTTGATAAGCAGGATTCAGATATTCGATACTTTGCATGTATATTCTACTCTGAATGTTAAGTATACTTTGTATTAGGATTTTGCCAATTTATTTTGAATTTTAGTTTTCTGACAACTGATTGTGGTCTCGATACTTTCAGTGTTTAATTAGAGTCGTGTTGTAGTATTTGGTGGTTCTCACTTATTGTGTCCCTTCAGTATTGAAGTGGCAGTTAAAGAGAATACCACCATATCTTTCTTTTTAATTCAATGATAAAACTTTATTTCTGATCAAACGTTTAGTTCATTATTATAGATTCAACTTCATTTCTACTTGAAAAAAAGAATTTTATACAAGCACAAATTATTTCAGTTTTACAACAAAGTGTTCAATTACCGAACATGTAAAGTTAATTTTAAGTAAACGTGAAATCAATGACTTAGATATTTCGCCATGCTAATTATTCCTGCGCATCTATCTGAAGTTAATTTTCTAGGATTACACATTAAATAATCTTAATTAGTAATGATATTTTCGACTTGCTTGTATTTAAATGACTAGAGCATGCCCGCGAAATCGCGGTCGATTGAACAAAGTGTGGACACAGTACTAATTTGACTAATCCAAACAAAATGAGTAATCGTTGCAAAGGATCTACGATCATCTACCATACATCAATGGTGTACAGTTTTGTTCAAATTGGCCGAAATCAGTTAATACCCACTATATGTAAATTCATTTTGTAATATTACAAATTCCTCATTTAGTAATATTATAAAATCTCACAAATTTTGTAACATTAAAGATTCAATGTTGCAAAATCAGTCACATTTTTTAATATATCAAAATGATTTTCTAAAATTAAAAAATCGGAATTGAATACAACAAATCCATTTCCTAATATTAGAAAATCATTTTGTTATACTGTATTAAAAAATGCGGCTGATTTTGCAATACTGCAAAATGATATTTTGATATAACAAATTTATTTTATAATATAAAAAGGGGTTTTGTATATTAGAAATCTAATTCGTTATATTAGAAAATGAATTCGTAATATTAAAGAGTCATTTTTAATATTAGAAAACACTCATTTTCGTGCACTTTGGCTGGACCATACCCCTTTAGAATGTCAACGACCACTGAAACATTAAGGCCATGATAAATAAGCAAGCTGATAAAAAATCTGAAATTTAGTCAGCTCCCCCTGCTGACCAAGGTCTGGATCCGCCACTGGGTAAAACTCACTTTGCTCGCTGATTTAGGCAATGCCTACTCCATATTAATGAAAACTACAGAACGTCATAACCAAGCACCGAATATAATGTAAAAACTACTAAAAATAATGTAAGAACTACTGAACATAATTACTGAACACAATATAAATACTACTGAACTTATTGCATAAAGCACTGAACTTATTAAAAATCAACATCAGAAGACTGTCATGGTGTTTCATAGTAAAACAATGATGAAACTGATTTATTTCTATTATAATAATGACTAAAGTGGTTGGAAGATGGCAAATGTTACTGCAATTTACAAAGGCAAAGGTGGTGGTGGGAGTGCTAGTAACTTCAGACCCATATCTGTTACCCACTGTTTTGGTAAGATGTTGGAGAAAATAGTTTTTAAGCACCTTCATAACTACATTTGCCGAAATAATATTTTGACAGATCATCAATTTGGATTCCGTCCGAAGGATTCAACCGTGAATCAACTATTGATTATTTATGACGATATCATGAAAAATTTGGATAAGGGAAAGGACGTTCGATTTATATTTTGTGATGTTTCCAAGGCGTTCGGTCGAGTCTGGCATTCTGGTCTTCTATATAAACTGCGAAAATATGGCATAAAAAATAACTTATTGGGTTGGTTTCGAAATTATTTATCCTATAGAAAAGAACGCGTATGCATGGATGGATACCATTCACAAGCGCGTAGCTGCCGTTAGGCAAAAAAACATTTGCCTGCACTTAATTTTGCCAATTTTTTTTAATCGGCCCCTAGAACCCCATGCCGTAATTTTGCCTACACTTCAATTTGGCCTCCGCTACGCGCCTGGTTCATCTTGGAAATCTATCCATGCTGGTGTACCACAGGGATCCATTTGAGCACCTTACCTATTTTTATTGTTTGTCAATGATATTGTAGATGTTGTCTCTAATAAAATAAAGTTATTTGCAGATGACACTTCATTATACTGTATCGTTGATAATCAAGAAATAGCTGCCGAATCACTTAACTCTGACCTTGATAGTTTATATACATGGTCTACGGATTGGGGAGTTACGTTTAATTCTAAAAAGACAAAGTCCATGCTATTTACTAGGAGACTATATGATGATATCCCGACATTATACTTGAATGGTGACGCCTTAGAAAATACACAGGTTCATAAACACCTTGGTTTGAATCTTAATTCGAAAGGTATATGGAGAGACCATATTAACGATATCTACTGGAAAGCCTGTGCTCAGTTGAACGTCTTGAGGATGCTCAACACAGCCTTTATCGCGATTCTCTAGAGAAGCTTTATAGCAGGTTCATGAGACCCATTTTAGAATATGGTAATCTCATATGGGATAATTGCACTAACTAAGAATCGGATCTAATAGAATCTGTGCAGTGCGAGGCTGCTAGGATAGTGACTGGCTTGCGAAGAGGCACATCTAGATTAAAACTTTATAATGAAGTGGGATGGGATTCACTCAAGGAATGGCGCAGAAAACAAAAACTTATATTTGTGTATAAAGCCTTGAGTAGATTTCTTCCCAGTTACATATCTGAACATGTTATATCATGCATACAAATTGAGGAAAACTATCCTATCAGAAACCCACGATTCTTCAATATTCCTAGATCAAATACTCAGTGATACAAGAACAGTTTTTTTCCCCCGAGTGCTCTGGCTCTATGGAATGATTTGGACCATGAGTTTCAAAACGTGCCGTCACTTTCATTATTTAAGAAAATACAAATATAAAGAAACATCCCAGTCACTATTCGGTGTGTACTTGAAAATGGTGACATCCTGTACATGTAAATGAAGGCTTCGATGCTAATTTGAATTTTAAACTCCTCCCTTGAGGTCCTGAATTTGACTTGAAGTTGACTTTTTCTATTACTGAGGTATTGATCGACGTATATAAGAAATTTTGCCGAAAACCATCCCTGCTTTATCCCCATTTATTGAGAGTATTAACTAACTATTACAAGACACTTAAAAATATAATTGACGAGTATGATTAATGTTGCCACCCGAAATACATTGAGAAAGAATGAGATTCTAATTCTTCTATTTTTAACTTCTTGGGTTGACCAATTGTTACAAAGTTTTGATATGATTTTACTAACAGCATGTACTTGAAGAAAGAGTAATCAAGGGAACCAAGGGTTTAGCAGTAATCAGAAGAATGTAACCCAGGGACAAAGACCAGACATGGAAAACAGACACACAACAAAGAACATAAAGTAACTGAAATCATACATACAAAGTAACGAAAGCAAATGTGCAAATCAGACTCCACTAAAAACCAGGAGCATGGACCAGGTGCACCAGTAGGGTAGAAAGTTCCTATTTACTGGTTTTTGGTCCCTTCTTTTCTAGAAAAAAGGGTCCATGAAGGGAAAAAAAATGAGAGTTTTATTAAAACCCATGTAGAATTTGTTTTTCTTCTGATTTTGATTATTTCTTTTTATTGTGTTCCTCATTTTGGACTGTTTAAGTTAAAAACGGTCAGAGGGACCACACCAAAAAAACTTGACTTGTATTTTTGTTTCGATTACAGTTTTGTCATTGGATTTTTTATGGAAATCCCTTCCTGCATTTACATTCAGATATCTTATGGTTTTCTAGTTATTAGGTGTCAGGGGCTACACCTAAAAAGTTGACTTTTTTTGGGGTCAGATTTTGAACAATTTTAATTGAATTTCAAATTATGTGCAATATAGTGACAAAACCAGTTGTTGTGTTCATAATGAATTGTAAGTCACTATGTGTCAAAAAGTAATGTTATGTCCACAATATCCCCAACTGCTTAGGGTTCTGCCAATGCGGTCTTATCATGCTGTACTCAGCCAAGTTTTTAATTTACAATACATGTATATTTTCCTTTTGAAAACCCATGTGGATTTTAGTTATCTCTAGTTTACTTTTAGGTATTGAAGGTAAAGGTTTTTGGTTAGCACCCATGAAGCACAACTTTTTTCACCTTCAATTGAATTTCAAATTTTGTGCTACATGTATATTGTGTTCAAAACAAATGAACTGTTAGTCCCTACATGTATGCTTAAGCATGTGAAAAACTATTACTGCATAGGTGTTAACCTTCCCATTTTTCCGGGAGTCTCCTGTAATTTTTTCTTTTTTAAGTGCAAAAAAAAGTCTCCTATTCAGGAGGCATCGATCTCCCAGTTTCAAGAATTTCTCCCAAAAATCTTCCAATAACTGAATTTATAAAATTTTTATCATATATTGTCAGCCATTTTGTTTGTTTATGTCAACAACTGTGTGGGTCATGAAAGTGGTTTATCGTCAAATGCTTGGAATAGCTGATCGACATACATGTACAAGTCTCTCTAGAATTATCTTCATTCGTAAAAGTTCTTTGCTATTCTTCTTTGCATTTTTAAAGATGGAAGCGGGTCCATCAGAATCAGATTCATTGACATGCCAGCGATGAACATTGGAACGGCAAAATTTATTTTATTCTATACCAAGCATCACTTCTGTGACCTACATGTATAATTCATACTGTTGATTCATTTGTATATATCATGTATTTATGGTTTAAAAAAATATTTGAAATCTGTATTATTTAATTTATAACATAACAAAATATGTTGATAATGTCATCATGCAAAATATCCTGTAATTTTATGATGGATTGCAGGTTATCTCCCACAATAAGGTTAGACTAGGTTAACAGGTATGATATTGTGTCTATACATGCCCCAGTAAACAGAGTTCAACTGAACTTGCGGCAGCTGTATCTTGCCACATCGGCTAAGCTTTTTGTTGTAAAATATTGCAGAAATTAGAGGTGCATGTTGCTAAACTTAGAAATTTCAATATTTCATAGGGGCAAAGGGGTGGTACAGGTTTGTACGGCTACAGTGTTTCTACTATCAAGAGGTGTGCAAGGAGAGCCAGAGGTTTTTGATTTTTCATTAAAAGTAAAATATCTAGTGTATACATGTATAAGGGGACATAACCATTTGAATCAAGTTGGCCTGGCCAATTCCATGGGTCTATGGTGTCATAATATTTATTTTTGAAATTTTTTTAGTCCAAAAATTTATTTTCAACCACACGGGGCATAAGAATAATTTCTGCTTCAATGTATGAAGTACATGTATCTGGACTGAGGTAAGAAAATTCATTTTTTTTAGGTGTAGACCAGAATATTTATTTCCAATAATTGCCAGCTGTTATCCTCCTTGGGATCTAATGTTCTTCCTCTGCATTCCACCCACAGTGAACAGTATAATTCAGGAAAGAGCAAACAGAAAATATTCTAATTTTCACCTTCAGTATCTTTCCACACATGCTTTTTCATGCATGTCAAGATTTACTGTTGTTTGGTCCTCATCTCTTCTGTCCTTTATACTTATTTTGTAACAGATTTCTAAGCTTCTACTAGATGGAATGCTATACATGGTATATGGCTTTCTCATGATAACTTGTACCCAGTCATCTCCTTAACCTTAAACATAGCTCATCCATTTCCTGTTTACTGATCGTCTTCATAGTTTTTTAAATACTGGAATACAAAAAATACCAGTTTTACAGTATATATTGTAAATTTCGACATGCTGTACACGTGTTTCAAGAAGTAACCTCTTATCAGCAGCATTAAAATCAAAATATGTAAGAAGATCATAATCAAAATATTAGTTGTATACAAGAAGTACTCCAAAACAATCGATAGAGGAAGCCAAATCCATCACCGAGAGGTTCTACCATTTGCAATGCTTAGATATTTGGTATATTGCTTTCTCTAGATGACTTGTACTGTGTCTCCCCTTTTCAGGTTGATGGCTCATCCAAATCCTGTTTACCAATGGCCTCATTGTCTCCCTTTCCTAGGTTGAGTGAGGATATGTCATTGTCTCCCTTTCCTAGGTTGGGTGAGGATATCTCATTGTCTCCCTTTCCTAGGTTGGGTGAGGATATTACATTGTCTCCCTTTCCTAGGTTGGGTGAGGATATCTCATTGTCTCCCTTTCCTAGGTTGGGTGAGGATATTACATGATGTTGCATGCAATCTATTGTTTTTATATTGCTTTAATAGTTTTTGACTAAGGTACATGTATTGCTTTTCATGTGTGACATTGAAGTTCTACTTAAGATTATACATGTATGTTAAGTTTCTGATTAAGGTAATTTTTATTGGTATTTTGTCTGTAATGGAAATCTTTATAATATATTTCTCAGCTTCTGTTAGAGGGATTGCATATGAATGTATTTTTTAGGGGAATCCTGCATAAAATTTTGTGGGGATTTTTGATAATTTCTGAAAATAGAACATAGGGGTCAGACAGTAGTTTTTCGCTACAATTTGTTCAATCAATCAGCATCCCATATTTATATCTGATCTGCCTTTCATGACAGATGTTAAAGCAAGTAGTCTGTTTCTGTTGTCTTGTCATTGGTAAAGTCTTAGGATGAAAATGTGTAAGGGTTGAACTATATACTTACTGTAAGACATTCAGATAATTCTGCTAACTTTTATGAATGAATACTGATGAGGAAAAAGTAGCAACGTCAAACGTACGAGCGATATGAAAAAATGGACGAAATAATTCAGGTTTTACTTAAAGAACGAAGAACAAATCACATTATGAAACGTACGTGCAGAAAAGAAGTTTCAGTAAATTGTTTCAAGTTTGTTTTTATTTTATATGTTTTGCAGTGTTACATTTTTTGAAATACTGAATTCTACTTTAAAAATTAAAACAACTAAATATAAGTATACCACCTTTCATTATTACAGGAATGGTAAAGGTCCAACACAGATTACTGAAGCATGAATAAACTGATGTACAAACATTCACATGCAGTTCTGATGATGTTGTTTTACAACTTTCAATGATACTTTTACCATGAAGTAAGTAAATGTAAGTTCTTCATCTGAAAAAATCATTTTGTGAGTTTTTGCTCACAGTTTTTCATGAATGTGGATGTTTAATTCCATATCAAAGTGAAGAAAGATGGTATTTAAGCTAATAAATGGGACTGGCATATGGCTCTATTTTCTTGAAAATAACAGAGTTCTAGAGGCTGTGAACTGCCAACTTTGATGAAAATTTATATCTATGTCCATATTTTGTGGTTGCTAGATCTCCTACATTTATAGTTGGAGTTTAATGAAACTTTACACATTCATTTAGTTCAATGAAAAGATGTGCAAAACACATTTTAAGAAATTATTTTCTATGTTTTTCTTTGTCATACAACTGAATGTTTCTGTGTTACAGTAAAAATGCACTTATTAATTGGTGGCATCTGTGTCTTTTAGGCAGAATTCTATAGAGAAAGTATCGTTTGGTAGTGCTTGGACAACACCATACTTCATCTCTGAGACCCCCCCCCGTGGGACCCCCGGGGTATATAAATAGGACCCAGTATCTCCAACTGTGTGGTACAACTCCTTCTTAATGGAGTGTCTTATTTACAAGACAAAATGAGTATCTGTCTGTGCACATGGAATATGCCAAATGCAGGTTCCAATAAAACATCAGACACATCAGATGTATTAATATGTACCCATGGACATGAAGAGAGGCATCCATTTTTCTCTTTGTAGAAGCTTGCGTTTGTGAAACTTAAGTTAATAAAACTTAGTACAGATGTTATAAGGTTGAATGAAGGGGAAGTGGTCAATAAATGATGATGTCTTGGTGAGTAAGGCTATTGCTGATTTCAGGGTTTTTACTGGCCCAGGAACACATCTCGACTCCCCCCTCCCTCCCCACCAAAAAAAACCTGTTCCTTGAGAATAGTGTAGTCTGGCTTTTCCATGCTTCTTTTTTGTTATCAATCTTCTTTCATTTTGATCCGAAAACTGTGCAGAGTATTGCTACCTTCTGGTCCATAAGTGCATGCTTAGTCTAACAGTTCTCAGTTAGAAAATGACTCGTGATGTGAAATCATCATAAACATTTCATGAAATATGGAATATGCATTTTCATGTATATATGAAATATTGTGAGGAGAATCGTGAGGTGATACCACGCAGTCCCACAGAACTCAGTATTTGAGAAAAAAGTTTAAATTCTGTGGATTTACATATGAATCATAAACTTTATCTCTGTTAAGTATCAAAATCCTTATGATTCCTATAGCTGATGTGAAATGTTGCAAATATGATAATTATTTAAGTTGGATCTTAAATATAGTTCTGAGAATTTCTTTGAACTTAATGAAGAGGTATTTTGTAGATGTGCACAAAAAGACACTAACATTACAAGCATAGGTGTCATCATTGGAATGCCAATGCCCTATAATTATAATTAGGATTGTCTGTCTATCTGTTATTACTAATTTTCTTGTTTTTTTCTAAAAAAAAACATGTCATGAACTGTACACAGTACTCAACTGCAATTATGTACCATATTCATTGTCAACTACTAGCATATTGAGATGAAGTTTATGAGTAAAATTAGGTAAATGTACCTGTCAAAGAATTAGTTGTGAGCACAAAATCGGGGTTTTCATACCCCCGTGGGACACACCCCCCAGGTTTATAAATAGGACCTGAGTATCTCCTACTGTGTGATACCACTCCTTATTAATGGAGTGTCTTGTGAACAAGACAAAATGAAGATCTGTTTGCATAAAATGCCATGTCTATGTACATGAAATATGCCAAATGCAGATTCCAAAAAAACAGACACATCAGATGTATTAATATGTACACTTGGACATGAAGAAAGGCATCCATTTTTCTCCCTGTCAAATGTAAAAGTAAAAAATAAATCCATAGGGGGGAATTATTTATTGCAGGTTGTGCTACATCAGTTAACATATACCGGTACTTTTTATTAAGAAAATAATTTGTGTTACTGCTCACTAAGTGGGCTTGACAGTACATTTTTTCAACTTAAGTGACTTGTTTTGTTTTCATAGATTACACAGCATTTTGCTATGGCTTATGATTCCATTTTCTTGAAAAGAACAGAGTTCAAAAGGCTGTGAACTGCTGACTTTGATGAAAACTTGAAACTTTCTTTTGATATCATATTTTGTTTAAATGGATTTGGAAATTTTCACTTTCAAATATTTTATGTGAGGATGCCGTGTGTTAATATTTTGGAAATTAGTATTTTTTTTTTGGAGGATAAGAATTCTAAATCATATCAACTGTTTGTTGCATACAGAACTAATTTTTAATCCTCAGTAAAAAAATTTTTTAAATGAGGAAGTTAAGGCACATAGACTGTCCAACAGTCAATCCATCTTGATATTTAATATTTTGGTAATGTATCTATTATATAAAGATATACATATTAAGGTTTGGTACTAATTTAAGAGAAATTTTTATGCAAACTCTTCTTTAATTTGTAGTGGTGTGCTTAGCTTGGGTGCAGTAGGATTTTGATTTCCTCTCCAGCTATATCATACCAAAGACTTTAAAGATGGTGCTCACTATTCCATGAAAGCAGTAAATGAGTGATCGAGTAACCTGACTGGTTAAAAAACTTAACATTCAGTTATCTGATAACTTTATTTCAACATGAAACCCTTATGCTAGGTCAATGATATTTTCAGTACAGATGCATTACCATCATTGCATCAAATTCTTGCCAATTTTAGGCATATACCCCATTATATCGAACTGGCAAGACTTATCTCTGATAATTAGTTTGGGTTCCAGTTGAAATCTATATTCTTGTATAATGGTATCACACAGTAGTCATTGGCATCCATTAAATTTTGTTTATTGTATCTTGAGTAAAACTTACCTGATCTTTTTTTTATTTTGAACACAACATTCCAAGGGACATGGAGGAGAGCCCTCCAATACATGAAGGTTTTTTTTTAATAATAGAAGAGTTAAAATACTTAATATATTTATAGAATTAAACGTTTATCAGATTTTGATGACTCATATTTCTATGTGTTCCTTTTTAAATTCTGTTTTAATTTTATTTTAATTTGGAAATCAACTTTTTTTTTTTATTTTGTGTCCCCTATTTTTTTAATTGATTCCATATGGAAATATCTGCTGACAGATATCAGAAGGCGCACATCCATAAAAATTAAATTCTTATTTCTGGTTTGATTTTCAAAATTTTGTGTTTGTATAATAGATTCCTTATGAATTCCCAGCCCACACTTTTAAATCAGATTTCAGATATTAGTTTTCAAAATCAAGTAATTAATGTTTTAATTGCTATGAATAAATGACGACTTTTCAGTTCAGTAGGTTCTGCAAAATCTCAAGACTCATCTGAGTATTGAGGTGAAGTATTTCTAATGTTTACTTTAATACATATATAGCAAACTAATCACAGTTCAAAAGGTGGCCACTTCAAACGGCTATAAAATTTTATTTCTTCAAGAAAAGATTCAATTAGTTCTAGTTATTCAATTTGTATTAAAATGACATTATTAACCAATATTTCTGTTCCTCATTTAAAAATGAAAAATGTTAATCATTACTTACTTTCTAATATGAAGTATTGACTTAGGAGTTCTTATAATGAATATCTAAAAGTGGACATCTGGTTAAAATATGTTATTCTTTACAATTTCAGTGAAACATGAATAACACAATCTGTCTTATAGTTTCTATACTAAATACCTCCCTCTTTATATATTACTTAAGTGAATAGTGAAGTTTTACATATTTAATTTTGGTAATAATTGGTTCAACACTCTTGTAAAGTCAGAGATTGTGAATAAATCCATTCTAATTGACAAGAGTTTAATTGGAGTAGCTGGTATTATTTCGTGTGTCTGCTCACAGTATTTTGTAAGTATATATGTGTGTGTAACATATATCATGAGCTTTGTAGAAGTATATGTTTGTAAAACTTAGTACATATGTTATAAGATTGAGTTAAAGGACAATGGCCAATAAATGGTGATGTCTGCATGAGTAAGGCTATTGCTGATTTCAGGTTTCAGGTTTTCTATTGGCCCTGGTGCACATCTCGACCCCCCCTCCCCTCCCCCCCCCCACATTTTACTTGAAATTAGTGTAGTTGGGCTTTTCCATGCATCAGTTATGTTGTCAGTCTCCTTTTATTTTGATCTGAAAACAACTGTACTGAGTTTTGCTACCTTCTGGTCCATAAGTGCATGCTTCTAACAGTTACCAATTAAAAAATGACTTTCATGATGTGAAATCATCATAAACATTTCATGAAATATGGAATATGCAATTTCAAGTATATATGAAATATTGTGAGGAGACTTGTTAAGTTGTGCCACTCACTCCCACTGAACTCTTGACATTTCAATTTTGTTTAATGATCACTTTTCTGTGCAAACTATATTTCTACTGTTAAACACAGTATTATGATAAAACCAGGTATGCAATAGTTTAAATAACATTTGGCTAAACAACTTCTTTGGTACATAATTATCTTTTGAAAATAAGAATATTTCTCCACTTTTTGTTAAGAGTTCTATTTTACATTATTTAGAAGAAAAAGAACATAACTGCATCCTGTGATCTGTTCATAATTTGTAAGATTTTCCATTTTTAATGATTATGAGATCTATATTTCAAAATGTCCAACCTCTTTCTGTAACATAAAATATTAAATTGAAGTTATATTTACATAGGTTCCATTTGTCTATCTGTAAGATCTTGTAAAGACAACACCTGAAACCACTGGTTAAATTTCTTCTATAATTGGTAGGTTGTGTTAGGAAGTGTGGCTGGGCATGCTATGCCATATGTTTTATTTTGGTTCAACAATCGTAAGGTATTTCTCTATACATAAAAACATGTAAACTTATGCACCAATTAATAATTTAGGATTTAGGAAGACATTTGTTTTTCATGAAAGTATAAGGTCGTATATACTTAAAGAAGTATTTTGTAAAATAAGAAATTACTTCCCTGGCATTACTTCTGAATGCATAAATTTGTGTATTTTCACAGAACTTGCCCTAAATAACCTGATTTTTTGGGCTGTTGGTTCATGTTTGGGGTCTCCTGTTGGTAAAGAATTACACTTTGGTATTCCAGGCTTAGCTTCTTAATCTTTTGTGCATTTTCATTTTTTTTAAAGATTCTTTAAGGGGTGAGAGAGTGAGTGACCTATTGATGAAATGGTCAATAGCTCGAAGTTCTAGATTCAAAGCACTTTTCAGAAATAAAGTATTGTTATGGGAAATTTGCATTCATTCCAGAGAAAAGGTATAAGAGGTAATAACTTGTGAGTTTGAATAATAAAATTACGATTATAAAGTTCTGCTTCTAACTGAAAAAAATATGTCACGCAGTTTGTTATTTTTCCATTTCTTTTGATGCACTTTAAGTATTTTTGTTTGGTTGTATTTTTGGAATTCTTTTTGTTTAGTTGTTTCAATTTTGGCTTTCATTTTTTTTCTATGGTTGGGTAAATATTACTATGTGCAGAAATCCTTTCTTTTTTGAATTTTTTCTTGTTTTTGGACTTTATTTCATTTTAGATCAATTTTTTTTTCTCAAGTCACCAAATTGTGGCATTCTAGAAATGGTTATACACCTGTCAAGCCTGCAAATTGACTCAGGCTTGCAGTGTAGACACTATTTTGAATGTTCACACTATCAGCACATGATGAGGAGGATTCGTTAACAGATACACATATAGATTATGCAGCAATTACTTTCCAGGTATGTTAATTCCAATTACAAATAAGTATACAATATGAAATTACAAGAATATGCTTGCCAACCCACACATTTTGTACCAACTATAAGATGGAAAAAAGAACAGATGTGATGAAACGCAACAAATGCACCATCATATAACCTTTATTAAAAGTAAATACTTACAGATATCTCCAAAAGGTCTTCCAACAAATGTTAAAGCTCTGAAAGGCCCCTACATCAAAAGTAATTAAATGTACAGTAACATAACAAGGACACTTCTTCAAAATAAATTAAAAAGTCCAATAAAGTCATGAAGATACAACATCTACACAACTGTAAGTAAAACAACGGATTCAGAGGAATAGTATTATATAAAGGTTGATTGATTGATTGTTGGGGTTTAACTTCCAAGCAGCAATATTTCAGCTATATACAGACGAATTATATAAAAAAAGGGTCGAATGAAGTGAAGTCGGGCAGTGTTTGGGGTTCACTGCAGCAGCCATCGGCTGCCACTTCCCCGATTCGACCCTATATTAATTAAATAATTATAGGGTGGCATCAAGAGATGCGGCAGATTGTTCAGCTTCCACGAACAAATTTTCTACTACTTTTTTGTTTTTTGCCAAAAGAAAACAAAGGCGTGTTTTTAATCAACTACTACTTTGGCATCAATTGTTTTTAAATTCTGTCAAGTTCAGTAAATTCTTCTTTGGTAATTTTCTTTCCATCTGGGTAATATAGCAAAATTATGAAATAGTTAAATTTAAAAAAAAATTTATGTCAAAATCAATTCAAGTAAATTATAATCCATCATTTTTAGGACCAAAAAAGCATTTCAAGCTGATTGTTAGTCCAAAGTTTCATACAGTATGATCTGTTCGTCCATCTGTTAAACCATTCCTCAGTCCATTCATAGGTCAAGATATTTTCTATGTGCACAACACTTCTTTCACTGTTGAAGTGATTGAATTGATGAAACTAACATCGGATGTGTATGTGCTAGTTGCAATGAAATATTGTGACAATACTTGAGAAAAGGATTACATAGTATATGATACTAGTAAATGCAGCTTTACTTATGCAGTTAAGATGATTTTGATGAAACTTTATATGAGGTGATGTAGATGTAGCAGAACAAAAAGCAATCATTAAATGCTTATAAAGGGGGATAATCCAACTTCGATGTTTTGACACCATATTTTCAGCCTTGAACTCCTCCTTCAAATGGATTTTAATGAAACTTTACATGGATAAGGTTGAGCTTCATGTGAACATATTCATAAAGCAAGACTATATGTAGCTGCTGACAAAGGGAGACTACTGTCCAAGAGTAATCAAGGGAACCAAGGCTATAGCGGTAATCGAAAGAATGTAATCCTGGGACAAAGACCAGACATGGAAAACAGACATACACAACAAAGAACATAAAGTAACTAAAATCATACATACAAAGTAACAAAAGTAAATGAGCAACTCGGACTCCACTAAAAATTGGGAGTATGGACCAGGTGCACCGGTAGGGTAAGCGTCCTCTGCTTTTCTAGAAACACCTGCCGAGTTGCTCATAAAAATTCAAGTCCAGGGTAGACAAACGAGGGAAGGAAAACTATGGCCCGTTGAATAAGTTAGTTTTCATGGTGCTGATGGATACACCATAACGATTCACGAATTCATGATAACGACCATAAAACTTCTGTAGTGATGACTTCAATCTTGTAGGAACATAACCCTGTTCCAGAAGCCAGTTTGTTAGAGTTCTAGCGCGATACAAAAAATCTGCGTAGTTTCGGCAAGCTCTGGCATAACGTATGAGTTGTGATATGAACACTCCATACGCAGGAGCCGAAGGGATGTTGCCACAGATGAAAGGAAAGTTGACAATTCTGAATGAAAAGTCATCACGTTTGTCGTAAAGTTTGGTCAATAATTTTCCTTTACTATCGATTTCTAAGTGTAGTCAGGATATGAGGCTGACTTCACAGTGTCTGTAGTATCCTTTATCTCAAGTTCTTTTGGGTAGATGCGATGTATGACATTCACGAAATTAGGATTGTTTAAAGATTATACGTCATCTATATAGCGGAAACTGAGATTGAAGGATCTAGCC